>CM076574.1:419733256-420350820 GCA_034641835.2 Pinus albicaulis | reverse complement strand
GGAGCTGCACAATCATTTCAAGGACATCCTATTGGAACCCAACCACCATATGCATGATTCCATTGGAAAAATCACTCAACACATCCCCAAGCTAATTACGAAGGAACTTAATAGGATTTTGCTTGTAGCTACTACTCTGTCTGAGGTGGAACAAGCAGTCTTTCAGCTGAAGGTAGGGAAAGCCCTAGGTCCCGATGAATTCAACACCAAATTCTTCCATTTCTTCTGGGAGACCATCCAAAATGAAGTCTGGGACGTAGTGGATGAATCTCGCCCCACCCACTGGCTCCTACCTATGTTAAATGCCACCTTTATCACTTTGATACCAAAATAATATGATGCATCCTCGCCAAGTACATATCTATAGCTCTCTGCAATGTCATTGACAAAATAATCTCCAAATTTATAGCTAACAGGCTGAAGAAGCTCCTTCCGCTCATAATCTCCCCAGAGCAAACAGGTTATGTGGAAGGAAGGCAGATTCTTGATGGCATCATCTCAAACCATGAAGTCATCCACTCCCTCGAAACCATGAAAAAACTGGGCATGCTTCTTAATATTGACCTATCAAAAGCCTTTGATAAACTCAGCTGGGACTACACCAAAAATTTCCTTTTAGCCTTTGGCTTTATCCATACCTGGGTTAGATGGATCATGAGTCTCATCACCTCGCCCTTTCTCTCCATTCTGGTCAATGGCATCCCCTCTTCCACCTTCAACCCCACGAGAGGCATAAGACAATGGGACCCTCTCACTCCCTTTATCTTAATCATCATGGTAGAAGGATTGGGTCACCTTCTGAAAAGCTCCGTCTAGATAGGCGCCCTACTTGGTTTAACCCTCCACAACCTACCTCCCTCCTCTCACCAGCAATTTGTGGATGAAAATATGATTATGGGTTACCCCTTGGTCCAGGAAGCTCGAAACCACAAATCCATTCTCAAATCCTTCTCTGACGCCTCTAGCACAGAGGTCAATCCTGACAAATCACAAATTTTCTTCTTTCACACCTCCCCTCTAACCCAACGCACCGTCGCCCACATCCTTGGATTCTCCATTTCTTCTTTACCTTCAAAATACCTAGGAGCCCAACTGACTAACTCAACTATTAATCACTCCTCCTGGAGAGCTCTGCTGGACAAAATGGAATCTAGGTTATCCAATGGGACCCATCACACCCTCAACATAGCTAGCCGCCTAGTCCTCATCAAATATATTTTTCAATCCTTCCCTATATATCTCTTCTCGGTCCTTGCATCTCCCAAATGCGTTCTCAAAGCTATGCAGAACTTGCAACGATATTTTCTATGGGGAGGAACCAAAGAAAATAATAAATGGGCCTTAGTCAATTGGAAGGATGTCTACACCCCCAAAAGTCAGGGAGGATTAGGACTACGTGACCCTGAGCACAAAAATAACATAATGGGACCAACATCTAGTGGAAATGGGCCTCCAACCCTAACACTCCATGGCCAACCTATGGGAATCCAAGTATGCACACTACTGGCCAAAGGAGGATCTCATAAGGTATAACCTTGATCCATTTGGATTCCAAATCTGGAAAGTAGCAAGAAACCAAAAAAGGATGATCCAAAATCACAGATTCTGGGAGCTGTGAAGTGGTAACCAAGCCATATTATGGGAGGACTCTTGGCAATAGATGCCAAGCCTCTCCTCCATTTTCCCTAGACCTCTATGGAGTGTGGCTCTCCAAGGAAGGAAAATACAAAGGGCTCAAGACATCTAGACAGACGACACCTCCCAAGGCTACATGCAATGGCTACATACGAGCAAATGGAAAGAAAAATGGAGCAATGAGAGCCACATAGAAATCTAGGAGGAGCTCAGGACAAAAATAAAAATAAAATTAAAAACAAGACCTAACATTCTTCACTAGGGGTACATGCCCAGTGGAAACTATTATAGCAAGGAAGCCTACAACATTCTTCATCAGCAGAAGCTCGGATTAGCACATCTCATCTGGAAAAAGATATGGAAAGCCAATCTGTGGCCTAAAATAGGCACCTTCCTGTGGTTGCTTAGCAAACGATGCATCCTCACATGGGATAATATTTTGAAGAGGGGGTTTGTAGAACCCTCCAGATGCCCTTTATGTCAGGATAACTTGGAAACCATCGACCACCTGTTGGACCAATGCTCCACCACCAATTCCTTGTGGGAAAAAATCTTGCTTTATGCCAACGCTCCAACTGAGCAAGGGGCAACATCATTAACATCGTCAAAAGCTGGCAGGACAACCCATATACCATCAATCTCCTGAATATAATCCGGCATATCATTCTAGGCATCATTGTTTGGAACATATGGAAGGAATGAAACAACCGCATCTTCAAAGAGAAGGCATCCACTTTTGATCAGCTCTGGGACAAGATTCACAACAACCTCTTGGAAACTCTAGCCTTAGATGCCTAGAGTTAGGAGGACCTCCCCACCTCTGTAGTAGAGCGCCACATATGGAACAATTGGAAAATAAGTATAAACACCCCCATGGACATCAATCCTAGAAGCGCAGTTACAACCCATGCTCCAGAAACATTAGGGGAATTTTGAGGTCTAAAATAGGTCTCCTAAGGAAATTATAAAATAAGAGTGGAAATAATAAAGTAAGATTTGATGACATCATCAAATTTTAGAGGGAGAAAAGAAAAAACTACTTTTTCAACTCGTATTTTCAACTTATATCCCAAAATTTTTAATCAAATTTCGAGCGGGAGTACTCGTTGGATGAAAATTTTAATTCCTCATCCAAGGAGTACCCATGTTGCATAATTTAGATGGACCTTTCTACACGAAAAATGAGAAATACATTGAAAACGTGATTGCAATCATGTTTTTTCATGTATTTCTCATTTTCACATAGGAAGGTCCATCGAAAGTATGCGACATGGGTGCTCCGTGGATGAGGAATTAAATTCTACATCCAACGAGTACTCCCGCTTGAAATCTGAGTAAAAACTTTGGGAGATAAGTTGAAAATACGAGTTGAAAAAGAAGTTTTATTATTTTATTATTTTTTAATATTTTTACCATTTACATAAAAAATGGTGAATCATCCCCCATGGTTGACATCATCATCTTGAATCCTATTGGTTCTTTTAAATTTGATTTTAGTTGTACATTTTTCTTAGGAGGCGCATTTTAGACCTCAAAATTCTCCTAATGAATGGTCTCCCCCCTCTAATGACTTCTTCAAATGAAATTTTGATGGCACGTCCAAAGGCAACCCTAGAATCACAGGTTTCAGAGGCATTATCAGGAACTCTCAAGGAGACCCTCTTCAGATTTACTATGGGAATATAGGTTGGGACAAAAATAATTCGGTGGAGTTGGAGGGGATGACACAGAGAATTCAGATTGCCATCGAGTTTCATTACTTCCCTCTGGAAATAGAGGGAGACTCGCAAATCATAACCATGGCTGCTATTGGTTCCCTGTAATTTTAACAGATTGGCAAGACTAAAGATGCAGAGACAACATTATGAACCACTTTGGGATTCTAGGATCTAGCCCTCCTGAATCCAGAGAGGGATCTCTCTATAAGTGCAAATATTGATTTATCTTTAAGGCTTTTAGGTGTGATATTAGGCTAGTTATGAAGAGCAAGGTTTTTGTTTGTTTTGGTTGGGCAAAGATAAATGAAGGTGAAGGAATTATAAATGAAGGGTGAAGATGTATGAAAGTGAAGGAATGATTCAGCTAACAAGATAGGCAAGAAGCAACTTCAATCCATTGGACTATGGAGTCATAATAGGATTTAATTGAAACAGCAAGGTTCAAGAGTGGTGCATGGGGCAAGTCATCTATGTCAAAGGATCTCTTTAAGTTGATTTTATGAAATGAAAACAATAAGAAATGAAGATCAAATAGATGAAGAACAAAGAGCAGCCTAAGATCAAGTACGTACTTTGAAACTATCCTGCTTTTGGCATGCACTTAAGGAAAGATCTAAAAGTAATCTAAGATCAGGTAAGTACTTTGAAACTAGCCTACTTTTGATGCACTTTTAATAGAAAAAATTTAAAAACATTAAGAATAGCTTAAGATCAAGTAAGGACTTTGAACCTATCCCGATTTTAGCATATTCAAAGGGAAAATCTTCAAAGCAACTATTGGAGAAGAAACTAGAGGACAGGGCTAAACATAGACTTCCTTAGTTCATTCTTTAATTAGCAAAATTTTCAAGACAACACTTAAGATAAACAAAGAATAGTCTAAGATCAGGTAAGGACTTTGAACCTAGCCTGCTTTCAACATACTCTTAGGGAAACTTTCAGACAACCTTTGGAGGAGAAACTAGAGGACAGGGCTAACCATAGACTTCACTAGTTCAACTGTACTTAGCCAATAATGAAAATAACATTCAAGAACAATGCTTAAAGTTTAGACAGTAAGACGTGGGAACACCAACATTCCTTAACTGCTTGGACTATATTAAATAATTCTTAAATACACAAAGGAGGAAAACATAAAGATAAAGCTTATCAGTGAGAGTAGGGTACTTGTGAAAGTAAATCCTAGCTCTATATTTTCTGTTCTTTATCAGAGAAAAGTGAACAGAATGGAAACAAAAGAAAATAACAATTTACAATAAGAAACACATCACCATTGACATAGACCAGGATCCCATAAATCAGCTTGTATTTGATGTTCAAACCAGTTACAATCTTTAAGTCCAGTGGGTCTCTACAGCTTCAAACTTCTCATCTCAACTTAGGTATCTTCAATTACAAAACAGAGCTTACAACAGCTTCAAAAAACTATTTACATGCAATAGATATCCAGAGACCAACCTTTACTACATCTTCTTCAGAATTATTTATAGAAGAAATGAGGAGGTGGGATGAGAAAAAAGATCTCTAGGCTCAATTAATACAGTTTAATGCTTCTCGGCCTTTGAGGGGCTCAATAGATAAGATTTTTGATATTTCCTCTGTATTAATTGGTTTTCATTAAGTATTCAAGCTACTAGGCAGTTTTTATTGACTTAAAAACTCTTTAAGAAAGTTTGCAATAAATCTGGCTGCTTTAAGCAAAATATCACTGACTAAGGCAATAACTATGCCTTCTGTGATTCCTTCGAGGCTGCAGGTGGCTTTTGGTAGCTGGAGAGGATTTAATTAACCTCTGATGTGGTAGTGGAGGCTTCTCAGACTGATAGATCTCATTGTTTTAACCTAAAAAACTGTTAATTTGCTTTTGATATGTGTTTTAGGCCTAATTTGGCTTAATCTCTATCTTCAGGTCTTCATACATGTCTTTAACTGTGTGGATTTAGGCTTGTGATAATCGAATTTATGCCTTAATCCCTCAAAAATGTGTTAAAACCTTTAATTCTTCATCTTTGTTGTGATTTTATCCTTTAACACTGATACTCTTTGTTTGGTTAATTTTTTGCTGTGCCTTCGTTGTTTTGCAGGTGCGCAGAGGGTTTTATAATGTTATCAGTGCTCATGAGGCACGGATAAATCGTTATTTGAACCCTGTAGATTCATTTCCTTCATTGGTAGTGGCCTGGGGGATCGTCATCCCCGGCCTTTTGTTTCATTTAAAAACAGTGGAAAAACCTTTATAACCTACAAAAAATGATAAAAGTTAATAAAATATGTGAGGAATAGGTTTAGACAGCTCTGAGTGCGAGAAGAAATGGTGGTTGTTGATCCAGATAAATTGACGATCGAGATTGCTCGATGGGTTGGTGGAGAGGCATTTGGATGAAAAGAAGGGAAGATTAAGTCTGGGCCATCGATTTAGATTGATCAATGGCCAGGATTAATAGGGATTTTTATAAGGAGGAGGGGAAAAATTCATAGCGGAATGGAAGAAATTGCAAAGAAAGGGATAAAACCTTTGGCGGAGATAAAAAATGGTGGAAATGGAGGAATCAATAGGAGTCGTTAGATCTTAAAAGATCAACGGCGGAGATCTATCGACGGGGGAGAAAAAGGAGATGTGGAGTTAGGAAAGTGGGGGAAACGTGGGCCGTTGGATTAAAGAGAATCAACGACAGAGATTAGATCGTGGGATCGCAATCGGCGGAACGAACAAAGTTACAATTGCGATAAATATTTGTGATGCGATTGCGATGGAATGAAATTTTGCGATGCGATGGAGTTATGCGATGCGATGTAGCGATTGCGAGAGATGAGCGCTGGCCGTCGAATAGGGGGAAACGAATGGTGGAGATTTAATCGTGCAATCACAATCGGCAGAGGTCAAAGGGTGAAGTGGAAATGCGATGTGATGAAGCGATTGAGCATGGACCGTCGGATCAGTATGGGAGATCAACAGTGGAGATTTAATCACAGGGAGTGATGCCGGAGGGAAAAAGGTGGAGCGTGATTAAATCTGGGCCGTTGGTTCTTGTGTTTTTTAATGGCTGCGATTTAATCGCAGGATCAGAATCGGAGGAGGTCAAAGGAACTTACGAATTTGTGATGGGAAGAACTTGCAATTGCGATTAGCCGACGGAGCGAGAGCCATTGATCTTAAAGCTAGATCGACGGTGGAGATTTATCAATGAAGAGAAAAGTCGGAAAGGCAAGCTTGGAACGGGGAGAAATATGGACCATTGGATATGGGCAGAGTAGATAAGATCAACGGTTTAGGTTTGATAGCATCAGAATTTTTAAAGACATGAAGAAAGGGGTTGAATGAAAGTTTGCGATGCGATTTAAACTTGCGATGGGATTAGTCGAGGACCATTGATCGGGTTAGATCGACGGTCGATATTCATTGAAACCTTGAACTGTCGGGTTTCTTTAAAATACAAAGGAAAGTCAGGTTTTATGAAATATAAGGAAAAAGGGGTTCGGGGAAAGATTCTTTAAGGTTTTTAGCACCCGATTGCGGGGATATGGTTTTGTGAAGAAGGCTAGGGGATCGGGAGTTTAAAATAAAAGGGCTTAATCGCATCGGAGTTTTTGAAAGTAATAGGTAACAAGGAAAAACAGAAAACCCTGATTGCAATTAGCGTTTAAGGGCTAACACCTGGTTATGGCTCCAGTTTTAAGCGGATAAAAAGGAGCTGGGGCTAAAGCGAAAGGGGCTTAAAGCCTTAATTCAAAATGAGGATTTTTAAGGAATTTTGAAGGTTTTTCAGAGGATTTTTAGGGTTCCGATAGAGGTAAAAAAGGGGTTTTTAACCTTATAAAAGGATTTTACAAGGCTTTATAGGGGATTTCGAGGGAATGAGAGGTTTTTAAAGGGGAATGGAGGGTTTTTGAGGTTTATTATGAAGAGGGAAAAATGGGTGAAAAGGAAGAGTAAAAATGAAGGGGAAAAATGGGTTTTTGAGCAGTCTTTCTCCTTGCAAACAGCGGATTTTTCAGGATTATGAGGGAAACAACTGTGAAGATTAACTAAATGATAAGTTATCTTCATAAGACTTTAAGAACTCACAATTTGGCCATAAAATTGTTTCTTGAAGGCTTTAAAACAAATTAGCCACCATTTGATATGACAAATTTTTATTGGTGGCTAACAGTTGCCACAAAAATCCTCCAAGGAAAGGCTTCCTCAAAGGTTTCCAACAGCTGGAGACTGGCCCACAAGCTCAAGGTGCTAGAATAGTTGATTCACAACCACAGAGCCATCACTTTTGTTCATGTCTGCAGAAATTCCAACTTTGTCGCGGATCTCCCTAAACAAAGGGGTGGAAAGAAACTGTGAGTTGCATCATTCCACCCTTACATAGGTTGAGGGGGAATCACTCAGACAGAATTTCCTCACTCTCATTTAGAAGGATCTACTCCCCCCAGATGCAGGTGACATAACTAACACACTTGAAAATCACATCCCACACTCCCATGGAGGCATATATCTTCTTCACAAAGCCTCACCTGCTGCTGATCCTTAAACCGTTAGTCACTCATACGAGACTCACAGAGCCAGGAATGATGATGAGAGGATAGGAACTGCCTCACCAGGTTCGCAGCGACTTCCGCATCTCTCTCACCACGGTTGAATACCATGATTAAACCGTATTTCAGCCACCCCCCTTCACTCGAGCCTGCTCAGGTGATCAATCATATCACACAGATGCGTGCGAAGCCCACTCAATGCTATCCTCCTCGCACACACCCCAACCCCTTTAAAAATATGAGTTCTCAACCTTTTTCAATACACGGTCTGTTATCTCTACCTTTCACCTATTTAACTATATTCTAGCTTCTCCCTGACTTCATAAGGCTGCGTCGCTCTACTCTTAGAGGCGTGTTGCGCAGTCTGTTGGAAATACTGAGAGGGGGGGGTGAATCAGTATTCCTTTACAATGATTGTATGCAGTGTTGCCCACTTGAAGACTTCATAAGATGAACTTCTTGCTTTTGTTATGAACCTTGGTTTTTTCTCTTGTCATGCTACCTTATTCTGCACCTTGCTTCCCCTCTTTTCTGCCATAGAATGTCTAGTCCTTTGCAACCCTTGACAACACATGATCTAGCTTTTTCTTGCCTTCTAAGAGCTCGATATTGAATTTGGTGTATCTTTGTTATTTCAGATCCTCAATATTTGATTTTTGGTCTTGTAGTATTCCTCTGAGTCTTCTTTCCAATGCCACAGGTCTGACCCAGTTTTGATTCTTCAAGTGAGATTTATACCCAATCTCTCACAATGCCCTAATTATGGACTGTTTCAGCAGAGCGCACTTGTACGGCATGCCACGTGTCATTGTTTCTTCATTTGGATTTGAAATTGATAGAAAAAAAATTACAGACTGTGCACTATCTTCCACTTTTTACGGAATTCCAATCCGATACTCAAAGAGAGAGTTATGACGAATTTACCAAGGTCACTTCTTTGAGATGAATTTCAGGAGCCTGCAAAAACCCTGACTTCCACAGATCATATCTCCAAAAATATTGTGCACCTTGATCTGAAACTTTTACTGAAGCTTCCTCAGGGTTTTTTCTTCACCTCATAAAAATTTCAGCTTCCGAACCTTCGTAGAACAAAAGTTAGAGCGAAAATTCCATGATGACCTGTTTCAGATGGCTAAATCCCTTGCATAAGGAGGAAATGAGGATCACAATTTATATAAATGCTTAGGTTGAGAGGGGCTTCAACAAGTGAACGTGGGAGGGATTTTAGGAGCTTAAAAAATATTAATTATGAATTTTAAATGACCCATGCCCCATCCCCATGGGGTTTTAGCCCACTAACTGGGGGTACAAACTTCAAACATGAATATCTCTCAAACCGTGAAGAATTACATGGCGTGCCATATATCAACGGAAACATCTCGACAAGTAGAAACCATCAAAAGCATTATTGACCCAGAATATATTAATTTGGTAGGTAAAAATTCCCATGAAATATTGGGTTAGCCCCTGGTGCTGCTTGGGTTGACATCAATGACAACCGCTGATCAACAATCTCCCCCTTTGGCATTGATGGCAACACAAGTACTCCCCCTGCGATCATGACACCTCTTCCTACAACATTATCTCCCCCTTTGACATCAATGGAAAAGGGTAAATCCCCCTGAAACACAACCATCCTATGGACCTGTACACACTTCCACTCCCCCTGACACACAACCATCTTGCAGACCTGTAATCTACTTCCACTCCCCCTTTATATTCTGAAAAAGGAAAATCTAATGAGAAATTGGGAGAATCCCAAGCTTCTGGCGAAGATATTCCAATGCTGGCGAATATTTAATATGTGATTCTTTTGGTGCTGCTTGGAATCTTGCTACTTGTCCAACTTCTTGCATAACATCTGGTCGGGAGGCTGTTACATATAGAAGACTACTAATCATAGATCTGTACAACCTTTGATCCACATCCTTAGATGAGTCGTTTATGCTCAATTTGCAATCTGTTACCATTGGAGTAAGGATGGGTTTGCAATCTTCCATTTTAAATTTCTTGAGCATTTCCTTGATGTACTTGGCTTGACATATAAATATTCCTTTCTCTTTCTGAGATATTTGAAGCCCTAAGAAGTATGTCAGCTCACCAAGTAAAGACATCTCGAAATCACTTTGCACCTTTGTAGCAAACTTCTTACTTAGTCGATCATCATTGCTACCAATTATTGTATCATCCTCTTTAGCTATTAGACATGCTTTAGTTGCTTCATCCAAAACATATATGTCATTTGGAGCTCGACTTGTTGTAGCCACAATTTCACCATACACTCCTTTCCTAATTTCACATTTCGTGGAGTTGAATAGTATTGTGTGTCCTTGATCACACATTTGTCCAACACTGAGTAGATTGTGATCCATGTTTTCAACCAATAGAACATTCTTGGCTAGAACATCTTTGCTTCCGAGAGTGACAGTACCTGATCCTATAACATTTGAAGATCCATCATTTCCAAAGGACACGGTTCTATCCTTCTTCTCTTTCAGAGATACAAATTTATTTCTATCTCCAGTCATATGTGTTGAGCAACCGCTATCAACATACCACACATCTTTGTTCTTTTGAGCCTTGAAAGCAAGAGCACAATTATCATTCTTCTTCTTCTTCCATGTTCGTTCGTTCTGTGGCTTCGAAGATTCTTCTGGAGGATTTTCAAGTCTGTAGTCTTTGGCTATGTGTCCAAAGTTTCGACATTTGTAACATTCAATATTATTTCTTAAATGTTCAAATCTATTGATGTTTCGGTGAGCCCTGGGAGGTTCATATTTGACAGATCTCCTGGAATTGTATTCGTTCCTAGGGTATGTGTGACATTCTACAGCTTTATGACCAAATTTTCCACATGAATAACAGTAGCCATAAAAAATATGTTGGTACCTGGATGGAAATTTTCGTCGAGGAATTGTCTTCCAAGGTTGTTCTTGTGAATCTTGTCCAATGAATTCTACATGCATATCAGATCTCATAGGTTCATTGTATTTTGTTGTAGAAGGTCTTGATTCTTCTTCTTTGTAACCGATACCAGTTTTGTCATTGTAAGATCGTTGATTTTTGATGAGTTCTTCCAATGCCCTTGAGCTTTTGGCATAGTTTTGGATAGTTTTTCCTTTCTTCTCTTCCTCACACAGCGAGACTACTTCGACTTCTAATTCTTCCCTTTCTTGGTTGCTTTCTTCCAATTTCTTTTGAAGTGACTCTTCAATGCATTTGTGTTCTTCAACTTCAATTTTGAGACCTTGAACTTTTTCTTCAAGAGTATTGGAACGGATCTTCTCTACCTTGAGATCTTTTATAAGCTTGATTGCTTCCTCATAAAATTCTTCTATGGTCCATCCTTCTTCTTCGTTGTTTGATACCTCTTGTTTATTGTGCTTGGCCATAAACAATACTCTCTCATTGGCTTCTTCTTTTCTGTCACTTTCTTCATCGGATGACGAGCTATCTTCTTTAGAGAGACCGTTCCTTTTGGATCCTTGCTTGTTGAATTTCGTAAAGCCTTTCTTTCCTTTTGAGTTTCCATCACTTTTGTCTGGACATTTTGCTGCAAAATTCCCAACCTCATTACAGCTAAAACATATCAAGGGAAGTTTACCTTTGAATTTTCCCTTACCAGGTTTTATTTTTCTCGTAAAGTACGCATATTCTTCATCTGAAAGACCTTCTCCTTCATCTCCCTTTTCTTCACACTTACAGGTGCATGTCATTTCAATTGAAGGTTGTTTGTCCTTATTGGTTTGCTTAGATGCAACGAACGCAGTTTCTAGATTTTAAGTACTCTTTTCTTCATCAAGTCTCATTTCATATGCTATGAGAACTCCATGTAATTCTTCCTTGCTGAGTTCGTCCAGATTTGCACTGTATTCTAAGATTGATACCTTTGCATTGAATATCCCTGGTAACGTTCTAAGAATATTATGTATAATAGTCTTCTCATCAACTGGTTCTCCCAATCCTTCCAAAGTATTGGTCATTTCATCAACGTATTGGAAGTATGTAGCAATGTTGCAATCTTCTTTCATTTTGAGTTGCTCAAATTTTGCTCTATAGATTTGAAGCTTTGCTTCTTTGACATTTGAGTCACCTGCATATATATTCTCAAGCTTGTCCCATACATTTTTGGCGGTTTTACAACCCAGCACCTTATGATAAGGAGATTCAATAAGTCCACTGATAATAATATTCTTTGCTTTTGTATCATTTACCAAATTCTTCTTACCTTGTTCATCCATGGTTGATGTAAATCCATTTTGAACAGTATCCCATACTTCGTAACCTTGCGCCAAGAGATAGACCTCCATTCTTCCTTTCTAGAGTGCATAATTATTTTAATTGAATAGAGGTACACCATTCTTGGTATGCTCCATGACCTCCTTCCAGCTGTTAAACTTCTATTGAAGGAACCAAGCTCCGATACCAATTGTTGGAAATACTGAGAGGTGGGGTGAATCAGTATTCCTTTACAATGATTGTATGCAGTGCTGCCCACTTGAAGACTTCATATGATGAACTTCTTGCTACTTTTATGAACCTTCGTTTCTGCTCTTGTTATGCTACCTTCTCCTGCACCTTGCTTTGCTTTGCTGCCATAGAAAGTCTGGTCCTTTGCAACCCTTGACAACACATGATCTAGCTTTTTCTTGCCTTCTAGGAGCTCGATATTGAATCTGGTGTATATCTGTTATTTCAGATCCTCAATATCTGATTTTCGGTCCTGTAGTATTCCTCTAAGTCGTCTTTCCAATGCCATAGGTATGACCCAATTTGGATTCTTCAAGAGAGAGTTATACCCAATATCTCACGATGCCCTAATTATGGACTGTTTCAGCAAAGTGCACTTATACGGCATGCCACATGTCAGTGTTTCTTCATTTGGCTCTGAAATTGATAGAGAGAAAAGTAAGGAATGTGCACTATCCACCATTTTTTATGGATTTCCAATCCAATACTCAGAGAGAGAGTTGTGACGCATTTACCAAGGTCACTTCTTTGAGATGAATTTCAGGAGCCTGCAAAAACCCTGACTTCCACAGATCATATCTCAAAAAATGTTGTGCACCTTGATCTGAAATTTTTACAACAACTTCCTCAGGATTTCAGCTTCGCCTCCTAAAAATTTCAGCTTCTGAACCTTCATAGAAAAAAATTAGAGCGCAAATTCCACGATGACCTGTTTCAGATGGCGAAATCCCTTACCTAAGGAGGAAAAGAAGATCACAATTTATATAAATGATTAAGTTGAGAGGGGCTTAAACAAGTGAACGTGGGAGGGATTTTAGGAGCTTAAAAATATTAATTATGACTTTTCAATGATCCATGCCCCAACCCCATGGGGTTTTAGCCCACTAATTGGGGGTACAAACTTCAAACATGAGTATCTCTCAAACCGTGAAGAATTATATGGCGTGCCATATATCAATGGAAACATCTAGACAAGTAGAAAACATCAAAAGCATTATCGACCTAGAATATATTAATTTGGTAGGTCAAAATTCCCATGCAATATTGGGTTAGCCCCTGGTGCTGCTTGGGTTGACATCAATGATAACCACTGATCAACACAGTCTCCCCTAGTTTGCCACTCCCCTTACTGCGCACCTTTCCCCCAGATATTCCTACTCCCTGAGCCCAAGCGCTGCTTGACTTTTTTCATACCCTCCCCTGAATTTCTTCCCCCTGCCTCTACGATCAATGGCTCCCAGACTTCGCTAGAGAACTATCTGAGGAGGACAGAGAGTGGCTCTCCCTGCTTGATATCACCGTGGCGAGGAAAATTTCCTTGAGTTGATAGAAGTCTCCTCTTCCAGCACTTTTTATCATCAATGTCTCGATCTCGAGAAGAATGTAGAATCCCCTAGGCAAGCTTGGCAGAGAGGAAGACGCGGCTCAAGGAAGTCCACCATATCTCCCCAGATGCACCTCCATCACCGCAAAAATAAACCGCTGGCTGTACAGGAGGAGGAAGATAAGGATTCATATGTCTGGGTGATGGATTTCGATGGCATCTGGACGCGTTTCCCCGACGACGTAGATCCACACTCCCCCATCCTTTGTGCACTGGCCCACAATCCCAGGCATACTGTGGCAGACACAGAGGAAGCTGTTGCGCAGGGCCCCACTTGCCCCATTGAGGAGGAAGTCCCCAACAGTGATGATGAAGATGAAAAGAAAAGAATGCGGAACTGCACATATCTCTCTTGTTTTTTGTCAAGCTCGCTATTAGTGCCTTTCTGTTACCGTTCACTTTGTACTGCTTAAATATGCCTACGCTATTGAGCACTATGTAATTTTCTATTTCAAGTTTTGTTTTGGTTGGTTTCCTCCCCTAAGGCAGCCTAGAAGCTGTGTAACAAAGGTTGAGATTGGCTAAGGCAGCTTGCCAACCCATCTCGTAGCATATGTAACTTTTACGTTTTTGAATTAATAGAATAGCCTAACTTACCCAAAAAAAAAAGATTTATTTTTTCAAATGCTTTTGCATAATTTGATTATTACATCGGATTTATATTGTCTTTTATAATTTTAGATCACATACATCTATTTTTCTATAGGTTTTTCCCACATTTTTATTACAAATATGAAGTATAAGCAACCACAACTGTTGTTAGGGTCACTAGTCACCTTTGACTTAAGTGATAAATTTTTGGTACACATTCCAAGAAATTTCATACTCACAAATGGTGACTGACTGCCAACCCTAAGTTTCCACTGAGCCTATTCCATCATCAAATGGTACCTTATAGATCCCTCAGCCTAAGGAAGAGGTTATTACCAAGATCCCCAAAGTTTCATTACGTCAAAATGTTTCCTTATCTAAAGCCACCCATACCTATAACATAGTAGATGACTTGGCATAGCTCCTGCTACCATGTCATATGTACCATCTGGGTCGTAGTTACACCTATGCCATGTCATCTGTACCATCTGTGGTTTTCCGTAAGATGTGATTTCCCCATAAAGGAAAGATCGTCACCACATAGATTAACTGAAATACTATGATCCTAAGGCAGAAACTTATCCTCGGTCAAAAATTTCATCCGTGATTGAAAATATGATAGTCTCATCCCTCACCAATGTTTCACTTGGAGTCTACAAAGATTTTGCTTTTCTTGGTGCCTACTATGGTCCACCACCTACCCCTTCTGAGCCCAACTCATCCAATTTTTTCATGTTTCAAGCTTCACAAGTTGCTCACAAGTGGTCCAATACGCCCATCCAATAGCCAACGCCTCCACGAACTACTTTTCCCAACTCAACCCAATGTATAAGTATAATTCCTCAGGGATCACTTCCTTTTGTTGGTGTCTCTCCTAGTCCATTCCAACCAGGAATAGTTCCTCCAGGCCTTAAACATCTAGGATTAGTTCCTCTAGGTCATTATCTTTTGGGTCAGATACCTTTCTTATTCCCCCCACCAGGAATTTTTGTTGTCCTTGTCATGGCTATGTTGATTTTACCCAACATTACTATGGGGATCCTAGTCTGGTACATTGATCCCCCCATAAACACTCCCCCTAACTAACTTAAACCTTACAAAACTTTGACCCTAGTGAAAATTTTTGTTCCATTCCCATCATTTGTTGTGGTTGCACAAAAACCTCAGCACTAATATATACCTATTGTTAAATCATCTAGTGAGGTGGGAAAATCCCAGAAAAAGGGAACCAAAGACAAGGCATCCCAAACAAGTCCAGCTCCTCCTTAGCCTCCAAATTTGACACCTATGTGCTCTTTTTGTGATGTTTTTGGGCACGCCACAAACAATTTTCTTGAAATCCCTCATCTCCAAGATGTGTTCACTGAAATTGTTTTTGACTCTAGCATCTTGAAGGTCTACGTTACCTTACCTAAGTCAACCAAGAAAAAAGCATCATTATGCACGAATCACCCTTTTGATTTGTGTGATAATTTTGGTCACTATTCTCAACATTGTCCTCATCTCGAATATTTTTATGATACTCGCAAAGCTTTTTGTGAAATAGAGGTCGCTCGTAGTGAATCCACCTCTTCTCTACCTGTGGATTATGGCACCATTGTTGCGCCAACACAATAGATCCCTTCATAACACATTATGATCCCTCCTCTTGATGTTGAGATGACAGATACAATTTGTCCTATTCTCTACCTATTTTCATCCATGTGATCGTCATATGGGGAATCTTCTAGAGTTCCCTATTGTGATTCAGTTGAACCTTCTTTATTGGATACCCTGGTCTCAACATTGATAGATATTATATGTACTAGTAATTCATCCCCTCCTGTTGGCAATGCACATGTGAACCTTATCTCTCATGACGCTGCTTTAGGTAGTTCCTCCAAATCATGTGGTCTCTCCTCCTCCAATACACCCATATTTCATTTATATTAACACATCATGGAAGCCATGACCACCCTGATCCTTGGGATGATATGCAACATTGTGTGTATTTCCTTCCACAACAAACCCATGATCAATATGTTGGGGAGTATAAAGACTTCATTCATGGTGAGGTCAATTGGTTCAATAAACCCTTACTTCAAACATAGAGATTCGAACCACATCCACTTTCTGGTCATTACATTGCCTTACAATATTTGGGTAAGGGGGCATCCATTTTTTAGAGTCCAAGAGAGGAAATTCTCCCTAACTCTCCTAGTGCATTTGGTAGTATCGACTCTAGTACCAATATTCTTCCCCATTTAGAAGAAACTCTAGAGTCTTATATCACTTCATATTACTCTAGGGATGATCCACTTAATCATTCCTTCATCTTACATCAACAACCCAGTCGCTTAGACATTGTTGTTGACCAACCTCAATGTTTTCTATATGAGCATCATTTCATTATATCTGAAGCCACTCTTTGGTATAGTGACACCATGTATGCGAACCCAAAAATTCAGTCCATTTGATTCATATATGTAGTGTGAAACGAGATTGTTAATCCAATGTTTCCTTTATTTAACTATATCTATCCATTTTTCCCATAGGAAGAAAACCATAAAATAAAAAAATGGTGAACCACGTCATTGGAATGTGTTTGGAGTCCACTACTCTAAATAAATATAACATGCCCATAGCATGCTACATACCACAATGGTGGGAACACATGCCCCTCCATCTACTCAACATCCTCTAGAGGATTTTTTTTCCATTTAGGTTTTCTACTTGAATCCTTTATTTGAGCACTTGGAACAAAATGGCACTCCAGAAAGTCCTCTAGCTAGGGGCATCATTCCCACCTTATCATACCTGATCAGTCCCCTCCATCACATATTCTTGGGGGAAATATCCCATGCTTGGGGGCATGATGACCGAAGGCCACTCTCTTAATTGATTATAAGTCTCGGTGTAGACCCCAATGATCTCGGTATGGTCAATTATCCTTCCATTCCTTGGATAGTTTGTCCTATCGGCCTCTCAGGTGAGCCATATACACGTCGCATATCGTAGATACTTGATATCATATCTTCAAATATTCTACCCTATGTGATACCAAACATTCCACCCAGTCACCATGTTTGACTTGGTGGTTGAGGATGATCCTAGACCTTCACGAATAGTTCATTCTTGTATTCCTCTCTTTCCTTGATTCTCCATCACGAACCATACTTCCATTAATAATTAAGGCCATCCTTAGACGAGTAAGGCCACCTAACTGAAAGTTAAAAATCCTAATTCCGACAGTTGGTTTTTCCGCTACGATCTCCAAAATATTTAGTGTCTTCTCCTCCTCCCCAAATTCTCCAAACCTCACTATGCAAATGAATTGGATTTAGAGGCAAGAAGCCATTTTATAGGAAAAGCCCTAGTTTTTCCATCGCCCATTGCGAGCAAACCGTAGATCAGTTTGATGAACTGTAAGCACTATTGGAAAGGTCTCACCAAGTTTTATAATGGTTATTCCTTTACTTTTGGTAGTTTGACACTTCACTCGGAAGCCATTTTTTCCATGAAGTTGCACTTTTCTACCAATTCAAGCCAAATTTCTTCATATGAGCCACCTGTACTTTAGTACCACTTTCCCTTAGAACTTGTCGACTCATGTGTCAATTTTGTTTGTTAGTAACCCTTTTTTACTCACGTTTTGTTTGGTCCCCTTTGGCCTATCCCATGTGGCAGCTTCATCTAGTCACCCTTGTTTAGAGAATCCGAGATGAGTCACCCTTGCATTCATGCAGCCCGTTCCAAGTTCCATTGTGTCTTGTTAGAGTATTCCATCCATATTTGCATCGAATTCATCCATTTTTACTCCTTTTTACCTCCAACTATATTGTTGTCTCGGAAAATTCTGTGCCTGAGTAATTGACTATCCCCTCCGGAATTGAGTCACTTACTTCCAGTTCAACCATGCATATTATGCTCTCACAAGGGAAGTAGTCAGTTCACCTCTCATTTTATATCCATCCATCATCATACGTAGTGTCATTCCATTAGTCACTCTATTATGGACCCTCATGAATTAGTTGAGGAGTCCTCATTGCCCCAGCTCTGTCCAATCCTATTCTGTCGACTTCAACACATTTATTCCAGGAGTGTGGTTTAGAGGGCAATGTACCTTGGTTCCAAATTTCATCAGTGTTCAGTGCCTTAGATCAAGAAAAGGGAATCATCATTTCCATTTGACTTGGTTGTTTCTCATGTGCTCGACTCCAACTCATTATTGCACGATTGAGAATCATACACTTGATGGTCTGGTGACCTAAAAGATTTTCCCAGTGATTCTCGGATGTGTTTGAGATGTTCTAGACCTCATGAAGGGGTGGAACTTCATGCAATTCCATAGATTTGATGGGTTTTATTCCAACTTCTTGCAATGTGCACAACATGCATGCCTCCTTCATATGATCCATTCAGATGTTCAGATCCCTTTCCTGTTCAGTAAGGATTCTTTGGTTGTGATTTCCCCTCCCCATGTTAAATTCAGGGGCGTTATGTATCATGTACTTAGATGTTATTGTTTTCAATCCTGGCCTATGTTTTTCTAGGCACATTATGTATATGGGATTCATTTTATTATGTCCTGGCCCATTTATTCCAATGTATCATGTATCATGTACTTTGTAGCTCAGTCCCACAGTGTTGGGCCAACCATTGTCCATTTTACTCAGCTATCTCAGTGGGTATGGATATTCCTCCCCCGCCTCATTTCAGATCATGTAAAACAAAATAAAATGAGACTTTTATAAGTTTAGTAGGTCTCTGTAATATTCCTAATTAGCTTTTAGCTAGTTGAAATGTTAATTTTTGCTTTTGATAATAATATAGGTGAATAAGTGGGTAGAGGGACCCATAAATCTCTTTAGTAGGAATAAAACCACTTCTCATGTGAATGTGGATCACTGTATCAGCGGTATAAAGCACCTTGAGGTGTGAATAGGGGCTAAAAAATGTGGATAGGGTCAAAGTTTACCAAATCAACATCATTTTTATGGAGGTAGTGGAGATTTAATGGAGACAGTGCAGTCATAAAGGAGGAGTGTATGCATGAGAGTAGCTTCTTTAATGATTAGGACCCAGGGTGAGGAATCTCACCAAGAATATAAAGAAGATGATGGAAGCCATAGAAGGCATTCAGAATATTGATATTGTATTGGTATTTTATGATTTTTTGCACGCTTCAACTATTTAGCTAAGTCTATTGTGTTGTTTAGCACAAGGGTGTTTCTGAGCAGAAATCCCACCCTCATCCTCGGGCGACTTCAAGTTCCTACTCAGGAGAGGTTCATTGGGCATCATTTCCACTCTCCGGCATCAGGCCAAGCTTCAACCATCATTCATAGCATATTCTCCTCCAGGATTGTGTTGTTTAGCACGGCAACAGTAGTAGAGGGTTGATAAACCCAGTTTCTGAGCTTGTTTCCAATGAGGGGAGAAACCCTTCATCCAGGAGGCTACCAAGGAAGTTCCTTGAGAATTATTCCACCGTCTGGAATCAGGCCAATAAAAATCATTCACCCATAGTGCAATATCCTCCAGAAGCTGCATTATTTTGCAGTGCATTTGTAGTGGGAGGTCAAGTACCCAAGTTCTTGACCCTGTTTTCCAGTGAGGGGAGTAGCCCTTCATCCATAAATTTTGTGAGGAGGGATATCAACCATTTTCATATCATATCAGCCACCTCCCACCAGTGACATGGTTGCAGAGAATTATTTAGCTCTAGGGCCACACTTGACACATTCTGCATTTTGTTTATTTCTGGAAACCCTTTCTGGGTTGTCTTGGAAAAGTGTTAGAAAGCCTAGATCTATGATCCCGAAATTTTCTAAGAACCATATCAGCAGATCCATGTATTTACATTTTCCAGTAGCAGTAAGCCCCAACAGAAACTACACTGTTGTAGCCTCTGAAATTATTATATAGCATATGTTCTTCATATTTTATGTAATAGGTATCTGGAGGCTTGTTTGTCCTAGCTTGAGTTTATCTTTCTTCAAAATATTGTACACATTCTCTTCTATATAGTTTAATAAGAAGGCTCTATGATATTATCATATTATATGTGTTGATGTATCACTGCATTTTCCAGTTTTATGTTCTATATTCCTGTCTTTTCCATTTTGGAATGTTATAGTGGTATCAGAGCATGATCTCCAGCTCAGCTTGTGGGCAATACATCTTATGACACCAGAAGAAGAAGAAGGAAGACGAGATCGATAATGATGGAGGGAGTAAGTTTTTCCTCATTTATTTTTAGATCTACGTAGGATCTCTCTAAGGAGATCAAACAAATGATAAGGGAGAGGCAAAAGTAGACCTCAAGAAGGTTTTAAAATGAGGAAGGTCCAAGCACTTCCTATCAACAGTAGAAGAAACTGATAATGCATAGAGCTCCACAAAAATCTACTATGTCCACTTTCTTTGAAGAGGATGGTGAATGGAATGGAGATGGAGGAAACTTAGATCATGAGACTCTAAATGATTATCTTTTAGAGTAAAAATCTCAATCAAGGGCTTTCAAGGAGAATCTAATTCTCTAGCAGTTTATCCAAATCAAAGAATAACGAAGACCCTACAACAACAATAGAAGGAAAAGGAATAATAGATTCCTTTTGCCTAATTTTGATGGGTCATCCACAAGCACAACACAGGCTTGGTGGAAGAATTTAGATGCATTATTCCTGCTACATCTAGTAGCAGAACGAGAAGCTGCTGAGATTGCAATGCTGCACCTTGAGGGTGAAGCAAAGGATTGGTGGTTCAACCATTTGAAACATGCAAGAGTGACTGCTTATGCATATTTTACTCAAAGGCTGATCAAAAATTTTGATAGAAGAAAACCAAAGGTAATTCCCATTGAGACATTTTTCGACATATATGAGAAAGAAAATGAGGATCCAAGGGAATATGTCAGCACTATCACTCCTGAAGAGGAGAAACTTCCACCACCACTAGCTGCAGGAGTACTTGCATTGGGAGAAGGGACACTTGCATCTTTGGAAGATGGTCTTGACCTCTTGACATTGGGAGTCCCATACATGATTCAGGAGATGCATGAGGAAGAGGAGGTAGATACCAACGCTAGTGAAGCAGTAGAGGAGAAACCATCCCCATCACGAGTAGTTGGAGAAGCCATTGCACCGATTGGAGGAACTCTTGTAGCTATACAAGATGTTCCCATGTATTAGATTATCCAAGGTATGCAAAAATTTCCACCCCATATTATTTTAGCACATCAGATGGAGATTTGTGGGGACATACAATCAGGGAAATTGCATGACCAAGGGTTAGAGAACATTTATGATTTGGAACAGCAGACTATCACTATGCAGAGGACACTTAACTGGTTCAAGGAGGAGATGTATAGCCATCCTGGTTTTTCATTATTGAGCTAGACACAACACTTTGGGTTGGAGTGTAGAGTTTCGAGGGATAGGATGAGCACAGTCTTAATCAGTCCAATGAAAAACTATGGGTTCAAAATTATGTATGACCATGATATAGCAGATGCACCATCATGGAGATTAGCATCGTTGCCACTGAGAAAAAGTGATGAGTAGGGGGCCCAACCATTATTGGAGCATTCCGATGAACACTTCACTTATGAATCATTGGATAGGCAATGCTCAATGATAGAAATCTTGATATGAATTCCATATTCCATTATTATGATAGATCCTTCTTGATGAGCACCTCATAGCTCAAAGAGAAGCTTTTTCCTATAGCATATTTGGAACCTTATGGGTTCTACCGTGTCATTGATGAGAGGTCCTCATGTAGATATCTCTAGGAGGTTGCACTTCGACATATCATGGAGTGCAAATATAGTCATTAGATTTGGGAGGATGGTATTCTCCATTGGGTGGATACCAAATTGGAGTATGATAGGATTCACCCACAGTTGGATGGATGGGTGAGGATGATGAGCAAGTGGTTGGTGAGATGCTTGTAGATCTATGACACATGGCAGCAAGAGGCATGGCTGCGCTGGCTACTCTTGAGAGAGTTTGGCCATCACATGACATATCCTATGTCAAGGGGTATGTTATGGTTTGGGGCATTACATGACACTCACATGATGTGGCAGTAGGGACTTTGGTTATGTTGGGTTGATGTGACATTTTACATGTCAATCATCATGTTGCTGCTCCATGGCTTGTATGATGATGATATGAGGGTGCAACAAGCGTCATTGTTGCTTTGGTTACTCTTGGGGAAGTATGGGCTAACTTTCTCCCATACATTTCATGGTATTTCAGGAGTTGATGAATCCTAGCCTTTGAGAGGTAGGAGATGCTTCCATTAAAGAAGGAGCCTTCCACATATGGTAAGAGGTTGTTGGCACTCATACATGAATTTTCCAAACTCGAGAAGTTTTGGAGGAGAAATAGCTTCCAAGTGAAGATTGATCACCATAAACTTCAATATTATCTTGAACAAAAGCAACTGCAAGGAGGACATCAAAGGTGGAGTGGAAGTATTCCAGCATGTGGCTTTGACATTGAGCATGTCAAAGGATGTGTAGTTTGCTTGCGGATTGAGGAGGACAATTACCATCCTGCAAGGTTGTTACAGTCACTCACTTTTCTAGGAGAGATATGGGAGAGCTCATCTATGGACCTCATCACCAGCTTACCAATAGTACATGGTAAGAGTTGTGTCTTTGTACTTATTGATCATCTAACAAAGTATTTTCATTCTCTTGCCATTTATATACAGTGGATTGCTCCATAAGAGGGCAAGCCTCTCTTTGGACTTCATGGTCTTTTTAAGACCTATATCAGTGATGGAGATAGGAACTTCTTGTATATCATTGGGCAAGTATTATTATATTTTGGGTATACTCAGTTGACACCCAATTCCATTTACTACTTCCAAGTAGATGAGTAGAGAGATACAACAAGAAAGTGGTTGGAAAGATACTTGCCACATTATATTCAGGGGCAACAAGTAGCAAGACTGCACTGGTTCCACTTGGGGAACTATTTTCACCATCTAGCACTTCATATGACACTCAATATATTTCTAATTTGGATTCCATATTGTGATGATGTTCTATTCACTATATGTGGAATGGCTTGGGCAAGCTAGGTTCCCAGATCCAAAGAATGGATCCTTGAGATTCTATATTCCTTTTTCCCTCTTGAGGACAACATTATTACAGCCCAAGATCAACAACAACTCTATACATATAATAGATGGAGTGAGAGACAACGTGGGATGGAAATTTTGGTCTATCATGTTCAGTCATACAACCCATCTACATTACAGGATCAGGAGATGGAGGAGTTATTCTATGAGCTACCCAGGGTGATCCATCTCATTTTGATGATAGCATGGGGATTGGGGCTTCTCATTAGGGTTAAGGTCCCCAAAATTTTTCAGATCCCATGCCTCAAGAAGGCCTATAGAAAACATGTAGTTTCATCCATGGATATCCCACTTCTTCATGATGAGAGCCATTTGGTTTTATCACCAAAGGCTAACTTGCACACTTGGGAGGAGCAACTTGGGGACAGATTGATTGGAGAGCATGTGGTTCAGTGGAGGAGTTTAACAGATGTGGATGCTACAGGAGAGGGAGAGGAGATTTTGCAGTATCCATCCTTGCAGTTGCTTGAGGACAAGAAAAATTTGGGAGGGACGGTCTGTAATATTCCTAATTAGCTTTCAACTAGTTGGAATATTAATTTTTTATTTTGATAATAAGATAGGTGAATAAGTGGGTAGAGAGACCCATAAATCTCTTTAGTAGGAATAAAACCACTTCTCATGTGAATTTGGATCATTGTATCAGTTGTATAAAGCACCTTGAGGTGTGAACAAGGGCTAAATCATGTGGACATGGTCAAAGTTGACGAAATTGACAACGTTGTTATGGAGGTAGTGGAGATTTAATAGAGGACAACATAGTCATAGAGGAGGAGTGTATGCATGAGACTAGATTCTTTAATGAGTGGGACCCAGGGCAAGGAAGCTCACCAAGCATTTAAGGAAGAGGATGGAAGCCATAGAATTCATATAGAATATTGATATTGTATTCGTATTTTATGATTTTTTGCACGCTTCAGCTATTTAGCTAAGTCTGTTGTGTTGTTTAGCACAAGGGTATTTTCAAGAGGAAATCCCACCCTCATCCTTGGCGGACTTGGAGTGCCTACTCAGGAGAGGTTCATTGAGATTCATTTCCACTATTCGGCATTAGGCCAAGCTTCAGCCATCATTCACAGCACAGTCTCATCCATGATTGTGTTGTTTTGCAGGACAACATCAGTGAAGGGTTGATAAACCCAGTTTCTGTGCTTGTTTCCAGTGAGGGGAGTAGCCCTTAATTTGGGACACTAGAAATGAAGTTCCTTGAGAATTATTCCACAATACGACATCAAGACAAGCAAAAAAATTTACCCATAGCGCAGTCTCCTCTAGAAAATGTGTTATTTTACAGTGCAGTTGTAGTGGGAGGTTAAGTACTCAAGTTCTTGACCCTGTTTGCCAGTGAGGGGAGAAGCCCTTCATTCGGAAAGTTTGCGAGGAATATCAACCATTGTCATACCAGATCAGCCACCTCCCACCAGTGATCTAGTTGCAAAGTGTTATTCATGCGTAGGTCCACACTTGGCACATTCTTCATTTTCTGTATTTCCGGAAACCGTTTCTGTGTTGTCTTGGAAAAGTGTTAGAAAGCCTAGATCTCTGATCTCAACATTTTCTAAGAACTATATCGGCAGATCCATTTATTTACATTTTCTAGCAGCAATTAACCCCAGCAGAAACTTTTTTGTCTTAGCCTTCGACATTTTTGTATAGCAGATGTTCTTCATATTTTATGTACTAGGTCTCTGGAGGCTTGTTTTACCTAGCTTAAGTGTATCTTTCCTCAAGATATTTTACACATTATTTGCTATATTGTTTAATAAGAAGGCTCTATGACCTGCTCATATTATATGTGTTGATGTATCACTGCATTTTCCAGTTTTATGTTCTATATTCCTATCTTTTCCATTTTGGAATGTTACAGTCTCACCCCCTCCATTTTTTTCCTTCCTTGCATCACTTCAGTTGTATCTCTCTCTCTCTCTAACTCCCCTTTGGTGTCCCGTGGAAGTGTAACTTACAATGTATTTCAGTCATATGATTTTCTCCCAACACTTGTGTGTTGGGGGGGAATCCGTTTTCACCAAAAAATGACCACCTAGCCATTTCCAACTAGGTGGATTTAAATATACCATGTAAGTTTAATTTTACCATAGTAAAATCACTTTCACTATAGGAAATAGTTTAATAATCCACTTTTATAAATTATTGCTGATTAAAATAAAGAAAGCCCATGAGAATAGTTAAATAAACCATTATTTATTTAATTTTCTCAAGGAATAATTATTAAATCATTGTTTGATAATTATTACTTTTTACATTTCACTAAATCACCTAGGAATAACTAAATAAATCATTATTTATTTATTTATCCTTAACTCCATTCTTCGAATAATTGTTAAATCACTATTTAATAATTATTTCATTTTCACGCTTTTCTTATTATTCGTGAAAAAATTAAATAAATCATTTTATTTGTTATTTTTTTCTAGATAAAGATATTTAACCATTTTTAATATCTTTTTCCTCTCCAAAAATAAAATAAAGTATTGCTAATAGTTAGAATTAGATTTGGTCAATAATATTTTA
Source organism: Pinus albicaulis (assembly GCA_034641835.2). Lineage (NCBI taxonomy): Eukaryota > Viridiplantae > Streptophyta > Pinopsida > Pinales > Pinaceae > Pinus > Pinus albicaulis. The sequence goes on along the minus strand of CM076574.1, from coordinate 420,324,828 downwards.
TTATTCTCCATTTTTAAGATCAACCCAATACTTTGTTATAAATAATAGGGTTTTCATTCATTCTTCAACATGATCATTATCATCGTCACCATTATTATATCTATACTTTTGAGCTCCCACTATAGTTCTACACATTGTTTGGGTTTTCACATATTGAGAGAGGAATATCTAAATACTAAAGCATCAAGTACATCAAAGGAACCATCCCATAGAGGGGGATTTACAACCCTTTTTGTAAATCTCCTTCGTGAGGTGATATTAATGAAATATTTATTATTTGAAATTATTTTCCATAATTGGGTTATTACATCATTTTTTTTTTTTGTGTTTATCATTTTAGATCATATACATCTATTTTTCTACAGTTGTTTCTCACATTTTTATTGCAGATATGAAGTATAAACATCCACAATTTTTGTTAGGGTCACTAGTCACCTGTGACTTAAGAGATATATTTTTGGTACACCTTTAAAGAATTTTCATACCAATATTATTACAACTCCCTCTCTTACAAATACTCACTACAACAGAACAAGGAAATAGTACCCGAAATTTGACCAGAATTTAGAGTTTTTCGGTTGATGAATTGGACACCTTTCCCAACATAAAAATGGGCACAACCAGATATGTTTGTCATATTACCAAATTTCATGCCCTAAATTTATCTAGAAACACCATCAGGAATAACGTCGGAAATAGCTCCAGAAAATAGCACCATAAATAACGCCTGAAATGGCGTCTAAAATAGCACCTGAAACAACACCCCACAATTTTCCTCGAGTTGCACCAGAAGTTTCAATAGAAATAATTACGTAAGTAGTACCATGAATAATGTCATAAATAATGCTTGGAATAGTGACATTTTAACACTAGAAATAGTGCTAGGACTTTCTTCTAATTTGGCTCCTGGTTTGGCTTGCAATTTAATGTCTGATTTTGCTTCACGTTTTGCTTCATTTGTGGCTTCCAATTTTGATTCCCATTTTTGTTATAGTGTGGATTCCAATTTTTCTTCTAGTTTGGCTTCTAATTTTTCTTCTAGTGTGGCTTCCAGTTTTACTTCTAGTGTGGCTTCCAAATTTTCTTCTAGTGTGACTTCCAATTTTGCTTCTAGTTTTGCTTCTAGTGTGAGGTGCAATTTTGTGTCCACTTTTTCTTCTAGTGTGGCTTCCAATTTGGCTTCCATTATTGATTTTTTTTCCTTCCAATCATAGGAAATAAATCAAATTTTAGCTCCAGCTTGAGCACCAGGTCTAGCGCCAAGTTTAGTGAAAGGATATGCGTCCAGTTTGTTTTATGATTTGGCTTCTAGTTTTTCTCCTAGTGTGGCTTCCAATTTTGCTTGTTTGTTTTCTTCCAAAAAATGATTGTTGTTTTGCATACAGTTAAAATAATATGTTTTATTTCAATTTAATTAGTTAACTATATCACATCTCTTAAATAATTTATATGATTATACATCATATGTATGCATTTGAAATATGTTATGGGATAACATTTATAAATATTTTTTAGGGAAACAAAGATCTGTACAAATTAATAACATCATTATACTTTTTAAATATCCATAAAAATAGAATCTACAATATCTAGTATATATAAAATAACAATATAATTATTGTAGCATGATTGTCATCTATACTTAAAATAAGTGAATCAAATATCTATAACTTAAGTGAATTTGACAACATATGTTAGCGTAAATTCTTAACACAAGTGTATGAAAAGAGCTAACTTTAGCTGTGTGTGACAAAAAACCCTAACAACAAATATGACTGCTTAACTTCTTTAGATCTGCAATCGATAGTTAAAACAAATGCTGCAAAAAACCAGATCCATGCCGTAAAACCAGTTAAACAGTGAAAAGAAATAAGAATTGATCCATGCATCTAATGAACAAGTCAAGATTTAAAGAATTTTTAATATATTATAACACCTAGGAATGGAAAAAATAATAGTGTTACCAGTGCCCCTCAATGGGATGGGTTCTTGGATGTCCTCAATGCTTCATATCCAGAATTTTTTCTCTCTCAATGGTGCAAAAAACCCAAAATGTGTGGAACTCTGTGGGAGCTCAAGAAGCAAAGAAAATGGTAGCAACAATCAGAATGATCAAAGCGCGACAATGAAAGTGATCAAAGTGAAGAATGAATGGAAAAACCCTCTTATTTATAACAAAATACTGAGTTATCTTAAAAAATGGAGAATAATAAAATATTATTAACCAAGATCTAGATGTAACTTCTTGGAATATTTTATTATATATTGTTGGAGGGAAAAGGTATTTAAATTCGTTAAATACCCTTATTTAGAAATAATAAAAAAATGAATGTTTTATTTATCATTTTAAGAATGTGGTTAAGGAATAATTAACAAATAATGATTTGTTTAATTATTTCTAGGTGCTTTAGTCAAATTTAATAAGGAATAATAACTAAATAATGATTTAATTAATTATTCCTAGAGAAAAATAAGAAAAATAATGATTTATCTAATTATTTCTCATAATTGGGTTAAATATGATCAGGAATATTATTTAAACTGTGGTTTAATTGATTATTCTTGGAGGAAAATCAAATAAATAAGGATTTATTTAATTATTCCTCATGGTTTTCTTGTTGTAACCTAAAATAACTTGATTAAATATGGTTTATTAAATTATTTCTTATAGTGAAAGAAATTTTACTATGGTAAAATTGGTCTTACATGGTGTACTTCGATCCATCTAATTGTAAATGGTTAGATGGAAAATTTTTGATGATAACAGATTGCCCCCCAACGTGCGAGCATTAGGAGCAAATCGTATGGCCGAAGTACATTGTAAGAATATAATCACTAGACACTGATGGGGAGTCAGAGAGAGAGAGATATAGAGACGGAGTGAAGTTAGAGAGGACAATAACCAAATGGGCGAGACCTACAAATGATATAAGTCTCCTTTAATGTTTTTGTACCTGTTCTCAATGAGGTTGGGGACGCATACGTATGCCCACCAAGATGAAAAATTACAAAGAAAAATGGTGAGCACAACAAAATGAAACTGAGAAATAAAGTACATGATAAATGATACCTGACATGCTGACATAAAAATGGGCCAAAAAAACATATAATGGATCCCACATACATATTTTTCTTGGAGAAACATGAGCCAGGACTGAAGACAATAATATATGAGTACATGAGACATAATAACGATCGAATAAGCCCTTCTAAATAGGAAAGGGCTCTAAAAAGGTGAATGGATCATGTGAATTATACATGCATGCTATGGGCGCTGCAAGCGACTGAAACCAAACCCATCAAATCTGTGGAGCTGCATTTGAGGCTGTAGCATAATATTAGGTCATCCTTGCATGTGGGGGGCTACCTTAAGGGACACCCCCTCATGAGGTCTAAAACATCTCACACACACCGGGGAATCACTGGTACAATTTGTTGGATCACCGAACCATCAAGTATATGAATCTCAATCATACGATAATGAGCTAAATCTAAGCGAATGAGAAACAATGAATTCAAAGGGCGATGAGGAGTCCCTTTGCTTGATCTGACGCATCGAACAAGAATGGAAGCTAGAACCAAGGTACACCACCCTCTAGACATGTCTTCTAGAATGAATGTGCTAATGTCGACAAAAGGAGGTCTGCCACAGGTGAGGCAATGAAGAATCTTCAACTAAGGCACGAGGGATCATAGTAAAGTGAATAATGGACTGACACAAGGGACTATGATGGAATAGGGGGCATTGAGTAGCGGACAAGTGACTTCTCTTATCAGAGCATAAAAAGCATGGATGACCTGGAAAAAACTGACTCAACTATGGAGGGGATGGGGGACAATATGAATGGACACCAAAATGGGCAACATGAGAGAGAGACAAGGAAAAAATGATGGAATTATATAACAGGAGGAAAGAGGACTAGAGACAAACTCCATGAATGTGATGATGAATCAACTTGGATGCTTTGAACAAGGGTGACTTGATGATGATGCCACACAGAATAGGCCCGGTGGGGATCATAAAAATATGAGAAAAAGGTGGTTACTCATGATGAAAATTGACACACGCATTGACAGGTATGAAGGAAAAGTGGTGCCCAAATTACAAGCAGCGCAAGTGATTAAATCCAATTTTAAGAGGTGGAAAACTGGCTCTTCTTGGAAAAATAGGTTCCTGGTGAAGTGTCAAATTACCAAAAAAAAAGTATACCCATTATAGCGGTCAACAAGAGCTTTCCAACAATGTTAATGGTTCATCCAAGCGAGATATGGTTTAGTCACAATTGGTGAAAGAAAATTTAGGGTTTTTCTTTTAATAGGGTGATTTCCCTACAATTTGATTCATTTTATAGTGGAGCTGTGGTGAATTTGGAGAGGAGGAGAAGGCCCTAAATCTTGCGGAGATCGTAGTGGATAAATCGTCCGTTGGAATCAGGATCTGTTAGTTGCAGGTAGGTGGCCTAACCTTACTCTACATTTTTAGTGGTTTAGTTTTCCAGATTAGGTGCCCAATGCTCAGTAAGAGAACCCTACCTCTCCTCATAGCTGGCTCACATCTTTTGGGGCCTGTACTGTGACTTGGCTCATAGTTTCCAGAGGGGAAAATTGCAAGCTCACAATTGCAAAACCTGAAAAAGTGTGAGTTGGAGCTGGAGATGAGGGGAGATTTGGTTAGTGTGTTGGATGAGTACCGGGACTTGACTGTTTATGATGAAATTTTCCTTCTCTAAAATGAAAAGACATGATGGTGTTTTGAAGGTGTGGCAGATTTGAGGATAAACTGGCAAGAGTGAGATTTGGATGCACTTCGTGTTGAGATCTAGGGGGATCAGGTGGTACAAAGAGCACTTGTGAGATATGGGGTTCTCAAGTTGGTTGAGAACCCATTGATGAGGGAAGGTGAGCCCTTACTATCGAGGATAGTAAGCTATTGGGATCCAGAACAGGAGGCCTTTATAGTGCATGGGCAGAGGATCAAGCTGACCATCGAGGACATCTACTTCTTGACCAAACTCCTGCCACTAGGGGTTGTGGGAAATATTCATCCAATGTTGCTGCATGGGTGGAACATATCAGAGTTCATGGAGCGCTACTATAGACCATATGCTCATGCTAAGGGCATGGCCATTACGATCAGTGATATAGAGAAGCTAGAGATACGAGCTATCTTTGTAGCAGTACTACAGATCCTGGGAAACCAGGCGTTCCATCACATCACTGGAGGGAATATGATGTTGGTAGAGAGTGTTCTGAGTGGGACCTACTATGGGTGAGCTTAGATGATGCTGTCATTGGTGAAACAACAACTTTCATTGTACAAGCGACTGGTGAACCATGACTGTGCTTTTGGTATGGTGTTGTGCTCGTTCTTGTTTCAGAAGATTCCCACAGTTCGACCTCATGTGCAGATCCAGGATGGGGGCCCACGGGAGCCCAGGATGCGCCGTTGGGGGTAGTTGTTGCAAAGAGGAGGCAGAGAGTCGGATAGGTGTTCCGACCCAATTTTTTCACGCATTGGGATCAGATTCTACTATACATAGACAACTATCCATACAATGGTATGAAATTTCAGGGGGACCCTGATTTCCCACTTCTGCCAGGTTGAGCATGGGACCAGATGGTAAGTGAAAGATACTATATATTATGATGCATTTAAATTTTGTATAATATGTATGTGGTACTAACTCATGACTTTGGCATCCAGATATAGCACCGGTGAAGCCAACTGGGTATATGGGATGACTCATAGCACCATGGGCTGCAGAATCTAGTGGAGCGAGAGGAGACCTGAGACCTGACTATGAGTATTTTTTGGAGGATGTACGACACAGGTGTGAGCTGATGCTGACCAGTCTATAAAAGAGCGGGTGGCATGAAATTGAGGCTTGGTACATCAAGGGATGCATAAGGCTACCCTATGAGTGGTGAGGGGTCATGCGGTGCAAGGTGATGGCTGAACATGAAGTTCGGGATCTACGAGCTAGTGGAGCTGAGCCATTAGCTCGGGACCCTCCAGATAGTGATTAGATGTAGGGGCATGTGCTGCCCACAATTTTGATTTTTTAACATGCTATGGGAATGTCATATGTATTTAGAGTAGTAGACTCCAAACATTTATGATTTTTTCGATACATAATATGGATTTTCATATTTTTATATATGACGAGTATATAGTTCTCCATTTTTTTTATGATTATCTTGTGTGAAATGCATGTGATAAGTTCCAATATAGAATATTGTCTACAATGCTATCTACATAGTGATTCTGAGCTCTAGGTACATGACTGAATGTAATGGATTTGAATTCACACACTAAGAGCTTCACACATAAATATATTCTAAAAAGGACATGGTTATTCACACGATACACACCATTGAATTGCATGACAAGCAGCAAGGAATCTAAACGAACATGAAGATGGAGGATATGATGATCAAGGGAATCGAATAAAAAACCTACCAGTGCATCATATTTGGCCTTGTTATTGGTGGCATATCCAATGCATATGCCTTTGGAGAGGAATAACGAATGCAAGGGGGTAAAAATGGCCCAAGCTGTTGAGGCTAGATTCACAGAGAAGCGAATTGCACCATCGGCATATCCAATATACAGTGTGGATGATGGATCCATCTAAAAGGAGCCATAAGACAACGAATGAGACGATTATGAACAATGAAATCTACCTAAATGAATGACAGAAATAAATATGCACATGTCAATGGGAGATGCTATGGGTAAAATTTCTTGAGGTAAAGTGCATTTCAAGGGTTAGGAAGGAGTTGGCCTTCAAAATCCTCTAGAAGGTATGCCCCCTTTCCCAAATCCTTACTAATGATGTAAGTTCCTAGCCATAATGAGTCAAACTTTCCATGACCAAGGACATCATGAGCTTGGTCATACACTAGAACAAGATCACCTTCGTGGAATTTTCGGTCACATTAATATTTGGTGTGCTTCTTGGCCACTTCAATGGTTTGCAATGAAACATGATGATATTTGGAAGGACACTTGAACATGATAATTATTTTTTATAAAGGTTGAGTGTTAGGGAGAAGTTCGACGACTAGGTGAAGGAAGGAGATTTCACACTCGATCGGTAAGACTGCCTCCTCTCGAAAAACAAGGTGGAAAGGAGTAAACCCGGTGGCGGTTTTAATAGAATTTCTATAGGCCCACAAAGCAGGGAATAACATAAGGTTCCAGTTGGTTTCGTGCTTGTTCACCGTCCCTTGAAGCATAGTTTTAAGGATTTTATTGACCGCTTCAACTTGTCCATTACCCTAGGGATAATAAGACCATGAATATTGGTGCTCAAATCCCAATAGAGAGGGTAGCTCATGCCATATCTCATCTTCGAAATGTATGACATGGTCAGACACCAATTTATTTAGAGCCCCGAATCGAGCGATAACATGGTTAAAGAAAAATAGATTTGCGGTAGTCACCATGTTATTGAACGTTGGCATGGCCTCAACCCATTTGGTGAAATAATCAACTGCCACGATGATATACTTGTGGTTACTAGTAGATGGAGGTCCACACTCCATAAATTCAATGACCCAATTACATAAGGGACCAGATGATATGACAAGATGGATTGGAGCAGGTGGAGCTCTTGCCTTTGGGGAGAATAGTTGGAAATTGGAACAGTGTTTTACTGCTTCAATGAAATGACCAAAGAGAGAAGGCCAAACATGCCCAATGCGCATGGTTTTCTTAGAAGTGGCCACACTAGAGAGGTGGCCACCACAAGCGTCGCTATGGCAGGCATTAAAAACTTTATCAGATTCAGCTTGCATGAGACAATGACAGAGGACATAATCAACACTGCGATGATAAAGATCGTCACCAATGGTCATATAGTTAGGGACAAACTGATGAAGGAAGTTGGCTTTGCCTTGAAGGCTTTGTAACTGGCGCAAGGAACGAGGAATAGAAATCTCAAGAATGGCTTGAAATTTTAGGGGATCAAGATTTATATCGTCTTTGGACACTATGAAGCCCAAGAGACGGCCGATAGGAACAAAAAAGATACACTTCAGTGGGTCGAGGAGGATATTATACGTGCGACATCAGAGAAAAACATTACGCAAATCATAAATGTGTTGCACCCGATGCCTAGAATGAGCAATGGGGTCGTCAAGGTAGGCAAGGATAATACGAGTCAAGTCATGGAAGTAGTATGATATGGCTTGCTGGAAGGTGGCTTCGACATTATTTAAGCTGAAAGGCATGACCCTATAAGAAAAAGTTCTCCATGGACTAATGAACACATTTTTTAATTGACCATCATGACAGATAGTGATCTGGTTATACCCTGAGAAACCATCCATAAATGATAGAACCTCATGCCCCGCACACTCATCAATGATTTGGTCAATAAAAGGTGTGGGGAAGTTGTCTTTGCGACAATATTTGTTCATATCATGAAATTTAGTGTAGACACAAATTGTGCCTTGTTTCTTGAGAATGGGAACCAGGTTGGAAACCCATGTGGTGTATTCAATGGGATAGATAAAACCAGCCTGCTTGAGCTTGTCGATTTCGGCTTTGATAACCTCTAGTCTAGAAGAATTGATGGCTCTCAACTTTTGATGGACAGGATTGGCATCGGGCCATGTATTGATATTGTGTTCAACAATGGCGAGATCAAGTTCAGGTATCTATGAATAAGACCAGGAGAAAACATCACAGAATTCCTTGAATATCTTACTGTAAGCCTCAATTACTTCTGGGGTGCAATGTTCCCCCAAGGTAATGTTTTATTCTACCTGTGGTTTATTGGAAATGTTAATTTTAATGGTAGGAGAGACATTGGCCATATTTCCTTCTTTGAAAGCATCTAGCGTAGGAGTGGGATTTTTAAACCAACTAAATTCATCGTGGATGAAGTATTTAGACTCCACAGCATATTGGTAATGGGATTTTTGTGGAAGGAAATATGCACGATGGTGAATATCATCCAAAGGAAAATCGACAGTGGTCATGGCTTCCATAATGTCTTCATTAGAATGAAATATGGGAGGACTGGTGGAAGGGAGACCATATGAGGTGGCGACACTACCTGACACATAATCATGATAGATATGGTTCACATACACATCGCTATAGTTGGTAGATGAAGAGCTAGTATATGAAACATCTATTGATGTTGAGACCAAGGTGTTTGCCGAGGGAGGTCTGCTAGGTCCCTATATTACTAATATTGCTATTAGTGTAGCCCCCTTATTATTATTGTTGTACCCATGTAACCCAATATTGTTATTATTGTTCCCTTACATTATTATTGTTAGGTCAGCTAGGATTATATTTTGACCCCATGGACTCCTATATATAGAAGGAGGTTTTTTCATTTGTATCATCCAAGAATTGTTTATTTATGTAATGTAAATGAGGTTTCCCCCTCGAACTGGCTGAATTATAAGGCATTTATCTCTCTTTTATTTTATTTTATTTTTGGAGCTATTTTCATCTCTTATTCCAATTTGTATGGGCCACTTTGGGCTTCCCACATCCATTGTGTCTAATTGAGAGTGTTGCTTTCTCAGAGAGTTTTGGACGAGTTTGTGGAGAATGATGGACACCAACCTGAAGAGGTGCACAAAATTTCATCCGACAAAAAAACAAAGGTTTTCAATTGCACAATGATACATTTAATCTGAGGTTATTGTGGCAAGCATCCCATGTTGTGGGACGAGAAACTTCCTTATTTACAACATGCATAAAACCGAGAAGTGCATTCATCAACTCAAATCTCACCATTTGAGACATACTTTGGATATTTTCCAAAGGATCACTTAGACATGGTCTTTAGGAGATATGAATATTCTAGTGAGAAAGATGATAGGGAAAAATCATAGAATTTTATTCAGCGGATTCACATGAATCGCCAAGCAATACAGGGGCAGTTGGAGAAAAGTCAAGCTGGATACAAAGCTCGACATGACAAACATCGATTTGAAAAAAAAATACAGGTTGGAGATAGGGTGTGGCTTCACATCAGAAATACAGGATTAAAGGGGAAGGAAATAAGTTGAGATCGATCCGATATGGCCAATTAACCATTTTAGAAAATATTGGATACAATGGTTTTCGTCTTGATTTTATAGCATACATGTAGATGTACTCAGTGTTAAATGTTGAAAACTTGAAACTTTATGAGCCTCCTTTGATCATGGACACCAAAGAGGTTGGACAGGTTCCTATAGTGGACGACCTAGAACTTGAATACTTGGAAAAGCTACATGAGGATATCATTCTAGATAGGAAGACTAGGACTTCATGACAGGGAGACGAGTACCTTCGTATTGGTTTCAAGGGAATGTATCTAAGTAAGGCCCGATGGATTGAAAAAGAGAAAGTGAGGGAGCAATTCCCTCACTTTACAATTGATCGATAAATATTCTGGCGACCCAAAAGATCATTAGTGGGGAGGAATTATATGGGTGGCTCCAAAAATAGAAGTGGCCATGAAAAAAATCAAAAATAAAAGTCATCAGATTGAAGTGAAACCAGGACCATATCATAGTGTTTTTTGCCCTGATTCCAATGGCATGAACGACAGTCAAATCCAAGTTCATTTGCTCATGTTATTGTTGGTTAAATTTTTGGACAAATTAGGCCTAGTGGAAATCACTAACAAGGCAACAATTTGGTAGAGTCTCAGTGCATGGAATCTAGCCACTAGAACGGGAAAATTTGATGCCTATTTAATTTTCCTACTAGCCCTTAAAAAATGCCACCAAATTTTTGTCTATTATTATTATCAAAATGAAAATAAAAATAAAAATATTAAATTTGGGGTGGCAGGTCACCACCCCCACCACCCCCCAACGACATTGAATAAAAATATTATTAAATGTGGTGGGTGGGCCACCCACCTGCGGACCTACCTGACCCATCGGTCAACAACACAATGACATTGGTTAAATACAAAGAACACTGTTGGGAAGTTTAATTGTTGGATTAAACCTCTCAACATTAATTATCAATCTGGGAGTCATAAATGTGAGTTGTATTGTGTCTTGGCTCAGCTTAATGGTAAGAGTATAAATATTCCTTTGTATTGATAAAATAAACACTGGAATGAAACACACCTTTGCTGGAAATAAACAATATTGAAAAGGGAACCTACTTAACCAATTTCATTCACTGCAAACTCCATACTGTGATCAAACTATAAGGAAATACAAAGCAATCCTAAATCATGTGACATTCTCGCTATCGAATTCTACTTTTAAAATATCGTATGATAGCTTGAAAAACCTAATCTATTTGTTCCTCTCATAAACTTGAAACTAATAAGCAAAAATATCACACCTTATTCTAATGACAACCTCACACATTAAACTAACTAGAACTACTCTTCATAATAAATTCAAGATTCAAATTAACTATTTCTAATAGAAAACTACTTTTCTTCATATAAAATAACACTTCAAAATATCCTATTAAAAATGGCATTACAAGTAATCTATGATAACCTTCAATTTAAATATTTTAATATAAATGAAAGGAATTATTAAAAAGCAAGGCTACTTCAAAATCGAATCATGTAACTCAATACCTAAAACTAAATCACGCTGCATTTAGACTTGATATCTCTACCTAATCAAATCTGCACTCAAACTTGCTCTTGTAAGGAAATGATTACACTATGAAAACAAGAATGATTCAAATTAAAAGGAAATCTAACTATTAAGTGAAGTCCTGGGATAAATAAACAAATCAAATTAAATCCTGCAAACGTTGGAAAGAAACTAATTAATGCAAACCTTGAATTAATATTCTAAATGGAAGTGTTAACATATTCGAATTCAAAGCATCTAAAATATGTTCTCATTCCATACTCAAATTTGAAGCATTAAAATCTGTTCTAACTCCTCAATCAAACTTGGAAATCATAATCATTATATTCCTACCTCGTGGATGCTCCCATTAAATTCAATTTTAGCAAGAGGAAATAGAGTATACCTCTATATTATAAATCAAACATAGATTATGTAAACAGTAATAATTGTTTAGTCCATTAATGGGAACGATGCTATGATGACTGAAATTCTTTGGAGTTGAACCACACCTACCCCAAATTCACACATTCATACAAAAATCAGAAACTACACATACATATAATTATCTTCTGTTGATTGATAAGCTTAGCTCTAGAGGTGGTGGGCCCTCCCATGCCTAGAGTAAGCCTACTCACTGCAATCGAGGAAAGATTTAAAACATCAAATACAAAATACAAAATCAATCATGGGGCAAATGCTTCTGCTCACAGCGTGTAGGCGATAATGTATTTTTGAAACCACATCTGGAAATCGATTTACATAAGTCCGAAACAACAACGATTAGAAAACTGTCCCTATCACTATTACATTCTGCCCATTCCTACATCTCAGAAATTTGACCTTGTCTAATTGACGAACTAACTCCTCACCCTCTCTACATCTGAGAAAATTGAATTTACATCTGATAAATTCTGCCCTCTAATTGACGGACTCACTAATTCCCTCTCTACATCTGAGAAATTCCACACCTCTAATTGATGGAATCACTCTGCACTCCATTTTCTTTGTGCGAAGCTTCTGCTTTATAGCAGCAATGCTGCTCTAATTCAATGGTTGATAGTTACACACAATACAAATTTGGGAGATTTGTTTGATGCAATAAATTAAATGAGGAATAGGAAGGTTCTATTAAATCTCAGGTTCTGGGAATAATTTGATCTTCATGCCTTGCTGGCAGAGACAACGCACATCCAGCAAGCTTCATTTGAGTGAGAACGATTTCTGTTGCAACAAGCAGGTAAGCCACGCATTATTTTTCACCACACATACATCAGATGAGGCCGAAACCTACAAACCCAGCATTCACGTGCATTGTTGGCTCCAGATATAGATAAGAATAAGCTTCCTACCTTCAAAAACCAAATGGCGCTGGAAAATTCCTTATTAATACCTTTCAAACATATCTCTAAAACATCATGGGCCCCATCCATCATGATTCCCAATGTAAGAAAGTGTGAGTGCCTCCCTTGTTGCATACAATCTTGTATAACCAACTCACTGCTTCGGTAAAGAGATTTAATAGGTTGTGGAAAGATGAGATCCGTTAGATGATTAGGCCTAGGTTCCCATTTCGTTTTCCAGTCTTATCTAGCCATTACAAGTACAACATGTATCGGAAGATCAGCTTCACTATCCATCCTTCCTACAATCCCAACACCTTCGTGATTGCTAGTTTTTCATTGTTTAACATCGATAAATCTCGTCCTCGCATTGATCGTAATGTTTGGGCTCTGTAAAAGCAACCACAGAACATAAATAAATTAGTGGAAGAAAATTGCACCAACTAATAATCATTGACACAACATATATTCATGCAATAACCAAAAAAATCTCTTTGAGTGTCTAACAGATGAAACGTAGCATATAAAATATGAAAAATGATTGGCTTCAGCTCTGATAATAGAGGTCATATTGAAAATTTCTTCTTCAGGAACTAGCTAGCACAATCACAATTGTCATGCCATAAAGGGATATGGTCCAACCCGATTTCCAGTACTAATGTCTATGGTAGAAATGTCTGACACCAATTTGCGTGATAGTTCTTCACACTCGACCTGTTCACGCATCCTTGATCTCCATGCAGATTGTTTACGCATAATAGAAAGAGGTGTAGGATTTGTGCTCGAGATCAACTATATGTTTTTTCACTTTGTCCATTGTGAGATCTTGCATTTCCATTTTGGGCATCGTCGACTTCCGTAGATCCTTCGCTCCCACTCTCACCACTTTGAGAGAAAACACCATTTGCAGTTGTTTCTTTTCCAGTTTCATTAGTCTTTCCAGTAAGCATACCAAGGTTTCCTAAGCTTCCCTTGGTATTTTTTAGAGGACTTCAATCCTTGGCCTGAGAAGACTTTGTTTCTCCTTCTACACTTACAGTTACGTTCACGTTTAGAAATGGTTTTTAGTGGAATATTCCCCCGACGATAACTCCTCCACGAAGCCGAATTTTTCCAAACGATTTTTGGGTTATATGAAAAATGGTGCTCTGAACAAAACCCACATCTCGGAATTTAGAGATTCTTCTCCATTTGGTTTCAAAATTTATATTTTCACCTACAACAATCTCGTACTCAACTACCCAGCTGTTGCTTTTATGCATTTTCTGGTAGTAAGGTATCATGTTCCATTCAGAATCTTCCCTGCTTAGTTGTGCTATAATGCAGAACTCACTGGAGAAGGGTTATCTTCTAGAAGGTAATTCACAGAATAACATATTTCTTGGAAAAACATATATTTCTTCTATTATGCATGGACCTATGCTTAAATGCAGTTCTGCACTAGACTTATTCATCTGCTACCAAGAAGACATCTATTAATAAAATTTACACACAAACACTCATCTATTTAAATAGTAAGAAGAATTCATAGATTAACAACTATCATCTCTAAATGCCTCTAATCATCATCTTAAAAGTTCAAAAACACCAGGTACAAGCATATAATGATGTGATAAATATCGTGAAAATTTGGGCAAAACTGCGGCTCAACAAACACCATAACAATACAAACAATGCCACGCGAAGGAGCCAATGGTGGTCTAACCCGCTCGACCCATGTGGGTTGCCTTGTCAATGGGTGGCTCCACAAACAAGAGCCAACCCTCAATAAAAAAAAGACATGTGGAGGGAGGTCGGTGGGGCTCACACCCACCCGACCCACGTGGTTCGACCGGCCAATGGGTGGCCCCAATTTTAAACCAAGCATCGAACTTTAAAAAACAATGTCACATATTAAAACAAATTCGAACTAACGTTTGGGCACAATGGGTTTTGAACCCAGCCTGCCCCCATGCTACGTGCCACCATCATCAACGAGCCAACAGCCCAAACGTAGTAACTCCTCCCACACTTTTTGATTTAAACCTTACACAATGGCTCATTTAACCATCAGAAAGCAGAGAGGGGTCTGTGGCAGAACCAAGAGCGGTCTAGGAGGGTGGAACCCTAAAGAGTGGTATCTTTTTATTGTGAGAAGAATCCTTTGGGGTCCAGAATTGCCAGTTTCAGAATGGGTTAAATTTATAGTCATTTGTACACAATTTTTCGCCAGGAATCGAACCATGTAGCTCGTTTCTCCAATAGAGGTCTCTGTTTTCAGGCCATCCCCGGAAGTGGAGGTATAACATGTCATTTTGTAAATTTCTTGTAATTTATATATGTTAGGATTTAATAAAAAGAGGCCTCCCCACATTGCGAAAGGTTTAGAGACGTAGCCCACACCGGGTGAACTCCATAATCAAATCGTTTTGTGTCTTTGATATCATGTTTTTGATAGCATGCCTACATGTTCAACCCACGTTTTGACCTTCTATGCATATAAATGCATCCCCATTTTTTTCAAATCCTTTACAAACTCGACAATCTGGGCAAACTCACAACATGCTATTTCCTGAGCTGGCAATTTAAAGATATAAAAGCTGAAGCTTTTATAGCTCAAGTCTGAGATTTTAGATATTAATTCCAAATTTCTCTTATGATTGTAAAACCACACATTTCAATAGCCCCGATTCCGTTCTCTTATGTGGAAGCTCTCTCTCTGTTTATCTTCATATAAAACCTTAGTGTAAATCCTCAAGACATATAGGATAATCCTTTAATAAAACCCCACCAATGCTTTTGGTTCTCATTCAGAAGCTTTCCTCGATCCTTATGATTAAAATCAAGGTCAATATATACCTTACAATTTCACCATATGAGGACCTATTTTTTTCCTTTAATTCCATGGGTTTAACCATATGTTAGCCTCTCTTAAGAGTATTTTAATTTAATATTCGAATTTCCTTTAACCCAAAGCGCCAGCTATCAAACATATTCGTGGCTTTCACTTAATACTTATACCATACAAGGTTCGGCATTAACTTTGGTTAGATACCAAAAATTCTTCAATCCACCCCTTAATATCCATCCATTAATTAAATGAACGTGGAAATTCCTTATACATTGCATCCTACGGGGCCCACACCTCCACTATGCAGCTTTCACTTATTAAATAAACAATTCCAATGTAAAGCGCTGGCCATATTTCCATTTACACCCGTTAATAAATCTCGACTTTTAATTAAAACAAAGACCAATAGACCTTAAGGTCCGTCGGTCCCACAACTCATATAAACGTACCTTGGTTTAACTGTCGAGCGGATCCAATGATCCACATTACATCGCGCTCCAAAACTCATATGAACAATCGTCGGTGGATATCGCGTTATTGAGAAGCACGAGGGTTAATACTCAAAAGTTGTGCGATGTATATGGTATTACAAAACCACTCATTTCCACGTGTTGGATAAAGACCCATATCACGTTCTTTTCTTAAATACCATTTACCATCCTTTTGATTGTGCGATACCACTAGTATATACCTCCGAACCACTTCCACTATTTTCTCTCCTCATGGTTCCGCTTCTCCCTACGCTCGAGGTTCCGTCTCTTTATCAACGCTCTATTATAAACAAACTTTTCCTTTGCTCTCCAATTGAAGACTCGCTTCAATACACAGCTTCAATTCATTCACACAGGTTAAACACTATGAATGAGAAATCGAATTCACTCGATTTCAATTGGGTTCAGTTGAATAGAGTTCAACGCAGATCCAAACGTGTTCAACGACAAATTAAGCTTCGAGGTTATCAAAATCGGACTCCACTGTATTACAATCGTCCCTACCAAAGTTCATACCAAGGCAGGGGTTCGATTCACCCTCTAAACATATTAAATAGCCAGAATTAACATCGATTTCTTTATCAGATACAGAACACCATTCAAGCCCTCCAATTACAGAGTCTATTTACACATTCTTCTACTCTCGCTTATGAAATTCAAGTCCATTCACATAGGAATTTAAATCAACAAATGCACATGCAATACTGAAACAATTTATTCCATAATATATACTTGAAATTACTTACAAAATTCTGATTCGGCCAGATATTCAATTCAAATGGCCTTCTCACTTTCCTTACTCTGCCTCTTCGGCTCCCTAGCTCTATGCAGCTCTATGCAGGTCTGCAGGACTTCCTATTATGCCCTTTAGGCTTATTTTTGTACAAAAACTACTAAAGAATCGATTCAGATTCTTCAGTGACTCAACAAAACTCTTGGATTTCCCAAAGTCCTAAATTTAGCCTAAACCCCTAACCAACTAAAACTGACTATCTCTTCATATTCCTAGCTAATTGACTTCTCTCATGTCTTCCAATCATTTGGAGACATTTACAAATTTCTCTCCATATTTAACTAAAAATCACTCAAATATGAATAATTGCACAGGAAATCAAAACATGAGACCCCCCTTATGTCTATTTACATACAAAGTATTGTCTTGAGCCTAATGCCCATGCATCAGTTTTCTTATGATTTTCACTTATTTTCATGTGTTTAAGTTACTTGGTTATACACTCTTTTATATGAAATTTTGTATGCATCCATGAAGTAAAAGATATGGATCAACCAAAATCACTAGATTACAATCTTTAGATTTTATATTGATATTTCTATCTACAATTCCACTTTTAAATATTTTTTCCTTAATACATTTATCCAATATGGCATAACAAGCTTTAGGGGCCTATTTGAGCCTGTATCAGGCCTTTTTTATTTTTCACACAAACCCTTTACCTTTAGTGATCATGAACCCCTCTGGCTACTCAATATAAACTTATTCTTCGAGATATCCATTGAGAAATGATGACTTCACATCCATCTGATACACCTTGATTCTATTATCACTAGAAAAGGAAAGAATCATTATGATAGCTTCTATTCTTACTACAAGTGAAAATATTTCCTCAAAATATATCCCCTCAATCTAGGTATATCTTTTGAAAACTAGTCAAGACTTATTCCGGATTACTTGGCCTTACTCATTTAGCTTATTTTTCAAGGCCTATTTTTTCCTATGAAATTTTTCTCTTTAGGTTTTGGAACAAGATCCCAAGTGTCATTCTTCTAAATTTGGTCAAGTTATTCATTCATAGATCTCACGTAGAAATTTTCCTTACCTACCTAACCGATATTATTCGGCTCAACTTGAGATATCAATGCAAGATTTTACAACTTGGACTACCAACAAATTTCCTCCTAGTTTGAACACTCAGTCTTTGATCTCCAAAAATTTGACTCTCAGGATGTTTTTTTTGTACATATATGGATGGTGTTCTTGACCTTGGAGTTATGCTTGTTTCTTGGCCTTCATTCTATAATTTTGTTTCTTCATGGTTTGAGGATCTGATAGTTGAACTCTCTTCTCCATATGAGTTCATGTTTCCTTTCGAGGACCTATATTTTGGAATTATTTTACCCACTACTATATCAATGCAACCTGTTAGCCTCCACAATGTCCCAAGGCTGAGAATGTATATCGAAGAAGGTAACCTCAAACCAAGATTTCAGTTTGGTAGCTAGGGCTACCAAACCAGAGAGGGCTTTCTCTATGAAATCATAGCCAAAGGGTTTGATTGGATGAGGAGTCTATTTTAGGCTAGTTAGGTCAGCTCTAGGGTTTTGAAATTTTGATGGTTTTTCTGTTGGATTAGGGATGAAAAATAGGTAGCTATGTCAAATTTTCAAAGGGTTACAGCTGCAAATATATAAAGGAGAAAGGTATAAATGCATTAGTGACGAGATTAGGGTTTTTTCAGTGTAGTGTAGGGTTTGAAAATGAAGGAGGATATTAACGAGTATGTGTCATGAATTCATTAAAACGGAGGGAAGAAAACATAAAATGATATTCCCAAACAAAACTGAGTTGATCAAGAATTCTTCTTATCAAAATTTTAGGAAGATCACTAAAGAAAGAAAGGCATGGAAAGAGAACATGTATATCATTTATAAAAGACTATAACAGAGAAAATACATCAAAAACTCACTGCACATGAATTCATAGATAATAGCTGCAACTTGTCCTTTGAAATTTATGAATAAAAGCTGAAGCACAAGATACAATAGTCCCACCCTCTGATGTCCCACCATAAAAATTACTAAGAAATGCATACATATAGACAAAAAACCATTTCCCCTCTCTCAGGGGTCGAATCCTACAGTGGAGGAGCAGTTCACATAATTCACTCACCTAAAAATTAAATACCATGAAGGTTAACCAAAATATCCTTAGAGAAATTGATACATTTGACCATAAATGACTTTTACAAGCATGTATCCACCTCATTTTTAGCCTAACTGTTAGGTCCTTATATTACTAGTGTAGTCCCTTATTGTGGTTAGTGCAACCCCCTTATTGTTATCATTGTACCCCTGTAACCCTCATTTTGTCATTATTGTGCCTTTACATTATTATTGTTAGGTCGGCTAGGATTATATTGTGCCGCATGGACTCCTATATATAGAAGGAGGATTTGTCATTTGTATCATCCAAGATTTTTTCATTTATGTAATGTAAAGGAGGTTTCCCCCTTGAAGTGGTATATTTCTAAGGCATTGATCTCTCTTTTATTCTATTTTTGGATCTAGTTTCATAACATTTGGTATCATAGCTTTGGATTCTAGGGTTTTGCTGCTCC
Organism: Pinus albicaulis; assembly: GCA_034641835.2. Taxonomy (NCBI): domain Eukaryota; kingdom Viridiplantae; phylum Streptophyta; class Pinopsida; order Pinales; family Pinaceae; genus Pinus; species Pinus albicaulis. The sequence continues at coordinate 420,305,240 of CM076574.1, read as the reverse complement.
AATCAGGTCAGACATATGGAATTGGAAAGAAGATTCGGAGGGATACTACAAGACCAAATTTCAAATATTGAAGATCTGAAATCATAGAGATAATTCAGTTTCAATATCGAGCTCCTCAAAAGCAATAGAAAGGTGTGTATTTTTTTTTTCAAATTGCATTAGTCTTGTTTGAAAAAAACAGTTTGAAGTGATTCCAAGGGCATATTGAAGCATAGATATCAGTATGGGGTTCTAAAATCCCCCCTAAAAATAAATGAACACCCATTAATCCCCCAGAATACTCTACTATGACTCATGAAGATGAAGAAGTGCAACATCATATATAAAAAATACAAGAGCAAGTGCACCAAATTTCTCTCTCGCAAAGAGAAACAAAAAATGAAATGGAAGTCTTGAAGAAAAGCGTAGTTGCTAATATGGATGGTATAGAGGAAAAAATGAAAGACAACATGGAAGACATGATGAATGATATAAAAGAAGACATGGAAGGTTTGACAAAGTTGATACAAGAAATGATTCCTAATAGCGAAAAGATTGTAGAGGAAAATCATGATGAAAACAAAATAAATGTTAATCATGGTTTCATAAACTCTAACATGGTATTTAAGACCCACCATATTCCAAATATAGATATGAATAAGTTTGATGGCAAGGATCCCTTAACATGGATACTAAAAATGGAGCAATATTTTGATCTCAATAATGTGCAAAACACACAAAAGGTATGCATTTAAACTTTATATTTATAACATAATACATTTGTATGGTATCGATGGATTTTCTCACGTAAAAAAAATTTCACTTGGTCAATTTTTACGGAGGAAATGATGTCACATTATGAGGATACAAAGAACAATATCTTCTTTAACCAATTGATAAATCTCAAACAAAAGGGTTCAGTGGTGGATCACATTGAGGACTTCCAAAAATTGAATATAAGGGTAAATGATATTCCATAGGAACACATGATTGATGTCTTCATGGGGACTTTAAAGGATAACATCCAACATGAGGTTCTCCTTTGGGAACCTGATTCATTGGAGAAGGCATTCAGGTTGGAAAGGAAAATTGAATGTAAAATTATGGCAACAAGGAAGCCTACCACTCACATTTATATATATGGAAGTGTTGCTACTCCTAGACTTCCACAACCTACAAGGTTGACATCACAACAATTGGAAGAAAAAAGAGAAAAAGGGATTTGCTATAGTTGTGATAGAAAATACACTAAAGGTCATAAGTGTGGTGAGAAGAAATTATTTTACATAGATTGTGAAGAGGAGGAAGAAAATGAACAAGGAAATTCAAAAGAGGAGGATATACACCTGGAACTATCCCTAGAGAAAGAAGAAATGAGTGCGAACATATCCTGTAATGCATTGGCAGGAATTACCACTCCTCAAACTTTCAAGATAGAAGGACATATCAATAAGAAAAAGGTATTAGTGTTGATTGATTGGGGTAGTACCCATAATTTTATTCATTGTAAGGTGGCCAAGGAATTGAATTTCTTCCTATACCCAACACAAGAATGTTGAGTGATGGTAGCAAATGGAGGAACTATAAATTTCTCCGAAAAATTCCATAATATCAAGCTAACCATGGGGGAATATGTATTTAATATCCCAATGCTTTCCATTCCAATGGGAGGTGTTGATGTTGTACTAGGAGTACAATGGTTACAATCTTTGGGGACTGTGGCTTGTAATTTTCAAGAAATTTTCTTGAAATATTTTTTGGAAGGAAAGGAAGTCGAATTATGGGGTATCGCAGGGAAGTCGAGAAATATAATAAGCTCTAATATCATGACAAAGATTCTGAAGAAATAAAAATGAGGTGTAATTGCACAATTATGCTCACTAGAAGTTCCAATATCAAAATTATATATTTTTATAGATCTCCAAAAATTATTGGACAATCATTCCAAGGTGTTTGAAACTCCCAAAGGACTCCCACCTATTCGTGATCATGATCATGCTATCAATTTTATTCCATGAAGTGTTCCTCCAAACATCAAGCCTTACAGATATCCATATGTCCAAAAGAGCGAAATTGAACGTATTATTGCAGAAATGTTAGAGGCTAGTATAATTCAACCTAGTCAAAGTTCTTTCTCTTCTCCAATAGTATTGGTGCACAAGAAGAATGGATCATGGTGCATGTGTTCAGATTATAGGGAGCTCAAGAAGCTCACTATTAAAGATAAATTTCCCATTCTTGTGATTTATGAATTATTGGATGAATTATATGGACAAATTTGTTTTACCAAGTTGGATCTTCATTCAGGATATCATCAAATTAGAATGAAGACTGAAGATATTTGGAAAACACCATTTCGAATTCATGAGGGTCATTATGAGGGTCATGCCTTTTTCCCTTACCAATGCACATTCTACATTTCAAGGGTTGATGAATTCCATTTTCAAACCCTTCCTTAGAAAATTTGTGTTAGTATTTTTTAGCGATATACTAATTTACAACAGGTCTTGGAAGGATCATGTTCAACATGTTGACAGGGTGCTCAAACTATTGGAGGAGAGAAAATTATATGAAAAAACCTCCAGATGTTTCTTTGGAGTACAAGAGGTGGAACATCTGGTTCATATTGTATCTCACGAGAGTGTTAAGGTAGACCCTAACAAAATTAAATCCATTAAGGAATGGAAAGTCCCCACAATCATAAAGAAGTTGCAAGGATTTCTCGGGTTAACAGGGTATTATCACGAGTCGGTTAAGAATTATGGGAGAATAGCAACACCTCTAACAACATTATTGAAGAAATATGCATTTTCATGGATTTCAAAAGCAACTAAGGCCTTTGAACATCTTAAAGAGGAAATGTGCCTAGCACTAGTCTTAGCTACGCTAGACTTCTCAAAAACCTTTATTGTGGAATGTGATGCCTCGGGAAATGGAATTGGTGAGGTTTTAATGCAATAAGGAAGACCCATTGATTTTGAAAGTCGTTCAATCAAAGGAAAGTATTTACAGAAAGCTATTTATGAGAAGGAAATGTTGGCAATACTACATGAACTAAATAAATGGCGACCTTACCTAATGGGAAGACATTTCAAGGTAAAACCTGATTATGCTAGTCTTAAACACTTCTTGGAAAAAATAATGTCTTTAGAAGAGCAACAAAAATGGGTCACAAATATGTTGGTTTATGACTTTTAAATCATCTACAAAAAAGGAATTTAAATGTTGTTGCAGATGCACTCTCAAGAATGGATGAAGAGGTGGAACCATTGCTTTGTGCCATTTCTATTATCCAACTTGATTGGATAACCAAAGCAAGGGATGAATGGAAGAAGGATGAAGAAGTGTGGACACTCATTAAAAAGCTATAGCAAGATCCTAGTACATCCATACATTTAGTTGGAAAAATGATTCCTTATGGTACAAAGATCACTTATATATTTGTCAGAATTCCCAACTAAAAAAAAAGATTCTTTTGGAATTGCACACTACTCCTTTAGGAGGACACTCAGGATTTTTAAAACCTTACCATAGGTTGAAGAAAGAACTTTTTTGGGATAGCCTTAAATCTGATATTCAAAATTTTGTGGTGGAATGTTTGGTTTACATGTAAAATAAATTTGAGACAATTAAGACCTCGGGTCTTCTACAACCTTTATCCACTCCAAGTCAACGTTGGGACGAGATTTCAATGGATTTTATAACAAGCTTACCTAAGTGCAAAGGAAAGAGTGTCATCATGGTGGTAGTTGATAGATTTACCAAGTATGCACACTTTTGTGCATTATCTCATTCATTTAAAGCAAGTACAATTGCTATTACATCTATGGAAACAATTCAAAAGCTGCATGGAAACCCAAAGATTATTGTAAGTGACAGAGATCCCATTTTTACTAGAAATATTTGGACGGAATTATTTTCTTGTTTTGGTACTCAACTAGCTCATAGTTCATCTTATCATCCTCAATCCGATGGTCAAACTGAGATAGTGAACAAATGTTTGGAAGGATATATTTGTTGTTTTGTATATGATAAACAAATACAATGGGTAAAGTGGTTACCTTTAGCTGAATGGTGGTATAACACTTCCTTCCATACTGCAGCAAAAATGACCCCATTTATGGCACTTTATGGATATCATCCACCATCCATCACAACATATTTAAGAGAAAATTCTAAGGTTCAAGTAGTGGAATATCACATCGAGCATCAACATCAAGTTCTCCAGCTCTTAAAGGATAACCTAAATTTGGCACAAAATTGAATGAAACAACAGGAAGATCAACATCGCAGTGAGAGAAGTTTTGATGTAGGAGACTGGGTATGTTTACGACTACAACCATATAAACAAATATCCCTCAAGCAAGCTAAGAAGGATAATAAATTATCTCCAAAGTACTATGGTCCTTACAAGGTGTTGCAATATATTGGTACTATTGCATACAAATTGGAGCTTCCTGCTTCTTCGCGATTGCATCGAGTTTTCCAGGTTTCATGTTTAAAGAAGGTTATAGGTGACAAAATTCTAGTTCAAACAAAATTTCCAAAAATTGATGAGGAAGGAAAAATCAGATTGGAACCTAAAGCAGTCACGGAAACAAGAACTTGACAGCTATGAAATCAATCAATTTCAGAGTATCTCATCGAGTGGAAGAACTTACCCACTGAAGATTCTACATGGGAGGATGAGAATTTTATACAGAAGCACCCAGAGCTACTCAAGCGTTGAGGAAAACACTTTTTTGAAGGAGAGGGGCATGTTAGGTCCCTATATTACTAGTGTAGTCCCTTATTGTGGTTAGTATATCCCCCTTATTATTATTATTGTATCCCTGTATCCCCCATATTGTTATTATTGTGCCCTTACATTATTATTGTTAGGTCGGCTAGGATTATATTGTGACCCCATGGAATCCTATATATAGAAGGAGGTTTTGTAATTTTTATCATCCAAGAATTGTTCATTTATGTAATGTAAAGGAGGTTTCCCCCTCGAAGTGGCCTATTTCTAAGGTGTTGATCTCTCTTTTCTTCTATTTTTGGAGCTGGTTTCATAACACTATGTAATATTCCCAAATGGGAAAAGTAGGAATATAGTGCAAAATGTTGGAACAATATTGCAGATCATCATTTATAAAGCAAGAGGCCAATATGGAGACCTTTCATATGTTATTAAAACAACAAAATGTACATAAGAAATAGGCCATAAAGTGCATAGCAGGAAATACAAGCCTCTAATGAAGAAAATCCCTCAATATGAGGTACTACAATCATGTAGAAAAGTTGGAAGACCCTTACAGTGTTATTTTATTAGCTCTACTACAGAAAATGATTATATATCAGATCTAGAGCTGAATGTGCCTCAAAAGTTAGATCTATATCAGATCTAAGCACTATACAAGCTCCTCTATAGAACCCCTCAAGGATTTTCAGAAAAACACCAAGTACAAGTTGTAGATCTAAGATCTAAGACTACAGATCTGTTTCGGGGAAATATCACCCTAGAGGTTGGTTGGGATACAACCTCCACAGAGCAGGGGCATACTATTTAACAGAGACTCACACAACCATGCACGTTCAGAAAAACTAAATAGAGCAGAATGAGAGAGTTACCCGTAGTCCTACGTTTGAAGTAGATCCACGTGGAGTCCAAACTCCCTGCAACCGTCCTTCCTCCTTAACCTGAAATACAAGAAGAAACCAACACAAAGGACAAGTTGTACAACATATATCTACTCTAAATGTTAGTGAGATTCATATAAAACATTAAATAAATCATAACGAATGCTTGTATAACAAATATTCTCATACATATAAGCATACACTAACACGTTTATTTCGGGAACAGCATGGTACTTCTGTATTATAAATAGCATGTACAAAAGTAATACGTGGAGAGATCACCTGATCCTTCCAAGGCCTTCGCAGACCGTCGTCCGGATCCGTCCAGCCCTTGCCTCGCTAAGACTCCTTCCAAACTGGTGCATACGAGATAACATATAAAGGGATGTGTATCTCAGGGAAACAAGGGTTTCCTACAATGAACTGGGAAAGTGCAGGAGGCACGGGGAATCAGACTTGGATAGGGAATACCAACAGAGTATAATATCAATAATTCTCTCTCTCCCTTAGGCCATACACATGAGGGCTTTTTATAGTCCCTCAAAGTAGTTTCAGCAGTTGGAAACAGTTGGCCACGGGCTGGGGTGGTTGAACTACCTGAGTAACCATCAACCCAGCGCGAAATTAGGGATTTTTTATATATTTTTTAATCATTTTAATGGCATACGCGGAAAAGTCTAGCTGTACTCGCGTATACACGCGGAAAAACATGGGCATAGTCGCGTATGGAGGATTTTATACTGTTTTTAAGTGAATTTGTCCAAGTCTGTAGGAATGGGTGCCCATAAAGCCATGTAGCAATCATGAATCATGTCAAGGTGAGAAATGATGCTATAACAGATGCCCCCTAATATATGAGGTCAGAAGGGGTACATGATGGCCGAAATGTATTATGCACATAGAAAGAACTTCGCAAGGACAAGAGAGGACTTCACCAGATTTCAGCCTGCCAAAAACCAATGAAAGAAACAGAGAGTCAACTCATGTTGAGGCGGGCATACCCATGCTCAGTCAAAAATACATCAGATAGACAGTAGTGAATAGATCCAACATGTATACAAGTATAGCTGAACTGAAAGTACACAATGAATCATCTGAGCATGGCCCGGAAATACAAGTCTGAATCAATGTCCAAGTATCACATATAGAAAGCTGATCAAAGATGGTGCAACTGGATGTCTGATCAAATAAGTAACTAAATCTCCAAGTACCGGATCATAAGAGGTGGATCAAACGGTACAATCACGCAACTCGGGGACCAACATATAAGATGCTGCTGTGCTGAACTGCAACATATAAGGGTGGACGGCATCACTGGAAGATACTGAAAGGACTGTCAAAAGTGAACCGAAACATGCTGATGCAACCCGAGGTCTTCACTGATCACTATGGCACAATTCTACACAATGGGAATAAATGAGCTGAAGTCGACCATGTGAGAAATCGTTGGATTACCGGGCAATGATGTATCCCGTTAACCAACGCGAGACAACCCACCGATAATGATAATGAGTTTCAAGGTGCCCCAGTACAATCTGACAAGTGCGAATGAATGAGTTGAAGTCGAACACTTGAAAGAATCTACCAATCAGGAGGCAATGATGAATCCCCACTGTCGATAGCGAAGAGTCTGCCACTGATGACTGCAAACCCTAAGGTACTGACAAAAATACTCTAGACCTTATTCCCGGAGCAATGAGTCAGATTCGATGGGAAAAGATCTGCTGGAAGGAAGGCATTAAGGCATCCCACATCAGTCCAGCGCGAGTGTAACCCGCAGGCCAAGATTTGGAAGGAATCGGATGAAGTAGAGTGACGGAACCAAAACCGAAGTATGTTTCCGACATGCACAAGATGAAGCTAGCGCATGGAAGAAACCCTCTGAACCAACCAATAATGAAAGCTGACACAGAGGCGAGAAATCCACCGATAGGGTCAAATGGAAATCAAGGTACTGCACGAATCCCATGTGTGATAATGTGTGCTGACGTCGAACACAGGGGAAACCACTCAGTCAAAGACCCATGATGATGATCAAATGCTGAGCACGAGGTCACCTATCAATGATGAAAATAGGCCCAAGGTGCGGCTCTAGGTTTGCTCTCAGAGCAATGTGTCGTAGTCGATAAGAGACAAACCCGCCGGCAAGAAGTCAATGGGGACCCTCTCAAACCAGCACGAGCAGAAGACCAAAACATCTAATGTGATAGAACATGATACTGACAAGACCGGGAAGGCCGACTGAATAATGAGTCAAGAGACACCGCAGAATGGCCGACTCAGGCTAGACTTCCCTTGAACAAAAGCATGACTCTGTGATGACCATGGCAGTAAAAAGTGACACTGTATAAGTCTATTATGCAGAAGGCACAACAAACTCTCCATATGATTGGAAGAGATAACCAACCGGGGGAGAACTGACAAGTGAAACATGGTAAAGGGCTGAACCTAGGTCAAAACTAAAACCATCCCAAATGAAGGAGATATATATAAGTATATGTGCTTTGTTCAAGGGCGACAAAACTGACTCTGTACTGCCATCAAAATAACGAAGATACATCCCGTTCCCTCTCTTTTTGTTATATTTGATTTTTTTGTCTTTTTCATAATAAGCCTAAAAAAGAATAAAAGAATGCTATGGTACAATGGATAGAACGAGTATCAAGAAAGCAGATGCACTAGTTCTTGGGATTGGAACAATCCTATGCTCAATGCAAGGTGGCGAAAACTGGTCAGTGATACTCAGAGGAACGTTCCATCCATGGGTATAAAGGTGTCAAGTCGTGATAGCTAAGTGCATGCAATGGTTAACTTGTACAGAAAGTCAAGGTCAAAAGTTGGCTTAAACATCGAGTCAAAATGAAGCCGGCTAAAGGCCAGGATAAACAAGTAGCCAATATGCAATGCAGTAATACAACTTAACGACACCAGGGAGCCTCTAGGGTAAAAGCCAGAAAAAATGATAAGTGATGAAGAAGAAGAATGAAGCTTCAACATATAAGACATGGCGGGACTAAAGAGGACTCCCGAGCCTACATAAAAAGCAGCATGGGCAACAAGTGATAGCGAGGAACTAACTAGGAAGCCCATGTAAAAGAAGGCTCTACCATCAAGTCATGATTAAATAATCGGCGAGTGAAATGGGTGTAGTACTCATGACCTGATGGGATCGACCCTAAGGCAAGTGATCAGTATGGAGGCTAGAATGCAAGATGCAACGGAAAGTGATTCCCTAACCTATATGCCAGTGAAGATCATATACCTGCCGTGAAGAGCCGGAAATCATGGATCAAAAACCGGAAAAAATCTCAAAATCGTCAAAATGTACCTGAAAACATACCAAACTGGGCACTTCCAAGCAATCAAGTTATACAGCATAAGATAGATCGAAAAAATAAGCATAAGGAAATTTTGCGAAAATTTTCAATACAACTGACCTCTATCCGGAAAGTGAAAGCATTTAGGGTATGGTACGATTCTGATGACATCCTTCTCCGAGAAGATTCCTGAGCTTCGACCCCAAAGATTGCAATTTTTTAACTTATATGATTTTTTTTTGGAGTTTTTCAATATATGTGAAAAAAAATGAAAAACAAGCTATATACAAAAGCAAAATGCCAGGCCGAAGCCTAGGCATAATACTCTCTCAAATAGAGCCCATTTCGGGGCTCCGCCAACGGGGGAGGCAACCAAAGTATTGCCTCAACCTTAAAGGGATCTACCCCTATCCCTTCCGAAGGCACAATAAATCCCAATAACCGAGCGGATGTGATCGGACGAAGCTTTTGCCTGACCGGCTTAGCGTTTTCATACGTCTTGATCTCATGCTGGACGATAGATGGGTCTATGCCAGGCATTTCCTCATAAGACCAAGCAAAAACATCCCTATACTCTTTGAAGAGCTCGGTATAGATTTGAATCTCCTCACGGGAACACTCAGCTCCAATGAAGACATTCTCAATAATGTTGGGATCCCTGGAAATGTTCACCGGGATAGTAGGAGAGATCACAGCCATGTTCCCTTCAGCATAAACCTGTGCTGGTGCCAAAGGGCTCAAGACTGGGTGAACAGGACCAGGAGACTAAGGACTTGGAAAACTTGTTTCGACTTCGCTCAAGTCAGGTAGGAAGTAAGACCGATGATGCAAATCATCCCACGGTCTATCTATACCTGTCATCGCTTCCAGGATGGCCTCTTCAGATGGAAGAGTGGTATCAAGACAATCCTGGGCAGAAGAAGAAGTAAGCGTCCAAGCCGGAGCCACATCACCATCCAACTCTTCCGGTGAAAGAGGAGCTGGGACGGTTTCTGCAAATTCAACAATGGACTGGTATGCAATCTTAGCTGCAGAAATCGGGAATGCCATTCCACCCACTTGACCTTCCGCTAATGTGGCAGTAGGGGAAGGTAAGGTCCAAGGGTCTGAAAAATAATGAGTTCGAAAGAACTCTCTTCGAAGGGGAGCCCTGGAGGATGAAATAGCATTAATATGCACAGTAGGAGGAGGAAGATCGAAAGTACCCATCAGGGAAGAATACATTCCAACTCCTAGATTCTCAACAGGCGCCTTAGTATTATCCAACTTAGGAACGGATGAGTCAGAAGGCGCATTCAGGTCTACAGGAGGACAGTCCAGTTGATCCACCATAACTATTCTCCCTTCGTGGGGGAAACATACTATCCGAAATAATGAGGATGCAATGGCATCCATCTCATATATCCAGTTCCTCCCCAACAGAAGGTTGTAGTCCAAGGCTGCATCCACTACCTCAACCTCTATGTTGACATTTTTGCCCCCAACACAGATGGGCAAAGCCGGGACAATACCATGGGGTCTGTGAGAATGACCATCGAACGCAGTAAGAACAGTGCTAGATGGAACAGCTTTGGGAGATCCAAGTGTCTTCCAGCATGCGAGAGACATCACGCATGTAGAAGCACCCTCATCAACAACCGTTCGAAAGATATTGGTCTTTCGATACGACGATCTAATGTGAAAAGCCATGTGATGAGGAAGTCTCTTCTTAAAATTAGTCATATCGAAAGTAATCAGAAGAGAATTTTTCGGATCAATAGCCCCAATGGCAGTGAGCAAAGCACTGCGCTGAGCCGGACAAGACTGGAGTACCTCTAAAGCTAACATAGCACAAGGACTCTGCGCCAGATCTTCTACAATCGAGTAGTTCTGGGGAGCCCTCGCATTCGGATTAATCGTTGACCGCTTAGAAGATGCTTTTGGCATCCGAGGCATAGACTCAACAGTTGGCTTCGTGATGTGAAGCGGCTCAGTAGCATCAGGAACTTCCTTAGCTTTTGAAGATTCCTCTCCGCCATAATCACGGGATCTCGTAGCGACATCCACGTGAGCACTCATCATAAAGATGTTCGATGGAATTTCCCCTTCCTGGGCACCTCCAGAGGAAGCCCCAGGATTTTGGTTCGCGCCAACAACTAATTGCTGCCCTTGGGGAAAAGGTTTTGTTAACACAGCCTGGGAATTAGAAGAACCCTGCTGGGATAATAGGCGCTGAGCATCCTGAATTTTAGGGCAAATGTGCGTGAGATGGTCTCCAGCATAAAGCTTGCATGGAAAATTCACTTTATTTTTCTCCTTTTGACCCTCACCAACACGCTCGTTGGTTTTATTTGCATTTCCCTTCCCATTCTTGCCCTTCTTCTTGTTATTTCGTCCCTTCTTCTTCCCATCGGATTGTTGATTTCCTTTGGGATCAGAAGTTTGGACAGCATTTATGGACAAAGACTGGGAAGGTGATGAATCCGTAGACACAGCCTGACCAGAAGGAGCAGATTGTAAAGACAACTGCTGCAGTTGAGAAAGCAGGCTGGCTGCACCACTATTGACCGATCCGACAAGCCCGTCACCATGCGGACCAGGTTTAGTTTTCGACAAATCTAATTTGGAGCGAGGAGCATTGGGAAAATACTTATAAAGTACCCCAGACTGAGAATAGATCAGTTCTAACTGCTGGGCCCTAAAAATGGCCTGCTCCTCGGAAAATACCCCAGATAGGGATACATCCTTTGAAATGTCTGACTGAAGCGATTTCAAAAACCACTCGAGAAGGAACTCACCTGAAATATGGGCTTTGATAAGCCTCTTCCTTCTCCTCCATTCCTGAATGTGATCAGAAATGTGAGTTGCCTCATCCTGCTTAAAATTAGCCAGGAGTTCGGTCCCGGCCTCATATCTGACAGGCAACTGAAAATGGTTAAGAAATGTGACAGCCAGTTCTCCAAATGTGGCGAAACTGCCCCCAGTGAGCTCTATATACCATTTGGCAGCATTTCCAGTTAGGGTGCGTTGAAATAATCTCAACCTAATTGATTCATCGATCAGGGAGTTCGAAGAGCACCATAAGTGGAAAGTGGTGATGTGGTCCGCCGGATCCTCTCCATTCTTACCTTCAAACTTTGGAATTTCTGAAGGAAGTTTGGTTGGGACCGGAGGCCACCTCGGACTATAACGAATCGGGTCATTAGTCAACTTCGACAAATATGGCAAGTTTAACGTTGCCAGAAACGGTAAGCGAGGCGGAGCCTGAGAATTCCATCCTTGAGGGGATGGATTCCCAACATTCTGAAAAGAATAGCCTGGATTTGATAAGGCACCAGGCTTCCAGAAAGGACTCGTAGAAAACGGAGAAGAACCTCCTCCCCACGCCGAGTTACCAAAACCCAGATCAGTTCCCCCCGCTGAAGTGTTAAATGAAGAGGAGAGCCCCTGATAGGGGTTCCAAGCATTAGACAAAGGAGAAAAGGTCTGATATGCACTCGACGAAGGGAAAGAAGCATTCCCTTGATGACCTGCGAAGAACTGGTTCCCTGCCCCAGCCGTAGTAAACACAGGATTCCACCCTGTAAAAGTAGTCGAACTTTTCCCCCCAGACCAAGGGTTGAAACTCTGGGTCTGGGACGTAAACGGAAACGACCCTAAAGAAGGATTGGAACTAGGAATATGCCCAGTCCCAAAGGGGAAACCCTGAAAAGAAGCTGATCCACTAGCCATGTTAGACATGGGCGTAGATCCAGCTGCACCGGCGGAAAAGGTAAAAGAGGGACTTCCACTAATGGACATCCCTGAACAAAAGGGACCAGAATGAGAAGCATATGCTTGGGTGAACCCAGAGCCAAACATAGCAGCACTAGAAGCACTCGAAGATGAAGCAACATTTCCCCCTGCTTCGACAGAAGCAGGAGTCTGAATGCCTACAGCACTCACGGTAGAAGCCGCGTTCCCAGTCGTGGCCATCGAAAGATAAGAATGATATGGAAGATCCTGCGGTCTCTCCGACTCCGGTCCGATGTACTGAAGAACAAACGGATGATCAGGAGGAAGAGGAGATGGACCTGTAGCAGGAGGCTCAGGTATATCTTCGACTTGAAAATCTTCTTCCTGAGGAAAAAGAACTCGCGAGGTGAGTGGAACGCTCCTCTCGGGACCGACACTGGAATCAGCTACGAAACTTTCAGACCTTAGTGGAGGATCTCTCTCCACAGCGTCAGACTCCACAGGGTGGTAACCACCTACTAAATCACTCCTACGCCTTCTCGAAGAAGGCTCTGCACTCTCGAGAGATAACCCCCGGATTCTCCTCGAACGTCGAAGCGCTTGATCAGCCACTTTTATAGATTTATTAAATTAGACTCAAAAAAGTGAAAAGCTAGGCAAGCTAGGAGCAAAGAGCACTCTCTAAAATAAAAATCCCTGAGAAACAACAAGCAAATAGCCTCCAAGTATTTCCGCTCCGGGTGATGAGGACCGGACACCAAAATACAGGAAAGCGAAGTATAGGACCTTCCGAAAGCAGTCTGGGATGATTAGGGCCCAGAACAACTAGCGAAGGTATCAAAAACAGTTACGCCGACCTCCTAACAACAGCCTTTGCCGGCTCAAGCACCCAAGCTTCGCAAGGGCACCCCCCAGAAGTACTGCTGGAAGTGATGCGACGTATGCCTCAGGTACCACGGGTATTCCCCCCCGCAGTCACCTGTGTGGAACCTAGGAACAGCAACTATGGACACCAATCCGTATCAGAAGCTGGGCGGAACGGTCTTGAGGTTAGATTCAGCTAATCGGAGCGGGGGTATCCCTCTTCTTAACCTTCACTTCCCCTCGCGCTTGACTCTCGGATGAGAGCTTTCCCAGTCCACCTCACGGAGTTGGATTTCGCTCAATTAATAAACTTCTATGTTTGTTTGAGCGGCCTTGGAGAGTTAACTCTCCTCTCTCCTATTCCAAGGCCCTACAACCTAGCTAGTTGGTGATTGACACTTAGTAAAACTTGCTAGTTGATTTTAGATTAAATCGCTTATTTTAAGGGCTGTTGTATTAAGTCACAAGGATATGGAGATGAAACCAATGGTGTTTTGACGCAAAAGAAACTAATAAAAACTTAACTACATGCACATGCAGTTCTTTGTCTTTCGATGAAAAGTAATCTCTATACAGGTTCTACGAGACTAAAAATTGTATTTTTCTTTTCAAAAAGCAAACTCACACTCTCAAAAACTAAGAAGCTAACTAAATGCTGAAATGCACCTAATGCAAATACCTACAAGCATGTAAATCCTAAGATGCAAAAATCTCTTAAAACAGAGTGAAATTTCCCAAAAAGCTCCTTCAGTTTTAACTCTTCTTTTGTTGTCCAATAAGCTAATTCTTGAAATCAAGAACTCTTAAAATAAGGACACCAAAACACTTAACAATAAGAAGAAGAAATCAAATGACAACTCCTCCTCAAAATCAAGCCTAAAACTAAAGCAAGAAACTTCACAAAAGCTCCAATGGCCAAACGAAAATGAAAATGCAACAACAAAAACAAAAACAAGAGACAATGTTTTTTGAGTTTTTGAAATGCAAAAAACAAAAAGCAAAACAAATGTTTTTTGGGCTTTTTAGTTTTATAAAGCAAGAGCTCGAAAAGACCAAGCGCAACTATCAAAATCCAAACCAAAATGAGACCGAATTTCAAGCACAAACTTCAACAATGCTCCCAAACCTTATAAAGCTAACAGTAGCAAGATCAATAAGAGCAACGGAAGACCAAAAACTCAGCCACTTAGCCTAGACAAATAGTGCAAACTCGCTGCAATAAAAAACTCCAAAGAAGCAAGAAAAGTTCTTCGAAAATTGCAACAAAACCCTAGCCTATGGAACTCAAGAAAACCAATAAAAAACGAAGCAAAAATCGCAATGCGAAGCACAACACAAATATAGGAGCGAGTCAGTGAGCAGAAGCTCTCTGTTCTGATAAAGCAGAACAGCCAAGAGTGCTCAGAAAGCGATCTTGGAACTCAATCCAGAAGTGCCAGCACCAAAAACAAAACTTTTGCCAAAATACTAGTTTCCACTCAAACGAAAGAGAGAAAAGACATGAAACCACTTCCTTCACACTCCAGTAAGTATAGAGACACTGTAGAAACAGGCCTCCACAGCCAGAAAGGACCAAAAAGTCAATAAACCCAAAAATTCAAAATCTGCCTAGGTATACGCTACTTCACAGCTATGCAACTAGCGTGCATACGCGTCTGTGCTAAGGGAAACTCGCGTATACGCGGGTTCCTTTAGACAAACTTGCGTGTATACGTGACTGTGTGTAGAAAAAAGCGCGTATACAAAGGAAAATAATGAAAAAACAAAAAAGGACAAGCCTGGAAAAGACACCAGGACTTCAGACTGACTGCAAGAAAGTAAACTGGACTGCAAATGAAAGATAAAACTGTCGGCAACCTACCAAACAGCTGAAACAACCCAACAGGAGAATCACAAGAATGTGATCCCCAGTGGAGTCGCCAGTTCTGTTTCGGGGAATATCACCCTAGAGGTTCGTTGGGTTACAACCTCCACAGAGCAGGGGCATGCTACTTAAGAAGGACTCACACAACCATGCACGTTGAGAAAAACTAAATAGAGTAGAATGAGAAAGTTACCCATAGGTCCTACGGTTGAAGCAGATCCCGCGGGGTTGTAGATCACGTGGGGTCCAAACCCCCACCCGCAGCCGTCCTTCACTTCTTAACACAAAAGAATGAAGAAACCGCCACAAAGGACAGTTATGCAGCATATATCTACTCTAAATGTTAGTGAGATTCATATAAAACATTAAATAAATCATAACGAATGCTTGTATAACAAATATTCTCATACATATAAGCATACACTAACACGTTTATTTCGGGAACAGCATGGTACTTCTGTATTATAAATAGCATGTACAAAAGTAATATGTGGAGAGATCACCTGATCCTTCCAAGGCCTTCGCAGACCGTCGTCCGGATCCGTCCAGCCCTTGCCTCGCTAAGACTCCTTCCAAACTGGTGCATACGAGATAACATATAAAGGGATGTGTATCTCAAGGAAACAAGGGTTTCCTACAATGAACTGGGAAAGTGCAGGAGGCACGGGGAATCGGACTTGGATAGGGAATACCAACAGAGTATAATATCAATAATTCTCTCTCTCCCTTAGGCCATACACATGAGGGCTTTTTATAGTCCCTCCAAGTAGTTTCAGCAGTTGGAAACAGTTGGCCACGGGCTGGGGTGGTTGAACTACCTGAGTAACCATCAACCCAGCGCGAAATTAGGGATTTTTTATATATATTTTTAATCATTTTAATGGCATACGCGGAAAATTCTAGCTGTACTCGCGTATACACGTGGAAAAACATGGGCATAGTCGCGTATGGGGGATTTTACACTGTTTTTAAGTTAATTTGTCCAAGTCTGTAGGAATGGGTGCCCAAAATCCATAAAGCAATCATGAATCATGTCAAGGTGAGAAATGATGCTATAACAAGATCTACTGAAAAATAAAGATCTGGAAAGTGTGGCTGATCTGATATGATCAATAAAATAGCCTCCTCCAATTGATCTTCAAAGTGAAAGTCAGATCCCCTTCACTAGAAAATCAGCTCTCCAAATGGTGTGCCAAACCACCCTGCAACTCCTCCTACAGAAATAACACAGATCTAGAAGTAAACTGCACTGTAGGGATCAAAATAAGGTTGGACTAATGCCAAGATCTGAAAATGAGCTCAAAGCCCTTCAATACTATCCTCCCAATTAAGTAGAAACCTCCTCCACTAAAAATGAGCAATGAAATAGCCTAGATCTAGAGATCTAGTCTCCACTTGCTGCAGCTTGCAAAAACAACCAAACCCTCAACAGGATCTACGCTATAGTTGAAAGAAGAAGAATTTCCTTAAGCCAGATAGTGGAAAATGTAGTGCAAGACTCCTCCAAGAGCTCCTCAATGGAAGAGGTGGGGTTCCCTATCAGGAACACCCTATGCTAAACAACACACTATCTCAACTAAACAACAAGAGAAAGATATATGTCTAAACAAACCATATATTCAGAAATATAATATACATCAACAACCTTCATATGGTTGCCATCCTCTTCCTTAAATAGAATATGAGCTTTCAAACCCTAAGCCCCATCCAAAAACATCACTACATTCACACAATGCATCTCCATCTAAAACTGCGATGTCCCTCATTGATGGCCACTCCTCCATGACAATGTTGTTGATTTAGTCAAGGTTGACCCAGTCAAAGTGATCCAACCCCTTTCACACCAAGGTTGCTTTAATTAAGTTGCCAAGATTTGTCTTTTTCACATTTGGCATTGATTTATTCATTATGAAGTAGAATTATGGACCTCCTTTGCCCTCTTATTATTTAAACAAAGAAATAAAACAAAATTGGATATTCCAATTAGCTCATGACTAATTGGGAATATTAGAGTCCTCCCTTCCCAAATATTGCTTTTCCTCAAGCAACTGACAAGGTGAGTTCTGCAACTCTTTCCTTCCTCCATTGGTGACACCAACATGTGATAAGCTTCCCTCATAAGATAAGTGTTCACTAATCCATCCCTCCATGAATTTCTCCTCCAAAGTTCTCATGAGATGCAAATAATCCATCCCATAAGGAGAAAATAGTTCAAATGAAAAAAACATGGTTTGCCCAATGTTCTCCCTGAAACATGTAGCATAGTGAACATGGAGAATCTCCATCCCATAGGGCACATACATTCCTCCCATCCTCCCTCCAAACATTCCCATATAAAGTACAAGTATATCATCAATGTATGGGATCAAAATCACGTACATACAAACAAAAATTTGCATAAATGGAGGTGGGTCATAGTCCCACATGTGGAACAAGTGCAGTAAATATCCTGACTGCATTAGATCATGGTGTGGTAACTGGTTTCCTCACCACTTACTTTCTACCCAAGTCATCTCACCATAGCTGAAACATCTCACCATAGCTGAAAGTGTGAGATATATTTGGTGCTTTAGGAGTGCACCCACAATGATACAATATCTCCCTTTGATCTCCAAGGGAGTGGCCATGTTCAGAAATTTTTATGGCCCAAATTTGGCCATGAATTTTATATGGTATAGTGCTCCTCCTTGGAGCTATGGCCTGCATAGACATAGTAAAATAATGCATATGTTCATTAAATAAAACATTAGGTACACAAGAATATTTTTCACCAAAATTCCTCCTCAAACAAATGGAGTGGTGCACATATCTATCTACTCTCTCAAAATAAGAAATAGGTGGCTGAATTAATTCCTTTATAGAGTTATGTTGTTGTCCCAACTGCACATGGTTCATGCATCTTTGAAAATGCTAATATAGTTCTCCTTCAAAGCCCCTCCAAGTGTAGCTTCTCATGATGATGTTGTAGAATCTCATGGAATATGTGGCTGAAAAAGAACTCTTCATAAGCCCTTTGTAGCAACTTATCCTTGAGCTTGGAGACTCTAGATAAGAATATCCTACAATGATAATAGATGACTCCTTCTTAAACTGAATAACCCTCCTCATGTAGCTGGTCATCGAGCATCATGCATGTGTGAAGATCCTTGGAATAATCCACCAATAGTTGGGATTTCCAATATGGATAAATCTCCCATAGTGACAACACTGATGATCTATAAAAAGGAATGTATTTCATATGGCTATTCTCCTCCTTGACATCTCCCATGCCAAAGGTACATGTTGGAAGGTCATTCCTTCCATGCTTCTCCTCCCACAGCGCAAAATCTGAAATGAGAGTGGGTAATGATGATGTGGGGAGAATGTCTCCCTCCCCCTTGAGCCTACCCAAGACTCCAAACATTGTCTCATAGTCTTTTAATGTTCCCATCCCTCCTGGATCTATGATTGGATCATCATGTTGTGAGACATCTCTCACAAAATCTGAATCAGGTGGCCTCCTAGGTGGTTTGCCACTAAATAATAGTGTCCCATGCAACAATATCATAAGCATAATAGATGGGACTGTAAGGTCCTTGCTTCCACTGCACAAATCCATCTTTGATTTCTGTGTGGAAGTTGTATGCAAGGGATATGTGTGCATGCCTTTGATCATTTGAGTCTTACCACTCATTTTATCCACCCGTTCCATCTGTAAATCCTCCCAATCAGTGATGAATTTTCCCAAAGTAATCAACCATTGAACACCCAATATCACATTGGTGTTAGGTATGTCAACCACAAAGAAGTGATCAATAAATGTATATGTTCCCATATGTTCCCATGGTAACTGATAATGATGGTACATAATGCATGCATTTCATGGTTCTATCTCCTGGGACCAAAATAGAAAATCCCTCAAAAGCATCAGTGGGTATTGCCCTCCTTTGCACTAGTTGGGCATCAATAAAATTGTGGGTAGCCCCAATATCAACCAAAACAGAAACCCTATGATTCAAGATGGAACCTTGAACTCTTAAGGTCAAGTACTTAGTTACTTCTCTCAAAGATGCAAGAGCCCCTCCAATAGGAGCAAATGCTCCATTCCCATCTCCTGATGGTGCTGGTTCATCTCCTGCAGTGTCAGCGTTGTGACCTCTTCTTGGTTCATCTCCTGCAGTGTTCAGCGTTGTGATTTTCCAGCTTCACATCTATGTCCAGGTGCCCAAGATTCTTGGCAAGTGAACCAAAGATTCCTTCTTCTTAGATCTCTTCGGACAACATCATCAAGAGGTTTTTTGTATTGAATCTCCTTCCAAGGAGGAGCCTTCTCTTCTTTTCCCTTTGATGGAAAAGAGGGCTTATGCTGAAATGGTTCCTTTTCTTTTGGCAAGGCATCTTGAAGGTCTCTATCCATTTCAATGGCATCATGTAGGGTAGTGGGCTTGGTAGAATTAACCAACCCATGAAGAGGTTCATCTAACCCATCAATGAACATGTACACCCTTCTTGCTGCAGACAAATCGGGAACCATAACAGAAAGTCATAAAAATTCAGAGATGTAAGTTTCTACATTACCTGATTGTTTCAACTTTGTAAGGATCATGAATGGTGCTTCAGGATCTCTTCTATCAATTATTTCCACCGGCCTTCTAGTGAACTCTGAATAAAAAGTCACATTGGCATGAACCAATGTAGACAAGCCATGGAACCACCAGTCGTGTGCTTCACACTCAAGGTGCAATGCTACAATCTTAATGGCTTCTATTTATGGAACCTTGTTCAACTGAAAGTAGATGTCAAGTTTTTCTACCCATGATTTGGCAATACACTTGGATGACCCATCGAAATTGGGTAAAAATAATTTTTGCATAGTGTGGTGTCGATCATGATTCTGAATGAATCCACCACTTATATGATGATGCCTTGATCTTATATTGCCCTTTATTTGAAAAAATTCCTGAAAACTCAAGTGATATTTGAACCTTTGAGCTTGAGGTTCATACTCCATAAAATAGTCTTCAAGGGATTCTTGCTCCTGAAACCCTTCGTTTCCCATAGCCAAAAATGTAGGCATAGTAGAGCATTGGGAAAATTGTGGTTGATGCACTGGTTGATCATTCCAGTGATGAGACATGCCAGAGCCTTCTCCATGATGAAATCCTTTAGGGGATTCCTTGAATATATCCATTATCATCTCTTTGATCTCTCTAGCAATGTCCTGCATGGCTCTAAGAAGGATATTAAGGAAATACTTCTCTTCATCTTCACCTCCAGATAAAGGTGTTTTACCCTTGTCTTCTTTGTCATTTTTATAATCAAATATTCTTTGGCTTCTTCTTTTATACCTCTTCTCTCTATCAGTAAGAGGCTCTCCTTCTTCATATGACATATTGGCTTTTAGAATGCATAGGTTGTGCCAAGATTATGCTCTGATACCACTGTAATATTACCAAATGGGAAAAGCAGGAGAATAGTGCAAAACGATGGAGCAATATTGTAGATCATCACTTATAAATCAAGAGGCCAATATGGATAACTTTCATATGTTATTACAGTAGCAAAGTGTACATAAGAAATAGGCCATAAGATGCATAACAGGAAATACAAGCCTCCAATGAACAAAATCCCTCAATATGAGGTGTTGCAATCATGTAGAAAATATGGAAGATCCTTACAGTGTTATTTTATTAGCTTTGCTACAGAAAATGATTATACATCAGATCTAGAGCTAATATGTGCCTCAAAAGTTAGATCTATATTAGATCTGAGCACTATACAAGCTCCTCTATAGAACCCCTCAAGGGTTTTCAGCAAAACACCAAGTACAAGTTGTAGATCTAAGATATAAGACTGCAGATCTACTGAAAAATACAGATCTGGAAAGTGTGGCTGATCCGATATGATAAATAAAATAGCCTCCTCCAATAGATCTTCAAAGTGAAAGGAAGATCCCATTCACTGGAAAATAAACTCTCCAAATGGTGTGTCAAACTACCCTCCAACTCCTCCTATAGAAATAACACAGATCTGGAAGTAAACTACACTGTAGGGATCAAAATAAGGTTGGCCTGATGCCAAGATCTAAAAATTAGCTCAAATCCCTTCAATATTGTCCTCCCAATGAATTATAAACCTCCTCCACTGAAAATGAGCAATGAAATGGCCTAGATCTAGAGATCTAGTCTCCACTTGCTGCAGCTTGCAAAAACAACCAAACCCTCAACAGGATTTGCGTTGTAGTTGAAAGAAGAAGCTTGGCCTTAAGCCAGATAGTGGAAAATTTAGTGCAAGACTCCTCCAAGAGCTCCTCAATGGAAGAGGTGAGATTCCTGATCAGGAACACCCTGTGCTAAACAACACTCTATCTTAACTAAAAAACAAGAGAAAGATATATGTCTAAACAGACCATACATTTATAAATATAATATACATCCACAACCTTCATATGGCTGCCATCCTCTTCCTTAAATAGAATATGAGCTTGAAAACCCTAAGCCCCATCCAAAAAGATCACTTCATTCACACAATGCATCTCCATCTAAAACTGTGATGTCCCTCATTTATGGCTACTCGTCCATGACAACGTTGTTGATCTTGTCAAGGTTGACCCAATCAAAGTGATCCAACCCCTTTCACACAAAGGGTGCTTTAATTAAGCTTCCAAGATTTGTGTTTTTCACATTTGGCATTGATTTATTCATTATCAAGGACAATTATGGACCTCCTTTTCCCTCTTATTCTTTAAACAAAGCAATAAAACAAAATTGAATATTCCAATTAGCTCATGACTAATTGGGAATATTACACACTAACAAGCATAATTACACATGATTACATCATCACATAATCAGAAATGACAAATTACATCAGTGGAGGTCGAATCTGGACGAATTCAATTGACAAAAATGGCTTTCAGTTAAAAACAGATCGAAATCAGGAAAAAACGAAGTGTGCTAGGAGAAAACGCAACAAAATTGGTAGAAGTGGATTTTGGAGGACTTCCTGAGTTCCAAATCCTGATCTGAAATATGCTGGAGAAAGCCTTCCTGGATGATACATGATAGAGTCCTCAAGCACTGAAAAGGACTACTCCTAACCCCTAAAATGTCCATTCTCCCACAGGTAATCCAGAAACACAACGAGTTGTTCAAAAAGAGGGAAGAAAGTTGTTTTTTGAGTGGTTTTTGGCCGTTTTCACCTACTAGAACTTGTTGAAAGTTTCCTCCCATGGGATAGAAGTGACATTAAGTGATAATAAATCAAAATATGCAAATCATTTGTCATTTTGAGGCCCCCATCATAATCTTAGCATGGGGCACGCTGCATTTTTGACCTAGTGATTGTGTCAAAACTGTCAAAAAATCCAAAATCTTCAAAAAAATTCAAAATTTGTCCAAATTTTCCAAAATTTGCTCCAAAATTTCTTCATTAAGACTTGAGATGGAATGATAAGCTATGAGGGAAGAATCACTAGCAAATCCAACTTTCCCTTCTCCTTTTCCTCCATTAGGGTTTCTTTCAGTTTTGCTTTCAATTGCTTGATTTTTGCCTAAGACACCTGATTTCTCTTGTAATATTGAATGGCATGTGTCTTTGAATGTTATTGTTCCTATTATCCCTCTTCAGGAGATTTTCCAAATGACCATTGAATCTATCAAGCCAATACTCCCTGTCTTGCTCAATTTCTACTAGTATGAGCTCCAGGGATAATTTTAAGGATGGAAAATTATGTTGAAGTTTAAAAATTTGGCGAATCTCACTAGTCCCTAATATGCAAACTATAAAATTTTTATTGATGTATTTGTAAAATTATTCAAGATTATAATGATATTATATATATTGTCTATATAATGTTGGCAATTTTTAAGGTGAAATAATTTTATATTGTAAAATTTGGGCGAATCATTTTTATAAAAAAAATAGAAATTGGCGAATATTTTTTTTGGAAAAACCATGGAAAATTAGCCCACCTGCAAATATTAGCCCCTAAAATTTTCCATGATGAGCTCATCCGCTGCCATTTGTGT
The DNA here is from genome assembly GCA_034641835.2 of Pinus albicaulis. Classification (NCBI taxonomy): domain Eukaryota; kingdom Viridiplantae; phylum Streptophyta; class Pinopsida; order Pinales; family Pinaceae; genus Pinus; species Pinus albicaulis. Next base: position 420,281,871 of record CM076574.1, on the reverse strand, counting down.
ATTTGGCGGATATGCCTCTCTTTTTTGTTGAAGTGACCTTTTTAAGCCTTTAGTTCTTGGTCTCTTCCTTATAAATTTCTCTTCATGCTCATATGACTCATCTATGTCAACTAGTTCTTCTCCATTTACATCCTATTTTCTAGCATCAAAACTATGCCTATTCAAAATTAGTTGATTTACCTTCAATTGCATGTTTTTCTACTCTAGGAATGAAATCAAGAAGTTTGCCTTGGAAAGGCTATCCTTAAAGTCTCTGATATCATAATATTTATTCATGATGACCTGCTCTACTGATATATGCTCCTCATCCACCTCCAAGTCTTCCATGTTAGTGTCAATATGGATAGGCTCCTCATCATGCAAATGTTCATCATGCTGTGGTGATGATCTATGTTCTGCGGATGTAGGCTTGGCCCCTTCCACAATTTTTGGAGAAAAAACAAGTTCCTACCTCTCTAATATGTCTGATTCACTTAAGTCGTAGGTGTCTTCTTCACTGAAATTCTCCTAGATGAGCCATTCTCCCTTTGTTTGGATGGTGATGATGGTTTTGTTGATGATGTACCTTGCTAGTAGGCTGACTGGCAGGGGGAAAAAAGAAATTGGACTGAATGAATGTATCCCAAGTGATTTTATTATGTGAAAGCTTATGAAAGACAATGATTTTGATGAGGACATGGTGAAAAATTCTCACTTGATGATCACTTTTTCTATGTTGCACTTTATCTGCCATTTTAGCCAAGCTCTTGTAGAGGTAGTAGGATAGGTTGAGAGGTTTTACCCATGTGAAGTTCAGGAGAAATATAACATGATACTTGTAAAATATATAAAACATCCCCTCACATGTAAAGAACTTCATAATGGCCCTCATCAATGGGGAAAATTTATCAAGTAGCTGACCAAAAGGAAACACTTTCTTAATTGCATATTTGTAGTGACCTTTGATGAAAGGTTTGTAGATCTGCACATCCAAATCTAGGCTCTTAAATCAATTTTCCCCATTTTTTGGTATCCTTGTAGTTGTAGCTATGTCATCAATTGAGATTTTGAAGCTCGCCCCTATAATTATGACCTTATCTCTCCTAAGGTTAGTGGCAAACAAGATTGTCAAATTGGCATGGTATTTGACTTGTTGAATTTGCTGACAAAACCTTAAGCACCCTACATTATGAAAACATTGCTTGGCCAGTGAAGAGGACATCAAATCATGAGTTTTGAGTGGTTCAAACCTTGATACTTTACCTCCATTTTTATAATATTTCCTTTCTCCCTCCATGTTTGACAATTTGCAAGGAAACAACCCTAGTGGGAATAAAAAGGGTAGTGAGTGATGGGAAGGGATGAAGGGGTTAGGAAGGAATATGAGGGTAAGAAAATTTACTGAAGTAGGTATGGATTTTAGGGAGCTTTGGGAAGTGGAGGGGGGTTAAATAAGTGTAGGAATTAGGGTAGGGAATTTTTACACGGTCCAATCCCTAGAAACTACCCAAAACACAACGTGGAGCTAGGGTTTGGTTGTTGGGGATTTAGAAATGACAGTAGGGGAGTGTAAGGGTTGTGGGAAGTGTGTTTGAGCATGAGGGAGGGTAAAATGTATGTGAAATAGGTATTTTATCTTGCCAACTTTAAAAGTGAAGTTTCACACACCAAAACACAACGTGGGGACAAATGGAGGCTTTGCACCATAAAAACAAGGAAATAAAGTTGATAGGATAAATCAAGGGCCCTTCAGTTACTTGTATATTGATGATGAAAGATTCAATTTTCCCTAAAAACCCTTGGAAGCAAGATTTTTGACTATTGGAGTGAAAACACAACGTAGAGGTGAAAACACAACGTGGTACCTAAAAGCGCAGCATGACAACTTGGAATCACTTCTTTGGAGTATCCTTTGATGCTAAGAGTGTTGAGGTTGTCTTTTCTGGTGAGTGAGAGCTCTTTGCCAATGAAATGAGTGAGAGAAATGATTTTTATGGTCTTTTATAGCTTGTGGAACTCTTTTTCTTCATTGTGGTGTCGTGGCCCACCAAGTGCTTTTCACTTTTGCTTTGAAAACTATGCAATTTTGGAACATTTAGAACTTATTATATCATAATTTAATAAAAATATATGTGAAACAAAACTTTATTGAGAAAATTCCCTATTACTACTACTTCATTTTACAAATTTATTATTGAAATGACAAATTTTGGTGACTTAAAAACCTAATGACCTAATGGTGACACTGAGTTGAATGAGGACCATGGTGGTATGACTGAGATAGAAATGAAGACTTTGCAATGATGACTCATCCAACTGAGAGATGGAAATGACCAACATAATTTTTTTTTTTAATGGAGTAGTAATAGACCTAGACACCAATAGACAGTGACCAATTTTTTATTTGAATACCTAATGAAACCATAAAAATTTGACTCGAAACCCTAACAAAAACTTTGAAAGAACACATTTTATCACTGGTGACAGGGAGAACTTACTGACACTAATATTGGCTCCAACTAGGGATGGCAGTTCCTTGGAGGTGTCAAGAACACCAAAGACCAAGTAGCCTAATCCATTTGGAATGAAGTAAAAATCAAAATACTAATTTCGAAACATAAAAATGACTGACAAACTGAACTGAATGTGAGTAAAACAAAAAATTACTGTACTTAGAAATCAACAACCAATCATGGAAACTTTATGGCCTTCACTTTGGGCTCCAAGCTTTGATGATCATTTCCTTCACACTTTGGCAAAAAAAGTAAAATTATATATACAATGGTAGCGATAAATTTCAGAAATTTGATCAAAATAGGTAGTGCTTGAGAATCCTACCATTGATTGGTCCTCCTCCGCAATCTTTCACATTCATTTCCTCCAACAAGTAAGCATGCTTTCCTCTTAAAGCTGAAACCTTGTATGGTCCTTTCCATAAATTCTCGAACTTACCGCGTTCTTCTTTATCTTCATTTCAATCATCCAAACGGAGGACCACATCACCAATGTTGAATTCATCTTCCTTTTTCTTGGAATCATACACTTTATTGATTCTTTCTTGAAGTTTGGAAGTGTTTTGAAACACCTCCTCACTGTTTTTTTGCAAATGGATCATTTGATTTATCCACCGCTGAACATCATTTGGTTCACTACCTATTTCCTGCAACATATTCATGACTAGAACAACGAAAGAAGTAGGAAATACTATATCAACCCCATACACTAACTCAAAAGGTGACATGCCTATGGAATTCTTATTACTTACTGATTCTACCCACAAGGCATTGATGAGTTTCTTATGCCAATTTTTCTTGTTTACCTCCAACATCTTCTTGATAATGTTGACCAACGACATATTAGAAGACTCAACCAAACCATTACCTTTTGGGTAGCATGAAGTCGAATGACCCAATTGTTGGCAATATGATGCAGAGTGTTGTCCTTGATGGCAACCCACTTGATGAAGATGATGGAAACCTACTTAATGAAGTTGTTCTTGATGCTTGATGAGTTTATTAATGATGTAAATATGATGTTCTACAAGTAGCTCAGAAGTAGCAGAAGAAAGAAATTTAGAAAGTGCCAGAATAATGATAAATAAGGTATGTCACTATGCATACGTGGATTTGTTAAGGAAAAGTAGCGTATGTACGTGGAAAAGTACGTGCCAAGTCGCGTATGCTCAATTGCACTCTAAAAGAATAAAACCAGGGGTTACTACCATGGTATTGACCCATTGTATTGAGCGTTGGATTGTCTATGTGATCCCATCCAGGAATACCATCGGAAATTGTGTGGTTTTGGCTCATGGTATTGTCAAAGGCTAGATCTATTTAAGGAGAAGAAATTCATTGTGCAAGTGTGTGCATGAGTCTGGGTTTGAATGTATACTTCACTCTGAATTATGTATAAATGTAAAGGGTAACAGTTTGATGATAGCTCTGAAGCTATGATGCACCTATGAAGAAAATGATGAAGAGGGATCTCTAGATCTGAAATGTATATGTATCTTCTGGATCTACTTATGAAATGATTAGATCTGTGATCTGGCGAATATATGCTGAAGTAAAGAATCAAGATCTGATCTGTTTTGGAGAGCTGCACTGCCCTAAAATGTCTGAAGATCTATACGCTGGTTCGTCGAGGAGAAAGCGCGTATATACGCGGCTTGTATTCAGCGAAAGTGCGTATGGGAATTGAAGTCAGCTCTGAAATGTGTGTAGATGTATACGCGGGTTGGTATTTGTGAAAGCACGTATATACGCAGGTTCAGTGAAGAAAAAGCGTGTATGTAATTTAGGGTTTGCTGAAGTATGTGGTATGAAATGTCTGATCTGTTCTGTTGTTTTACTGCTATCTATTAATGATGATCTGGGTTGTTCAAATATTGATTATACTGCTATAGAGAAAGTTGTTGGTTTGATGAATGTTCCTTGAGCTTAATTGTGTGGGTTGGATCTAGTACGAAAATTGATGAAACGTGGTCCACAAAGGTGCTAAAGGTTGAAGCCTTCAGTCAGGGGGTTGTAGCTCCCTTCCAGGTGAGGCTGGTAAACGAGAGCAGGGGGTCATAGCTCCCTTCCAGGAGAGGCTGGTGTAAGAGTGGGTCAGAGTTCTCTCAGAGATGCCGGTAAACGAGAGAAGGTTGTACCGCAGTGGGTGCCCGTGTGTCGTATGAGTCTCCGCGCCAGTACATGGTTGTAACATGTTTTCTATATATACTAAATATTGAAGACCGAGACAACGACAAGGTGGTTTTCCCGACTTGGGTCACCCAAATCTTGGTGTTCATGTGTGTTGCTTATGTGTGATGGTTTATTCTTTTATTACTACACATGCTTACTACTTACTAAACATCTGATGAATGAATGATGCAATGATCTAAGTAAAGAATTAAATGCATAATAAGATCTCTGGACATACGCAAGTTTTCTTAAGGATATCTGCGTGTATACGCAAGTTGGGTTCAGTAAAGTAGCGTATGGTTTTAAGAGAAAGAAAAACAAAAAAAATTCAGTCAGCTCTAAATACTGATTCACCCCCCCCCTCTCAGTATTTTTCCCAACAATTGGTATCAGAGCAGGTCCTTCTGTAGAAGCTTGATCGCTTGAAGGAGATCCGTCGCAATGGGAAGGAAGCAAAAGAAGAAGGCTACTCAAAAGGAGATATCTCAGAAAACATGTGCAGCAGAAAATGAAGAAGATGAAACAGGTAGTGATTTTTGTTCTTGTGATATTCTTCTTTGTGCAAGCAATGGTGAAGATAGTGAAAGTAATACTATGGACCTAGAAGAAGTTATCAAAAATAAAAAAAAGAATATTTAATGAGAGGGAATTTGCCTACAAAGATTTGATCTCTAGACTGAAAAGGATGCACGATAATGTATCCGATCAAAGTAAAGGAATTGAAGCAGAAATCATCTTTCTGAAAACAGATCTCGAAGAATCAAATAATAAGAATAAGGAACTTCTACAATCATTTGAAGAAAAAGGACTTGAAGCAGAAATCGTCTCCCTCAAAGAAGATCTGAAGAAATCAAATAAGAAGAATAAAGAACTTGAAGCAGAAATCATCTCTCTCAAAGAAGATCCGGAAAAATCAAATAAGAAGAATGAAGACCTCATCTCTCTGAAAGCAGATCTCGAAGCATCAAATAAGAAGAATGAAGAACTTAAAGAAGAAATCATCTCTCTAAAAGAGGCATCATATAAAGAGAGTGAAGAACTTTCACAAAATTTTGAAGAACAAGAGAATGGGTTGAAAGAAGAGATTCTAAAATTGAATGATCAAGTAGAAGAAGGAAGAACGAAAGAAGGAAGTATGAAGCAGCAATGCCAAAAATTGGAGGTTGAGGTAAACATTCTAAAAGGTAAATTAGAAGAAAAGGATAAACTCTTGAGGTTTTAAGATAGTACTAAGATTTTGGATAATATTCTTAGTAGTCAAAGGTCTCCTTCTATTAAATTTGGTCTTGGTTTTCATGAAACTGTTAAAGGAGAATCTAGTTCACAAGACTCAAAGGATGTCAATGCAAAACCTGAAGAGTTGAAAGAAACAAGAAGTCAACCGACAATCATGAATTCTCAAAGGAAATCATTCAATAATATTGAATGCTTTAAATTTCATAACTATGGGCATGTTGCAGCAAATTGCAGAAGCAGATCATTTCAGTCACAATCAAACAGATTCTATTAAGAAAGGTACTCTGGTTTCTTCAAGGGATATTGTTTTTCATGCAGCAAGTATGGTCAAGCTTGAATAGAACAACACATTATGATCCTTATGCTTACTTTTCTGGTCACATAAGATGCTACACTTGTAACAAGTATGTTCATGTAGAAAAAGAATGCAGGATGAATAAATCTGAAAAATTGGAGAACTTCCAGCACACAATAAGAAATTTCAAGCAAAGTTGGAAAAAGAAGGAGGACCGGTCAGAAACGTAGGGAATATTGACCCTAATGTAGTCATCTGCTTCTAAAAGCTTACTTGTCATAATGGCTGCAGGAGTGATGTGAGATACATTATAGGGATTAGTAATGTATCATCACAGGGGGAGCGATGTATGGTGATTCCCATGATTGTTTTGGTTATTCTGGTTATGTTTATTTCTGACAGAGCATCTGATGTGAAGAAGACAGGTACATGAGGTACAAACTCAGGGGGAGATGAAGGAATGTGAAGTTTTCAATGCTTCACTTTCCATACGCGGGTTCTGTGAACTAAAGCCGCGTATACACGCGAGTTCCAGTGGAGACAGTCGCGTATGCATTTATGATAAGAAAATTAGTATGACAGCTGAAGATCAGGAGCACAGGTTCAGGGGGAGCATCAGTCTGACTACTAATGATTATATTATTGGCACTGTATCTACTTATTTCTCAGTTCTAAATGACGATGACATGATACATGGTTTCTTATGATAAGTTTATGGATGAGCCCTGTTTGCTTTTTGTTGAAGAGTATCTTTTGATGAGATGGAAGTCTTATGATTCAGAGATAAGGACAGATCATGCAGAGATTGTTGATGATAACTTACTGTTGAAAGAGTTTCAGGTTGCACAAGCTAAGGAGGAGCCTTGGTCATATGGAAAGGATGTTTGGATGCACATTTTCAGGGGGAGCATTAGCCTTGCTGAGCATAATGCATTGTTGGCATTATGATGATTCTGAAATAAGATCTCTCTCTTATAAGGTCTTTCTGGTACTAGTCATAAAAAGTCATATTTGTAATTCAATGAAAAGGTCATTTTGAGACCTATGATGTAAAATTGTAATATTCAGTCATGTAAGAACTTGATCAAATATGTAAACCCACTTGGTTGGGTACTTGAGTCAAAATGTGTAAACCCTCTTGGTTGGGTAGTTGAGTCAAAATGTGTAAACCCACTTGGTTGGGTATTTAAGTCTCATATGTAACTCCACTTGGTTGGATCTTTGATGTAAGTATGAGTACTTGGTGATAGGAAGGTTATAGAGTCACGTACTTCATTGAAAAATATGTTTGAAGTTTCAGCATGAACTTAGGGGGAGCATGGTAACTTCAGTGCACATCAGATCTACAGCGCTCTTTTATCTACATGAGGAGAAAAAAACCTTGTGTTGGTTTTGATCTGCCCTTTGCCCTTGATGTCAAAGGGGTAGAGTGACATGGTGTTTGAATAGGGGAGAATATCATTATGCTTAATGTATCTATCTGTTGTGGTAATCAAACACCATCGTGGTTGCCATCAAGTCTAAAGGGGGAGATTGTTGGCAATATGATGCAGAGTGTTGTCCTGGATGGCAACCCACTTAATGAAGATGATGGCAACCTACTTAATGAAGTTGTTCTTGATGCTTGATGGGTTTATTAATGATGTAAATATGATGTTATACAAGTAGCTCAGAAGTACCAGAGAAAGAAATATCAGTAAGGGCCAGAACAATGATGAAAAGTGTGTGACACAAAGCATACGCAGGTTTGTTTAGTCGAAGTAGCGTATGCACGTGGAAAAGTACGTGCCAAGTCGCGTATGCCCAATTGCGCTCTAAATTTGTAAAACCAGGGGGCTTTACCATGGTATTGACCCATTGTATTGAGTGCTGGATTGTCTATGTGATCCCATCCAGGAATACCATCGGAAGTTGTGTGGTTTTGGCTCATGGTATTGTCAAAGGCTAGATCTATTTAAGGAGAAGAAATTCATTGTGCAGGGCGTGCATGAGTCTGGGTTTGAATGTATACTTCACTCTGAAGTATGTCTGAATGGAAAGGGTAACAGTTTGATGATTGATCTGAATCTATGATGCACCTATGAAGAAAATGATGAAGAGGGATCTCTAGATCTGAAATGTATATGTATCTTCTAGATCTGTTTATGGAATGATTAGATCTGTGATCTGGCGAATCTGTGCTGAAGTAAAGAATGAAGATCTGAGCTGTTCTGGAGAGCTTCACTGCCTTAAAATGTCTGAAGAGCTATACGCAAGTTCGTCAAGGAGAAAGCGTGTATATACGCGGCTTGTATTCAGAGAAAGTGCGTATGGGAATTGAAGTCAGCTCTGAAATGTGTTCAGATGTATACGCGGGTTGGTATTTGTGAAAGCACGTATATACGCAGGTTCAGTGAAGAAAAAGCGTGTATGTAATTTAGGGTTTGCTAAAGTATGTGGTATGAAATGTCTGATCTGTTCTGCTTTTTTACTGCTATCTGTCAATGATGATCTGGGTTGTTCGAATATTGATTATGCTGCTATAGAGCAAGTTGTTGGTTTGATGAATGTTCCTTGAGCTTAATTGTGTGGGTTGTATCCAGTATGAAAATTGATGAAACGTGGTCCACAAAGGTGCTGAAGGTTGAAGCCTTCAGTCAGGGGGTTGTAGCTCCCTTCCAGGAGAGGCTGGTAAACGAGTGCAGGGGGTCGTAGCTCCCTTCTAGGAGAGGCTGGTAAACGAGAGCAGGGGGTTGTAGCTCCCTTCCAGGAGAGGCTGGTAAACGAGAGAAGGTTGTGGCCTTCTGCAGGTGGGTGCCTGCGTGCTAGTATGAGTCTGCGCCAGTACATGGTTGTAACATGTTTTCTATATATAATAAATATTGAAGACTGAGACGACGACAACGGTGGTTTTCTCCCGACTTGGGTTTCCACCTTAAATCCTGGTGTTCATGTGTGATGCTTATGTGTGATGGTTTATTCTGTTATTACTGCACATGCTTACTGATAACTAAAAATCAGATGAATGAATGTTGCAAAGATCTAAGTAAAGAAATAAATGCATAATAATATCTCTGTGTATACGCTAGTTGTATGAAGTATATCTGCGTGTATACGCGAGTTGGGCTCAGTAAAGTAGCGTATGGGTTTTAGAGAAAGAAAAAGTAAAATTTTTTGAGTATGCCATAAATACTGATTCACCCCGCCCCCCCCCCCCCCTCTCAGTATTTTTCCCAACACCAATGCGATATTGTACTTCTCAAAAAATTCCACCATCTTTTTGGACCTAAATTTAGCTACTTTATTCGTGATGATCTTCTGTGGACAACCAAATCTAGACAAGATATTAGATTCCAAAAATTGAATGATAACCAAATCAGTTAATTTCCTAGTTGGGATTTACTCAAACCACATCGTAAAATAATATGTAGCCGTCAGAATCCACTTGTGCTAGGCGGATGATAAGGTATTTATCTCACCTATGAAATCAAGATCCCATTCTTGAAATGGTGCCTGGACTGATACGGGTTGCAAAGGCAGTGGGAGAAACTTCCTCTTCCCTTGGAAAATTTTACATTCATGATAACTCATCATAGTATTGTACACATCAGCAAAAAGAGTGGGCCAATAGAAACCATCCCTCAAATTTTTTATTATTGTGGTCTTCCAATAAAAAATACCACCACAATCACCCTTGTGAAAGTCACTCATCACTTCCTTCACTTCACTTTCGATAAGACAATTCAGCAAGACACCTCCCAGGTATTTCCAACACAAGACACTATTTAAAATAAAATACTTCGAAGCTTTTAAGTTCAATGATGTACCTCTACTTTTAGACACACCCGCCAGAGGATTTAAATGTTGCAAAACATAGACTATATCAGCATACCAAGGTGATGAAATGAAAATTTTAGATACCTGTTTCATCAAATGATCAACTTCTTCATCAGAAAATGAAGAAATCTAATTTATATCCAACACATGTAGATTTTATTCCGCCATAATATTTTCCAAACACTGCTCCTTGATCTGATTTTTCAGCTTGATATCCAAATCATACTCTAGCATGGCTGCAATCCATTTTCCTCACCTTCCTTCTAGATCATTTTTCATCAGCAGATATTTCACCGCTGCATTCGAAACATAAGCTATGATGTGAGATTGTAAGATGTATACCCAAAATTCCTTCAACGCTTTCACCAAGGTGAAGGATTGCTTCTCAATTATGTTGTATCTTAGCACAACATCTCTTATGGTCCAGCTGCAAAAGGCAATTTACTGCTCCGTCTTTGAATCCTTTTTCTGGATTAGTACGATAGCCAATGAGTGCTTGGAAGCAAATGAAAAGATTATGAAATCTAAAGTATAATTAGGGATGATAAATGTGGGAGAACATGCTAAAGAAAATATAATTGAATTATATGACTTATTTTCATGTTCTAAACATCTTACCTCGTTGTCCTTCTTCAACATATCTGTCATATCTCTAAAGTGCTCAGCGAGATTGGGGATCAATCTCCTCAAAACGTTTATCTTTCCATTGAAAGACTGAATCTCATTTTTATTTCTTGGGAAGTCCAATAGTTGAATTGCTTCGATCCTAGAGGGATCAATGTGAATACCATATTTTTAGATAATGTGCCCAAGTAATTTACCTTCCTCCACGACAAATAATTTTTTCTTTGGATTCATCGAGATGCCGAATTTTCTTCATTTCTGAAATACTATCCTAAAACGGTGAAATTTCTCATCATCTAACTATGAAAAGATGAAAACATCATCAAGGTAAACTACAAGAAACACATCCTTCACATTCGATAGAGAGATGTCCATAGCCCGCTAAAAAGTAGCCCTTGCATTCTTGAGCCCAAATGGAATTTTGGCGTACATGAAGGTACCCCATGGCGTGGTGAATGTTGTCTTCTATTGGTCATGTTCATTCACCAAGATATGGTTGTATCATAAATATCCATCAAGTAGTGACATCCTTGAAGCTCCAACAACCCTCTGCAAGATCTGGTCCATATTTGTCAAAGGATAATTGTCCTTTAATGACACCTTGTTCAAATTTATGAAGTCTATCTAGAGGTGAATCTCTCATGTCTTCTTTCTTACCGATGCAATATTAGACATCCAATCTGAAAAGCGAATAGGAACTATGATAACATCCTTGTAAAGTATATTTACCTCTTTTTCGATCTATGTCAACAGCTTGGGATTAATTCTCCTCAAATTTTGGTGGAAAGACGTTTGATTTAGCTTAATTGGGATGGTGTGTTGGATGATATATTTTTTATACACCTTTAGATCTAAATATTCCCAATCGAAAAAATCAGAAAATTCCTTCAAGAGGGTTGTATATTTACCTTTCATATCAGCTGACAAGGATCTCGATAGCTTGACCATCTTAGGGTTATCCGATGTACTAATGTTCACATCTTTGACACCTATTTCTATGGGGACCATTGTTGCCTTTTTGGATACATCATCATGATAAAAAAACTCTTCCAAAGGAACTAAACCTCGTGGAATGTTTTTGTCCTTCAAATGTAGCACCTCAACTTCATCAGCCTCAATTACCTAATCATATTCATTGTACACTTCATCAATGTGGGAGTTAGCAAACTCCTCTTCCATCTGCAAAAAACTATGTATATGTTTGTCATCCCAAAATACTTGCTAATATATGAGATTTTCAAGGACATTCAGTTGATTCTTTACATGAATTTAAATTTTTTTAGTAGAATGAATGGGAATATTAAAATTTCTAGCCATTGTGGCAAGTGAATCATCCATTGAATTTTGAATTCTAGGAATCAAAGACAATGTATATTCTGGAAAAGTATTCAAAACATCAAGAAAAAAATTACAATAATCTCTCATCCTAGGCTTTTTGGTCTGGTACTCCCCTTTTACCTACTTTATCACCAACTCAGAGTCGCCATATAATGTGATTATTTTCATGCTTAGCCTTTTCAAAATTTGGAGACTGGTGATCAAGGCCTCATATTCTGCTTCGTTGTTAGAGAAATAAAAGGCTAGCTTGTAAGAACATAATATTACATTCCTTGGGACTTTAGTGGACTGATGTATAGGGATACGGATATATATTTTTATGCCAGATCCATATTTTCCCAAAGCACCATCGAAATCCATGGTCCAAAGACCCTCCTCATCATCGGGAAACTAAAATTTTGTGGGCTAAAATTTTTATTCTTTCTGATCGGCTGTCTCAATATGATATTTAACTTTCTTTGATTCAACTGATCTCTGTGGTGACTCTTATTTCCTTTTCTTTGAATTTCTTGGCTGCAAACTTTTATAATTTTGATTTATTTTTTCTTCATTCAAGACTGCTTGGACACTGGTTGAAAACTCTAAAATTCGGGATGGTCATCACTGACATTGACCATGTTTGACATGTGATCTAATTTCAACGTCTTGGAAATATAAGATTTATATCTATCATTCTTAACAACATCAGTGAGAGGAATATACACCTTTAACTTAGAAATTTTGCTCTCCAAGCTAAACAAGCTAGATTGTTTCTCTACCTATTTCAGGATGGTATCCCGCTTTTCAGGCTACTCTTTTACTAGAGATTCATTCCTTTGCACTTATTTATCCTTCTTTGATGTACTTGTATATGGCTCATTGTTCTTGCCATGATTTATGGCAACATGCTCCTTCTCCCTATTCTGACTAGCTTGGGGAGTTTGTTTGGGATGAGTATCTTTTTTCTTAGTTGTCCTCTTTTGTGTAGGAGTGATATGACATCTCGGTTTCTCAAAGTGTACTATCTCTGTGCTGATTTGAGAGCATTTAGATACCCCCTCTGATAGTATTTGGATTGGACTATCAACCCATCATCATTTTAAAGTACAACTTGATGGTCATATGGCACATAAGTCTCCTCAATATACTCATCATCCTCTGTAAGATAAATAGGTGCATGACTTTTTAAAAGAGAGGGTTCTCTTCAAAATTATCATCATCATCTTTCGATGCTTGGGCATAGTTCTGCTGCAAAGGAGTCTGTATTTGCTGTTAAGCTTGCTGATTTGGAGCTCTATGTTCTCTCTACTTAATCCTAAACTTAGGCTACTGCTTCTCTCCTCGGAAGTTAGGATTCCGAACTTGACTATCTTGCTGCCTTTCTAAAATTGACATTCTATCTACCGTCTTCTCTATGGTTCTTATCAAACTGTCTAGCATTGCTTAGGATGAACTTGATGGATCTTCTTTTATTGTGACTCTCTTTTCCACTTTACTCTTTGACTTATTGATTAGAAAATTAGCTTCAACGTTGACTTCATTTTTCTTCATATCCTCCAATGAGGTAGGATTCCTTTCTCTAAGCTTATATTCCATGTCTGGGTTAAAGGCATCTGGATAGTGAAACAAGGCCAAATTAGGTGGAGGCTTGATATTGGCGGGAATGGAATTGTATACCTTATTGGAGCGGTTTTTATAGTCTTGGACCGACTCATTAGGTTTTCTCTTTAGTGAATTATACTCGACCAATATTTGAAGTGGATTTTTCTTTTCCTCCCACTTGGCAAGGAAAATTCATGTCAACTGCTAGGAATTTTGCATTGAACCAACTGCCAAGTGTTACACAGTAATTTTTCACTGTCCCTGCAATCCCCATCTCGCACATTGGAGGGTCATTTCTGTGACTAATTATAAGTGTCATGCCTTGCAAATACCATCATTGCATCCCTTTCCATGAGGAAAACAATCCTTCTGTTGACCATTTCCTGAGAAGACCACTAAAAACACTTGTTTTTGCCTTCGCACTAGTAGCCCATTATGCCCTCGCACCAATGAGGAAAATTAACACTGAGCCCAGGTTAGTTGGTGCTCTATCCTAGTGAGCTACCTGCACCAATATTTTTATGGATTTTAAAAAAAAAATAGAGGCGAATTTTCGATCACAACAACTTCATGGATGAGTCATAGGGAGTGGTTCGACTGAATAACCACGACCTTCCTCCTTTGGCCTCTTGTTTCCACCTTATGGGGAAACCTCCCAAGGGATAAGGCCTCCCTTCCACTATTTTCATGGCTTGCAAATACCATCATTTCATCCCTTGCCATGAGGACAACAATCCTTCTGTTAACCATTTCCTAAGCAGACCACTAAAAACACTTGTTTTTGCCTTGGCACTAGTAGCCCGTTATGACCTCGCGCCAATGAGGAAAATTAACACTAAGCCCGCGCCAGTTGGCACTTTGTCCCAGTGAGCTACCTGCACCAATATGTTTATGGAAAATTTTTTAAAATTAGAGGTGAAGTTTCGATCACGACAACTTCGTGGATGAGTAATAGGGAGTGGTTCAACTGAATAACCACGACCTTCCTCCTTTGGCCTCTTGTTCCCACCTTATGGGGAAAACTCCCAAGGGATAAGGCCTCCCTTCCACTATTGTAGGTATCCCAACCTCCTCCTTTCCTCTGTAAATATAGCCATCTTCCATTGATGTGCTGGTTGAACATGTTCTAGTTGAACAAACAGCTGAAAAAGTTAGCATAGAGAGGAAGAAATCATAGCTTCGGGAGAATAATGCAGAGTGTGATTGTTTGTGTGTGTTGAGAACATAGTGAGATCTTGGACCTTTTTTCATGAGGGTGTGGAAAACATGCTTGGATACAGACCTGTCGAAGAAGAGCCTCAACATCAAGGCTTGGTTGTAAAATCCCATTGTCTTTATCATAATAAAATGCATCTGATGTTTATCTTCCATTCTTGTTTACATCTATAATGAGATTTATAGCATTCCTTGATCAGTTAGATAAATTGTAGTTGTTTTATGTTTTTCGTGGTGTTATGCTTGTCGTGTTGTCTTGACTGTCTGTACAAGTAATCGAACGTTGGTAGCAACATGTATCGAGCTGGAGAAGAGAGACAGATCACGAAGCTTCGACGGAAGACGAAAACATAGCATCAGAATGAGGTAGGTCATCTTACTTGATCTGAATTTAATTTACAATCTAGACCTACCCTAGGGCTAGAGGGATCGCCTCTGTCCGCAGAGGGGATTTACCTGGACAACAAATTGGCGACTCCGTTGGGGAGTTTCCTTTGAGTTTGTCACTCTTTGAGGTCTTAGTCATTTGAAGGATTTAGTCGAACTACCATTTCCCTATTTGTTCCTATGTTTTTCATAAATTACGATCTTTTAGTTTTTGCTTGAAGTGGTGAGTCTAGTCTTGGTTGGGAGAAATTCTTTGTTTTTCCTGTTCAGGCATTGGCGCTTTTATTTTTCTGATAGTCGCGCCGATTGGCGCCAGTTTTCAGTTAGAAACCTGCGCAAATTGGCCATTGGCGCCAGTTGTCAGTGAGAAAGTCGCACCAGTTGGCGCTAGTTTCACCCACCAAAGTCGTGCCAATTTCAGGGTGTATGAAAAATTGAGGTTTTTTCCCTAAATCCTTCACCAGTGTGTCTTTCCCTTCCAGTATTTTTCTCTATATGATTTACTCATTCTCTCCTCTATTTTTTCACTTATGAGCATAGATTAAATTTCTCTTTGTTTAACTAAAAAGTCTTTTTTGTTTGATTACTTGATGTAAAAGGGAATGAATGCCTTGTTTTGAGCTCATGCTTTGGAAGTCCTTTTTATGCTTGACCTCATATGTCTTGTAGCCTTTTGAGGAATTTCGTTGCAAAGTGTTTAAAACAATGATTGCATTCTTAGTGTTTGTTTGCATCCCTTTTGAATTCATCCTTCATTAAGAAGATTTTAGTTCATTTAGTTTTCATCTTAGAGTTTTGTTTTCGTTAAAATGCATTAGATCACGTTGCATTGAAGAGTATTTTTGAGATTTATTATTGAACTTAGATTATATTGTTTAATGATTGGCAGCTAAAAATCACATTGAGTGCATTATCTTTCATTAAAAGCATGCATTAAGTAGATTATCATTTCATCGAAAAATGCATTGAGTGCATTCTTATCATTTCAAAAGAAAAAGGAAATTGTGCATAGATTACAATTGCATAGTTTTAAAAAAAGAGGATTTTGCATAGATTAAATTGCATAATTCGCATCATTGAATGTTTTAGATTACTTTTGGATAGTGAAAGTCATCTATTTTGGAAAAATTTCGTTTGCAGTGTTGTTTTTTGTTGCATCATTGTTTTAATCTCTTCCCTTAACTAGATAGCATTCATCGAATTGAAATATTCCTTTCCTCATATAGCTGCATATAGGAGATTGTCAGATGACATGCGATAGGGCCTTGAAATTGAAATCTAATTCAAGATCAAATTTAAAATTTATTGAATTAACCTAAGGAAGCATTGAAACCTAACGCGAAAATTTTAGTGGTCTAGACCAAATACGTGTTCCGACATCTTTAAACCTAGTAGCTGTCATTCGCCATCTGGATTTAGACAACGCTAGTACGGACTTGTGCTCCCTGTACCATCGAGTATATAAAGGGAGACCCCATTAGATTGAAAATCCTTTGTCCATAGGAAGAAGAGTCTACCACCTTTTACCCATGATATACCGGACAAAGCATTCAGGGAGATTACCTGCATGTATGTTAAGTCCTTGGTTGATTTCTCTTTCATTTTTACCAAGGTGTATATGGCAGTTCATGGATATCTGGTACACCCATTTACTTAGATTACCAAAGCAGTCACTTTGATATTTACTGACCCTTTTAACTGAAAAGATCATCAAGCTCTTGTCCTTTCATGCTCGTGTCTAATCTGAAAGCGATAGAGTCACCTTTTGCTTGTTTCTCGACTCTTAAAATATGAAACATCAGAGTTTGGTGTCAGTGTATTAAAAATTAATCGCCCACGAAATATTCCTGGTTAGAATTTTTGTCCTTAATGTTTTATTTCAATGTCATTTCTGATGGAAACTTTTCCAGAGCTTTCCAATCAAGGAGTCCCCTCTGAAGGGACTCCTAGTCCTCTTCCTGCTTTAGGAAATATTGGTGCTCCTTATATGGCCACGTTATCCCTCCCTGGGTTAACTGTTGGGTTGCCTATTTGGTTTTTTTCAACCTCTGTGGTCTCAAGTGTTCCGGCTACCATGCCATCCACTCCTCCGCTTGAGCAACACCATGTTGATTCGAAGGTGGAACTCTCCCCTTCTTCGCCTGTTTATTCATCCTCATTGTTGGAGAGGTAAATCCACTCTGCAGACAGAGGTGATCCCACTAGCCCCTATCGGGTCTAGCAACAATCAAGTCACGCAATGACGCTGGTTCCTAGTTACAAAAAGACCAATATTGTGATAAGTGGCCTACCTCAAATCCCACGCAGTTGTCGTTGAAGAAAAGATGACGTTTCTCGTCCCTCGCTTGACAGATCACGATCCTTCCGTTCGGCACATCCGAACACCTGTACACATGCAAGGAAACAAGAACATACAACGTAAAATCTAAAGCATATAACCATATATCAGTAAGAGAGGATATAATTCATTGTATTACATAAAGAAATGAACACATGAATGGAACCATAATCAGAGTCGCTTATATTATAAATGACAAAAGGGAGATTACAACCAAAAGCTCTGATGCTATTATCTTCCTTCAGTGGAGCTAACAGTGGAGCGTGTCTCAACAAAGCCTATCGGGAATTTGGACGAAGCTCTCTCTCTTCGGCTTGGCTCTCAAGGGTTTCCCGGCTATAGTTTCCTTCCTACAAGTTCAGCTAGCTTGCTAATGGAGAAGGCAAGCTTTTATATATGGAGGAAGGAGAGTTGGGATCCCTATAATCATGGGATGGGCCCTATCTCTAAGGAAGATTCTATGATAGGTGGAAAACCACTTTCTATATGTTGATCATGGATTAACAATAGTCATTCTTCCGAGTTAACTTTGGGATGGACAGGTATTGAATGATATGGCAGATGGTGAAACATTTAAAAAAGTTGATTGGGGAGGAATGATGATGAGACAAATATTGCGCCCAAAACAAAAGATGTGTACGAGAAAGATCAAAATACAAGGCAAAAGAGGGAACGATACTTCAAAATGAGCAAATATATGGTGCAAAGGATGCAAAGTGAAATAATTTAAACGTTGGTTGCCTCTCAAATGGGCACGTGAGGGAATTCTACAAACGGGAATTTCTGCGGGGGTTGAAAGGTGAAAGGGGGGACAGACCCATACCCCTGCGGTAATATATTGAAGCATCATGAGGTGGGCCCAAAGAAAAGAGCGACGGGGCAGATCAAAGCATTGGGATTTTGGTAACGTGGAAAATCAGTACGTGGGCCCTAAAGACTGGTACGTAGTATGTTTAACCCGGCTTACGAATAAGAGCTTTCGAGAATCATATGGTTCACTGCAGCACAAAGGTAAGGTATGTCTCTAGGATAACTGGTATAGAGGCCCGTACCAGTATTAAACCTGGCACGCAGTGTTCACCTGTCTCCAGCTGACACCCAACCCCTACGCGTCGCATGCTCCACTGTCAGTGTCCTTACGACACTTTCCCCCGTTTATTTTACCTATCCGTCTTTTTACCTCAGAACGCTCAGTCGTAAAATAACAGTTTTCCCGTAGTTTACTCCAGTAAAAGTCGTAGGTATTCCAGCTACGGTATAAACTAAGTGGGAATCAGAGCCAAGGTCTACCCAGTCGCTATCAACTCCCCCGCGTCATTCTCCAGAGTATATTTCCCTGTTGCACAGGTATTCCGTCCCTCATTTTCTCTCTGCTTTCCTTTCGTCTTTTAAAAGTTTTATATGTCAATCATGGGAAGGGGCACACCCAAGAAAGCTAAACCAGAAACCCCTCAGGTCTGAGAAACCAAAAACCCTCCCGAGTTTGAGCCTTTCATCGACATGCAAGCCGAAATCCATGACCCCCAATACCCTTTTCACATCAGAAGCATTAAACCCGTGCTTTTTAGATGACATGTTGATAATAGAGACCAGTACTGGGTGGTTGTGTCTAGTTTATACCATCAAATTACCCCTAAAGTCTATTCTGTGGTTGATTTTATTTGCTGGCTCAAAGATGCTTATGACGAGAAGCAGGGCACATTTACCTCTCCTCAAGGGAATAAGATATTTTCTCTTTCCCACGACATTATCAGGCAAGCCCTCCGCTTTCCCACCAGCGACACATATATCAGTTTCAGTGAAGTGGCTTTGACCTCCCAGTTCACCAAACTGCCATCGGAGTTCCAAAACGACTTCATTTCCTCCATCACCAGCAACCAAGCTGCTTTACTCCCCGCTACAGACCCGTTCCCACTGAGCCTGTTCAAAGAGGAAGTGCAGCCCATCCTCGCCCTCATCGCTAGTCTTTTAGGTGTAGGTGCTTTGGGGGAAGTCACCAGGGTATGTGTTTATTTCTTGTGGTTAATGTCTCAAAGGGGGGTAGTATTAGATATCCCTGGTTACCTTGTGGCTAACATTCGGACCTAGTTCCTGGAGCTTTCAAAAGCCAGTCACTTCCGTTTCTGTTCGATGGTCTTCTATCTTTTCTTACATCATCACACTGAGAAGTTTGAGGGTTTGTGTTTAGATAGGGTATATGAGGAGAATTCCCAACCCTGACCAGTTTTCGACTGGAATTGTTCTCTACGCCAATTACCTAAGGGGGAGGGTTACTCCAGTTTTGTAAATAATTTCATGTCCATTGCCTATACTCAAGGACATGGACATGAGTATAGGCAATGGCCGGGCCAAGCCCTATTTCCAATTTCGAAGCCTGGGCCGAAAGCCCGCCGTATCAGGTTGTATATGTCTCGTTTTATCCCTATCTTTTCTCTAGTAATGTGTGCGCAGGTCGTGACGAATCATGAAGAGGAATGGTGTTCGCAGAAGACAAACAGGTGGTCTGCAAAGTTCTTGACACATCCGAGGATGAATGTGCCGTCCCCAGGTGGAGCCAATGTTGATCATGGATTAACAATAGTCATTCTTTTCCGAGTTAAATTTGGATGGACAGTGTATTGAATGATATGGAAAATGGTGAAACATTTAAAAAAGTTGATTGGGGTGAACGATATGTAATAAATATTAGCCTAAAACAAAAACACGTATGAGAAAGGTCAAAATACTTACAAAAGTGAACGATATCTCAAAATGCTCAAATATTATGCAGATGCAAAGTGTAAATACTTAAACGTTGGCCTATAGCTCAATGGTGTCACGTGAGAATTCCACACACGTAGTTCTCTAGCAATGGAAGCCAGTGCAGGACAACCTATACCCACAAGTGATTAAGCTGAAGCGTCATGAGGTGGGCCCAAAGCAAAGAGCGACGTGGCAGATCAAAGCATTGGGATTTTGGTAACGTGGCAAATTGGTATGTGCGCCCTAAAGACTGGTACGCAGTATGTTTAACCCGGCTTACGAATAAGAGGTTTCGAGAATCGTATGGTGCACTGCAGCACAAAGGTAAGGTATGTCTCTAGGATAACTAGTATAGAGGCCCGCACCAGTATTAAACCCGGCACGCGGTGTTCACCTGTCTCTAGCTGACACCCAAACCCTACGTGTCGCGTGCTACACTATCAGTGTCCTTACGACACTTTCCCCCATTTATTTTACCTATCCGTCTTTTTACCTCAGAACGCTCAGTCGTAAAATAACAGTTTTCCCGTAGTTTACTCCAGTAAAAGTCGCAGGTCTTCCAGCTATGGTATAAACTAAGTGGGAATCGGAGCCAAGGTCTACCCAGTCGCTATCAACTCCCCCGCGTCGTTCTCCTGAGTATATTTCCCTGTTGCACAGGTATTCCGTCCCTCATTTTCTCTTTGCTTTCCTTTCGTTGTTTAAAAGTTTTATATGTCAATCATGGGAAGGGGCACGCCCAAGAAAGCTGAACCAGAAACCCCTCAGGTCCGAGAAACCAGAAACCCTCCTGGGTTTGAGCCTTTCATTGACCTGCAAGCCAGAATCCATGACCCCCAATACCCTTTTTACATCAGCATCATTAAAACCGTGCTTTTTAGATGACATGTTGAGAATAGAGACCGGTACCGGGTGGTTGTGTCTGGTTTATACCATAAAATTACCCCTCAAGTCTATTCTGTGGTTGATTTTATTTTCTGGCTCAGAGATGCTTATGACGAGCAGCGGGGCATGTTTACCTCTCCTCAAGGGAATAAGATATTTTCTCTTTCCCACGACATTATCAGGCAAGCCCTCCGCTTTCCCACCAGTGAAAGATATATCAGTTTCATTGAAGTGGCTTTGAACTCCCAGTTCACCAAACTACCATCGGAGTACCAAAACGACTTCATTTCCTCCATCACCAGCAACCAAGCTGCTTTACTCCCCGCTGCAGACCCATTCCCGCTGAGCCTGTTCAAAGAGGAAGTGCAGCCCATCCTTGCCCTCATCGTTGGTCTTTTAGGTGTAGGTGCTTTGGGGGAAGTCACCAGGGTATGTGTTTATTTCTTGTGGTTAATGTCTCAAAGGGGGGTAGTATTAGATATCCCTGGTTACCTTGCAGCTAACATTCGGACCCAGTTCCTGGAGCTTTCAGAAGCCAGTCACTTCCGTTTATGTTCGATGGTCTTCTATATTTTCTTACATCAGCACGCTGAGAATTTTGAGGGTTTGGGTTTAGATAGGGTATATGACGTGAATTCCCAACCCCGACCAGTTTTCGACTGGAATTGTTCTCTACGCCAATTACCTAAGGGGGAGGGTTACTCCAGTTTTGTAAATAATTTCATGTCCATTGCCTATACTATTATCCACGATTCACCCTCACCTAGAGTTTTTCCTGAGATGAAGAGCCGGCTACAAGCCGGAAAATCCCAGAGCACTGGGGACTGGTATCTATTTGATAATTACACTGAAATTCGGGTCTACGGAGCCGAGGTTCCCCCTTACCAGCTACCTGTGTTTCCTGTTCGACGAGTATATGCACTGGAGTACATTCAACAGACCCTCAAGGCTGACCAACTCCATTTTGTTCCTGCAAAGAAAGGTTTCATCCTGAGACTCCCCATCACAATCGGCCCTTTTGTTGTGAATTCGAGACATGCCCTTCCCATTGTCGAGAAAATATTGCAGGGCTTGGACCTAAGGCTGGGTAAGGGTTGGGCCTATGATCCTCAGGAAATTATCTCAAATAGAAGGAAGAGGAACAGGTCCACACCTTATATACATGAATCAAGGCCTTTCATGGAGTGGAGGGCTAACCTTGAAACTTGGCCTTTGATTTCGCAGATGGAGACTGATTCATCTTCCATAGGGGAAGAAGAGGACGTCAATAAAGGCCAAGGTGGGGAAGAAGCAGGTACCTCAGGAGAAGGTTCTCCCCTTCGAAAAAAGCATAAAACAGCCTCCAGCGAGGCAGAAGTCATAGGGGAAGAACAACTGTTAGAGCCGTTCACGCCGTATGGTCAACTAGACAAGAGTAGAGCTGGGATAAAAGTGCTGAGAGATAGTACCACCTCTTCTGACTTTTTGGAAGTCTCACAAGCCATAAGAGATCTTACCTCAGCAAGGGCAGTTGCAAGGAACCAGGCAAATAGAACGATCAGGGATAAGTACAAAGCCGAGCTGGAAGGATATGTGGAGAAATATCACACCAAGGTTTCCGCCACCATGAATGTGGACACAGAACACCTGGTATTATCTATGGTTGATGCCATCTTAGATCCAAAAACAGGTACCACCAGTTACTGGGTGCTCGAACATGCAATTGACATCGCCAAGGTGCCAGCAACCGATATGTGTAACCTGTTTCAGGTCGTAGGGGATATGTTGAAGGACGAGATGATGTGGGTCACCATTGCACTGAGAAAGCTCGAGACAAAGCATGAACAGGTGAGGGTGACCCTGAAAAATGAACAGGCAAACTCTCGCGCCTAGGCAAATCAAGTTCGCAGCCTCCAAGAGTTAATCAAGGGAAAGGATACGGGAGAAATAAACCCGCAGCGCGCTTTGATAGAACGATTGTAGAAGGAGGTCTCATCATTGAAAGGTAAGGTCAACATATCGGCATCCCACCATGTGAAGACAGATGAATTGAAACAAGAAGAGAAGGAAAAAGCTGAACTAGCTAACACACTGTCAAAAGAGAGGGAGGACAAAGAAAAAATGACTGAAACAATTGCCACTCTGCAGAGTAGGTTGACAGAGTTACAGAACACATGGGACACGCACAATTTCACGCCCACTACAACCCCACCAGAGACAAGTTCGCTGGCAGAGCAACTGAATGCATCAAGAGCTGCAAATGATATATTAGAGAAAAAGACGTCCACCGATAAGCAGAGGATCACTGATTTGGAAAAACTCCTAGCGGAAAATAGCAGAAGAATAGAGACACTACAGAAAGAGGTCGAGCAGGAAAAGAAGACAAGAGTCAACCAGCGGAAAACCATCACTGACCTCAAAGGTCGCATGAAGGGCAATCTCACCCTCAGTGAAGCGAGAGGTATAATCTGGTCGGACATAATCGCAGCGGTGATGGAACAGTGGGGTTTCCTAAGAACGATGGGAGAAAATAAGTCTGTTATACCATATCTCAACAGGAAATTGCAGGAGGCAGACCTCAACTTGTCCGTCAGAGCCCAACACGCCAAAAGCTATATTTCATTCTTGAAGGGATTGGAATCTGATGAGGTGGAGAAGCATGGCATACCAAGTCGATTCATGGAAGTTTTTGAATGTCAGAAAATCATTTTATAGGAGGCGCTCGCAGTTACATCTTCGGGAGTCTCCGCAAAGCAGTGGTACCCGTGGAGCGATAAAAAGGGTCTTTTTAACTCCTAATTACCTTCACATTAATTATCAACCCAGGGACGACTTTTTGTTTCAAGAGTGTACTCAGTCTGAGGCGGCTATTTACGCAAGAGTAATGTTTTGCAGTATAGTGCTTAAAATGCAAAAGTAACTGAACGCTGGAAATAAAATCTACTTACAACAAAGCACTTTAAGACTTAAATCATGCATTCGGAAAAATAAGCAATGTATCAGTCAAGGGTCCAGTAACAATAACTCATCCCTTTGGAAACTGATGTAACCAAAAGTAATCAAGGTTAATCTGGGGACTAGACAACAAATGCCAATGCCCACTACAGTTTCAGATCGTTCTTCACACCAAAGCAAAGATAATGCAAATAACAGGAAATGGAAAGCTGCCATTGAAAGTAAACTAGGAAAGCTCTTAAAAAGCAAACTCTTGCAATTAATCAACCAAACTAAACAGCGAAGTAAATAACATGAAACTGTAAAGCATTACGATTCAAATAAATAGGAACTAAATCAAACCATCACACGGCGGAAATTGGAAAGATATGATACAACAGCAGCATACTCCACCAGAGGCTGGGCCCTTAGCCGCCAGCGGATGCTGCTGGGCTACTTCAGATCAAGTGAATGAACAACAACCCTTTTATTTATTCATCCTCAAATTGTGAAATCATTACAACAGAAAAAGCTTTGAAGATTACAATGGCAATGCAACAATCCCTATCCTATCATGAATAATCCATCTTCATTCTTGAATCTCTAAGTCTGAATCCTCAATTCCATCATTCGAATCTATCCCGAATCATCCTCAAAGTCCTTCTCCCTCTCTGATCTCTGTTCTGATTTAAATACAAAGAGAGCAGAGAGTGGTTACAATAGAGATAATTACAACATGATTCGATTACAAAATTGGTTTGCTTCTAACCATTTGATCAACAAGAACAAGGCGAATTTGGCTTTGCAGCTGAGATTTGGAGGACGGCCGCAACAACAAATCTGAGAAAATCATGCTCAAAGAACCCTGTGTTTCTCTCAGTACAAGCCGAATTTGGGCAAACCGTTCTTTAATAAAGTTAATTGGGTCCGTTCTGGACAAAACCCATGTTCCGGATTTTCCAGATTCTGCTTCATTTGCTCAGAATCTCAACCGCAAAATCGTCACTTCTTATTCCAGCGAATTTCTGAGTTGGCACTTTTAATGATCAAATCTTCAATCTGAAAATAATCTTGGAGGCTAAAAATGGTGAATAATGTTACAACTGATTTATTAAAACTATCATTGATAAAATCATACATAATCATCAATTTATTAGAAATAAAGGAGAATAAATAATATTCATTCATAAGAGCATAAATCATTATAAAATGGATTTAAATAATAAATTATAATAAATGACGTGATGAAGAATGGTAGAAATGTGTGGAATAAGCGTTCACAAGTGATAATAATAATGGCATATTAACGGCCCAACATACCCCCACACTCAATATGTTGCATGTCCTCATGCAACGAAAACTGAATATATTGCATGTCCTCATGCAACCCAAAGACAAAAGCCCATGTGTTAACCAAGCAATAAAAAATATGTTCATCTCAGCTCATGAAATGGATAGAACAAATGAATTCTTCCTTAATTAATGAATATTCAATTTTAGCAATCTTGATGAAGGCATAACAATTTTTACATTGACATTCAACTATATGTATGAAGTTGCAACAAAATATGATATAAGTAACAACAAACTTCATTAACCATTTTCTCAAAAACTACAAACCATCTTTTGTTGAAATTTGGCAAGTAAATTTATAATATATGAATGCCTTTATGATCCAAAAATCAGATCGTTTTGATGCACGGATCATGAGATATAAACAAAATGGCTGTAGGTGAGAGTGCATGATTTCCGAAATTTTATGAACCAATTTATCTTGAAATTATCTGGGTTTGTATTAATGATACGTCTGTGTTTTCCAAAAATCACAAGAATTGAGTTCATAGTTTTAAAAATATTATGGAAATCAATTTCTACACTAAAATTGTGTGCCTTAAATGAGAAAGAAAATAGAAAACATCCATCATGCGTAGCAATTCCTCCCCCTCTCTGAAAAATTAGCATGCCCTCATGCGATGCTAGAAAACAAATAGAGGTGGTTGCTACCAGCTGTTGAATTCTATGCTTGGTGTAAAACAACATGGAATAAGGGAGGTGTTGAGAATGAATAAGAATAGCAATGGATGATAAAGAATATGAATAACATGGTCATAAGAAAGAAATGAATGAAAGGAACGCTCCCCCATACTCGAAAATGATATGCTGCTGAAAAAGGGAAAGTGGTAAAGATGTGGAATGAAGGATGATAAATAATGCTCAAAATGGATTTTCATGAAATTCTCCTAAATTCGTAATAAATCATAAAATTATGCTATTTTACCTCAAGTTTTACCTCCAAAAATGTGGAATGACATATATGGACTGGCAGTTGTTGAAGCTGATGTAGGCAGAGTTGGTGCTGAAAGTGATGCAAAAGGTGGAATCCAGGTAAGCACATCATGTCTCAAGAATTGTTCACGTTCGCGAGTTGCTCGAGCCTCTTCTGTTAAGTGCAATAGTGTGGTCATGCTATGAATAGAATTCTGCCCATACTTGTTGTTTTCCTGCAAACAAAGCACTATTTGGCATACAATGTTCTTGAATCCATAGTGTAAGCAATAGATAAGATGCATGCAAAAATTTCAATCAGAAAAACTTATGTATACATGCAATACTAATATTTTGGGAAATCAACAAGTGATGGCAGAGTGCAGTAATCATATCGCATGCAATCCCATAATGCATACATTCCCCCCTCCAATTGGAAATGGAATGCCATGACCATAAAGCATATGAGAGGTGTTGTGCTGACGGCAAGGCAAGGGAATGAACAATACAGTAGTAAATAAAACAGAGTACACATATCAATGATAGGACAACGAGAGTTATGATTATAATGAGAGCAGAGTGTGTAAAGATAGTTATGAATAAAAGATAGGACGCTTTGGATTGATGATAAGTTATGAAAAAGAGAAAAAGAACAACAATGTGCCAAAAAGATGCTTTACTGATAGTGTGCTAGCTGAAAATGATGTGATTGATCATAAAACAATTTCTCATGCATAAAGGTTCAAAACAGGGAAAAAGTTAAGGAAATAACTTCTCTGATAAAAAGAAAAAAATAAGAAAAGGGTATTATAATAATAATTGACGATAAGATATAACTTCAATACCATAAGCAGAGCCACTGCTGCCAGCAGGCGTCCATAGCCTCGGCAGGGTTGCTTTTTAACCCATATGAGCCAGAATCCTCAATTTATAACTAAAGAGTTACATTGTTGTTCTATAGAAGAGATCAATGTGCTGGCGTGGTAACCAGATAACCACACTGCCATTCACTGGGATGTAGCAAAAGTGATCAGGCCGGCTCGTGATGAGACCTCCTGTTCCAAGGATAATTTGACTATCCAATGGATCATAACTCTGGTGTGGTGGCCATAATGGGAATGTCACTTTCTTACAACCTTATGAACATGGTAGGCTGGCTCGTAATGAGGCCCCCTATCCTCCATCTGTGAACAAAATTTTGTTATTATTACACATTTTTATGATAAAAAGAGGGAGGCTCAGTACTCCTTAAGAGCAGGGATGGTGGAAGAAGTTGAACATCTCAATAGAAAAATATACCCATAATCTCATTTATTACAGACAGAGAAGATTATAATCCAGAAGGGTGGAACCAGCATGGTATTAAGATGATCAATCAATATCATGTTCAACAGAAAACAATGCAGTAAAGTAGTATATAAATAATTGTGTCACTTTTTAAAAATAATCTATCATCAAGGAGTTGTCCTGTTAAAGATCATAACGTGAAGGATATTAACTCGCTTCAATAGAATCAATAATTATTGTCCTCGTAAAAATAGTGTACTTCATGCCATGAAGGGGAATCAGTAAAATGTGGTTGAGATGAACTAGGAATAGTCCCACAAGAGGAAGGAAGGGTTGCTCTCGAAAATAATCCCAAAGTGTTGCTCTTTTGAATGAACAACAAAAACACTCAAAAAGTGGTGTTCCTTAAAGGAAATGCACACAAAAAAAACAAAAATACACACAAAAAAGTGTGAAAATGCAAATGTCGATCATAAAATGCAAACATGCAAAAAAACAAATTTGCTGTTCACAGCATTGATGCTGAGGATGAGTTACACTTTGAATGAAGCAACACCTGAAACACAAAATATAAGAGAAATTAGAAAAGAAACAACATTTTATTTAAAAACAATATGTAAATAACTAAATTAAGTTACAACAGCTATGATGTTATGTCAAAAAAATGATCTCTTTGAAAAATGTTTTGGCAGCAGTGATAAGACATAAATCTTCAAATTGAAATCAATTCTTCATTTGTTCTATTATGAATCCGTTGGGTAATGAGTTGGATGAAATTCCTTTGTTTTATTAAAATTTGTTTCAAGAATCACTCGTCCATAAATTGACCTTCTTTTTCTCCTAGGACCTGCAAAAAACAAGTGTCTACTTGCAATAAAACATTAAATCATGGAGAAAGAGAGGTGATCGGGCTCCCCTAATCCAAGAATTATGCAAAAAAACAACAATTAGTTACTCTGTATAACAAATCCATTGAGAAAATAACAAAGTAAAATTTATCTGTCACTTGCGGGAGAGCGGTGGCCAATCATGCTAACCTGCAGTGTTTTAATCACAACTTCTTTGTTTTTCGTCGAAATTGAGTGATTCCAATTGCATTGTAAACTAGATTCATAGGGGAATCTACCATAGAAACAGGTTTTAAAAATTCATTCATTTAGGCCTCCAAAAACTGACTGTCCCAACTCTGTTCCTGAGCTGCCCGCTAGACATCCGGTCAATGTTTTGGTTCTAACTTTTTCGTTTCAAATCCAAATTGACTGATTCAAATTGAGTTAGAAAGTAGACATCAAGGGCTACCTAGGGTAGAAACAGGTTTTAAAAATATTCATTTTTGGTCCCTCAAAACATGACTGTCCCGACTGTTTTTCCAGAAAATTCATCAAGCCCGCAAGCCAAAAAAATGATATTCAAGCATTTTTTCAAATTGGTGATAAAAATGAATATAAGTGTTTATAGAATTGTTATTTGCAATATAATTCATCTACATACACAAATAAATTGAAATATTTATCACCGATGTTGATTTCGATAGCGTGTTGCAAAAAAAAACAACTATTTTTACAAAAAAACAAAATGCATTTATTTATGTCCTTATTTTATTTTATTTTATTTTCTCCACTATCCTACTCTTCTTTGAGAATCGAATATGTTTATGTATAAGAGTATTTTCAGTGGAACCATTTTAGAAATAAGGCCTCTAGTATGCACATACCCAAATTTGAAAAATACATGTTGATAAAAATTAGGGTATGAGAAGCCAACTTCCCTTGAAAAGATGGAGTCAAAAATTGTTGAAGTGTGGAGCAATGTTGCAAACAAGTGATGGAGTGAAACCAATCTTCAATATATCCTTTATTTTCTTGATTTCCCATCATATCATGAGGTTCTTGAGCTTTTAAAATGGTTTGTTGATGCATACTAAAAGAAACCTCATTTTCTTCCATAGCTTCTACAATTTTTGAATTTGAAACATTCTGAATCTCATTGTAAGTTTTCTCCATTGGTGCATGTGAGATAGAATGGGTGGGAAGGGTGTGTAAATTTTGCAGTTCAACATTGTAAGCATGTTGTACTGGTTTATTGCGGTGAGGGTGTGGAATTAGTTGAACAGGAAATTCAAAAGTAAAAATGTTGGACAGTTTCTTACCATAACAGAAGATGTCCTTCATGTGTTCCTTCAAAGCTCCTTCTTCCAATGTTCCTGTCAATTAGTTAGTGAAATGGGTGGTGCTTACATCACCACTTGAATGAAATCATGTGATTCATTTTTCAAAATTTCTATTTTTTCCCTAGTCATTCACACAAAAATTCAAACATCTATTTCTACCCAACAAAGCAACAACAAACCTGTTAGGAAAGCGGATAGTGGAGCAGGGCTTTTACATGCTCCGCACGTAGGTTCTTACCTTCCGTTTTTAAGATCCAACTCTTCCCTAGTAGCCACTCATCAGATTCACACTACTCTTTAGAAATGGCTACACTCTCCCCGGCAACGGCGCCAAAATGTGGAGCGATAAAAATGTGTCTTTGTAACTCCTAATTACCTCACATTAATTGTCAACCCAGGGACGACTTTTTGTTTCAAGAGTGTACTCAGTCTAAGGCGGCTATTTACTCAAGAGTAATGTTTTGCAGTATAGTGCTTAAAATCCAAAAGTAAATGAAAGCTGGAAATAAAATCTACTTACAACAAAGCATTTTAAGACTTAAATCATGCATTCGAAAAAATAAGCAATGTATCAGTCAAGGGTCCAGTAACAATAACTCATCCCTTTGGAAGCTGATGTAACCAAAAGTAATCAAGGAACAGATCATTAATCTGGGGACTAGACAGCAAATGCCAATGCCCACTACAGTTTCAGATCGTTCTTCACACCAAAGCAAAGATAATGCAAATAACAGGAAATGGAAAGCTGCCATTGAAAGTAAACTAGGAAAGCTCTTTAAAAGCAAACTCTTGCAATTAATCAACCAAAATAAACAGTGAAGTAAAGAACATGAAACTGTAAAGCATTACGATTCAAAGAAATAGGAGCTAAATCAAACCATCACACGGCGGAAATTGGAAAGATATGATACAACAGCAGCATACTCCACCAGAGGCTGGGCCCTTAGCCGCCAGCGGATGCTGCTGGGCTACTTCAGATCAGGTGAATGAACAACAACCCTTTTATTTATTCATCCCCAAATTGTGAAATCATTACAACAGCAAAAGCTTTGAAGATTACAATGGCAATGCAACAATCCCTATCCTATCATGAATAATCCATCTTCATTCTTGAATCTCTAAGTCTGAATCCTCAATTCCATCATTCGAATCTATCCCGAATCATCCTCAAAGTCCTTCTCCCTCTCTGATCTCTGTTCTGATTTAAATACAAAGAGAGCAGAGAGTGGTTACAATAGAGATAATTACAACATGATTCTATTACAAAATTGGTGTGCTTCTAACCATTTGATCAACAAGAACAAGGCGAATTTGGCTTTGCAGCTGAGATTTGGAGGACGGCCGCAACAACAAATCTGAGAAAATCGTGCTCAAAGAACCCTGCGTTTCTCTTAGTACAAGCCGAATTTTGGCAAACCGTTCTTTGCTAAAGTTAATTGGGTCCGTTCTGGACAAAACCCATGTTCCGGATTTTCCAGATTCTTCTTCATTTGCTCAGAATCTCAACCGCAAAATCGTCACTTCTTATTCCAGCGAATTTCTGAGTTGGCACTTTTAATGATCAAATCTTCAATCTGAAAATTATCTTGGAAGCTAAAAATGGTGAATAATGTTACAACTGATTTATTAAAACTATCATTGATAAAATCATACATAATCATCAATTTATTAGAAATAAAGTAGAATAAATAATATTCATTCATAAGAGCATAAATCATTATAAAATGGATTTAAATAATAAATTATAATAAATGACGTGATGAAGAATGGTAGAAATGGGTGGAATAAGCGTTCACAAGTGATAATAATAATGGCATATTAACGGCCCAACAGTACCAAACGTGGGCTACTTCGACGCAGTATGGGGTGAGATTACCGCAGCTGGACTGCCATCTTGTTGGGACCCAACCACTCCTTCCGTTCTACGACCGTTGACAGAGTATAAGACATGCCTGCAAGAAGAAAAAGACCGGACGAACATCCTGTCAGATAAAACCGCTCGGTTAAAGGCCGAAACAATCGTTTCATCCCTCCGCCAAGAGTTTGTCCTTCTTCATCTTATAAAGCACAAGCTCCCCACCAAGGCAAGTTTCAATGACCTCACAGAGGCCTATGTCAGGGTGGAAAAATTCGCAGCGATGCCCGAACCATCAGCAAACAGCCTGCAAAGATGTACTTAGTTCGCCAGTCAGATCTCCAGCTCGTCCGCAAATGTTCCACCACCAGCATCTGCAACTGCCTCAACCCCTTCACATCTATGAAACACTATCAACTCATGATTTGGCCTCAGTGCCCTTTTTTACTTTTTACTTAGTTAGCTACTTTTCAAGTTTCAAGTGGGCTTCATGTTCCACTTCAGCATTTTACTTTTTACCAGACTGTTATTTAATATTTTGTTTTAAAAACGGCCGAGTGCCTGACTGTCCATGATGAGAGGCCTTTATTCCTCATCATAAATTTTGTTATTTTGATAAGGACCTTTAACAAATTTTGGTCATGCGAAGAAGATATTTTTCCCAAAAAATATCTCCTCGCTCAGTTATGAAGATGTCTATATAAGAAAGATCCAAAGAGAAGAACAGGTTCCAAATTTTCTGAAGAATTAACTATAAAAGAATGTCTTGTATGCTTTTTGTGAAAGTTTTAATGCAAATGTGAAGAGCCCGTTGGGTTTTCAATGAGAAAGAGTTTTGATCTTTAAGGAGGATTCTGATCTTGGTGCTTTACAGTGTGTATTTCTTTCTTATGTGCTGTATCTTAGCCATTAATTCCATTTATATCCATTTATCTTGTCTCACATTCTGGAATGCGAGTAGCTCACTGTTTCTGATATAAATTTATCCTTGACGATACTTATGTCATAAGCTTTTCGGCACTTTAAATATGGCTCAGGTGTGACATACTATTTCATTTCCATTTCATCCACATTTCTGCTATATTGATTGCTAATGAGATGTTATTTACAAATGTTGTCTTCATGTGTGGATTCTTATTTTACTAAGCCCACTACATGCTGGTATATGTTTCTGGATGTTGTCTCAATAGCAGTTAGTATCCTCTTCACTCTACGAATGCAATAGATGCTCTGTGATTTCCAATCTTTGTGAGGTGCTTAGAATCCAGCCGTCTTTGCAGTTAAGCTGCTTTTGAATTGTCTGCTACTTTTCGTGTTAGAGTTTCACATCTTGCCTCTGCAATATTGCTTTCTCTGTTAGTAACTTCTGGAAGTTTTGGTCCCATTCAAGTTAAATTTCCTATTTAAAAAGAAATAGCATGAGAGCTCCATTCTGCCAGTCACCCCTGTCATAATTTATTACTCTTACTCTCTGCTATATAAGATGTCCTAGGCAATGGTTTTTCACAACTCAAGATTGTCTCTAGGATTGACAACATCTTTTTGGCGCCGTTGCCAGGGAACAAAATTTAAGAATAACTAAAATCCCTGGGCCTCGACAAACCCTATTCACTCTTCAATTAGGTGAGCATGGACAGTTGAGAGTTGTATATCCCTCACCTTGGCGACTCCACATTCGTGTTTCAGATAAATCTAATTGTAGTCTTGTCTCCTCGGAAGCCACACCTTAGGTCAGATACGTCCCAGCCAAAGACTCCCTCTGTGTCTGGCCCAGAAATAATTTTACATAGAAGAAATTGGAGGGAGAGACAATTTATCCATACTTAGATTCCACAATTCTCTCTAGAATACTTTTCTTCTTCCTCTTCTCAAGTGGCCCAAGTACAAGATTCTGCCTCCGCTGTGGGAGAAACCGGTTACTACTCAGACAGGTTACCTCCTGGAAACATCCAAGTTAAAGACGAGGCAGAATCCATAGACACCACCCATTATACATTTCACCCCACTCCAGAGGCTGAGGAAATAAAAGAAGTCACTGAGGTATCTACTATTAATACTCCGCCTTCGTCTCCATCATCCCAAGCTACTGTTCACTATATTCCCATCATCATCCACACCCCACTTCCTCTGCCACCTCCACTTACACATCAAGTCCTTATGTTACCCCCACCTCCTCCTCCAATGGCAAACGTTCTGGGCTTCCTGCTGAATAAATATGCCCCCCTGGCATTACCCCAAGTACTGAACGACCTGCCACAAGATTATCTAAAGATCCTGCCTCGTTTCAATGGAGAGAACGAGATTGAAGCTCAAAATAACCTTGAGGTCTTCTGTTCCTTTGCAGATAATTTCAATGTAGAACATCTTGACGTAGTCCTAAGACTATTTGTCCAATCCCTTGACGGTGAAGCCAGAAAGTGGTTCAAGACGTTGGGAGACTGTTCCATAAACACATGGGAAGCAATGGAAGACACTTTCCTTAAGAAATGGGAAGAGAAGAAAGACCACGGGCATTGTTTGACTGAGTTTAATACACTCAAGAAAAGACACAATGAAGGGGTGGCCGAGTTTATTAAGAGATTTAACAAGTTGTACCTGAGCCTTCCCACCGAAATGAAACCACACCAAACTGCTGCCAAGGTGGTGTTTGTGGCAGCCTTTGACTCTGAATTTGGCTTCTCCCTGAGAGAAAGAAAGCCAGCCACTCTGGATGATGCTCAGACAGATGCACTGGAGCTTGAGGCAAACTTCGCCTCCACTGGTAAGTCCAAGGGAAGATCTAAGCAAGATACAAGAAGAAGGGGAAAGGAAGAGGTATCCACCTCAAGCCAAGATAAAGATTCAGCTAATGACAGAATTGAGGAAATGAACAAGATGATCAAGAATCTCTCAAGCAAGCTAGTGAAGCTTTAAATGGAGGCAAAGAATTCATCCTCCAAGAATTTCCAAAATGCTCCAAACAGAGGCTTTAACCATCAATACAGAAAACCAGCCTTGCAGATACTGCAAAGAGGGCAGAAAGAGTAGCAAGATCAAGTACCACACCCTCTA
The DNA here is from genome assembly GCA_034641835.2 of Pinus albicaulis. Classification (NCBI taxonomy): domain Eukaryota; kingdom Viridiplantae; phylum Streptophyta; class Pinopsida; order Pinales; family Pinaceae; genus Pinus; species Pinus albicaulis. The sequence goes on along the minus strand of CM076574.1, from coordinate 420,247,209 downwards.
TAGTTGGAAGGGCAAGTAGAGGGTTCCACTGAAGACACTGCTCACGAGCAAGAGGAGGCATACCTTGCTTTCTCAAACAGTGATGACGTTGAATGTCCTTTATATGAAAGTGGCGAAGTAGAGGTGCAAGCACACATAGAAGTGAAAGCTAATGAAGATACCGAAGATCCTGAGATTGATGACTACTGCAAGCAATTCGTGGATTTCATGCAAGCTCAGTTCAATAGAAAGTATGACCTCAGGTCCTCCAGAAAGAGAACTCGCACTCAGGATCAGGAGGAGGACACACCTCAAGAAGAGGAACCTGTACGGAAGGAGGCAACTCCTCAAAATACCCCAGACAAAGGTAAGAGGCCCCTTAACCAATATTTACAATCTGCTGATCAAATTCCTTCATCTTCGCAAGTGGCTACACCCCCTAGTGTCAAACCAGTATTAAAAGAAGTCAAACCTTCCCGTCAGAACAAAGATTCCAAAGTTAAAGAACTAAGAGAAGTGTCAGTAGATAAGTCCTCCTCTGCTTTCAGTCTACAGAAGGAGCTTGAGAAAGTGAAAATCCCAGTCCCTTTGACCGAGTTGTTAAAACAACCTGCATATCAGTCCCAGGTCACATCCTTTATGCTTCCTCCAGAAGTAATAAAAATTCCAGACAGCCTGAACCTTCAGGAAGAAATACCTATGGTTGTTTTTGGCCCACATGTCGAAGAATTGGATGCTGCCACTCCCCCTTTTTATGTGTCTTTAGTAATACATGATCTGCTGCTGCATAACTGCATGTTAGATTCAGGAGCCTCCCATAATATTTTAACCCTCTCAGTCATGGAGCAACTAGGACTACAGATCACCCGCCCGTACAAAGACCTATACTCATTTGACTCCAAAAGAGTTAAGTGCCTGGGCATGATAAAGGACCTAGCGGTTAACCTGGCCCAGATCCTAGCAAAAAGTGTAGTGATGGACATAGTCGTAGCTGACATCCCAGCTCGCTTTGGCATGCTACTGTCAAGGTCTTGGGGAACCAAAATTGGGGGATCGATCAAATTGGACCTAACCTATGCCACTATCCCTATATTTGGTGGTCAAGAGAGGAGGTTGTATCGGGAAACCAGATTTGTCAAGACAGTAACCAAGGCAGATGATTCAGTTAATTCTCCAGTTTATAGCAGGGAGGGGGACTTCTCATGTTTAATGCTGGAGGAAGATCAAGAGTATGCACATGAAACATCATTTTTCCAGATCAAGGCAGAACAGTCCATAGAAAGTCCTAAATCAGAGATCTAGACACTTCACTCTAATGGGGCTAACTCCAAGGAAGGTAATGGGGCTGGAGTGTTATTGATTTCGCCTACAGGCCAATGGGTCCCTTTATCTTTCAAGCTGGAGTATGAAGTCACAAATAATGTGGCCGAATATGAATCACTTTTACTAGGGCTGCAGATAGCCAGGAGTATGAACATAAAAGGTCTAAAAGTTTTGGGAGATTCAGAACTGGTAGTCAGATAGGTGAGAAATCAGTGCCAAGCCAAACATTCTAGGCTAAGGGCTTATAGAAATGAAGTTTGGGATCTGGTGGAGAATTTCTTCTTAGCATTTAATATCCAGTTCATGCCCCGGCAGCGGAATAGAATGGCGGACTCCCTTGCAGTGGCTGCCAGTACTTTTCGTCCACCTCAGAATCCTCTCTTGAGATATGAAATTGAGGGACAATATCGGCCATCAATCCCAGACAATATCAAACACTGGCAAGTATTTGAAGATGAAGAGCAAGTGAAGAGATTTTTGGAAACAGTTGGGGAATTCTCAAACATGGAGATTGATAGTTGTGAAGAGGAAGAGATAGAGGTTACCCCAGGAGATAAGTGGGAAGAAAAGGTAGTTGGCCACAAATTTCTGCAGTTGAAAGGGAATGTCATTCCTCGAGGATTAGTGCTCTTAGAAAGGCTATTTAACAAGAATGACGTTCCCTTACATTCGAACAAATTTGTGGAGGAGAATCAGGTAGAAGATCTGAATCTTGGCACTGAGTTTGACCCCAAGATCGTGAAGCTGTCCAAGAAGGTCCCGGATGAATATAAACAGCTTTACTAGAAGTTATTTCAGTCCTATAAAGATGTGTTTTCATGGTCTTATCAAGACCTAAAAACTTTTGATATCAACATTATGCAGCACAAAATCCCACTAAAGACAGATACAAAACCTCATAAACAAAAACTAAGACAGATAAATCCCCTGCTGCTACCCTCTATTGAGAAAGAAATTAAGAAATTACTGAAGGCCAAAATCATTGTACCCTTGAGATGCTCAAAGTGGGTAGCAAATCTAGTTCCTGTGCGAAAGAAAAATGGAGAAATAAGGTTGTGTGTTGATTTCAGGAATCTTAACAGAGCATCTTTGAAGGATAATTATCCACTGCCGAAGATGGATCATATCCCGCAGAAAGTGGTAGGAGCATCTCGAATGTCGATGATGGATGGATTATCTAGGTACAATCAGGTGGCTGTACTGCCGGAAGATCAAAAGAAGACTGCTTTTACCACTCCATGGGGGATGTTTATGTATGCCATAATTCCTTTTGGGTTGTTCAACGCGGGGGCCACTTTCCAGAGGGCCATGGATACTGCTTTTATCAGGGAGTAGGATAAGTTCGTGGTGGTATACCTGGATGACATTTCTGTGTTTTCAAAAGATGATGCAGAACACATTGAACACTTGCGCAGAACTTTTGAGAAGTGCAGAAAGTATGGCCTCTCCTTCAATCCACAAAAGTCTTTGTTTGCACTGGAGGAGGGCAAGCTCTTAGGACATATTGTTACCAGAGACAGAGTAAAGATAGATCCTAAGAGAGTGGAAGTCATAAACGGTATTTCCCTCCCCAGAAATAAGAAATAAGTTCAGGTATTCCTAGGTCGTATAAATTTCCTGAGAAGGTTCATTCCTAACTATGCTGAGATAGTTAGGCATATTACGGACATGTTAAAGAAGAACAATGAGGTTAAGTGGTCACAAGAATCAAGATAAGCTTTTGCCAGGATTAAGAATGTGTTTGTTGAAGCCCCTGTGTTAGCCGGGCCAGACTACACCAAGCCTTTTATGATATTTTCCTTTGCATCACCTCATACAGTAGCAGGAGTTCTGTTGCAGAAAAATTAAGATGGGTATGAGCAGCCTATTTCCTTTTTCAATCAGGTGCTTCGCGATGCTGAGATGAAATATGACATATTGGAAAAGCAGGCATATGTGCTGGTGAAATCCCTCAAAGCTTTTCATATGTATGTCCTCCAGTCCCACATCACTGCATTTGTGCCCACAATAGCTGTCAAAGATATCCTTGTTCAGGGAGATAGTGAAGGTAAAAGAGGGAAATGGATAGCCAAAATACAGGAGTATGAGCTGGACATCCGCCCTACTAAACTAATCAAGGGGCAGGGGTTAGCCAAAATCTTATCTGAGTCAAATTGCCAGGCTTTGGGTATAAAACTATCCATGATGGCAAACGAGGTGTCTGAAGGGAAATAAGAACCACAGGGAGTAGAGATGGCTTCCCAGAAGACACATATGAAGTACCTTACCAGCCAGTGGTATAAGGAGATAGTGGAATATCTGTTAACACTAAGCTGCCCACCCAGCTGTGAAAAGGCTAAATACAGAGCACTGAGCTTAAAGTCACAAAATTACATGGTTGCAAATGGTTGGCTGTATTGGAAGGACCCCTCAGGAATCCTGCTCCTATGCCTGACAGAGGAAGAGGTAGAAGGTATAATGGATGAGTTTCACGAAGGAATCTGCAGGGTGCATTACAGTTGGAGGGCAACTGCTCACAAGATCCTGAAGGATGGTTTCTTCTAGCCTAAACTATTTGGAGATGTGTTTACCCGAGTTAGAGCCTGTGAGAAGTGCCAAAATTTTGCCGAGAGACAGAAGCTAGCACCTCTCCCCATGATACCTTTCCATGTAGATGAACCATTCCAGTAGTGGGGAATCGACTTCATCGGAGAAATAAACCCCCCATCTAGCGGTCAGCATAAATGGATCTTAACCGCCACGGATTATTTCACAAAGTGGGTAGAGGCTATACCCACCAGAAACGCAAAAGACACCGTTGTGATCAAATTCATAGAAGAAAACATCATATCCAGATTTGGTTGTCCTGCTAAGATTGTGACCGATAATTCACAAGCCTTTAAATCTGCAAAGTTCGTCAGCTTCTGTCAACAGTAAAACATTGCACTAGGCCACTCAACAGCCTATTACCCACAGGGAAACGGCCTAGCAGAGTCATCAAATAAAACGTTGGTGAGGGTTCTAAAGAAGGCTATAAACGAAAACCAGAAGAATTGGGATTCCCAGTTAAAATTTTCTCTATGGGCTAACAGGATCAATAGCAAGAGAGAAACCGGGAAGTCCCCATACGAATCAGTATATGGGAGGGCAGCAGTTTTCCATGTGCAGCTAGCATGACCAGTGGCTCGATCCATGCAAGAAATTCAAGAAGAACCGGATGACGTAACCAGGAGAATCAACTAGCTGGTGGAGCTAGAAGAAACACGGAACCAGGTGAATCAGAGACTAGTTGAATACCAGTAGAAAATGAAGAATCTCTTCGATCAACATGCCAAGGACATAAAATTATGGATTGGAGATTTAGTGCTCAGATGGGAAATTATAAGAGCTGATAAAGGTAAACATGGTCAATTTGATCCCCTTTGGATCGGCCCCTTTAAAATTGTAGAACAAGGTGGCAACAATACTTTCAGGTTGGAGCATTTACAGGGAGATATGCTTGATGCCCCTGTAAACGGCCAGTTTCTCAAGCCCTATTTCCAATTCTGAGTTTGGCCGAGAAAGCCTACTGTATCATATTGTATATTAGTGTCTGTTTTATCTTTTCTCTAGTAATGTGTGCGCAGGTCGTGACGAATCATGAAGAGGAATGGTGTTCGCAGAAGATAAACAGGTGGTCTGCAAAGTTCTTGACACATCCGAGGATGAATGTGCCGTCCCCAGGTGGAGCCAATGTTGATCATGGATTAACAATAGTCATTCTTCTGAGTTAAATTTGGGATGGACAGGTATTGAATGATATGGAAAATGGTGAAACATTTAAAAAAGTTGATTGGGGAGGAACGATGATGAGACAAATATTGCGCCCAAAACAAAACATGTGTATGAGAAAGGTCAAAATACAAGGCAAAAGGGGGAACGATACTTCAAAAGGCGCAAAGTTACGGTGCAAAGGATGCAAAGCGAAATAATTTAAACGTTGGCCGCCTCTCAAATGGGCACGTGAGGGAATTCTACACACGGGAATTTCCGCAGGGGTTGAAAGGCGAAAGGGGGGATAGACCCATACCCCCGCAGTAATATATTGAAGCGTCATGAGGTGGGCCCAAAGCAAAGAGCGACGTGGCAGATCAAAGCATTGGGATTTTGGTAACGTGGCAAATTGGTATGTGGGCCCTAAAGACTGGTACGCAGTATGTTTAACCCGGCTTACGAATAAGAGGTTTCGAGAATCGTATGGTGCACTGCAGCACAAAGGTAAGGTATGTCTCTAGGATAACTGGTATAGAGGCCCGCACCAGTATTAAACCCGGCACGCGGTGTTCACCTGTCTCTAGCTGACACCCAAACCCTACGTGTCGCGTGCTCCACTATCAGTGTCCTTACGACACTTTCCCCCATTTATTTTACCTATCCGTCTTTTTACCTCAGAATGCTCAGTCGTAAAATAACAGTTTTCCCGTAGTTTACTCCAGTAAAAGTCGCAGGTCTTCCAGCTATGGTATAAACTAAGTGGGAATCAGAGCCAAGGTCTACCCAGTCGCTATCAACTCCCCCGCGTCATTCTCCCGAGTATATTTCCCTGTTGCACAGGTATTCCGTCCCTCATTTTCTCTCTGCTTTCCTTTCGTTGTTTAAAAGTTTTATATGTCAATCATGGGAAGGGGCACGCCCAAGAAAGCTGAACCAGAAACCCCTCAGGTCCGAGAAACTAGAAACCCTCCCGGGTTTGAGCCTTTCATTGACCTGCAAGCCGGAATCCATGACCCCCAATACCCTTTTTACATCAGCAGCATTAAAACCGTGCTTTTTATATGACATGTTGAGAATAGAGACCGGTACCGGGTGGTTGTGTCTGGTTTATACCATAAAATTCCCCCTCAATTCTATTCTGTGGTTGATTTTATTTTCTGGCTCAGAGATGCTTATGACGAGCAGCGGGGCATGTTTACCTCTCCTCAAGGGAATAAGATATTTTCTCTTTCCCACGACATTATCAGGCAAGCCCTCCGCTTTCCCACCAGTGACAGATATATCAGTTTCATTGAAGTGGCTTTGAACTCCCAGTTCACCAAACTACCATCGGAGTACCAAAACGACTTCATTTCCTCCATCACCAGCAACCAAGCTGCTTTACTCCCCGCTGCAGACCCGTTCCCGCTGAGCCTGTTCAAAGAGGAAGTGCAGCCCATCCTTGCCCTCATCGCTGGTCTTTTAGGTGTAGGTGCTTTGGGGGAAGTCACCAGGGTATGTGTTTATTTCTTGTGGTTAATGTCTCAAAGGGGGGTAGTATTAGATATCCCTGTTTACCTTGCAGCTAACATTCGGACCCAGTTCCTGGAGCTTTCAGAAGCCAGTCACTTTCATTTATGTTCGATGGTCTTCTATCTTTTCTTACATCAGCAATCTGAGAAGTTTGAGGGTTTGGGTTTAGATAGGGTATATGACATGAATTCCCAACCCCGACCAGTTTTCGACTGGAATTGTTCTCTACGCCAATTACCTAAGGGGGAGGGTTACTCCAGTTTTGTAAACAATTTCATGTCCATTGCCTATACTATTATCCACGATTCACCCTCACCTAGAGTTTTTCCTGAGATGAAGAGCCGACTACAAGCCGGAAAATCCCAGAGCACTGGGGACTGGTATCTATTTGATAATTACACTGAATATCGGGTCTACGGAGCCGAGGTTCCCCCTTACCAGCTACCTGTGTTTCCTGTTCGACGAGTATATGCACTGGAGTACATTCAACAGACCCTCAAGGCTGACCAAATCCATTTTGTTCCTACAAAGAAAGGTTTCATCCTGAGACTCCCCATCACAATCGGCCCTTTTGTTGTGAATTCGAGACATGCCCTTCCCATTGTCGAGAAAATATTGCAGGGCTTGGACCTAAGGCTGGGTAAGGGTTGGGCCTATGATCCTCGGGAAATTATCTCAAATAGAAGGAAGAGGAACAGGTCCACACCTTATATACATGAATCAAGGCCTTTCATGGAGTGGAGGGCTAACCTTGAAACTTGGCCTTTGATTTCGCAGATGGAGACCGATTCATCTGCCATAGGGGAAGAAGAGGACGTCAATAAAGGCCAATGCGGGGAAGAAGCAGGTACCTCAGGAGCAGGTTCTCCCCTTCGCAAAAAGCAGAAAACAGCCTCCAGCAAGGCAGAAGTCATAGGGGAAGAACAACTGCTAGAGCCGTTCACGCCGTATGGTCAACTAGACAAGAGTAGAGCCGGGATAAAAGTGCTGAGAGATAGTACCACCTCTTCTGACTTTTCGGAAGTCTCACAAGCCATCAGAGATCTTACCTCACTAGGGGTAGTTGCCAAGAAACAGGCAAATAGAAAGATCAGGGATAAGTACGAAGCTGAGCTGGAAGGATATGTAGAGAAATACCACACTAGGGTTTCCACCACCATGAATGTGGACACAGAACACCTAGTATTATATATGGCTGAGGCCATATTGGATCCCAATACAGGTACCACTAGTTACCGGGTGCTCGAACATGCAATTGACATGGCCAAGGTGCCAGCAACCGATATGTGTAACCTGTTTCAGGTCGTGGGTGATATGTTGAAGGACGAGGTGATGTGGGTCACCATTGCACTAAAAAAGCTAGAGAAGAAACATGAACAGGTGAGGGCGACCCTAAAAAATGAACGGGCAAACTCTCGCGCCCAGGCAAATCAAGTACGCCGCCTCCAGGAGTTAATCAAGGGAAATGAAACGGGAGAAGCAAACCTGCAGCGCACTTTGATAGAACGATTGCAGAAGGAGGTCACGTCATTGAAAGGTAAGGTCAACATACCGGCCTCCCACCATGTGCAGATGGCCGAATTGGCGCAAGAAGAGAAGGAAAACGTTGAACTCACTAAAACACTGGCAAAATAAAGGGACGACAAAGAAAAAATGGTTGAAACAATCGTCACCTTGCAGAATAGGTTGATGGAGCTGCAGAACACATGGGACACACATAGTTGCACACCTGCTACAACTCCACTAGAGACAATTCCACTGTCAGAGCAGCTGCACGCAGCGAAAGCTGCAAATGATATATTGGAAAAGCAGGTATCCACCACAAGGCAGAGGATCACTGATTTGGAGAATCTCTTGGCTGAGAATGGCAAGAAAATAGAGACACTACAGAAAGAAATCAAGCTAGAAAAGAAGACAAGCGCCGACCAGCAGAAAACCATCACTGACCTCAAAAGCTGCATGAAGGGCAATATCACCCTCAGTGAAGCAAGAGGTATAGTCTGGTCGGACATAATCTCAGCGGTGATGGAACAATGGGGCTTCCTAAGAACGATGGGAGAAAACAAATCTGCTATACCCTATCTCAACAGGAAATTGCAGGAGGCCGACCTCAACTTGTCTGTGAGAGCCCAGCATGCCAGAAACTATATTTCATTCTTGAAGGAGCTGGAATTTGATGAGGTGGAGAATCATGGCATACCAAGCCGATTCATGGAAGTCTTTGAATGTCATAAAATCATTGACAAGGAGGCGGCCCGAGTTACAGCTTCGGGAACCCTGCAGCAGGTGGTAGCAAACATGGGCCGCTTCGACACAGTATGGGGTGAGATTACCGTAGCTGGACTGCCATCTTGTTGGGACCCAACCACTCCTTCTGTGCTACGACCGTTGACAGAGTATAAGATGTGCCTGCAAGAAGAAAAAGACCGGACGGACATCCTATCGGATAAAACCGCTCGGTTAAAGGCCGAAACAATCGTTTCATCCCTCCGCCAAGAGTTCGCCCTTCTTCATCTTATAAAGCACAAGCTCCCCACCGAGGCAAGTTTCAACGACCTCACAGAGGCCTATGTCAGGGTGGAAAAATTCGCAGCGACGCCCGAACCATCAACAGACAACCTGCAAAGATGTACTCAGTTCGCCAGTCAGATTGCCAGCTCGTCCGCAAATGTTCCACCACCAGCATCTGCAACTGCCTCAACCCCTTCACATCTGTGAAACACTTTCAACTCATGATTTGGCCTCAGTGGACTTTTTTACTTTTTACTTAGTTAGCTAATTTTCAAGTTTCAAGTGGGCTTCATGTTCCACTTCAGCATTTTACTTTTTACCAGACTGTTATTTAATATTTTGTTTTAAAAATGGCCGAGTGCCTGACTGTCCATGATGAGAGGCCTTTATTCCTCATCATAAATTTTGTTATTTTGATAAGGACCTTTAACAAATTTTGGTCATGCGAAGAAGATATTTTTCCCAAAAAATATCTCCTCGCTCATTTATGAAGATGTCTATATAAGAAAGATCCAAAGAGAAGAACAGGTTTCAAATTTTCTAAAGAATTGAATGTAAAAGAATGTATTGTATGCTTTTTGTGAAAGTTTTAATGCAAATGTGAAGAGCCCGTTGGGTTTTCAATGAGAAAGAGTTTTGATCTTTAAGGAGGATTATGATCTTGGTGCTTTACAGCGTGTATTTGTTTCTTATGTGCTGTAGCTTAGCCATTAATTCCATTTATATCCATTTATCTTGTGTCACATTCTGGAATGCGAGTAGCCCACTGTTTCTGATATAAATTTATCCTTGACGATACTTATGTCATAAGCTTTTCGGCACTTTAAATATGGCTCGGGTGTGACATACTGTTTCATTTCCATTTCATCCGCATTTCTGCTATATTGATTGCTAATGAGATGTTATTTACAAATGTTGTCTTCATGTGTGGATTCTTATTTTACTAAGCCCACTACATGCTGGTATATGTTTCTGGATGTTGTCTCAACAACAGTTAGTATCCTCTTCACTCTACGAATGCAATAGATGCTATGTGATTACCAATCTCTGTGAGGTGCTTAGAATCCAGCCGTCTTTGCAGTTAAGCTGCTTTTGAATTGTCTGCTACTTTTCGTGTTAGAGTTTCACATCTTGCCTCTACAATATTGCTTTCTCTGTTAGTAACTTCTGGAATTTTTGGTCCCATTCAAGTTAAATTTCCTATTTAAAAAGAAATAGCATGAGAGCTCCATTCTGCCAGTCACCCCTGTCATAATGTATTACTCTTACTCTCTGCTATATAAGATGTCCTAGGCACTGGTCTTTCACAACTCAAGATTGTCTCTAGGATTGACAACACTATACATGGAGATCCGAAGCCAAACCACTCAACTCCCTTTGATGATTCATTCAGGAGTTTGTTGAAATAAAACTTCCGCCATTTATTTTTAAGAAACATCCCTTATTAAGCTTGGCGCGAGTGAAACACAGAGATGGGGCACCATTCGATGCGCCCTCTATGGTGGATTTCCCCCATTGGCATGAGGGCTGAACTGGCTAGTCATGCCAAGGCTAAAACATCTATTTTTAGGGTTTTTCAGAGGAAATGTTCTTCAGGGGAATGTTTGTCCTTATGCAAGGGGATTCCATGAAGGCAGTTTCATGTCATGTCACTGCTCACAGGTCACGGGAATAGCTCTCCAATATGCGGAATGAGGGATTGCAGAGACGGTGAAAAAATTCTGTGTAACAGATGCCCCCTAAAGCATGAGGCCCGAGATAGAGGCAGGGGTGAAATGCTTTATGAGAACGTGCCCAACTGAAAACACTACCTTCAAAAAACCTGCGAAGACAAATACAACTGATATATCAAATACATGATATGTGGTATGGGCGCAACCATCCATAATAGAGTGCACAATAACTGGGATCCAAGGTATGGACGCAGCCATCTAGTAAAGAAGGATCAACAAGTAGACTCAGGTATGGTCACAGCCATCCAATCAAAAGATTCATGTAACCAATCATGATAATCCACAAAAAATCCGCAACCTGGATTCCATCAAACAAAATCCAGGGTCTTGCACTCCATCTCGACCCAAACAGAGTACATGTCCAAGCATGTGAATAAGTGAGTTGAAGTCAAACATGCAAGAACATCGTCTGATTACCAGCCAATAATGAATGCCATTAACAGACGCGAGAGGAACCCCCAATAATGAGGATGGCCCTCAAGGTAATATAGGTACAATTCATGGAATGTGAACAGTGAGTTGGCGTCGAACACCCGCAGAATCATCCAATTGAAGGCCAATAATGAAAACCTAGTGTCGAATGCGAAGAACCTGCCATTAAGGCATGCAGGCTCCAAGGTACCAGAAGGGAGTCTCTAGATTAGCTTCCTGGATAATGAGCTAAATTCGACAGGAAGTGACCTTGATCGAAGGTGGGCCATAGTGTTTCCCACATCATCGACGCGAGATAGAGGAACATAATGTTTGTGAATAGAGATCATGAGAGAATCAGAGGGAGGTTGAAAACTGCAGAGGCCAACTTCTCTTGAACATATCGGTGGCACGACAGTGGATTTGGCAGTATTTGACATCAAAGGATCTAAGGTCATGATGACGTGTCAAAGAGAAGATGAGTGGTCAAAAAGGATTACCCAAACCCATGGAGGCAAGCAGAAAAAGAGATGAGATGTCTCCAACCCGACACGAATGCAAACGAGTGCCATGTTCAAGAGCGACATACGGCCGACACGACGGTGATACTGGTTCCATTTTCCCCACCATTTCTGGTGAGTACCCCAATTATTTTTGAAAACAAGCTTGAAGGGGATAGCATATGCTTGCGATATAAGTTTTTCCTTCGAATAAATCCAACCTAGTACATTTAACGAGCCCTAGGAAGGAGGAACTCGAGTAACGTCATTATGACGGAGTCCGATGTCATCAAGTTTTAACGAGTCTAACAAAGGAAGAACACGACGTATTTTCATGTTTAGAGAGTTTGAAAAGACACAGAAAAGAAAACTCCAACAGTCCATTTTCGTAGATAGTCCCACATATCCGAAAAGGTCGAAAACTATATATGAGAGAACCTCCTAGTCACGATAGGCTAGGGTATTCCTTTTTCGTAAATAATCTATCCCAGCCCAAAAAAGGGGTAAATGTATAATGGGTAGATGTCATTTTGCAGCCAATTTAACAAGCTCAAAACGACAAGCGAATCGGCAATATTTTCATTTTTAGAGAGTCAGAAAAGAGTTGAAAGATGACTCTAGTAGTGACTTTTTCATGTTTTTACCGAGTCCGAAAAAGTATAAAATACAACTCGTGTCGTTGTCCTAGTCACGTGAAAACCTGTCGCTGCACAAAAAGCAAGCGTAAAACCCATTTTTCGATAAAAATATGATAAAATATCAGAAAAATAAGCTCCAAAACCTAATTTTGATTTCGAAAAGTTATAAATATGACCATATAGTAAAAATATATTTACTTTTTACTTTTTACCTCTTGTGCAGAGCGATAGTGAGTTATTTCCCTGCGATCTTGTGGTGACGATTGTGGACGATCCGGTACATCATTCTGAATCCCATCTTTTCCAGGTAAGAGGCACTTCCATTAGTTATGTTTCAATCCATATTTCATAGTTTTCCGTCGTGATTTGACATCCTTTAGGGGAGGATTTACAAATTTAGGGCTTCCACGGTTGGCGCGGGTATGAGGCATGGACCCGCGCCAATCAAGCTCCTTTTGCAAAGGGGTCATGCCAGCTAGCGCAACTGTCAGCAAAACCGTTGCGCCAACCGCGCAACCTCATTTTCCACTCAATTTTTTACCAAAAAAGAACCAATAAATTGGATTTTTGAATGCCCAAGGGACCTTATGACGTGCTTATGACCAATTTGATGCAGGTATAAAGCCACAATGGTGATTGAATGGAAAGAAAGGGAGCACAGTGAAGAGAGAAAATGGAAATGGGCAATGAGCAATGCATGAATGCTCTCTGAGATTGCGGTTTAAAGAAATTCTTCTTGACACCATGTCTTAGGGAAAACCCTAAATTGTTGCAATACTTGATAAGTATCTGGGATGAGAATGAAGAGAAGTTTAGGCTTCAAGATCAAGTACTCGAACTCGAAGTGTCCAATGTTTACTTCATCACTGGATTGTCTCGCAGAGGTCTAGTTCTTATTATGACAGGTACTAGGGCTTCTAGCGAAAAGATGTCGACGATTATGGAGAGAGTGTGCCCAGGGGCACAAACAGGATCAGGTAGTGGTAAAGTTGACATTCACACTGTTCTCGATCTAGCACTTAGAGTGGTGCTATAGACTATTACGCGGGCCATGGGGTCACAGGCACTGCATGAGGCTACCAAAATGCAGCTCCTCCTGGCATCAGAATGTATGAACCCGACATTATTTGATTGGGCTATAGCCGTAACCATGAATATCAAACGACAATTGACTAAGTGTAAAAAGGCCAAACTGAAGCAGTTTGGGTACGGGTCAATCTTGGTATCGTTCATCCTAGAACAGCTACCTATCTTCTAGGGCCAGGGGGTGATAGTCACAGATCCACCTTTGAGAGAGCCACGGATGGATTGATGGGCAGTACTGATGCCCAAAGTGGGAGGGGGCCAGCAAATGTCATGGTGGCCCGAGTTCTTCGGATGGCTCCGATGATAGTTGATCATCGTAGAGGACTAGCCCTATGCTGGTACTGATTTCACAGGAGACCCAGACCTTCCACTCCCAGAAGGAGAGGACTGGGATGAGGAGTTGGGTAAGACTCTTTTGATTTTATGAATTTTATGATATTTTTTTATGGGTATACATGTATGTTCTAACAATTGATCCTATATGTATGCAGATGTTGGCCCAGAGAGGGCCCCCGGGATGTCGCCGATCACGCGGAGGACTCCTCTCGCCCATGACCCTCAAGGTGAGGGGGGCGAGGAGAATGAGCTGGTTCAAAACTTAGAGGGAATCGCCCTTGGGATTCCTAATTATGCTCGCCTAGAAGATATCCCTATGGCTTATCAGAGGCACATCGTAGGGGTGCTTAGTCACCTTCATCGCTTACTGAGGCGATTGGTGTGGGCAGTAACATGTTACCATGAGCACCATGCTGGTTAGTCACCTAGGCTTTTCATTTACATATTTTTGAGAGACATGTTGTCTCTAGATGTTATTAAAACAAACATGTATATTTTGGATTTTATATGATGCACACACTACAAACATTCGACATATATATATATATATTTATGCATGGATCTTTTCACATATGATGATATTTTTTACAAGTTGCGTAAATGTCTATCTAATACCATGTTAGCTATTGCATCTGTTAACACATTCATGTGTTTGGGTATATGCTGATATGTGATGTAATCAAAATTTCTTTCTAGTAAACAAATACGTAGATACAGTCTTAAAATGGATGGGTTTCTAACTGAATAATGACCATTGAGTTGTAACACTACAAGCTGTGAGTCCAGATATACAAGTAATGCAGGAATACTGAGGTTAACGGCCTCGTTCAATAACTCCAAAATGACACTATATTCCGCGACATTATTTGTAACAGGCCCTAGACAAACACCTTGTAAATTAACTAACTCACCAGCAAGATTGTAGATTACCCAGGCTGCGAAGACAGATTCCTGGTACTACGGGAGGCACCATCTGCGAAACCGACATAAGGAGTAATAGACATCTACACAATCAGGAAGACCTTAATCAGCAGAAAGATGCTTACAAAACACACCACACCACACATGCACAAAAATGAAGAAATCACCTATGTACACACACTACACAAGAATGATTCAAGCATAATACTTCTTTAGGTACAACCCATTTCTGGGCTATGCCAAAGGAAGACCTTCATAATCGATCAGCTCATAGGTCCCATTTTTTAATACACGTTTAACGATATAGGGCCCATGCCACATGGGCTGGAATTTTCCTACCCCAATCTTATCATGTGCTTGATCATACAAGAGGACAAGGTCTCCTTCGATAAAAGAGCATGGAGAAATAGTTTAATCAAAATGAGCTTTAACCCACTTTTTCTGTGCCTCAATAATCAAGGCAGCCAAGCGACGAGTTTCATCCAGTCGCTCCAGGTATAATAGACGTTCTTCCTCCAGGGAAGTGTTGGGCAGTAATTCCACAGCCAAATTCAGTGAAGGGATCTCACATTCAACCAGAAGAGTAGTTTCCAAACCATACACCAACTGGAAAGGTGTGAATCCTGTCGCACTCTTTACTGACGTTCGGTAGGCCCAGAGAGCTGAGAACAATTGGATATTCCAGTTGGATTTGTGTATACCAATTGTTCGTTGAAGCATCGTGACAATCACCTTGTTCATGACCTCAACCTGGCCATTTTCCTGAGGGTAGTATGGCGTCGAGCTATCGTGCCACAAGCCCAACTTCGATGTCAGCTCTGCCATCATGTAGTCCTGAAAATGTGTGCCATGATCGGTGACGATGGCTTGAGGAACGCCGAAACGCATGACCACATGGTTGAAGATGAACTGAGTAGCTATCTTACCGTCGGTAGCTAATGTAGGCATCGCCTCGGCCCACTTGGTGAAGTAATCTATGACAACGATGATATAAGCATGCCCCCCGGCCAAGTGAGGGTTACATGTCATAAAATCAATGCCCCATTTGGCAAAAGGGCCTACGGTAATGATAGGATGTAAAGGGAGGGGTGGCGCACGCATCTTGCATTGGAAGATCTAGCACACATGACACTTTCTTACTGCAACAATATAGTCTTTAAATATAGACAGCCAGAAGTAACCAACGCGTAGAATCTTCTGGGCGGTAGCATAACCGGACATGTGACCGCCACAGGTGCCACTGTGACAGTCGTTCAAAAATTTCTCAACCTCTTCCAAGGTCAAACATCGGTGGAACATAGAATCCACTCCGACATGATATAAGGTATCTCCGACAATGCGATATGGTTGCGATTGATGTCGAAAGCGATGTCGAGCATCCTTTGTCAACTCGGACCGGAAGGTCGATGTCTGAAGGCACATGATGATGTCACCGTACCATGGATCCATAGTGCTGATAAGAAAGAGAATTTCATCCAGGATATGATCCTCAGATTGAGACGAAAGGGAGTCGGTAGGGAGAGAGCAAATAAGATTAGCAAAAACCAGTGACTTCTTCGATTTGGCAGTAGCAAACTCCAAATCGAACTCCTGAAGGATGACAATCCATTTGGAGTACTTGCCTCCTAGCAATTGTCGAGATAAAATGTAAGTCATGGGGTTGCAGTTAGAAATCACGGTTACCATGCGCAACAGGATGTAATGGCGAAACAGCTGAACGACCTAGACTAGAGCAAGTGCCAACTTCTTGACGTGAGCATAACGTATTTCAGTGTCAAGGATATTACGAGATAGATAATAAACCACGTGTTCGTTTATGTCATCATCATCCTGTACCAGAACCAGGGCAATTGTATTGAATGCGGCAACCAAGTAGAGGGTAAAGTTGCGATGATAGTTGGGAGGACATATTAATGGAGCATTGACAAGCAACGTCTTAATTTTATCGAAGGATTGCTGATCAATATCGTCCCAATGGAAGGGAATGCCCTGTTTTAGAAGTCGTGTAAACCCTTTGGCCACTTCTACATAGTTCGGGATAAAGGGACGTAAGAAATTCGCTTTCCCCTGCAAACTTTGAAGTTGATACAACGAGGATGGGGAGGGGAGATTAAAAATGGCCTCAACCTTTAGAGGTTCCAGGCGAATTCTGTCTTTAGAGACAATGAATCCCAAAAGACGACCAGAGTCAACGCAGAAGACATAGTTGTGAGGATTAAGCCTGATGTTGTAATGTCGGCAGTGGAGAAAAATCTGGTGGAGATGTTCGGGATGGTCTTCGTGCTGGGATGAATTATCCGGTAGGTCATCCAGATATGGCTCTACAATATTACGTATGTCATGAAAGGTGTAGTACATGGCACACTGGAAGGTAGCCCCAACATTTTTTAAGCCGAACGGGAGCTTCTTATAGGAAAATGTGCCCCACAGATAGATGAAGGCGGTCTTATGTTGATCATATGGAATGATATTAATTTAATTATAACCCAAAAATCCATCCATAATGGAATAGATCTCACTCCCCGCACAATCATCGATGATCTGGTCTATAAAGCAAGTGGGATAGTTGTCCTTAGGGCAAGCCCGATTGATGTCTCAATAGTCAACACAAACCTGAATTGTGCCCTGCTTCTTATCTATAGGCACAATATTGGAAACCCATTCTATTAGGGGGATGGGATATATGAAGCTCGCTTTTAGAAGTTTATCAACTCCTGCTTTTATAGCAGCGGCTTTTCAAGGATGCACCGGGCACAGACGTTGGCGCACAGGCTTCACACCAAGATAGGTGGGAATTTCATGCAGGACGATACTGGGATCGATCCTAGGAATCTCTTCATAAGACCATGAAAAAACATCTAAGAATTCACAGAAAAGGCTAGTGTACACTTGAATCTCTTCAGGAGAACAAGTGACTCCCACGTGAATGTTCTCGACGACCCCCGGTTTAACAGAGATGTCGATAGGCATTGTTTGGGTGATATTAATCAGATTTCCTTCTGAAAATACTTCATGAGTCAATATTGGCGTTTGGAGAGGTGGAGAGGGAACCTGAGATGCAAAGCTCTCAAGAAAATTAGACATTGCCCCCAGGCCGAGCATGAATTAGGAACGATGATGTTCATCTCTCCACAATAGATCTTCGAGATACATATTCTCCACGATAGCTTCGTCAGACGGAAAAAATTATCTCAAAGGATCGGGCAAGTCTGTAGCGCTAAGCCAAGGGGATTGAGAATAAACATCAAGAGCCATGATCAAAGGAGCATTTTCAGCAGGAGGAGGATTTGATGCGGCAACGATTTCACAATAATTGATTTCAACTGGGGTCAGAGGCATCTATTCTCCAAAAGGGGTAACCTGTTCATGAAAAGGGACGATCCACGGGTCATCCGACCTAGATATCATGTTGACTTGAATGGTGTTCGGTGGCAGAATGGGAAAAATACCCATGAGAAAGGGGTCCTTAAAGAGACCAAGTCCTACACTGTCGGGGGGATTTGGAATTTGATCCATGTATGCTACATTATTCTTAAAGGAGGAGGTAAAGAAAGACAACTAATCAACAATAATAATCTTGCCCTCATGTGGAAACTTCAAAAGTTGAAAGAGGGTGGACGGAATGCATAGAATGGCGTGGGTCCAACTGTGACCAAGTAGAAGATTGTAGTTGATTTTTCCATCAACAACTTCCACTTCAACGTTGACTGTCTTACCTTGCAATGTGATCGGTAGAATCGTGAGAACACCCAAGGGTTTTGATTCCCTTCCATCGAATGCCTCGAGGGCATTGGGAGATGAAGTGAGGGCTGGAGATTCGATGGCTTTCCAGCAAGCAGATGACATAACGCAGGTAGAGGCACCTTCATCCACAACAACTCTATGAATATTGAGGTCGTTGATACCGAATTGTATAAAAAGGGCAATCTGGTGTGGAAGTCGAGGGAAGAAATTCTCGAGATCAAAGGTGAGAAGGCTATAATCGGTAGGATCAATTCCGCCGAATGTAGATAACAGAGCTTTCCATTGAGATGGGTAACTTTGAAGTGCTTCCAATGTAGAGATTGTGAAGGGAGCATGTGCCAAGTCCTCAAAAATGTTATAATGCTAAGTAGCATGGGCATTTGGATTATAAGAAGACTTTCCAAAAAGACCTTTGGAAGGTGGCCGTACAATGGGTTCAATGCTGGGCTTCTCAATTTCTAAAGGACGAGAGGTAGGTGGGGGAGGCGGGCCATCAATGACTTCCTTCCCAGCTGCCTGGCATGATCCGGCATAATGCTTTGATCGAGTGGCAATAGAAACAGGTGCAACACCATTCATCATGAAAACTTGAGACCCAAACGGTGCAGATGGTGAAGGCTGCTCGACCATCTGGGTCTGATGAGATGGAAAAGGTTCCTTAAGAACTGCCAGAGTCCCCTTAGAGACTCTAAGGAGTTGACTAACCTCGGATCGTTGGGGACAGTCTTTGGTGTAGTGGTCTTCATCGTAGATCAGGCAAGGGTACTTCAGTTTTCGTTGCGAACCATCATCAGCACGTGGTTTGGAGGATTATGGTTTTGGGGAATTGGATTTGGCCTTGCCTTTGCCCTTCTTCTTTCCTTTGGAAGTCTTGTCTTCAGGATTGGCCTGGACAGCGTTGACCTTCGCAGTCTTACCAGAATCTAGAGTAGCGAGAGGAGCAGAATTGCTGGAAGAATTCAATTTCTGCTTCCCATTAGAAGACTTACGATAAGTCTGAGAGACGGAACCAATAACACCGTCAACCGATGGGGTAGTTGGGGCTGATCAGGAATGTCAAACTTGATCAGATGACGACGACATCTCCACTCATGAATATCATCTAAAATATGAGTGGCTTTATCCTGTTTCAGAGATGTCAGGAGATGCGTCCTGGCTTCATAACGAACCGGTAACTAGAAATGTGTCAGGAACGCCATAGCTAGAGTATTAAAATCTTGAAAAATACCATGGGGTAGTTCTATGTACCATTTAGCAGCAGCGCTGGTAAGAGTGTGCTAGAAAAGACGTAGACGAATCGAGTCATCCACCCAAGAGTTCGAAGAGCACCACAAATCGTAGTTCATGACATGCGCTTGGGGGTCTTCTCTGGATTTGCCTTCAAATTTGGGACAGTCACCAGGTACCTTCGTCAGAACTGGAGGCCAATATGGATTGTGAAGAATCGGATCATTGGTCAACTTGGATACATCTGGTAATTCCAACGTGGCGAGAAAAGGTAACTGAGGATTAAAAGGCATGCCAGGTCCCCAATAAGGACCTGTACTTATACTCCAACCTGGTTGAGCATAATTCTTCCCCCATTGGTTCTGTCCTAGAGGATTCTGACCATAGGTGGTATAAGTCGTATAATTAGGTTGATACGGTTGCTGAAAACTAGGATATGGGGGTTAATAACCAGGGTACTGACCCTGATTATATGTGGGCCTCGTTTGAGCAGTGTATATATTTGACTGCAGAGTATAGGTATAGCCTGGTTGTTGAAGGTAATAACTAGAACCTTGTGGCGGGTTGTAAACCGGTCGAGACTGACCTTGAAGGTAATAGCCGCCTTAGGGTCGAACGGGCTACTGGTAAGTGGGACCCTACTGAGCCTGATAAGTTGGGTGCACAGGTGGGTTCGGTTGTGGCATAGAATAGATAGGATGCTGAGCAGGGTTAACTGGTTGTGCAGGTTGCCCTGGTTGAACAAGTTGACCTGGGTGTGGAGGTTGCCCTGGTTGAACAGGTTGACCTAGGTGTGCAGGTTTCCCTAGTTGAACAGGTTGACCCGGTTGATGGAAGACACTAGGCTGCCCCGTCTGAGCAGGTTGGCCTAATGGTGGGAGAGGGCCAGGTTGTGCCTGATAACTAGGTTGACCTATGACAAGACCATAAGATGGCCCTGGCTGTGCAACATTTTTACCGATTGGAAACTAAGGTTGCTGAGGTTGCACCAACGGTTGAGAAGGATGGGTTTGCCCCCCAAGACCGTACAATGGTCCAGGTTGATACCCCGGTTTCCCTGTGGGTCCTTGAGGTTGCCCTAGCTGGACCACAGGGTGAGGCTACAGAGGTTGACCTTGAGGGTTGTAATACTGCCCTTGCGGACTGTACAACAATCCCTGCTAGCCCAAAGGTTTTCCCTGTAAGGGTTGTCCTTGCGGGTTGTATAGATAACCAGGTTGTGCCGAAGGTTGTCCCTGGAAGGGTTGTCCTTGTGGGTTAGAAGGTTTCCCAGCCTGGGCAGATAGAAAACCGTTAATATATTGATAAGCCTCAGGAGCAAGAAAACGAAGAGGGTTGCCCTGTTCATCATATTGATATGGAAATACATAAATGGGGGTACCATCCGGTCCATAATGGGAAAAGTAAGGACGGTTGAGATCTTGAGAGGATGGACCAACCTCAGAGTTTGACTACTGTAAAGACAACTGATACTCCTCAGGAGAAATATTATCAGGAATAGCAGAAGCTATGTAAATGTATTCAGGAATTGACAAGGTCCTGGTTGACTGAGTAGTGACAATGGGCGTAGATGTAGCCACACAAACAGTAGATCTAACAGGTACTGATGTAACGAAAGGAGATTCCGTGAGAGGCATCGACAATGACATTCCTAATGACGGAATAACCGACCTCGTGGATGGAGTCAATATTCCCATAGAGGCAACAGTGGCCATGACCTGACTTAAAGACCTATATCCAGCTGGGAGTGAAGGACTAGGTGAAGACATGAAAGAAGATTCGGGGATGTTTTCGGGAAAAAGTTGGTAATATTCACCAGATGTAGGAATTTCCTCACTAGGAGAAGGAGTAGGTGAGTCCATATCTGACCCTGCCGCAAGATCTTCTAACAGATAGTGAGGACTAGGAGGTATAATAGCAGCCAAGAAGGGCGATCCCAATGTATGAGGAGGAAAGTATTCCCCTACTCCAAATCCAAACCAAGCATTGGACAAGGACCAATTGAAATCAACTGGTCCACCAAAGGGAAGCTCAGATATAACTGGTCCCCCATCGGGAAACTCGGATACAATAGGCTGCTGATGCTCAACAGAGGATTGAGAGACCTCTGATGAATCCTCTGTGTAAGGACTACCAGTAGAAGAAACTAAGGGTTCCGCCACTGTGACAGTAACGAAAAGAGGAAGAGATCAAAACAAAGACACATGGGAAAAACCAAGGCAAACAACAACAGGCCGAAAAATCAATCTCTAAATGGGCATGTGATTGTAGGTGATTAATTTTAACACATTGAAATTGGAAATTTTATTGTTACATGCTTTAAGAGTCTAGAAATGAGTAAAATATGACTCTATCTCTTTCAATTTGGAAACAATCATGAAAGGACAAGCGCTTGATGATCTTTTCAAATTTAATGAGTCAGTAAAGATCGAAATGACTTCTCTGGTAATCTAGGCAGATGGGTGTACCAAATATCCGTGAACTGCCATATACACCTTGGTTAAAAAAAATGAAAGAGAAATCAACCAAGGACTTGATGTATGTGCATGTAATCTACTTGAATGCTGTGTCCGGTGTATCATGGGTAAAAGGCAGCAGACTCGACTTCCTACAGATAAAGGATTGCAACCTAGTGGGGTCTCTGTTGGAAATACTAAGAGGGGGGGTGAATCAATATTTCTTTCAATTAGAGCATTAGTTAATTTTCAATTATTATCAGTGTTTGTACAATGATAGCAGCAAACAAGAGGAACACAAATGCACACAATTTTTAAGGTGGAAACCCACTCCGGGACAAAAACCACCTAATGCTTTTCTAATAATTCTTTTCAACTCCAATTGAAAATAAAGCTCCAAATTCCTAGAATTTAGAAAAGCATTCTTCTCTATCTCCCACTAGATGGATGCTCCAACACCCGAGATTCTTCAGTAGTCACTGAATGGATGCACCAACACCCAATGAGCTACAACTCACCCTAGCACCACCCTACCACCCTATAGAAGAATAAAAGAAGAATGGACTCTTGTACCAGAGAAAATTGTCCACTTTACAATGATATAGAATGATGTAGAAGAAGAAGATATACTAGACCATAACCCCAACTTTGACATAACCACTGCCTCTTCAACCCTTGGCAGATAGACACTAGTACAATTTGTACAATAATGTATTTACAATTACTAAGCACAATGATACCTTTACAATGATTGTCTGCAGTGCTGCCCACTTGAAGATTTCATATGATGAACTTCTTACTGCTGTTATGCACCTTGGTTGCTACTCTTGTCATGCTACTCTCTTCTGCACCTTTCTTTGCTTTGCTGCCGTAGAAAGTCTGGTCCTTTGCAACCCTTGACAACACATGATCTAGATTTTTCTTGCCTTCTAGGAATTCGATATTGAATCTGGTGTATCTCTGTTATTTCAGATCCTCAATATTTGATTTTTGGTCCTATATTAGAACTCTGAGTCTTCTTTCCAATTCCACAGGTCTGACCCAATTTGGATTCTCCAAGAGGGAGTTATACCCAATTTCTCACACTGCCCTAATTATGGACTGTTTCAGTAGAGCGCACTTGTACGGTGTGCCACATGTCACTGTTTCTTCATTTGTCTCTGAAATTGATAGAGCACAAAGTAAATACTGTGCAATATCTGTCAATTTTTACAACATTCCAATCCGATACTCAGAGAGGGAGTTAAGACGAATTTACCAAGGTCACTTCTTTGAGACGAATTTCAGGAGCCTGCAAAAACCCTTACTTCCACAGATCATATCTCCAAAAATGTTACACAAATTGATCTGAAATTTTTACTGAAGCTTCCTCTGGATTTCGGCTTCGCCTCATAAAAAATTCTGCTTCTGAGCCTTCGTAGAAAAAAATTTATAGCGAAAATTCCACGATGACCTGTTTCAGATGGCCGAATCCCTTGCTTAAGGAGGAAATGAAGATGACAATATATATGAATGCTTAAGTTGAGAGGGGCTTCAACAAGTGAACGTGGGAGGGATTTTAGGAGCTTAAAAAATATTAATTATGAATTTTCAATGACCCATGCCCCAACCCCGTGGGGTTTTAGCCCACTAACTGGGGTACAAACTTCAAACATGAATATCTCTCAAACCGTGAAGAATTACATGGCGTGCCATATATCAACGGAAACATCTAGACAAGTAGAAACCATAAAAATCATTATTGACCCAGAATATATTAATTTGGTAGCTCAAACTTCCCATTCAATTTTGGGTTAGCCCCTGGTGCTGCTTGGGTTGACATCAATGACAACCGCTGATCAACAATCTCCCCCTTTGGCATTGATGGCAACACAAGTACTCCCCCTGCGATCATGACACCTCTTCCTACAACATTTTCTCCCCCTTTGACATCAATGGCAAAGGGTAACTCCCCCTGAAACACAACCATCCTACAGACCTATACACACTTCCAATTGCGCTGACACACAACCGTCTTGTAGACCTGCACACACTTCCACTCCCGCTTTATATTCTGAAAAAGGAAAATCTAATGAGAACTTGGGAGAATCCCAAGCTTCTGGCGAAGATATTCCAATGCTGGCGAATATTTAATATGTGATTCTTTTGGTGCTACTTGGAATCTTGCTACCTGTCCAACTGCTTGCATAACATCTGGTTGGGAGGCTATTACATATAGAAGACTACTAATCATAGATCTGTACAACCTTTGATCCACATCGTTAGATGAGTCATCTATGCTCAATTTTCAACCAAGTAAAGACATCTCGAAATCATTTTGCACCTTTGTAGCAAAATTCTTACTTAGTCGATCATCATTGCTACCAATTATTGTATCATCCTCTTTAGCTATTAGACATGCTTTAGTTGCTTCATCCAGAACATATATGTCATTTGGAGCTCGACTTGCTGTAGCCAAAATTTCACCATACACGCCTTTCCTGATTTCACATTTCGTGGAGTTGAATAGTATTGTGTGTCCTTGATCACACATTTGTCCAACACTGAGCAGATTGTGATTCATGTTTTCAACCAGTAGAACATTATTGGCTAGAGAATATTTGCTTCTGAGAGTGATAGTACCTGATCCTATAACATTTTAAGATCCATCATTTCCAAAGGACACGGTTCCATCCTTCTTCTCTTTCAGAGATACAAATTTATTTCTATCTCCAGTCATATGCATTGAGCAACCGCTATCAACATACCACACATATTTTTTCTTTTGAGCCTTGAGAGCTAGAGCACAATTATCATTCTTCTTATTCTTCCATGTTCGTTCATTCTGTGGCTTTGAAGATTCTTCTGGAGGATTTTCAAGTCTGCAGTATTTGGCTATGTGTCCAAAGTTTTGACATTTGTAACATTCAATATTATTTCTTAAATGTTCAAATCTATTGATATTTCACTGAGCCCTGGGAGGTTCATATTTGACATATCTCCTGGAATTATATTCGTTCCTAGGGTACGTGCAACATTCTACAGCTTTGTGACCAAATTTTCCACATGAATAACAGTAGCCATAAAAAATATGTTGGTACCTGGATGGAAATTTTCGTCGAGGAATTGTCTTCCAAGGTTGTTCTTGTGAATCTTGTCTAATGAAGTCTTCATGCATGTCAGATCTCATAGGTTCATTGTATTTTTTTGTAGAAGGTCTTGCTTCTTCTTCTTTGTAACCGATGCCAGTTTTGTCATTGTAAGATCGTTGATTTTTGATGAGTTCTTCCAATGCCCTTGAGCTGTTGGCATAGTTTTGGATAGTTTTTCCTTTCTTCACTTCCTCACGCAGCGAGACTACTTGGGCTTCTAATTCTTCCCTTTCTTGGTTACTTTCTTCCAACTTCTTTTGAAGTGACTCTTCAATGCATTTGTGTTCTTCAACTTCAATTTTGAGACCTTGAACTTGTTCTTCAAGAGTTTTGGAACGCATCTTCTCCGCCTTGAGATCTTTTATAAGCTTGATTTCTTCCTCATAAAATTCATCTATGGTCCATCCTTCTTCTTCATTGTTTGATACCTCTTGCTTATTGTGCTTGGCCATAAACAATACTCTCTCATTGGCTTCTTCTTCACTATCATTGTCTTCATCGGATGATGAGCTATCTTCTTTAGAGAGAAAGTTCCTTTTGGATCCTTGCTTGTTGAATTTCTTAAAGCCTTTCTTTCTCTTTGAGTTTCCATTAGTTTTGTTTGGACATTTTGCTGCAAAATTCCCAACCTCATTATAGCTGAAACATATCAATGGAAGTTTACCTTTGAATTGTCCCTTAACAATTTGTATTTTTCTCGTGAAGTAAGCATATTCTTCATTTGAAATACCTTATTCATCATCTCCCTTTTCTTCACACTTGCAGGTGCATGTCTTTTCAATTGAAGGTTGTTTATCCTTATTGGTTTTCTTAGATGCAACGAATGCAATTTCTAGATGTGAAGTACCCTCTTCTTCATCAAGTCTCATTTCATATGCTATGAGAACTCCATGTAATTCCTCTTTGCTGAGTTTGTCCATATTTGCACTGTATTCTAAGACCGATACCTTTGGGTTGAATATCCCTGGTAACATTCTAAGAATCTTTCGTATAATAGTCTTCTTGTCAACTGGCTCTCAAAATCCTTCCAAAGTATTGGTTATTTCATCAACGTATTGAAAGTATGCAGCAATTTTGCAATCTTCTTTCATTCTGAGTTGCTCAAATTTTTCTCTATAGATTTGAAGCTTTGCTTCTTTGACATTTGAGTCACCTGCATATATATTCTCAAGCTTGTCCCATACATTTTTGGCGGTTTTGCAACCCAACACCTTATGATAAGCAGATTCAATAAGTCCACTGATAATAATATTCTTTGCTTTTGCATCATTTACCAAATTCTTCTTACCTTGTTCATTCGTGGTTGATGTAAATCCATTTTGAATAGTGTCCCATACTTCGTAACCTTGCGCCAAGAGATAGACCTCCATTCTTCCTTTCCAAAGTGCATAATTATTTTCATTGAATAGAGGTACACCATTCTTGGTATACTCCATGACCTCCTTCCAGCTGTTAAACTGCTATTGAAGGAACCAAGCTCTGATACCAATTTTTGGAAATACTGAGAGGGGGGGTGAATCAGTATTTCTTTCAATTAGAGCATTAGTTAATCTTCAATTATTATCAGTGTTTGTACAATGATAGCAGCAAACAAGAGGAACACAAATGCACACAATTTTTAAGGTGGAAACCCACTCCAGGACAAAACCACCTAATGCTTTTCTAATAATTCTTTTCAACTCCAATTGAAAATAAAGCTCCAACTTCCTAGAATCTAGAAAAGCATTCTTCTCCAGCTCCCACTGGATGGACGCTCCAATGCCCGAGATTCTTCAGTAGTCACTGAACGGATGCACCAACACCCAATGAGCTACAACTCACCCTAGCACCACCCTACCACCCTATAGAAGAATAAAAGAAGAATGGAATCTCGTACCAGAGAAAATGGTCCACTTTACAATGATATAGAATGATGTAGAAGAAGAAGATATAATATACCATAACCCCAACTTTTACACAACCACTGCCTCTTCAACCCTTGGTAGATAGACACTAGTACAATTTGTACAGTAATATATTTAAAATGAC
This sequence comes from Pinus albicaulis, assembly GCA_034641835.2. Lineage (NCBI taxonomy): Eukaryota > Viridiplantae > Streptophyta > Pinopsida > Pinales > Pinaceae > Pinus > Pinus albicaulis. The sequence goes on along the minus strand of CM076574.1, from coordinate 420,219,941 downwards.
TAAGCACAATGATACCTTTACAATGATTGTATGCAGTGCTTCCCACTTGAAGACTTCATATGATGAACTTCTTACTGCTGTTATGCACCTTGGTTGCTTCTCTTTTCATGCTACTCTCTTCTACACCTTTCTTTGCTTTGCTACCGTAGAAAGTATGGTCCTTTGCAACCCTTGACAACACATGATCTAGCTTTTTCTTGCCTTCTAGGAGCTCGATATTGAATCTGGTTTATCTCTATTATTTCAAATCCTCAATATCTAATTTTTGGTCCTATAGTAGTCCTTTGAGTCTTCTTTCCAATGCCATAGGCCTGACCCAATTTGGATTCTCCAAGAGAGATTTATACCCAATTTCTCACACTGCCCTAATTATGGAATGTTTCACTAGAGCGCACTTGTACGACGTGCCACGTGTCACGGTTTCTTCATTTGTCTCTAAAATTTATAGAGCACAAATTAAAGACTATGCACTATCCATCACTTTTTATGGAATTCCAATCTGATACTCAGAGAGGGATTTATGACGAATTTACCAAGGTCACTTCTTTGAGATGAATTTCAGGAGCTTGCAAAAACCCTTACTTCCATAGATCATATCTCCAAAAATATTACACAACTTGATCTGAAATTTTTACTGAAGCTTCCTCAGGATTTCGGCTTTGCCTCATAAAAAATTCCACTTCTGAGCCTTCGTAGAAAAATAGTTAGAGCGAAAATTCCACGATGACCTATTTCAGATGGCCGAATCCCTTGCCTAAGGAGGAAATGAAGATCACAATATATATGAATGCTTAAGTTGAGAGGGGCTTTAACAAGTGAATGTGGGAGGGATTTTAGAAACATAAAAAATATTAATTATGAATTTTCAATGACCCATGCCCCAACCCCATGGGGTTTTAGCCCACTAACTGGGGTACAAACTTCAAACATGAATATCTCTCAAACCGTGAAGAATTACATGGCGTGCCATATATCAACGGAAACATATCGACAAGTAGAAACCATAAAAATCATTATTGACCCAGAATATATTCATTTGGTAGCTCAAACTTCCCATTCAATTTTGGGTTAGCCCCTGGTACTGCTTGGGTTGACATCAATGACAACCGTTGATCAACAGTCTCCCTTTATATATGCGATGGTATGGGGAGCATAAGTCCATACTAGTGCTGTCTAAAGCCAGATGGCAAATGACAACTACTAGGTTTAATAACGCCGAAACACATCACTAGCCTAGACCTCTAAATATTCCGTTAATGTTTCAATGTTGCCTTAGGTTAATTGAATAAATTTTATAGTTGATATTCAATCTATGTTTCAATTTCAGGCCCTATCGAATGTTGTATTTCAAAAATCCTCTAAATGCACACTACATGCCACAAAATATCACTGTGTTCGATGAAGAGCCAACTACGGGAGGGTTGAGACCTTGTCAAATAACAACAAAATGAGCACCAAGACATCCACTACTGTCTCTAATGCAAGCTAATGAAACTAAAATTTTTTCCCTTAGAGTTATATAACACTAATAATGAGAAAAAGCTTTCAATTTTCACTAGACTAATCACAATGCAAAGAAATTGTTTTTGTATTTTTCAATGTTTTAGAGAAAATGCACCAAACGAATGAAAAAACTAATGAAGAAACCAATTCAAAAAATGACAGTGAGAGAGATGAAACAAACGAGTTAACTCAATACAAACACACAAAATTAAGACCCAAATTGATGGAGAAATCCCTCAAATCGAAGAAGAATCTCAAAAAGACTCACACAAACCATGCAATCTAGGCTTGGAATGAGACAAAGAGAAACTTGAATGAAAGAAAGAAAAATAACTCAACTGACGCAATGATACAATGGAATCCAGCAAAATGAATGCAAAGAAGCGAAAACAAAGTCGACTAGGAAAACAAGGACCAAAAACTCCCGCGGGAGGCTCAGCACACTGTAGCACCTAGAAACCCTAGGGCTAGAAAGCAAAACTGATAGTAAAAAGGAAAACAACCGGAGGACAAGGGAAAAACACAGTCAAAAAAGACTTCAAGGCACTCAATCAATCAAAAGGATGACACCAAGACTAGAAATCAAGCTCAGAGAGCCCAAAAGCAAGCAAACCCTAACACCAAACAGAGTTGGCATGCCTGTTTGGCTGTAATCTGTGCCAAAACAACGTTGGCGTGGGGGCCTAACTAGCATCAAGTGCCAGCTGGCGCGAATTTCAAGAGTTAAACGACGCCAATCAAGTTTATTATGGGAAAAATATAAAAAAGGACAAACCAAGACTGGATCAGGTCTTCTAGGGGCTGAACAGGAGTTTGATACCAAATGAGGTGAACCAGAAGAGCAAATAAATCACTCAAAAGCCAAAAAAAACAAAAAGAATAAAGACTAACTCCAACTATATCCCTAGTGGAGTCGCCAGTTTGTTGAAGAGGTAAATCCCCTCTGTGGATAGAGGTGATCCCACTAGCCTAGATCGAGTCTAGCAACAATCAAGTCACGCAATGACGCTGGTTCCTAGTTACAAAAAGACCAAGATTGCGATAAGTGGCCTACCTCAAATCTCACACAGTTTTCATTGAAGAAAAGATGACGTTTCTCGTCCCTCGCTTGACAGATCATGATCCTTCCATTCGGCACGTCCGAACACCTGTACATGTGCAAGGAAACAACAACATACAACGTAAAATCTAAAGCATGTAACGATATATCAGTAAGAGAGGATATAATTCATTGTATTACATAAAGAAATAAACACATGAATGGAACCATAATTAGAGTCGCTTATATTATAAATGACAAAAGGGAGATTACAACCAAAATATTTGATGCTATGATCTTCCTTCGGCGGAGATGACAGTGGAGCGCGTCTCAAAAAATCCTGTTGGGAATCTGGACGAAGCTCTCTCTCTTCGGCTTGGCTCTCAAGGGTTTCCCGGCTATAGTTTCCTTCCTACAAGTTCAACTAGCTTTCTAATGGAGAAGGCAAGCTTTTATAGATGGAGGAAGGGGAGTTGGGATCCCTATAATCATGGGATAGGCCCTATCTCTAAAGAAGCTTCCATGATAGGTGGAAAACCACTTTCTATATATGGAGATCTGAAGCCAAACCACTCAACTCCCTTTGATGATTCATTCAGGAGTTTGTTGAAATCAAAATTACGCCATTTATTTTTAAAAAACATCCCTTATTAAGCTTGAAACGAGTGAAACACAGAGACAGGGTGCCAGTTGGCGTGCCCTCTATGGTGGATTTCCCCCATTGGCGTGAGGACTGAACTAGCTAGTTGTGCTAAGGCTAAAACATATGTTTTTAGGGTTTTTCAAAGTAAATGTTCTTTAGGGGAATGTTTTTCCTTATGCAAGGGGATATCATGAAGATGGTTTCAGGTCATGTCACTACTCACAGGTCACGGGAATAGCCCTCCAATATGCGGGATGAGGGATTACAGGGACGGTGACAAAATGCTGTGTAACACTCATCTTCTACTTCGCCTGGTGAAAGTTTGGATTCTGGTACCCAGGTGGCTAAGAAGAAGAAGAAGAAGAAGAAGACTAAGAAGAAGAAGAAGTCAGATAAGCGAGAGGCTAATTCTGCAGTTGTTGCTTCTAAAACACCTGCTCTCGATGAGCCTTCCAACCCTCCGCGGAAAGTTAAGTTCCCTTGCATGTTGTGCCAGGGAAACCATATTCTTTTAGATTTCCTTGGAATTCCCAAGGTGCTCGAAGTATGGTCCAAAGGTCACCCATCGTTTTCTTTGGCTTCCGAGAGTCAGGTTGGGGGCACGTCTTCAGCTAGTGCTGGTAAAGCTCCTAAGATTCAGGGTAAGCTCACCAATGCCTGTAAATTGTGTGAAGGGCATCATGCCATTCACGTTTGTCCATATATGGATGAAGCCAAGAGAGTTTTGGACAACTCAACTGTTTCTGCACCGTGCCTTCCTGCTGGTTACAAACAACTTTCTTTGAGTCCTTCACTAGTTGATTCAATGATCAGTCAAGAGTCATCCTTGCTTGATCCCACTCCCCCAAAAATTCACCATCATGAATCCATCCCTGACCAATAATTGGATGTGGCATTGGTCGACTTGATCCTACCTACGGTTCATCAGGTCTTTTCTGTTGAGACTGGATTTCATCCCCCTCATGTTCCTCTTGTTTCTTCAGATTCCTCGGACTTGGAGAAATATTCTCCTGTCCCTATACCTCAAGAAGCTACTCCTCCACCTCCCATGATGGAGGTCCCGGAGGATACCCCTCCCACCTCCGTGATGGAGGTCATGGAGGATGCTCCTTCTTCTTCTGTAACACCAGGGTAAGACCATATCGGTTCGATGGTAGCCCCTCCAAGTAGTTTGGTCGCTTCCTTTGATTGGATTCGATTTGCAGGATACCACCTTCTGTCTTATGTGCCTTTTGAGATAACGGTACAAACCTTTGATCTGGTCGTACCTAGCACTATTATAGATGAAGGCATGTCTGTCAGTATTTTTTCTTCAACTACTTGGCAAGTGTTTGGTTCGCCTCCGCTTGTGCCTGTTACCCAGAATCTGTTGGCGTTTAATAGAGGAACTAGTCAACCGTTAAGGATCCTTCCGAAATTTCCTGTTACTTTGGGAGGGAAAACTGTCCATATGGATGTGATGGTTGTTCCTGGCCCCTTGCAATTTAATTTACTCTTATGGCATGACTATACTTATGTCATCGGAGCGCTTGTCTCTTCCCTCTTTCATGTGATCTGTTTCCCACACAAAGGTTGAATCGTGACCATTGATCAGATTTCATTCTTTGGTCCAGGCATGACATCTGGTCCACCATCTTCCCTTTCGGGTCTTTATCTGCCGGTTTGATTACTGCCACAGGTTAATTATGTGTCTACCTCTCCTGTGCTCGCGTTCAGTGATGGTGTCATTGTGCATCATGTGTCGGGGGCATTGGGTCCTGATTTCCGCGATGTTGTTCTCCCATTGGATGAGAACCTCTTGGAAGCCATGACTTCTTATTCATCATGATGAGTTGTTGTCAGAGCAGAGTTCGTTTTCTTGTGTCAATCTCCTTAAAAAATGAAACAAGGTCGTTGGAGCATAGTTTGTTTTCTTGTGTCAAGCTCCTTAAAAAATGAAACAAGGTGGTCGGAGCATAGTTCATTTTCTTGTGTCAAGCTCCTTAAAAAATGAAAGAAGGTGGTTGGAGCATAGTTCATTTTCTTATGTCAAGCTCCTTAAAAAATGAAACAAGCTGGTCGGAGTATAGTTCGTTTTTCTTGTGTCAAGCTCCTTAAAAAATGAAACAAGCTCTTCGGAGCATAGTTCATTTTCTTGTGTCAAGCTCCTTAAAAAATGAAACAAGCTCTTCTAAGGATAGTTCGTTTTCTATGTCAACCTCATTAAAAAATGAATTAGATCACGAGGATGGTTCTTTTAATATATCAACCTCGTTAAAACAATGAAACACATTCTCGTTCAATTTGAGTCTTTGATTAGATCTCGTAAAATCCCAGTCGAGTCTTTCTCTTAGGTCTCATAATTGAACCTTCATTCCATCCACCTGTCAGTAACTAGCAGTCTACTCCGATAAATGCACTGAAGCTTGGGGTCATGTACCTCGAATTGAGTCACCATGCTGGGGGCATGCAAAAATTTTCAAGCATAGTTTGTTTCTGTTTCAAGCTTGTGTAAAAATGAAACCGGTTTCAAGCATAGTTTATCTTTGTTTCAAGCTTGTGTAAAAATGAAACCAACTTCAAGCAGAGTTTTCTGATTTCAAGCTTGTGTAAAAATTAAACCATTCCCATTTTACCTCTCGTGATTTCCATTTTATCTCTCTGATTTGCTATATGAGCCTTGGTTTTATCATTCCACCGTCACTATCTGCTTGGTTGATCATATGCCTTCACTTGATTGTTTTACCCATTCCTGAGGTGTTACATAGAATTTTTTCACCGTCCCTGCAATCCCTCATCCTGTACATTGGAGGACTATTACCATGATCTGCGAACAGTAAAATTTCCTAAAACCTCCTTCATGGCATCCTCTTGCATAAGGACAAACATTCTCCTGAAGAAAATTTCCTCTGAAAAACCCTAAAAATAGATGTTTTAGCCTTGGCGCGACTAGGCAGTTCATCCCTTGCGCCAATGGCGGAAATCCACACTAGAGGGCGCGCCAACTGGCGCCCTATCCCTGTGTTTCACTCACGCCAAGCTTATTAAGGGATGTTTTTTAAAAATAAATGGCAGAAGTTTGGTTCTAACAAACTCCTGAATGAATCTTCAAAAGAAGTTGAGTGGTTTGGCTCCAGAAGTGGTTTTCCACCTATCATGGAACCTTCCTAAGAGATAGGGCCTAGCCCATGATTATAGGGATCCCAACTTCCCTTCCTCCATCTATAAAAGCTTGCCCTCTCCATTTCCAAGATAGCTGAATGCTTGGGAGCTGAACTTGTAGGAAGGAAACTATAGCCGGGAAACTATTGAGAGCCAAGCCAAGAGAATCTCGTAAGAGAGAGAGCTTCATCCAGATTCCCGACAGGCTTTGTTGAGACACACTCCGCTACGAGCCCCACCGAAGGAAGATCATAGCATCAAAGCATTTGGTTGTAATCTCCCTTTTGTCATTTATAATATAAGCGACTATGATTTTGGTTCCATTCATGTGTTCATTTCTTTATGTAATGTAATGAATTATATCCTCTCTGACTGATATATAGTTACGTGCTTTAGATTTTATGTTGTATGTCGTTATTTCCTTGCATGTGTATAGGTGTTCGGACGTGTCGAATGGAAGGATTGTGATCTGTCAAGTGAGGAACGGGAAAAATCATCTTTTCTTCAACGACGACTGCATGGGATTTGAGGTAGGCTACTTATCGCGATCTTTTTCTTTTTGTAACTAGGAACCATTAGAGACAGTAGTGGATGTTTTTGTGCTCATTTTGTTGTTATTTGAAAAGCTCTCAACTCTCCCGTAGATAGCTCTTCATTGAACAAAGTGATATTTTGTGGCATGTAGTGTGCATTTAGAGGATTTTTGAGATCCAACATTCGATAGGGCATGAAATTGAAACATAAATTGAAGATCAACTCTAAAATTTACTGATTTAACCTAAGGAAACATTGAAACAGTAACAAAATATCTAGAGGTCTAGGCTAGTGATGTGTTCTGACGTCGTTAAACCTAGTAGCTATCATTTTCCATCTGGCTTTAGACAGCGCTAGTACAGACTTGTGCTCCCTGTACTGTCGCGTATATAAAGGGAGACCCCATTAGGTTGCTATCCTTCATCTGTAGGAAGCGACGTCTGTCACCTTTTACCCATGATACACCGGACATAGCATTCGGGGAGATTACCTGCACGTACATCAAGTCCTTGGTTGATTTCTCTTTCATTTTTAAACCAAGGTGTATATGGAAGTTCACAGATATTTGGTACACCCATTTGCCTAGATTACCAGAGCAATCATTTTGATCTTTACTGACTCATTGAATTTTAAAATATCATCAAGCGTTTGTCCTTTCACTCTTGTTTCCAAATTGAAAGTGATAGAGTCATCTTTTACTTGTTTCTAGACTCTTAAAACCTGAAACAGTAAAATTTCCAATTTCAATGTGGTAAAATTAATCACCTACGATCACATGCCCATTTAGAGATTTTTTTTTCGGCCTGTTGTTGTTTTCCTTGGTTTTGCTCATGTGTCTTTGTTTTTATCTCTTCCTCTTTTCGTTACAATCACAGTGGCGGAACCCTCAATTTCGTCTACTGGTAGTCCTTACAAAAACAATTCATCAGAGGTCTCCCAGTCATCTGCTAAGTATCAGCAGCCTATTGTATCTGAGTTTCTCGACGGGGGGCCGGTTATATCTAAACTTCCCTTTGGAGGACCAGTTGACTTCAATTGGCCCTTTTCCAACACTTGGTTTGGATTTGGAGTAGGGGAACACTTCCCTCCTCTTACATCGAGATCGCCTTTCTTGGCTGCTATTATACCTCCTAGTCCTCGTCTTCTTTTAGAAGATCTTGCGACAGGGTCAGATATGGACTCACCCAGTTCTTCTTCTAGTGAGGGAATTCCTAATTCTAGTGAAGATTACCAGCTTTTTCCCGAAGACATCCCCGAAATATTATGTTATGTCTTCACCTGGTCCTTTTCTCCCAGCTAGATATAGGTCTTTAAGTCAGGTCATGGCTGTTGTTGCCTCTATGGGAATATCGACTCTGTTCACGAGGCCGACTATTCCCTCGTTAGGGATGTCGCCATCGACACCTCTCACGGCATCTCATTTTGTCACATCAGTACCTGTTATGCCTACTGTCTGCGTGGCTGCGTCTACGCCTGCTGTCACTACACAGTCAACCAGGACCTCGTCAATTCCTGAAGACATTTACATAGCTTCTGTTATTCCTGAGAATATTTCTCCTGAGGAGTATCAGTTGTCTTTACAGTCTTCAAACTCCAAGGTTGGTCCATCCTCTCAAGACCTTAATCATCCTTAATTTTTCCATTATGGACCATATGGTGCCCCGATTTACGTATTTCCATATCAATATGATGAGCAGGGCAACCCCCTTCGTTTTCCTGCTCCTGAGGCTTATTAGTATATCAACCGTTTTCTGTCTTCCCAGGCTGGGCAACCTTCTAATCAATAAGGACAACCCTTCCAGGGAAAACATTCAGCCCAACCTGGTTATCTATACGACCCACAAGGAAAACCCTTACAGGGATAACCTTCGGGCTAGCAAGGATCGTTGTACGGTCTGCAAGGGCAGTCTTACAACCCTCAAGGTCAACCTCTGCAGCCTCACCCTGTGGTCCAGCCAGGGTAACCTCAAGGACCGACAGGGCAACCGGGGTATCAACCAAGACTGTTGTACAGTCCTGGGGGAAAAACCCATCCTTCTCAACCATTGGTGCAACCTCAGCAACCTCATTTGCCAATTGGTCAAAATGTTGCACAACTAGGGCCATCTTATGGTCCTGTCACAGGTCAACCTAGTTATCAGGCACAACCTGGCCCTCTCTCGCCATCAGGCCAACCCGCTCAGCTGGGGCAGCCTGGTGTTCTTCATCAACCGGGTCAACCTGTTCAACTAGGACAACCTGTTCAGCCAGGCCAACCTGTTCAACCAGGACAACCTATTCAGCCAGGTCAACCTGTTCAAACAGGACATCCTGCACAACTTGTTAACCCTACTTAGTAGCTAATCTATTCTATGCCACATCCGAACTTGCATGTGCGCCCCACTTATCACACTCAGCATTGTCCCACTTACCAACAGCCTGTTTGACCCCAAGGCGGTTATTACCTTCAAGGTCAGTCTCAACTGGTTTACAACCCGCCCCAAGGTTCTAGTTATTACCTTCAATAGCTAGCCTATATTTTATACTCTACAGTCAAATCCCTACACTGCTAAAATGGGGCCCACATATAATCAGGGTCAGTACCCTGGTTATCAACCCCCGTATCCTGGTTTTCAGTAGCCATATCAACCCAATTATACCGCTTATACCCCCTATGGTCAAAATTATCCAAGAAAGAACCAATGGGGGTAGAATTATGCTAAACCAGGTTGGAGTACAGGTACAGGTCCTTATCGGGGACCTGGCATGCCTTTTAATCCTCAGTTACCTTTTCTCACCACGTTGGAATTACTGGATGTATCCAAGTTGACCAATGATCCGATTCTTCATAATCCATATTGGCCTCCGGTTCCGATGAAGGTACCTGGTGACTGTCCCAAATTTGAAGGAAAATATGGATAAGACCCCCAAGCACATGTCATGACCTACCGTTTGTGGTGTTCTTCGAACTCTTGGATAGATGGCTCGATCCATCTACGTCTTTTCCAGTGAACTCTCATCAGCGCTGCTGCTAAATGGTACATAGAACTACCCCGTGGTATTTTTCAAGACTTTAATACTCTAGCTATGGCATTCCTGAAACATTTCCAGTTACCGATTCGTTATGAAGCTGGGACACATCTCCTGACATCTCTAAAACAGGACAAAGCCACTCATATTTCAGATCATATTCGTGAGTGGAGACTTCATCGTCGTCTGATCAAGTTTGACATTCCTGATCAGCTTCTAACTCACTGGTTCACTACCTCCTTTGTCAACAAGATTGCACAAGACATTGCTATGGGGGCATGTGTAATTGAGGAGCAAACCATCGCTCGTGCCCAGTACCTCGATTTAGTGTACTCTCAGTCCGGCACGCTATATGATATCTTGACTGATGCCCCGCAACCTGGGACCTCTAAAGCACTAGCTACCCCATCGGCTAACGGTGTTATTGGTTCCGTCTCTCAGAATTCTCGTAATTATTCTAATGGGAAGTAGAAATTGAATTCTTCCAACAATTTTGCTCCTCCCAGTACTCCAGATTCTGGTAAGACCACGGAGGTTAATGCCATTCAGGCCAATCATGTGGACAAGGCTTCCAAAGGGAAGAAGAAGGGCAAAGGAAATGCCAAATCCAATGCCCCGAAACCAGAATCCTCCAAATCACGTGTTGATGATGGTTCAGAACGAAAACCGAAGTACCCTTGCCTGATCTGTGATGAAGACCACTACACCAAAGATTGTCCCCGACGATCCGAGGTTAGTCAAATTATTAAAGGCTCTAAGGGAACTCCGGTAGTTCTTAAAGAACCTTTTCCATCCCATCAGACCCAGATGGTTGAGCAACCTTCACCATCTGCACCGTTTGGGTCTCAAGTTTTCATGATGAATGGTGCTGCACCTATTTCTATTGCCATTCGATCGAAGGATTATGCCGGATCACGCCAGGCAGCTGGGAAGGAAGTCATTGATGGCCTGCCTCCCCCACCTGCCTCTGGTCCTTTAGAAATTGAGAAGCCCAGTGCTGAACCTGTTGTACGGCCACCTTCCAAAGGTGTTCTCCGAAAGTATTCCTATATTCCAAACACCCGTGCTGCTCAGCATTACAGAATTTTTGAAGATTTGGCACAGGCGCCCTCTGTAATGTCTGCGTTGGAAGTGCTTCAAAGTTTCCCATCTTAGCGGAAAGCTCTATTATCTGCCATCGGCGGAATTGATCCTGTCGATTCTAGTCTTCTCACCTTCGATCTAGAGAATTTTGTCCCTCGACTTCCGCACCAGATTACCCTTGTTATACAAGGCGGCATCAACGGCCTCAATATTCACAGAGCCATTGTGGATGAAGGTGCCTCTACCTGCGTTATGTCATCTGCCTACTGGAAAGCCATTGGCTCTCCAGCCCTCACTTCATCTCCCAATGCCCTCGAGGCATTTGATGGAAGGGAATCAAAACCCTTGGGTGTTCTCGCGAGTCTACCGATCAAATTACAAGGTAAAATAGTCAACGTTGAAGTGGAAGTTTTTGATGCCAAACTCAACTACAATCTTCTACTTGGTCGCAGCTAGACCCATGCCATGCTATGCATTCCGTCCACCCTCTTTCGGCTTTTGAAGTTTCCACATGAGGGCAAGATTATTATTGTTGATCAGTTGTCTTTCTTTACCTCCTCCGAGAATAACGTGCCATACGTGGATCAAATTCCTAATCCCCCTGACATTGTAGGACCTGGTCTTTTCAAGGACCCCATTCTCATGGGTATTTTTCCCATTCCACCACCGAACATCGTTCAAGTCAACATGATCTCTGGGTCAGATGACCCGTGGATCATCCCTTCACCTGAACAGGTTACCTCTTTTGGAGAATCGATGCCTCTGACCCCAGTTGAAATCAATTATTGTGAGATCGTTGCTGCATCAAATCCTCCTCTTGCTGAAAATGCTCCTTTGAGCATGGCTCTTGATGTTTATTCTCAATCCCCTTGGCTCGATGATGCAGATTCGCCTAATCCTTTGAGAAAGGTTTTTCCGTCTGACAAAGTTATTGTGGAGACTATGTCTCTCGAATATCTGTCATGGAGCGATGGACATCATCGTTCCTCGTTCATGCCCGTCTTGGGGGAAATGTCTGATTGTCTTTAGTGTTTTGTATCCGGTTATCCCCCTCCTGAACCTGCTCCTTTGAGCTCGTCAGAGCAGAGTTATTTTTCTTGTGTCAAGCTCCTTAAAAAATGAAACAAGGTGTTCCGAGGATAGTTTTTCTTCTATATCAACCTCGTTAAAAAATGAAACAAGGTCATCTGAGGATAGTTCTTTTAATGTGTCAACCTCGTTAAAACAATGAAACACTTTCCTGTTCAATTCCAGTCTTTGATAAGATCTCGTAAAATCCCAGTCAAGTATTTCTCTTGATCTCGTAACTTGAACCTTCACTCCATCTGCCTTTCACAGGGGTTGAAGCTTGGGGGGCATGTACCTCGAATTGAGTCACCATGCTGGGGGCATGCAAAAATTTTCAAGCATAGTTTGTTTCCATTTCAAGCTTGTGTAAAAATGAAACCGGTTTCAAGCATAGTTTATCTTTGTTTCAAGCTTGTGTAAAAATGAAATCAACTTCAAGCAGAGTTTTCTAATTTCAAGCTTGTCTAAAAATGAAACCATTCTGATTTTACCTCTCGTGACTACCATTTTATCAGCCTATCTTGTCAGATGAGCCTTAGTTTTCTCATTCCATCGTCCCCATCTGCTTGGCCGATCATACGCCTTCACTTGATTGTTTTACCCAATCCTGAGGAACCGATGCGATGAGTGGTCTTGTTAGCCAGCCTCTTGACCTTTACTTGTTCTGAGCAGTTCCACCATCACCGGAACTAGTAGCTGCCCTTTAAGCCACTCGTTCCTCCAGGGGGAGTCTCCTTTCAGCTCTTTTCTGACTCTCTAAAACTGAAAAGATTTTCGAGATGCTTGTCGTTTTGAACTCGTTAAATTGGTTGTGAAACGACATCTACCCAGTATACGTTTACCCCTTTTTCAGGCTGGGATAGATTATTTACGAAAAAGGAATACCCTAGCCTATTGCGACTAGGAGGTTCTCTCAGACATAGTTTTATACCTTTTCGGATATGCGAGACTATCTACGAAAAGCGACTGCTGGAGTTTTCTTTTCCATTGTATTTTCTAATGCTTTAAACATGAAAAGACGTCGAGTTCTTCCTTTGTCATACTCATTAAAAACTGATGACATCGGACTCTGTTGTAATGACGATACTTGAGTTCCTTCTTCCTAGGGCTCATTAAATGTACTAGGTTGGATTTGTCTGAAGGAAAAACTTATATCGCAAGCATATGCTATCCACTTCAAGCTTGTTTCCAAAAATAATTGGGGTACTCGCTAGAAATGGTGGGGGAAAATGGAACTAGTATCACTATCGTGTTGGCAGTATGTCGCTCTTGAACATGGCACTTTTCTGCATTCGTGTCGGGTTGGGGACATCTCATCTCATTATCTGCTTGCCCCCGTGGGTTTGGGTAATCTCTTTTGACCACTCATATACTCTTTGCCACGTCAACATGACCTCTGATCCTTTGATGTCAAATAATGCCAAATCCAGTGTCGTGCCGCCGATATGTTCAAGAGAAGTTGGCCTCTGCAGTTTTCAACCTCCCTCTGATTCTCTACTGACCTTGATTTACAAACATCATGTTCCTCTGTCTTGCGTCGATGATGTGGGAAACACTATGGCCCACCTTCGATCAAGGTCACTTCCTATCAACTTCAGCTCATTATCCAAGAAGCTGATCTAGAGACTCCCTTCAAGTACGTTGGAGCCTACATGCCTCAATGGAAGGTTCTTCGCATTCGACGCAAGGTTTTCATTATTGGACTTCGATCGAATGATTCTGCAGGTGTTCGATGCCAGCTCACTGTCCACATTCCGTGGATTGTACCTATAGTACCTTGAGGGCCATCCTCATTACTGGTGGTTCCTCTCGCGTCTGTTAACGACTTTCATTATTGGCTGGTAATCAGACGATGTTCTTGCATGTTCGACTTCAACTCACATATTCACATGCTTGAACTTATACTATGTTCCAGTCGAGATGGAGCGCAAGACCCTAGATCTTGTCTGATAACATTTGGGCTGCGGATTCTTTGTGTATTACCATGATTAGTTACATGACTCATTTGATTGGATGGCTGTGACCATACCTGAGTCTACTTTTTGATCCTTCTTTGCTGGATGGCTACGTCCATACCTTGGATCTCGGTTATTGTACACTCTATTATGGATGGCTGCGCCCATACCACATATCATGTATCAGAGATATCAGTTGTATTTGTATTTGCAGGTCTTCTGACGTCAGTGTTTTCAGTTGGGCGCATTCTCATAAAGCAATTCACCCCTCCCTCTCTCTCGTACCTCATGCTTTAGGGGGCATCTGTTACACAGCATTTTGTCACCGTCCCTGCAATCCCTTGTCCCATACATTGGAGGACTATTCTCATGACCTGTTAACAGTAAAATGTCCTAAAACCACCTTCATGGCATCCTCTTGCATAAGGAAAAACATTCTCCTGAAGAAATTTTCCTCTGAAAAATCGTAAAAACAGATGTTTTAGCCTTGGCGCGACTAGCCAGTTCATCCCTCACACCAATGGGGTAAATCCACACTAGAGGGCATGCCAACTGGCACTCTGTCCCTGTGTTTCACTCATGCCAATCTTATTAAGGGATGTTTTTTAAAAATAAATGGCAGAAGTTTGGTTCTAACAAACTCCTGAATGAATCATCAAAAGAAGTTGAGTGGTTTGGCTCCGAATCTCCATGTATAGGAAGTGGTTTTCCACCTATCATGGAACCTTCCTAAGAGATAGGGCCTATCCCATGATTATATGGATCCCAACTTCCCTTCCTCCATCTATAAAAGCTTGCCCTCTCCATTTCCAAGCTAGCTGAACGCTTTGGAGTTGAACTTGTAGGAAGGAAACTATAGCTAGGAAACTATTGAGAGCCAAGCCAAGAGAATCCCATAAGAGAGAGAGCTTCATCTAGATTCCTGACAGGCTTTGTTTAGACATGCTTCGTTATGAGCCCTGCCGAAGGAAGATCATAGCGTCAGAGCATTTGGTTGTAATCTCCCTTTTTTCATTTATAATATAAGTGACTCTGATTTTGGTTCCATTCATGTGTTCATTTCTTTATGTAATGCAATGAATTATATCCTCTCTGATTGATATATAGTTATGTGCTTTAGATTTTACGTTGTATGTCGTTTTTTCCTTGAATGTGTACAGGTGTTTGGACATGTCAAACGGAAGGATTGTGATCTGTCAAGCGAGGGACGGGAAACATCATCTTTTCTTCAACGACGACTGCGTGGGATTTGAGGTAGGCTACTTATCGCGATATTTGTCTTTTTGTAACTAGGAACCAACGTCATTGTGTGACTTGATTGTGGCTAAACCCGATCTGGGCTAGTGGGATCGCCTCTATCCACAGAGGGGATTTACCTCCTCAACATGAGGAACCACTGCAATGAGTGGTATTTTTAGCCAACCTCTTAACCTTTACTTGTTCTGAGTAGTTCCACCATCACCGGAACCAGTTGCTACCCTTTATACCACTCGTTCCTCCAGGAGGAGTCAAATTTCATCTCTTTTCTGACTCTCTAAAATTGAAAAGATTTCAGAGATTCTTGTCGTTTTGAACTCGTTAAATTGGCTGCGAAATGATATATACCCAGTATACGTTTACCCCTTTTTCGGGCTGGGATAGATTATTTACGAAAAAGGAATACCCTAGCCTATTGTGACTAGGAGGTTTTCTCAAACACAGTTTTCTACCTTTTTGGATCTGAGGAACTACCTACGAAAAAGGACTGCTGGAGTTTTCTTTTCTGCCTTCTTTTCAAACTCTCTAAACATGAAAAGATGTTGAGTTCTCCCTTTGTTAGACTCATTAAACCTAAATGACATCGGAAATTGTCAATCATGAAGTTATTCGAGTTCCTCCTTCCTAGGGCTCGTAAAATTTACTAAGTTGGATTTTTCTGAAGGTCAAACTTATATGACAAGCATATGGTATCCTCTTCAAGCTTGTGTAAAAATAAAGAGGTACTCGCCAGAAATGGTGGGGGAAAATGGAAGTTATTCGTTATTTGTGTCGGGAGTATGTCACTCTTGAACATGACACTTATCTACAGTTCATGTCGGGTTGGGATATCTTCACTATGTCACTTTGCCTCCATGGGTTTGGGAAATCTGTTTGCCTCTAATTCGATTACCAATTTTTTCAACATGACCTTTGATCCTATTTGAGTCAAATGCTGCCAAATTCCAAAGTCATGTCGCCGATATGTTCAAGAGCAAATCCTTTTTCAGTTTGTACATTCCTTGATCCTCTGTTTCAGTCTTGATTCACACTCATATTACCTTCTCTGTTTCGTGTCGATGATGTGGAATTCATTATGACCCTCCTTCGACATATCACTTCCTGTCGACTTCAGCTCATTATCTGGGAAGTTGATCTAGATACTCCTTTCTGGTACCTTAGAGCTTGCATGCCCTAATGGAAATTTCTTTGTATTCGATGATAGGTTCACATCATTGGCCTTCGATCGAGTGATTTCACGGGTGTTCGACTTTAACTCACTATTCACATTTCGTGGATTGTACTAGTAGTACCTTGAGAGACATTGACATTATGGGTGGTTTCTCTCGCACTTGTTAATGGTTCACATCATTGACCAGTAATGAAGTAATTTTCTAGCATGTTCGACTTCAACACGTCTATTCACATGTTGGAATTTGTACTTTGATCGGGTGGTGTCGAAGTGCAAGACCCTGGGCTTCGACCACAAAAGTCCAGGTTGCGAGGAGTGATGAGTCATTCATGATTATATACATGATTCTTTAGACGGATGGCTGTGACCATACCGTGGGTTCTCTTGTTTTGATCCTCTCTGTACGGATGGCTGCGCCCATACCATGGATCTATTTCATATGATTCCTTTATTCGGATGGTTGCGTCCATGCTGAGGATCCATGCACATGATCCTTTTCTTAATGGATAGTTGCACCTATACCATGGATTCATGTATTTTCAACAGAGATTTCAGTTATGTATATGTATCTATGCTTGATTTGCAGGCCTCCTGATAGCAGCGTCTGGTTCCTTGCACGTACTTGTAAAGCATTTCACCCCTCACTCATGTTCGGACTTCATACTTTAGGGGGCATATGTTACAGAGTAATTTGTCATTGTCCCTACAATCCCCATATCACACATTGGAGGGTCATTTCTATGACTAATTAGAAGTGTCATGCCTTGCAAATACCATCATTGCATCCCTTGCCATGAGGACAACAATCCTTCTGTTGACCATTTCCTGAGTAGACCACTAAAAACACTTGTTTTTGCCTTGGCGTTGGTAGCCTGTTATGCCCTCACGCCAATGAGGAAAATTAACATTGAGCCCGCGCCAGATGGCGCTCTATCCCAGTGAGCTGCCCACGTCAATATTTTTATGGAAATTTTTTTAACAATAGAGGCAAAGTTTCGATCACAACAACTTCGTGGATGAGTCATAGGGAGTGGTTCGACTAAATAACCACGGTCGTCCTCCTTTGGCCTCTTGTTTCCACCTTATGGGGAAAACTCCCAAGGGATAAGGCCTCCCTTCCACTATTGTAGGGATCCCAACCTCCTCCTCTCCTCTATAAATACAGCCATCTTCCATTGCTGTGCTGGTTGAACATGTTCTAATTGAACAGACAAATGAAAAAGTTAGCATAGAGAGGAAGCAATCATAGCTTTGGGAGAATAGTGCAGAGTGTGATTTTGTGTGTGTGTTGAGAACATAGTGAGATCTTGGACCTTTGTTCATGAGGGTGTGCCAAACGTGCTTGGATACAGACCTGCCGAAGGAGAGCCTCAACATCAAGGCTTGGTTGTAAACTCCCCTTTTCTTTATCATAATAAAATGCATCTGATGTTTATCTTCCATTCTTGTTTACATCTATAATGAGATTTATAACATTCCTTGATTAGTTAGATAGGTTGTAATTTTTTTATGTTTGTCGTGATGTTACACTTGTCGTGTTTTCTTGACTGTCTGTACAGGTAATCGAACGTTGGTAGTAATGTGTATCGAGCTGGAGAAGAGCGAAAGATCAAGAAGCTTTGACGGAAGATGACAACATAGCATCAGAACGAGGAAGGTCATCTTCCTTGATCTGAATTTCATTTACAATCTAGGAAGGTAGATGTTAGTATGTTCCCGTAGTTGCTACATCCACCCTAGGGCTAGAGGGATCGCCTCTGTCTGCAGAGGGGATTTACCTGGAGAACACCAAGGCTTTGAACCATTTATTTACTTCTTCTAAGAAACTCTAAGCAAGGATTCTCATCTTGGCATCATCATTGTCTACTTATTATAAATCTATGAAATATGTGATCTTATCAATTGTTTGCCTCTCTGTAACATCAATGGTTCCATCAAAGAGAGGAAGCCTTTTCCCATAGTTCTGCAGTAAATCAGTGAGTTGACCCACCAGAACCAATGGAGAAAATCTAGCCTGGTTGTTCTAGGAGGTAATCTTGTAGGTACAACAGGAAGTGCGCGTATTGAAGGTGTTTGTGTAGGAGGGAGAGTATATGATGTAGAAGCAGCAATATGGATGGATGAAACTGAAAGAGGATCAACGGACAAGACCTCCTACTGATATTGTATGAAAGCATTCTTGGAGGTATATTGGAGATGGTTGCTACTTTTTGAAGCTTATCGAATTGAATCAAAACCTTCCTATCAAAATCTAACTCTAAATTGGATTCTATGGATGATATACTATTTTCAAGATTTAGAGAATCAAATACAACTTTAGATAGAGATGTTACTTTAGAAAACCTTAAAGGATCAAATACAATTTCAGACAAGGATGTTTCTAGTTTGGATCTACACAGTGATACCTCAAATTTCAGATTCAAAGGAATATCTTCAAGCGAAAATAATTTGGTAGGAAAATATGTAGACCTTACCAAAGTATATGAACTCGATTGAATCTTTGAATGCTGAGGTCTTTTTTTTCTTATGAGGCTCTCTTGATCTTCAATGGGAGAAGCTAGATGCAGATCAAGATTTGATCGAGTGTGCCTTTTAGGAGCCAATGTATTCTTGCTTCTACACTTTGGCTCTCTACAACTTGAATCTGCCTTCACGAAAACTAGGGCCTATCAGCCATAGGCCTAGAATTCAATGAAAAAGTATGATACACCCAGGTAATATTTGTCACTTCGCTCCCCAACAACGGTGCCAAAAATGTTAGCCTCTATAATGTCCCAAGGCTAAGAAACAATATCGAAGGAGGTGACCTCAAACTAAGCTTTGAGTTTGGTATCTAGCCCTACCAAACCAGATAGGGCTCTCTCTATGAAATCACAAACAAAGGTTTTTATAGATGAGGAGTATATTTTAGGCTAGTTAATTCAACTCTAGGGTTTTGAAATTTTCATGGTTTTTCTGCTAGATCAGGGATGAAAACTGGGTAGCTAGGTCAATTTGTCAAAGGGTCGTAGCTGCAAATATATAAAGGATAAAGGTAGCAATGCTTTAGTGATGGGATTAGGGTTTTTTTGGTGTAGTGCAGGGTTTGAAAATGAAGGAGGATCTTAATGATCATGTGTCACGAATTCATTAAAACAGAAGGAAGAAAACATAAAATGATATTCCCAAACAAAATAGAGCTTATGAATAATTATGCTTATCAAAATTTTAGGAAGATCACTGAAGAAAGAAAGGCATGGAAAGATAACATGTATATCATTTATTAAAGACTATAACAGAGAAAATGCAACATAAAAAAATAATTGCACATGAATTCCTAGATAATAGCTACAACTGGTCTTTTGAAATTTATGAGTAAATGTTGAATCACAAGCTAAAATAGTCCCACCCTCTGATGTCCCACCATCAACATGACTAAGAAATGCATACATATAGAGAAAAAATTATTTCTCATATCTCAGTGGTTGAATCCTAGAGTGGAGGAGCAGTTCACATGATTCCCTCCCATAAAACCTAAAGAATAGGGAGGTTAACCAAACTCTCCTCAAGATAGAGAAACTCATACATTTGACCATAAAATGACTTTTACAATCATGTATCGACCTCATTTTTACTCTAACCAGCATAATTACACACGATTACATCATCACAACATCAAAAATGAAAAATTACATTAGTGGAGGTTGAATATGGACTAATTCAATTGAGAAAAGTGACTTTCAGGCAAAAACACAACAAAATCAGGAAAAAATGCTTTTGGAGGCCTTCCCAAGGTCTAGATCCTAACCTAAAAGATATTGGAGAAAGATATTATTGTATTCTACATGATAGATTCCTCAAGCCCTGAAAAATACTTCTCCTATCCCCTCAAAAGTCTATTATCCAAAAGGTACTCCAGAAACACAATGAGTTGTTCAAAAAGAGGGCAAAAAGTTGTTTTTGAGTGGTTTTTTACCCTTTTCACCTACCAAAACTTGCTGAAAGTTTGCTCCCAATGGCTAGAAGTGATATAGAAATTACGAGAAATCAAAATATGCAAATAATTTGTCATTTGGAGGCCCCCATCAAAATAGCAGCGTGGGGCACGTTGCGTTTTTGACCTAGTGACTGTAAAAAAGCTATCAAAAAATCCAAAATATTCAAAAAAATTCAAAATTTGTCCAAATTTTCTCAAAATTGCTTCAATCGTTCTTCATGCAGATCTGAGATGGAATTCTAAGCTATCAGGGAACCATCAGCTAGCATATCCAACTTTCCCTTCTCCTTTTCCTCCATTAGGGTTTCTTTGAGATTTTCTTTCAATTACTTGATTTTGGCGTGAGACACCTGATTTCTCTTGTAATAGTGCATGTACATGTGTCTTTGAGTTTTATTGTTCTTATTAGACCTATTCGGGAGATTTTCCAAATGACCATTGAATCTATCAATCCAATACTCCTTGTCTTGCTCAATGTCTGCTAGTATGAGCTCATCCACAGTCATTTGTGTCTTTGGTGGATATGCCTCTCTTTTTTGCTGAAGTTCCCTTTTTAAGCCTCTACTTTGTTGGCATATTCCTTCTAACTTTCTCTTCATGCTCATATGACTCATCTATATCAAATATTTCTTTTCGCTTTATATCCTCCTTGTTGCATCAACTCTATGCCTATTCAAAATTAGTTGATTTACCTTCAATTGCATATTCTCCTGCTCTAGGAATGAAATCAAGAAGTTGGCCTTGGAAAATATGTCCTTAACTTATCTGATCTCAACATCTTTATCCATGATGACCTGCTATACTGATCTATGCTCCTCATCCACCTCCAAGTCTTCCATTTCAGTGTCAATATGGATAGGCTCCTCATCATGAAAATGTGCCTCGTGTTGTGGTGATGATCTCTGTTATTTTGTTGTAGGCTTGGCCCCTTCCACAATGTTTGAAGAAAACACAAGCTTCCTACCTCTCTGATATGTCTGAGTCACTTCATCGCTAGGTGTCTTCTTCACTGAAATTCTACTAAATGATCCAATCTCCATTTGTTTGGATGGCACTGATGGTTTTGCTAATGATGTACTTTGGCTAGTAGCCTGACTAGCAGGGGGGGAAAATACCTTGGACTGAATGAATGTCTCCCAAGTGATGTTCTTCTGTGCAAGTTGGGGCAAGACAATGATTTTAATGAGGGCATGGTGAAAAAGGTTGGCTTGATGATCACTCTTCCTATGCTGCAATTTCTATGCCATTTTAGCCAAGCTCTTGTAGAGGTAATATGATAGGTTGAGAGGTTTTACTGCTGTGAAGTGAATGAGAAATATAACATGATACTTGTACAATATATAAAATATTCCCTCACATGTAAAGTACTTCATAATGGCCCTCATCAATTGGGAAAATTTATCAAGTAGCTGACCAAAAGGAAACACTTTCTTAATGCAATCTTTGTAGTGACCCATGATGAAGGGTTTACAGTTTTGCACATCCAAATATAGGTTCTTAAACCACTTTTACCCATTTTTTGGTATCACTGTATCTCTAGCTATGGCCTTAGTTGAGATTGTGAAGCTCACCTCTGAAATTATGACCTTATCACTCCTAAGGTTAGTGGAAAATAAGCTTGTCAACTTGGCATGATATTTGACTTTTTGAATTTTCTCACAAAACCTAAACATACTACATTTTGAAAAAATTCCTTGGCTAGTGAATAGGGCATCAAATCATGAGTGTTGAGTGGTTCAAACCTTGATACTTGACCTCCCTTTTTATAAGATTTCATTTCTCCCTCCATGTTCACAGTTTGCAAGGAAAAAAACCCTAGAGGGAAAAATAGGGATAGTGAGTGAGGGGAAGGGATGAAGGTGTTATGGAATGGATATGAGGGTAAGAAAATCTAGGGAAGTAGGTAGCAGTTTTAGGGAGCTTAGGGAATTGGAAAGGGATGAAATGAGCGTAGGAATTAGCCTAGACAAATTTAACACAATCCTAGCCCTAGAAATTTCCCAAAATGCAGTGTGGAGCTAGGGTTTGGTTGTAGGGTCTTGGGTAATGATAGCAGAGGAGTGTAATGGTTGTGGAAGGTTTTTTTACTTGCAAACTTAAAAAAAAAATATTCACCCACAAAAACGCAGTGTGGGGACAAATGTGGGCTTTGCACTATAAAAACAAGGAAATAAAGTTTATATTAATTTCCCATTGGTTTAAAGTTACATGAAAATAGATGATGAAACCTTCAAATGTTGCTCAGAACCCCTAGGAGCTTGTTTTTTCTTGAAGGAGAGAAAACACAACATATAGGTGAAACTGTAGCGTGGCTACCTAAAAACTTAGCGTAGAGGTGAAAATGCAGCGTGGAAGCTTGAAATCACGTCTTTAGAGTATCTTCTAGTCCTGAAAGTGCTCGGGAATTCTTTGCTGGTGAGTGAGAGCTCTTTTCCAATGGAATTAGAGAGAGAAATTATTTTTATGGTCTTTTATAGCTTGTGGAAGTCCTTTTCTTCATTATGGTGTGGTGGCCCACCAAATTCTTTTCACTTTTGCTTTGAAAACTATGCATATTTGGAACATTAGAACTTATTACATCATATTTAAAATAGATTACACTTGAAACATAATTTATTGAGAAAATTCCCTATTACTACTCCTTCATTGCCGAATGTATTAATGAAATAATTTTTTTTGGTGAATTAAACCCTAATGACCTAATGGTGACACTGAGTTAAATGAGGACCATGGTGGTATGACTGAGAAAAAAATTATGATTTTGGAGTGATGACTCATCCAACTAAGAGATGGAAATGACCAACTCATTTTTTTTTAAAGGAGAAGTAATATTCCTAGACACACTAGCTAGTGACTAAATTTGTATTTGAAGACCCACTGAAACCATAAAAATTTGACTCGACACCCTAACAAAAACCTTTTAAGAGAATATTTGATTGGTGGTGACAGGAAGAACTCGCTGACACTAACACAGTCCTAAATATCTTTTTTCTCTTTTTGTACCACTTGTATCCTTTACTTTGAGGAGAGTACCTAAGAAATATAACCTCATCAACATGTGAATCAAAATTTCTAGGTTTTTTATTATTCCTTTAGATAAAGAATTTTTTCCCAAATACCTTGTAACGTTTCACCGATGCATGTATTCCTTTGCATAACTCATAAGGATTCTTATCAATGTTAGGCGTGAGTTAGGATAACTCGTAGATATATTATTTCTTGTGAAACTTCTCCCCAAAATTTGTGAGGTAATTCTGCTTCATCCATCATAGCTCTTGACATCTCCTGGATTACTTTGTTCTTTCTCTTAGCTACTCCATTTTATTATGGAATTATGGCCATAGAATATTTCCTCCTTATGCCATGTTCTTCACATAATTATTAAAAATCTCCTAAAGAGTGTTCTCCTACTCTGTCTGATCTTAAGAATTTGATCTTTAGGTCCTTATCATATTCTACCTGAGCTTTAAATGTCTTAAAATTTAAGCGCTTATGATTTCTCTTTTAAGAGCATGATCCATGTAGCTCTGGTAAAATCATCAATAATCAACATAAAATGAATCTCTCCTCTTGGTATTTTTTTTCTACTTGGGCCACATATATATTTTTGAATTAGGTCTAGTGGTTTGGATGAGGATAACTCCTTTGTCTTGAAATGAGTCCTAGTTTTCTTACCAATTGACAAGACTTGCAAATTGAATTGTCAGGATTTGATTATCTTGGAAATCCTCTCACAACTCCTATCTTGTTGAATTTTATCATACTTCCAAAATTCATGTGACTGATTCTATAAGGCCATAACTAGGTTTCATTGGTCTTTCTCAAATAGAATATTAATATGGAGTCATCAAACACATATACATTATTGTGAGCTCTAACTGCTTTACCAACCAAATTTCCATTCTTTTCATATCAGATCTCACAATATTTGGATTTAAAGGTCGCATTATCACCGTTATCACACATCTATCTTACACTAAGCAAGTTGTGCTTGAGACCCTCAACATACAACACATTTTTGGCTTTAGTATTTTCATCAATACTTATTATTGCCTTGCCCTTAATTCTGGTTTGGGAATTGTTTCCGAAAGTGACATTGTTCCCTCTATCATTTTCTCTTACCAACATGATTTTTCTCTTATCCCCATTCATATTCTTGGAAAACCGATTATCCATGTACCATATTTTCTCTTGATTATGTGCCAAAAAATCAAGCCGACATTCCATGTTCTTTCCAGACTTGCATTTCCAGTTTCCTTATACTTTAGAAAAGGCTAGCTACTAAGTGCTGTAGGATTTAGATGGATACTTAGACCTACTTTTATCATTTCCTTCTGCCCAAAATTATTACACTTGAAGCATTCAACATCAACCATCAAGGGAGAGAAGGGCTTTCTATCTCTAGGAGGAGAGTCTTAAGATATATAATTTGGATACTTATTGTATCTGAAATTTTCATCTATTTCAACTTTGAACCTTCTATAATCAACAACTATATGTCTAAATATATGATATTTATAACAATGACCATAAAATAAATAAGAGTACATAAATTTGGAGATTTCATGAGTTTGTGCATGATTTTACCTCTGTTGTATTGTTGATTGATTCATTCTTCATTGGTATGAATTCTTTTAGAAGTTGGAGTTTTTATTCCAGTGATGGGATCCTCTCTGGCTTGTAACCTTTCTATATTCATTAATTCCATATTGATGCACCTTTTCATAGATTTTTGGTCCATCAAATCCTATGGACCTAAATTTAATCTTCCTCATAGAAGATTCTCGTGGTTTAGAATATCTTAGACCTATTTTGTTTTCTCTAAACCTTTGACTACATAGAATCTAATCTAGATTTCTTGTCCCTTCTATAGATTTTTATTTTACACCATTCTTGGTCTCTAGTCTCTCAATATACATTCTTAGAAATACAAATTCTTCCTCAAGACTATGACTTTTTTCTTCCCATTCATGGATCAAATCATTGAGAAATTCTTATTTTTTCTTAGCTTCTTCTATTTTAACATTCAGGGATATACTTGTTTCTTTGCATGTCTCTGTGATCTTGTCCTCCTTTACTTTGAACAACTCCTACTTGATATGAATATTCTCTTCTTCTAATTTCTCGCATGTTTTTTGTTTTTCTTCTAGTTGAAGAGTTAAGATGCCTATACTTTTAATAAATTCTTCAAATTTTTCTTTTTGATAAACAAATTCCTCATTTTTTCAGTTATACATACCTTCTTCAACATGATGCAGTTATTCTTTTAGCTGCATGTTCTTTCTTATGGCCTTATTTAACTCATCAAGAAAACTTATGGGTTATCCTTGAAAGTACACTAATCCTACTTCTTATTCTTCCTCTTCGGAGTCTACAATATTTTTTTTCTTAGAGTCTGCTCCAAATTCCATGAGTAAATACTCATTTGACTTTGTTCCTTGGAGTCTGCTCCAAATTCCATGAGTAAATTCTCATTTAACTCATCCTCTGAGGGGTTTACACTATCTAACTCTGGTGTTGAGATATCCTCTTTAGAGTAGAGCCCCTTTTTCTTAGAGAGATTCTTATTTTGATGTTTTTGAGATTTTCTTCTAAATTCATGATCATATTCCTTTTTTTTCATTTCTTTGTAAGGGCACTGGACGAAAAAATTCCAACTCTTCCATAGTCAAAGAATTTAAAGGAAAGTTCCCTTTATAATTTCCTGATCGAAGCTTTAGTTTCCTGGAAAAATGAGCCAAATCCTAATCATATTCGCAGCTAGAAAAATTTTGATGTTCCTTGTGCTCCTTAGCCTTCTTGTAAACCTTGAACTCTACCTCCTTTGTTTCAGACTTCTATTTTCTTACTCTCACCTCATAGGCTACGAGAGCACCAAGGAGTTGGTCAATCATGAGATTCTTTAGATTAGACATGTATTCAATGGAGAATATTTTGGCATTAAATCTCATGGTTGGATATCTTAATACTTTTTGAACAATTATATCTTCTTTTGTAGCTTCACCGAATCTTCTAATCATATTTGTTACTTTATCAACTCTAAGGAATTATTATGTTATGCTTTCTTCTTCACTGATTTTTAAGCTTTCAATCATCATTTTGGAGGTTTTAAGTTTGGTATTATTGACTTTATCATCTCCTTCATGACTCTAATTAAGCTTGACCCATACTTGCATAGCGGACTTATACTGCATAATTTTTACAAGTTGGATTGACTAAGGCCAAAAAGAATGGAATTCTTGGCTTTCGAATTATTTTCATAAAAACATTTACCATCTTCATCAATGGGAGGGACATCAGGGAAAACATAATCTATGAGTAAAAATCTCCAAATATCTACTCCTAGGTACATAAGGTAGGATTCCATCATAAATTTCCAAAAAACATAGTTTGTCCCATCGAATACTAGTATCTTACTTGTGTAAGCATCCTAACTCTCTTGTCTATACACAATTCCTTATGGATATACCTTCTAGTGGTTAAATGGTTCCTAAAGGAACCTATATTTGATACCAATTCCTTGAGTAAGGAATTATTGGGGGGTGGAATCAGCAATTGTGAGGTTCTTAAAATTTTAAGTACAAATCTTAAATACTTTTCACTATTTTCAGTTACTTGAGAGAGAATTAATACTACAATAAACATGGATAAAAATATAATACATTCACATGTGCTTATAATCCATAAAATGAGAAGAAAACACATATTTACACAAGTATTTTTACATGGAAACCCAAAGTGAGAAAACCACCAATTTCTCTGTTGTTATGATGTAAATTAAACACCTAATTACATTGAATTTTTTGTGTGCACCCACTCAGAGGAGGCCCCAACCCCCTTCAGATAGAAATCCACCACTTTCCAAGTGGCACCAACCTCTTATGAATGAAATAACCCACCTGCTTTAGCTATTATTCTATTTTTCATACAGTTTTAAAACTGAAAATAGAGAAAAATACATATACGTAGAAATTTAAATATGATCAACTGCAACATCATTCCCTTTCATTTAGCTGTGTAGTTCTACTCTAAACTATGCTCTCTGCTACTCCGCAAGTTCTAGTCACAGCCATATGCTACACTATATATCTTAGTTAACACTTGGCCATAGTTACTCTTCCTAATCCCACACACTAAGATGATCTCTTCATCTCAAAAAAGCTCTACACTCCACATTACTCAACGAATCTTCCATAGTTTTGTTCATCTACACCACTAGGAACGATTTTGTTACTAGTGCCTATGTTTTTCTCTACTTTATAGTATGCTTCAATATGTTACTATTTGTTGTTGTTGGATCAAATATGAGAGTTATTTGTATTTATATTAAACACAATAATGGGCCACCTATGGATCCTCCATACTATTAATTGAATCCCAAATTTCTCTTTACACTCAATATGAATCCTTAATGATTTCATCATGTGCAGACTACTTGGTAATTCTACTGTTGTGAAACCAGCTCCAAAAATAGAAGAAAAGAGATATCAACGCCTTAGAAATAAGCCACTTCGAGGGGGAAACCTCCAATACATTACATGAATGAACAATTATTGGATGATTCAAATTACAAAACCTCCTTTCTCTATATAGGATTCCATGGGGCCACAATGTAATCCTAGCCGACCTAAAAATAATAATTTAAGGGCACAATAATAACAATATGGGGGTTACAGGGGTACAATAATAACAATAAGGGGGTTACACTAACAACAATAAGGGACTATAGTAGTAATATAGGGACCTAACATGCCCCTCTCCTTCAAAAAATCATTGTCCTCAATGCTTAAGTAGCTATGGGTGCTTCTGTATAAAATTCTCATCCTCCCATGTAGAATCTTCAATGGGTAAGTTCTTCCACTTGATGAGATACTCTGAAATTGATCGATTCTGTAGCTGTCGAGTTCTTGTTTCTATGACCGCTTTAGGTTCCAATATGATTTTTCCTTCCTCATCAAGTTCTGGCAATATTGTTTGAACTGGAAGATTTTCACCTATAAACTTCTTTAAGCATGAAACATGGAAAACTGGATGCACTCATGAAGAAGCAGGAAGCTCCAATTTGTATGCCATAGTACCAATCTTTTGCAACACCTTGTAAGGACCATAGTAATTTGGCGATAATTTATTATCCTTATTAGCTTGCTTGAGGGAATTTTGTTTGTATGATTCTAGCCATAAAAATACCCAGTCTCCTACATCAAAAATTCTCTCGCTGCGATGTTGATCTACCTGTTGTTTCATTCGATTTTGTGCCAAATTCAAGTTATCCTTTAAGAGTTGGAGAACTTCTTGTTGATGCTCAATGTGATCTTCCACTGCTTGAACCTTCGAATTTTCTCTTAAAGATGATATGACGGATCATGGATGATATCCATAAAGTGCCATAAATGGGGTCATTTTTGCTGCAGTATGGAATGAAGTGTTATACCACCATTCAGCGAGAGGTAACCACTTGACCCATTGTGTTTGTTTATCACATAAAAAATAATGAAGATATCCTTCCAAAAATTTATTTACTATCTCAGTGTGGTCCTTAGATTTAGGATGATAAGATGACCTATGAGCTGATTGAGTACCCAAAAAAGAAAATAACTCCGTCCAAAAATTTCCAGTAAAAATGGTATCTCTGTCGCTCATAATAACCCTTGGGTTTCCATGTAGCTTTTGAATTGTGTCCATAAATGTAGTATAAACTGTACTTTCTTTAAATGGATGAGATAATGCACAAAAGTGTGCATACTTGGTAATTCTATCAACTACCACCATGATGACACTCTTTCCTTTGGACTTAGGTAAACCTGTGATAAAATCCATTGAAATCTCCTCCCAACGTTGACTTGGAATGGATAAAGGTTGTAAAAGACCCTGGGTCTTAATTGTCTCAACTTTATTTTGCTGGCAAACCAAACATTCCGCCAAAAAATTTTGAATATCATATTTAAGGCCATCCCAAAAAAATTATTTCTTCACCCTATGGTAAGTGTTTAAAAATTCCTAGTGTCCTCCTAAAGGAGAAGTGTGCAATTCCAAAATAATATTTTGTTTTAGTTGGGAATTCCTACAAAGATATAAGCGATCTTTGTACCATAAGGAATAATTTTTCCAACTAAATGTATCAGATGTACTAGGATCTTGCTGCAAATTTTGAATGAGTGTTCACACTTCTTCATCCTTATTCCATTCATCTCTTGCTTCGGTTATCCAATCCAGTTGGATAATAGAAATGGCACAAAGAAATGCCTCCACCTCTTCATTATTTCTTGAGAGTGCATCTGCAACAAAATTTAGCTTCCCTTTTTTGTATATTATTTCAAAGTCATAACCCAACATCTTTTTGACCCATTTTTGCTGCTCTTCTGAAGATAGTCTTTGTTCCAAAAAGTGTTTAAGACAATCATGATCAGTTTTTACCTTGAAGTGTCTTCCCATTAGGTAAGTTCGCCATTTCTTTAGTGGATGCAGTATTGCTAACATTTCCTTCTCATAAATAGGTTTTTGTAAATACTTTCCTTTGATTGGATGACTTTCAAAAGCAATGGGTCTTCCTTCTTGCATTAAAACAACACCAATTCCATTTCCTGAGGGATCACATTCCACAATAAAGGTTTTGTGAAGTCTGGCGTAACTAAGACTGGTGCTAGGAACATTGCCTCTTTAAGATGTTCAAAGGCCTTAGTTGCTTCAAGAGTCCATGAAAATGCATCTTTCTTCAATAATGTTGTTAGAGGTGCTACTATTCTCCAATAATTCTTAACAAACTTGTGATAATACCCTGTTAACCTGAGAAATCCTCGCAACTGCTTTATGGTTGTGGGGACTTTCCATTCCTTAATGGCTTTAATTTTGTTAGGGTATACCTTAAAACCCTCGTGAGATACAATATGACCCAGATATTCCACCTCTTGTACTCCAAAGAAACATTTGGATGTTTTTGCATATAATTGTTTCTCCTGCAATAATTTGAGCACGCTGTCAACATGTTGAACATGATCCTTCCAAGAATTGTTGTAGATTATTATATCATCAAAAAATACTAGCACAAATTTTCTAAGAAAGGGTTTGAAAATGGAATTCATCAACCCTTGAAATGTAGAAGGTGCACTGGTAAGGCCAAAAGGCATCACCAAAAATTCATAATGACCCTCATGATTTCGAAATGCTATTTTTGGAATATATTCAGTCTTTACTCTAATTTGACGAGATCCTGAATGAAGATCCAACTTGGTAAAAAAAATTGATCCATGTAATTCATCCAATAATTCATCAATCAAAGGAATGGGAAATTTATCTTTAATGATGAGCTTATTGAGCTCCCTATAATCTGGACACATGCACCATGATCCATCCTTCTTGTGTACCAATACTACAGGAGCAGAGAAAGAACCTTGACTAGGTTGAATTATACCCGCCTCTAAAATTTCTGCAATCATACGTTCAATTTCGCTCTTTTGAACATAAGGATATCTATAAGGCCTGATGTTTGGAGGAACACTTCCTGGAATCAAATGAATAGCATGATCATGATCATGAATAGGTGGGATTCCTTTGAGAGTTTTAAACACCTTGGAATGATTGTCCAAGACTTTTTGGAGAGCTACAGAAATAGATGATTTTGATGTTGGAACTTCTAGTGAGTATAATTATGCAATTATGCCTCATTGTTATTTATTTAGAAGCTTTGTCATGACATTAGATCTTATTATCTTTCTCGGTTTCCCTGCAATACCACATAATTCGACTTCCTTTCCTTCTGAAAAAATTTTCAAGAAAATTTCTTGAAAATTAAAAGCTACCATCCCCAAAGATTGTAACCATTGTACTCCTAGTACAACATCAGCACCTCCCATAGGAATGGAAAGCATTGGACTATTCAATACATATTCCCCCATGGTTAACTTGATATTATGGAATTTTCCATAGAAATTTATAGTTCCTCCATTTTCAACCATCACTTGACATTCTGGTGCTGGTTATAGGAAACAATTCAATTCCTTGGCTACCTTACAATGAATAAAAGTATGGGTGCTACCTAAATCAATCAACACTATTACTTGTTTCTTCTTGATATGTCCTTCTATCTCGAGAGTTTGAGGAGTGGTAATTCCTTCCAATGCATTACACAATATGGTCGGACTCATTTCTCCCTCTTCTAGGGTTGGTTCCTGGTGTATATCCTCTTCTTTTGAAGTTTCTTGTTCATTTTATTCTTCCTCTTCACAATATATGTAAAATAATTTCTTCTCAGCACACTTATGAACTTTAGTGTATTTTCAATCACAACTGTAGAAAAACCCTTTTTCTCTTTTTTCTTCCAATTGTTGTGGTGTCAACCTTGTAGTTTGTGGAAATATAGGAGTAGCAACACTTCCATCTTTATAGAAGTGAGTGATAAGCTTCCTTGTCGCCATTATTTTACATTCACTTTTTCTTGCCAACCTGAATGCCTTCTCCAATGAATCAGGTTCCTGTAGAAATTTGAATAATTTGCTGAATTATTCACTGAGATTATCCTGGTCACATACTATTTGAGCTTCATACATAACACATAATCTCTTCTACGCATTAATCATCACATGCGAAAATAAAAACAACAAGCGGTATTGAAAACATTCACATGCGCACATAGAAATTCAACACATATAACACAGTATGTATACCAGGGAAAGCTTACAGCTGAAAACCCCCTACTATCTGCATATTATAATGAATAATAATCATGTAACAATCTCAGTACAATACTCCTCACAAGTACTCAGTACTGTCTCCAAAATTTACACACAAACTAGCTCAGTTTTGAACAAGTCACGGGTTCAAAACTCCTCCACTGTTTGCCTGCCTCTACTGCGCAATCCAAGATGAGAGAATGAATGGAATGAATTCGAATTCCCTTGGCTTTAAATGCGCAATACTCATTGGCAATCTCCTCCAATTATTGTGCAAATCTCATGCATACTATAGTCACAACTAATAGTAGACTCCACCCTTTCACCCACCTGTAACACTGGTCTCCACTGAACTGTCCATGCATTGCAGTTAACTGATGTGTTCTTTAGTTGATTTATGAGTTAATAATTAGTGAATTAATTAATAATTAATTCACACCACTCATCACTAGTGTATTTTTCAGTTAGACTAAACACAACTAGTTCAACTAAGTTAAACATAACACAACTCCACCAACTGTCTCATCAACTCCACCAAACTCTGCCACATGAGTTCTAACTGAAGTCAACCATGCAATAGCTCAACTAACCCATAGGAAATTCAAATTTCCTTCTTCCAGCTGCATGTGCCACATCTGTAGCTCGAACTGAAGTGCTCCAAGAGGATAAGATAAAGTTTATAGTCCAAATATTATTAAGGGCTAATAATATTTGACTGTTCTATTTTTAGACAGGCAGTCTAAAAATAGACTTCGACCTGTATGTCTAAAAATAGATGTACATCTATTTTTACCAACTTGACCAATCATCCAAGAATAGCATCCCGCAACTCCTAGACCATGCTCCATATGTCTAAAAATAGACATAGTCTAAAAATAGACTTTTCGACAAAAATCACATGTGTGGTCCCCACCTAGTTTAGGTGATAAATCTCCAACTAGGATCAGGAAAGATGTTTCAGGAGGCCTCCTTCACTGTTTCTTGTTGCCATTTTCAACACTCCCTCTCAACAAGAAAGGACTGTCTTTGCATACGACATGCAACTCCATGCATTCGCCCTGCAACCTTCACAAGTGCCATGCAACTCCATGCATGCGACATGCAACTCCATGCATTCGCCCTGCAACCTTCACAAGTGCCATGCAACTCCATGCATGCGACATGCAACTCCATTCATTTTCCCTGCAACCTTCACAAGCGCCATGCAACTCTATGCATGTGACATGCAAATCCATGCATTCGCCATGCGCCCTTTGCATGTGCCATGCAAACTCATGCATGCACCATGCAACTCCATGCATGCGCCATGCACCCTTTGCATGCAACATCTACGAAAATGAGTAGGCTCCAAACAACTCAATTAGTCTGATGCATCTAGCATCTATCATCAAAGTCTTCGACCTCTGCTTAGCTACTGCACATGTCATCAGGAACCACTGCGTTGTTGAACTCTTTGCACCCATGCACTATTGCACTTGCTGTCAACTCTGATCTGCGCTCCAGTATCCAACACTGTCACTTTGATCTGCCTACATCACTC
The DNA here is from genome assembly GCA_034641835.2 of Pinus albicaulis. Lineage (NCBI taxonomy): Eukaryota > Viridiplantae > Streptophyta > Pinopsida > Pinales > Pinaceae > Pinus > Pinus albicaulis. Next base: position 420,186,356 of record CM076574.1, on the reverse strand, counting down.
CAACTGATCTGCTACTGCTACACTGTGGGCACCTCGTAGCCAGGTTCAACTCATGAGATCCACACCATCTCATGAATCCTGCCCAGAAATCTCCTCTTGGGATCAATCATGCATGTCGCCCCACCTCTCACCTAGTGGTATAGCTGCATGCACTCCCTCTGCCCACCTGGCACGAAATTTCTCTGCATGAGTGGTTTCTCCCACTCCATGATCCTCTTGTGGCTGCTCCACACCCCGAGGTTCACTTTCACCTGCATGCAAAACTTGCTCCCTCTCAAGCATCAGTTGCATGTCTTTCTCCCACTTCCCAACAGTAGGAAGCTCCGTAGACATCCCATCTACTTCAAGTCTGTAGAGATTCTTTGCTTGAATCCCAACCTTCTTGACTTGTCCCGTTGCCTTGTGCCGAAGGAAAACTTTTCCTTCTCTAAAGACAACTTCATACCCTTTATCCTCTAACATTGCGACTGAGATCAGATTCTTTGTTAGACCTGGTACATGCAATACATCTTGTAAAAGAATGATTTTACCTAACTCCCTCTGAAAGGTTATGGTACCAATGTCGGTCGCATTGTATCGTCCACCATCGCCCAACTCAACATGCATCTGGAGACCTTTCTCCACCAAGTCACTGAAAAGATTCACATCTCCCGTCATGTGAAAGGAAGCACCACTATCAAAGTACCACCCCGATCCCAATGCACTAGACAACATGCATGCGATCAATGAGAAGTCCATCTCAAATTGCGAGGCAAGAGCCTCACCAGCTGCAGCTCCAGCAGCCTGCTTGTTCTTCTTCTTTTGTGGACAATTCGTGGCGTAATGTCCATGATCGTGACAGTGAAAACACTTCACTTTGGACATGTCACGCTCTTTACCATCTACACCGGATTGAGAAGCCTTCTCCTTGCCCTTCCCCTTCCTTGCTTTGGCAGCCAAAGCGCAGTCTTCTTCATCAGATGCCTTTGATGAAGATCCATCCCTGGTATTCTGCCGGATCTCCTCTTGCACCAGATCAGACCACAGTCTTTCCCATCCGGGCAATTTCTCCCGACCATTGACACTATATTGATATGCATGCCAACTTTTCGGAAGACCCAGGAGAGCCAAGCTCACCAATTCCTCATCCTCCACCGTCACTCCCACGCTTCCCAGCTCATCCCTGCATTGGGTGAACCTCGTGAGGTACTTGGGGATGCTCTCTCCTTTCTCCATCTTGATGTTTCTGAGTCTATCCTTGAGCGCCAACTTCCTATGGTCACTCTTGCTCTGGTACAGATCTGTCAAGGCTTTCCACATCAAATATGGAGAAGCCTTTTCATGCAGGTTGGACACTATGTGATCCTTTACACCCTCCAACAGAATCCTTCGACATTTTGCTTGTTTCTTTTGCCATGCTTCCACAACAGCAGCATCAGTAGAAGTAGGCTTTGGAATCTCTTTCTCCACGAATTCCAACAGCCCATTATCATCTAATATAGCCTCCATGCGGTCTTTCCATGCAACATAATTCGAACTGCCTTCCAAGGCATATTCTAGTCGCAATCCGTTGAAAGACATTTTTGCCGCGGCACCAAAAAACACAAATCTGCAAATTCGAATTCCAAGAGCTGATAACTCAACCGCTTCCGATCTACACTTGAGAACAAATTATTTCCAAATCAGAGATTTGCTGCATGGGCATTTACCAGACCTTTCACTTTCTGAAGAAAGATGAATCCGGAGGCTACCTGGCCCGTATGCAGGCTCTGTCCGAGGAAATAAATTGCAATCACCGTAATAGATCTTTGACGATTAATTTCGCTCTGATACCATGTAGAAATTTTCTGAATAATGAAGATTTATTCACCGAGATTATCCTGGTCACATACTATTTGAGCTTCATACATAACACATAATCTCTTCTATGCATTAATCATCACATGCGGAAATAAAAACAACAAGCGTTATTGAAAACATTCACATGCGCACATAGAAATTCAACACATATAACACAGTATGTATACCGGGGAAAGCTTACAGCTGAAAACCCCCTACTGTCTGTATATTATAATGAAGAAGAATCATGTAAAAATCTCAGTACAATACTCCTCACAAGTACTCAGTATTGTCTCCAAAAGTTACACACAAACTAGCTCAGTTTTGAACAAGTCACGGGTTCAAAACTCCTCCACTGTTTGCCTGCCTCTACTGCGCAATCCAAGATGAGAGAATGAATGGAATGAATTCGAATTCCCTTGGCTTTAACTGCGCAATCCTCATTGGAAATCTCCTCCAATGATTGTGCAAATTTCATGCACACTATAGTCACAACTGATAGTAGACTCCACCCTTTCTCCTACCTCTTCCACTGGTCTTCACTGAACTGTACATGCACTGAGTTAACTGATGTGTTCTTTAGTTGATTTATGAGTTAATAATTAGTGAATTAATTAATAATTAATTCACACCACTCATCACTAGTGTATTTATCATTTAGACTAAATACAACTAGTTCAACTAAGTTAAACCGAACACAACTCCACCAACTGTCTCATCAACTCCACCAAACTCTGCCACATGAGTTCTAACTGAAGTCAACCATGCAATAGCTCAACTAACCCTTAGGAAAAGCGTATTTCCTTCTGTCAGCTCCATGTGCCACATCCAAGCATCAAACTGAAGTGCTCCAAGAGGATAAGATAATGTTTATAGTCTAAATATTATTAAGGGTTAATAATATTTGACTGTTCTATTTTTAGCCTGGCAGTCTAAAAATAGATTCCGCCCAATGTCTAAAAATAGAGGTCCATCTATTTTTTACCAACTTGACCAATCATCCATAAATAGCATCCTGCAACTCATAGACCATGATCCATATGTCTAAAAATAGACATAGTCTAAAAATAGACTTTGCGACAATATCACTTGTGTGGCCCCCACCTAGTTTGGGTGATCACTTTCCAACTAGGATCGGGGAAAGATGTTTTCGGAGGCCTCCTTCAACTGTTTCTTGTTTTCATTTTCAACGGTTCAATAACGAACTTCATGTTGGATGTTATCCTTTAAAGTACCTATGAAGAGATCAATCTGTGTTCCTCTTTGGAATATCGGTTACCTTATATTCAATTTTTGGAAGTCCTCAATGTGCTCTGGCACTGAACCCTTTTGTTTGAGATTTATCAATTGGCTAAAGAAGGTGTTGCTCTTTGTATCCTCATAATGTGCTATCATTCCTCCGTAAAAATTGACCAATTGACAATTATTTTACGAGAGAAAAACCATTGATACCATACAAATGTATTGTTTTCTAAATGTAAAGTTGCAATGCATACCTTTTGTGTGTTTTGCACATTATTGAGATCAAAATATTACTCCATCGTATACTTTGTGACCATAGATCCTTTCGTCCAAACTTTCTCATATCCATTTTTGGAATATGGTGGTTCTTCCCTCCAACATTAGAGTTTATGAAATCACGATTAACATTTATTTTTTTCTCATCATGAGTTTCCTCTACTATCTTTTCACCATTAGGAAACATTTCTTGTATCAACTTTGTCAAACCTTCCATGTCTACTTTTAGATCATTCTTCATGTTTTCCATGTCATCCATCTTAGCTTCCATGCCATTCTTCAAACCATCCATCTTATATTCCATGCCTTTCTTCAAACCATCCATCTTAGTTTCCATGCCTTTCTTCAAAACTTCCATGTCATTTTTTATTTCTCTTTGCGAAAGAGAAATTTTTTGCACTTGCTCTTGTAATTTTGATATGTCATGTTGCCATTCTTCGTCTTCATGAGTCATAGTAGAGCCTTATAAAGGCTTAATGGGTGTTGAATTCTTTTTAGGGGCAATTTGAGAATCAAATACTAATATCTATTCTACAATAGGCCCTTCGAATCAATTCAACTTGATTCTTCAAACAAGACTTATACAATTCGGAGAAAAAAAATACACACCTTTTACTTGCTTTTGAGGAGCTCGATATTACAATTGATTTATCTCTATACTTGTAGATCCTCAATATCTGAAATTCATCTTTGTAGTATTCCTATGAAGCTTCTTTCAAATGCCATAGGTTTAACTTGATTTGGATTCTTCAAGGCAAAGTTATGTCCAATCTCCCACAATGACCTAATTATGGACTGGTTCAGTAGAGCGAACTTATATGACTTGCCATGTCTCACTGTTTGCTCATTTGGCTCTAAAATTTATAGACAGCAAACTATAGTCTGTGTACTTCCAGTCACTTTTTACTTAATTCCAATCTGATGCTCAAAGAGAGAGTTATGGAGATTTTCCCATGATCACCTCTTTGAGATGAAATTCGAGAGCCTGAAAAAGACCTAACTTCCACAGATCATATCTCCAAAAATATTGTGAACCAAGCTCTAAAATTGTTCGACGATATTCCTTAGGATTTCGAATTCGCGCTCTAAGACTTTCAGCTTCTGAACCTTCGTAGAAAAAACGTTATAGTGAAAATTCCATGATGGCATTTTTAAGTGAAATTCAGGAGTTTGAAAAAATCCCTAAATCCCACAGATCATATCTCCGACAATATTGCGAACCAAGCTCTGAAATTTTGCAACAATGTTCCTCAGGATTTCGGCTTCGCACTCTAAAATTTTTGTCTTCTTAAATTTCGTAGAAACAAATCTATAGCAAAAATTCCACGATGACCTATTTAGAATAGTGAAACCCTAGAATCCAAAGCTCTGATACCAAATGTTTTGAAACCAGCTCCAAAAATAGAAGAAAAGAGATATCAACACCTTAGAAATAAGCCACTTTGAGGGGGAAACCTCCAATACATTACATTAATGAACAATTCTTGTATGATTCAAATTACAAAACCTCTTTTCTATATATAGGAGTCCATGGGGCCACAATGTAATCCTAGCCAACCTAACAATAATAATTTAAGGGCACAATAATAACAATATGGGGGTTACAGGGGTACAATAATAACAATAAGGGGGTTACACTAACAACAATAAAGGACTATACTAGTAATATAGGGACCTAACATCTACACACTCCAGCAAGGCTCCCCATTTCTTCTTAATTGCTTCTCACAAACATGAGTGTACTGAAGGCATGGTTCTCCATATGCAGTATTTGAAACAATTTGTAGGGGGCAATAGATTTACTACTATGATGTAACATAAAAATTATCTTCATTTATTTCTTGGTGTCATGCAAGTAATATCAGAGGAGGGTTTATTTTAGCGTAGAACAGATTTTATAGTAGTCATTAATCGAAAGCTGCCATCCTTTCTCTTCTCATTTACTATAAAATATGTTCTGCTGGAAATGTTGACTCACTAACGGCTGTGACATGTAGAAATTTCGACTCAAGCATCTTTCAAATATATTCCCAATCAAAAACCTATCGAGATGACTTGTAGAGAAAATTTGTTTCGTTCCTATCCTAGTGCCTTTTTATTTATATTTTTCTCGGAGTCCTTTTATTATACGCACATGATCTTTGGTCCTTTTATATGCATATGTTGCTACTGAGCTAGAGCCTGGATGCCCACAACCTTTAAGAAATTCAATTAACAGATAGTAACAGGGTTTCTGACCTCCAGGGTATGCCCATTGTTAGGGTGAAATTATGATGATGTCATCCATGCCATGTGTCGACCTATGATAATTCCATGTGTCACCAATATATGCACCTTTTGGGTACTTTAAAACACCAAAATTCCTTGATACATGTCCAACATTATGTCACGCTAACGTCATTTTTGACCAATAATATGTTGCCACCTGTCCTATCGGAGAAGAGAAAAAAGTTCCCTTGATCTTTGGTTTTGAAAGAAACTTATTTTGTAATTCCCTTCTCCCCACAACCCCAAATATTTTAAGAAATTCATTTAACAAATATTTACGGGGTTTAGACATTCCTAGATTCTAACCCTCTGGGGTTTTGACCCTATGGGGTTCCAACCTTCTGGGATTTTCTCCCGTGACCCCTACTCCATGCCATCCCAACTATTATCACAAAATCTGACTTGATAGGCTGCTCATCAATGGACTTTGTGTAACTGTTTTAGGCCAATCTTTTGGCTGAGGCTTAGCCTCCTCAACCTGAGAGGGCTCTCTCAAAGGTCTATGACTTTTGATTAATGGATAGATGGCTAACTCTAAGGTAAAAAGATAAAATGATATAACTGGTTGTATCACAGATTAGCAAAAATTCATTGGGCTATGGAGTTAAAATAATCTTCAACAAAACATCACAATCTATTAAGCATGGAAGTCAAGGAATTTGGAGTCTAAGTCAATGAATAAAATAATAACACAGTGAAATACACAGTCCATTTGCATATGAAGGAAGTTAGAGCATTTTCAAATGAATTCTAAGTATCACATACAAATGCCACTGCAAATAGAGATATTGAAGAAGGCCATTAGAACAATAATGAACATAAACTCCCTATGAATCTTGATTTGTCAAAACAGATCTCTGTATTAAGTGAAGAAGAAGAAGTGACATACAATAACACACAGTATTTCTTAATAAAAATGCCCAACCCTTTGGATTTAGACCTTATGCTCTCTATATAGCATTTACAAGATAGGATTCTCTTATCCTCCACTAGATACATCAAATTCATAGTTTTTGAAACCTTTCCTAATCATGAAACATGATATTTATTACAAATTGACAGTTAGAACCCTAATGAGCAGTCCTATTCCAAATAGGACTAAAAATCTTTAATAACCTCCTAACAACCTTATCTAATATTTATTACATATTTTGAAAACTACAATCCCATGAAGTCGAATTTGGATGCTGACCTTTCACTTGAAGTAACCATGTTGTTGATGATAATGTTCTCCTATAATCTAGGAAACATGTTTTCCTGTTTTTAGGCTTAGGATCCTTTTAGTTTCTTGATATATTCTGACCACTTCTAATGGATAAATTCGAGGCTGATTTATGTTAGGAACATAATTAGCTTAAGTCCCAAGTCATCTCTTCATGCTAGCTGTGAAAAATCCACTTTGAACTTCTCAAAACAGTGAAAATAGATCTACGCTACGAAAGTAGCACATTTTCGTAGTGCTTTTCCTAGCGTAGTGTTTTAACACCTTTCTTAAACATATTTCAATATTTTTCTTTAATTATAGCCTTTATCTTCACTTTAAACATTCCCACAAGAATTTTCAAAACCAAACTCACAAAAATTCCTTCAAAATTTGCTGTGAAAAATGATGAAAAGACTGCTTCAGCAAATTATTCCTGTTTCTTTCCTGAAAATTAGTTCTTGGAACAGAGCCTATATATTCTCATCCATGATGTATTTTGAGAAACTGAATGATTTTTTTGTATATCATTCCATATTGAATACAAACCTCTCTTCTTCTTTTTTTAAATACCTCTCCTGCTATCCAGAAACTGGCTTTGAAGAACATGTGTAAAACAGGAAAATTCTATTTTCTGAAAATGGGGCTTCAAATAAAGCCTGGTATCTCCCAACTGATAACACTTGTGAAGAACATGAGACAGGTTTTTGTATTTGGGTATGTTAGGAAGAAAATCATTTTTCAGTTTTCAAAAATTCGTTTTCAGCTGTCCAGAAAACCCCTTGGAAGTTCACTACTAAAACCAGAAAATAGAGTTTTTCTCTTCATGGTGAAAAAGCTTTCAGCAGTTTCGTAGTGCATTTGATCAAATTTGTACTAACTACACTCTGTAACTGTTGTGTTGGAAGTTTTGTTGAAAATTTCTTCAAAATTTGTAATTTGGAAATACTCAGACTTTAAGGGCATTAGTATCATTTCAAGAACACAACATCATTAGCCTGAAAACATAATCTTCATCAAGTTTTACCTTCATTTTGATCAGAGATTATCTTATGGGTTTATCATTATATTTCATTGTCCCTTTAAATTTTCTTGAGACTTTGTAAAATGTATCTCTAGATCTTCCATCTAGCAATATCATAGTTTGTTGATATCAACTTTTCCTCCAGGCTTTGATATTTTGTCCTTTCCTCTTATGCTTTCAGGTTCAAACCTTAAACAATGTCCTGACCTATGATTCTTTTTCTCTTTTGCCATACTTGCCTTCAAAAAATTCCTATTTGCTTCTTTCAGAATTTAATAATCAGCCTCGCTTCAATAAAGAGTCAGCCTCGCTTGATTAAAAAGGGTTAGCCTCGCTTGATAAAAGAGTCAGCCTCACTTGATGATAGATGGGAATAGCTTTGGTGTAAGATGACCATAAGCTTAAACTTGAAATAGAGATGTTTCACTGCTTGTTGTGAGTAAACGGAAACTGAAATGAGTAAAAAATATCAAACTTTTCAATTTTGAAATATCTTTTCACAAATGACACCTCTGTTGTAGTAATCATGGATATGAATGGTTGAACACTTCGAAAATGACCCCTAACTGACTCACTATGACGTTATCATATCATACCCTAACGGATTCTGACAGTTTCTGGCATTTTACATGACATTTCGAAGAATCCACACTTTCGTAGCGCACATAGTACAATTTTGCTAAAATGTGCTACGAGTAGCAGTGCTTTCGTACCGCAAAACTGGATTTTTGAACTAACCACGCTACGAAACTGCGGTTTTGTGGCTAATTGCAGAGGATTCATCCAAAATTTAATAACATGATTTCTAAATAAATGATGATAATTTTCAACCATGGGATGAGACCTAAGACCTTATTTAGAATTGACAAACTAAGTTTTTAAGACTTCTAAACCTATCACTTAAATTTTTTTTAAATGAAATGACTCAAGACCTATTTGACACCATGACTAAAACAGTGTAAACTTACAGAGTTTAGAAAAAAAAAATTAGGGTGATAACAGTGGCTCCACTTGGGATAGTGTGCCCCTGTGGTACACTAAGAACCGGTAGCTCCAGTGTTGCTATCCATTTTTTTTTGACAAAAACATAATTTTTTTTGAATCGGTAAGCTTCCTCCTCAAGCTCTAATGGCCTTCACCTCGGGCTTAAGATTGATGATTTCTGCAAGAAGCACCCAAACTGCACCTACTAAAAAAAATTTCTCAGTTAACCTTGAGCTTATTCATACACTCCTACCTACCCTAGCAGCTGCAATCTCCATTTTAACTCAAACAACATGAAATTTCCAATGAAGCCAATCATTTGTCTTATCTGATATTTGAAGCTCTTGACTGCACTCGAACCCAAAGTAAACATGATATTGAGATGACCAATGCCACTGAAAATGTATCTGATCTTCATAATAAAAATGAAACTGAAACAATGGAGAGTAAAACTCTTCCATGTATTCATCTATAGGGTCAAAAAATACATGATTAGTTCGATGATCCTCATAACTTTCTGTAACTTCAGACAACTGATTCTCAGCCACACAAGATTTATTTTGTATGCTATCCAACTGATGTTAAAAATGATTCCCACAAATAATGTATTCTTGCTCATTAATATGATCATTATTTGATGTAATCTGCTGCAAGGAATGACATAAAAAATCAAAATTTTCCTGTACCTTAGGATTGTAGCAAGAATTTTCCAATATTTCCTCTTGCTATTTGAAATGATTCTCATAATCATGGTGATCAAAGGATTGAAAAACCTGCTCCAAATTTTCCTCAAACTCAGAGGATGTGACATCACTTTCATAAGTAAACTCTCACTGAGTTTCATTTTAACATAAGGGATATATTATCCTTTCTTCTTGGTGTTATTCTTTTTTATGAAAGTTATTTTCATGAAGGGCTTCTAAAATTTCCTCATCCATGAACTCATCATCTTCATAACAATTCTGCAGATATTCAATAAAACTCTCAGAGTGTTTACAATAGTCTTTGACCATCAATAAAGAGGGATGACACTCTTATACATCTCTTAAAATACATCATGGAAGTCAGCAAGAGAATATAATGAACCATTTGGCAAGCTTTCATACCAAGACCATGCTTTTCCTTCTAAAGTGGCCATAAACATCTTCATGAGACAATCTTCAGGGAACTGAACCTTAAGACTATGTACATGCATATGGAACCTAACCAAATGAAGAGCAGCATTGTCTTTATTTTCATCTTTAAATATTGGAAGATCATCTAACCATTCAACCTTTGGCATGGGATTTGGAAAACTAGGGATATGAGACCGATTCATAGGGGCATACCTAGAATTTATTCTTGCAATGGAACTCATCTTGAAACTTCATCAAGCTACTGATCTTTAAGCAGTGGAGTCACCTTCCAATTTGATTATTTGATGTGTGGAGTCACCAAGGTAGATGCAACCTCGAAAAGCTTCCTGAGCTCCTTCTACCTTCAAAAGTTCAACTTTCTTGATTTCGAGAATGAGTAATCTTCAGACTCCTAACAGACGCACCAAAATTTTATCACAAAATATGACTTGATAGGCTGCTCATTAGTGGACTTTGTGTAATTGTTTCAAACCAATATTTTGGCTGAGGCTTAGCCTCCTAAACCTGAGAGGGCTCTCTCAAAGGTTTATGATTTTTGATTAATGGATAGATGGATAACACTAAGGTAAAAAGATAAAATTATATAAATGGTTGTATCACAGATTAGCAAACATTCATTGGGCTATGGAGCTAAAATAATCTTCAACAAAACATCACAATCTATTAAGCATGGAAGTCAAGGCATTTGGAGTCTAAGTCAATGAGTAAAATAGTAACATAGTGAAATACACAGTCCATTTGCATATGAAGGAAGTTAGAGCATTGTCAAATGAATTCTAAGTATCACATTCAAATACCACTGCAAATAGAGACATTTAAGAAGGCCATTAGAACAATAATGAACATAAACTCCTTATGAATCTTGAGTTGTCAAAACAGATCTCTGTATTAAGTGAAGAAGAAGCAGTGACATACAATAACACACGATATTTCTTAATAAAAATGCCCAACCCTTTGGATTTCGACCTTATGCTCTTTATATAACATTTACAAGATAGGATTCTCTTATCCTCCACTAGAGACATCGAATTCATAGTGTTTGACACCTTTCCTAATCATGAAACATGATATTTATTACAAATTGTCAGTTAGAACCCTAATGAGTAGTCCTATTCCAAATAGGACTAAAACTATTTAATAACCTTATAAAAACCTTATCTAATATTTATTACATCTTTTGACACCTGCAATCCCATGAAGTCGAATTTGGATGTTTACCTTTCACTTGAAGTAACCATGCTGTTGATGATAATGTTCTCCTAGAATCTAGGAAACATGTTTTGTTGTTTTTAGGCTTAGGATCCTTTTAGTTTCTTGAGATATTATGACCATTTATGACGGATAACTTCATGGCTGATTGATGTTAGGAACATAATTAGCTTAAGTCCCAAGTCATATCTTCATGCTAGTTGTGCAAAATCCACTTTGAACTTCTCAAAACAGTGAAAAAAGATCTGCGCTACGAAAGTAGCACATTTTCGTAGCGCAGTGTTTTAACTCCTTTATTCAACATATTTCAATATTTTTCTTTCATGATAACCTTTATCTTCACTTGAAACATTCCCACAAGAAGTTTCAAAACCAAACTCACAAAAATTCCTTCAAAATTTGGTGTGAAAAATGATGAAAAGACTGCTTCAGCAAATTATTCCTGTTTCTTTCCTGAAAATTAAGTCTTGGAACAGAGCCTATATCTTCTTATCCATGATGTATTTTGGGAAACTGAAGGAGGTTTTTGTATTACATTCCACATTGAATAAAAACCTCTCTTTTTTTCTTGAAATACCTCTCCTGCTGTCCAGAAACTGTCTTTGAAGAACATGTGTAAAACAGGAAAACTCTATTTTCTGAAAATAGGGCTTTAAAGAAAGCCTTGTATCTCCCAAATGATAACACTTGTGAAGAAAATGAGAGAGGTTTTTGTAGCGAGTTATGTTAGGAAGAGAAAAATATTTTAGTTTTCAACAATTAGTTTTCAATTACCCAGAAAACCCCTTGGAAGTTGACTACTAAAACCATAAAAAAGAGTTTTTCTCTTCATGGTGAAAAAGCTGCTTCAGCAGTTTCATAGTGCGTTTGATCAAATTTGCACTAGCTACGCTACGAAAATGCTGTGTAGGAACTTTTGTTGAAAATTTATTCAAAATTTGTAATTTGGAAATGCTCATACTTTAAGGGCATTAGTATCATTTCAAGAACACAACATCATGACCCTGAAAACATAATCTTCATCAAGTTTTACCTTCATTTTGATCAGAGATTATCTTATGGGTTTATCATTCTATTTCACTGTCCCTTTAAATTTTCTTGAGACTTTGTCAATTGTATCTCCAGATCTTCCACCTAGCAATCTCATAGTTTGCTGATATCAACTTTTCCTCCAGGTTGATACTATGGAATTTCCTCTTGTGCTTTCAGGTTCAAACCTTAAACAATGTCCTGACCTATGATTCTTTTTCTCTTTTGCCATACTTGCCTTCAAAAAATTCCTGTTTGCTTCTTTCAAAATTTAATAATCAAACTCACTTGAATAAAGAGTCAGCCTCGCTTGATTAAAAAGGGTCAGCCTCGCTTGATAAAAGAGTCAGCCTCGCTTGATTATAGATGAGAATAGCTTTGGTGTAAGATGACCATAAGCTTAAACTCGAAACAGAGATGTTTCACTGCTTGTTGTGAGTAAATGAAAACTGAAATGAGTAGAACATATCAGACTTTTGAATTTTGAAATCTCTTTTCACAAATGACACCTCTGCTGTAGTAATGATGGATATGAATGGTTGAACACTTTGAAAATGGCCCATAACTGACTCACTATGATGTTATCATATCATACCCTAACAGATTCTGACAGTTTATGGCATTTGACATGACATTTCTAAGAATCCGCGCTTTCATAGTGCACATAGTGAAATTTTGCTAAAATGTGCTACGAAAGTAGTAGTGCTTTCGTAGCGCAAAACTGGATTTTTGAACTGACCGCGCTATAGAACTGCGGTTTTGTGGCTAATTGCAGAGGGTTCATCTGAAAGTTAATAACATTATTTCTAAATGAATGATGAGACTTTTCAACCATGGGATGAGACCTAAAGACCTTATTTGGAATTGAAAATTTGATTTTTTAAGACTTCTAAACCTGTCACTTAACTTTTTTAAAAATGAAATGACTCAAGACCTATTTTACACCATGACTAAAATAGTGTAAAATTACAGAGTTTAGAAAAAAAAAATTAGGGCGATAACACCGACTCTCTTTTAAATAGACCAATGGGATTCTGGGTCTCTGGGATTCCAATATTCCATCCTTTTATGCTTCCCGCTTTCTCATCTCCTTGTTATCACGTAACTTTTTAAATAAACCTCCAGGATTTCGATATTCTAGGCTTCCAATCCTCGAGGATTTTGAGCCTTCCAAGCACTATTATTATGGATTTGATGTCCTTTCATTGACTATCCATAAATTTCTATCTAGAGGTCCATTTGAAGATTTCAAAATATGCTTGGAAATATCGTTCCAAGCCCAATCCAACTATGTCATTTCGAGGACCATCTGAGCTAAAAACATGGGGTAGAATTGGACTCCCCATTCAAAATAGTCACATTTTTATGGATTATCCACTAATCCTACTACTATGGTGATTCTAAAAAAAATACCGCAAAAACCATGGGACTCCCCTGAACAACATTCTCCTCAAAAACCAACAATTGTTTCCATTCTTCTTAATTCCATTCTATTTGGCATCTATTCCACCAAACCAAGTGAAATCCAGTTAATTTTAACTCTCCAACACTTCAGTTATTCAGCTAGGTTGGATAATAGAACTAGAAATGATAAATTTTCCCACATCCTCATCCCTTCTTGAGGTTGGATTTGCAACAAAAATTTTCAAACCTTTTTGTAGAGTCTCAAGACTGCCTCAATTTTGACACTCCCTTTCACTTATCTTTCCTTCTCTTTGTCAACACCATTAGCTCAAACAAGTTTTAAACTGCAAATTTTGACTTGGTAAGGTATTCTAATGATCTATTTTTTATATTTTCAACTTTTCCTTATTATTAGAGTAAAATTTTCATTAGCTACCGAATTAACGCAATTCTGCGGCCAATCTTTGTTTCTGTAACCACCACCATATTTTTATAGGTTATGAGGTATTAATGGAGCGGAAAAATATATGGGCAGGTGAAAATGATCCTATTATGGATCTCATCTTATTAAATTGGCCCAAATCAAGCATGAAATCGCCCAAATATGTGCTCAAAGGAATGGTCAACTAGGTGCCGAAACAAGTGAGCGAGGAGTCTGAATCCATCACGCTTCATGATTTTCTCTGCCACGTAGAAAATTGTGAAGCAACGAAATTATACTTTCTATTTATAGTTTAATATAGAATTTTCCATTCCTATTAGGGGTAAAATCCTCAAGACAATTAATGACAAGCTTTTATAAATATTGGGCTAGTAATTGTATAAGGGGGGAATGATTGTGTGACTATAATTTCATTAAAACTATGTTTTATTTCCTACTTTAATGAATAAGTGTTTGAGAGCCTCAATGCGTAGTTAGTAAATATTAGACTTAAACCATTTGTTGTGGAGGGGCCCTACAACAGAAGAGGTTCTATTTCATTTATGTTCTTGTATATAGATGTTCTTCCATAGATTCATTTTTATCCTCAAGTTATTCTTTCACTGTATTTTGTAGCATAGAGGTATGATTTTATTTTATTTTCATTCTTATGTTAGAATTTATAATCATTTCCATAATTTCGTAGTATAGATGCTTGATTTATTTCTATCATTTTCATTCATTATGTTAGATGCCATAATCATTTCTAGAATTTCATCTTGTTAAAATAGATGCTGAAATAATTTTTTTTTGTCATTTGATGTAGGTTTATTTTATGAATGGTTAAAAACAGAGATAATCATAGTTTCTTTCTACGCAATAGTGGTTTGTTTTATATTAGTTTTTCTTCTGTGAGACACATTTAATGAAATAGAAGATTTCCTTCTCAGTTTTCAATAAGTTCCTTCTTGCAAAGTCTAAGTAGTTTATTTCTCAATAGTGATTTAAAAATTTATTTTTTGAGCATAATAGTGTAAATACTTTTAAGTGATTCACGACAATTATTGATTCACCTATTCTTTGGTTCAAATTTCATTTACATAAAATTTCTAAAAAGACATAAAAATATTATTGTTGCTTCTTTTCTAGAATTTTAGTTTTCTCAAATTAATTCATAGCTACTAATGGATAAATTAGTTAAGACTTGAAAAGAAATTTGTTATAGTTTTTTTTGGAACTTAGTTAAATTTGAATTTATTTTAGTCTTCATAAATTTGTAGTTCAATTCATCAAATTCATTAAGGACATACCAAGTAAAAACATCTTCAAAAACAACCTTCACAAGTAAAATCATCATAATAAACTAAGTAATAAAGGATTCTAACATATATATAGTGAACTTTCACTTCAAAAGATTACAAACTCTGGTCGATAATTTATGATATCAATTTAAGAAAATTAAATTGAATAAACATTTTAGCGTCGTTGCTGGGGAAGTGTAAATAGGAGCCTTATCTCTCTTAAAAAATCCATAAAAGAAAAAAAATAGAAAAATGACAAGCGTACAGAAAGAGATTCTAGGGGTAGATTTGTAGCTAGAGGTAGAAGTTTAATTCCAACAACACCACTCACCTCATAAATACCTCATAATGCCACACCACCCACCCAAAATCACATACCATTCTTAGCAGGTAGACATAGACTTCGTTAGGTATTAAGATCAGAAATTCAACCAAGAGATTCACCAACCTCACCAACTGAAGCAGTTGTGGAAGACCAATATCCTACATTCCCAACATAAGCAGCGATTTTTATAACCTCTAATATATAACAACTTTTATCCCAAGAGCTATAAATCCCTAGTGAGGAAGAGGAAGAAGAAATATTATTTAATATACCATTGTAGAGGAACCAAAAGAATCAAAAGAGGAATAGAAAATTTCGATCTTAGGATCTTATATCAGTTTTTAAAAATCTACAATGGCTAGAGAAGGGGAAGGAGAAGTACATAACATGAATGATGAAAATTTAAGAATAGGAGGAGGTGGACCTATTGATGGAGGTGAAGGTGGAGGAAAAGGAAGAGGTGGAGGAAGAGGTGGAGGTAGAGGTAGAGGAGATAGAGGAGAACCAGATCCTGTTGGATTTCCTATACTTGATGAAGATACTACAGCCAAGATGAAAAATATCTCACCCTTTATCCTTCCTAACTTCCATGGATTAAGAAGTGAGGATCCTGAAACATTTATTTTTGAATTCAAAATTTTATTTAGATCATATGACTGCTTACTCAATTCTAAAAAATTTAAATTGTTTCTAGCAACTCTTACGGATGTAGCATTAAAATGGTTATGGGCTTAGTAACACATTCCATTAGAACATGGGAATAAATTAAAAAATCATTCTTATAGAAGTATAAGTATTAATGCACACCTCATAATCAGAAAGATGAAGTTCTTAAGATGATGCAAAGAGAAGATGAGAATCTACAGGATTTAATTGAAATATTCAGTTATAATATTAAAAGGGCTAAAACGGAAAATTTGGATGAAGATGTTTTGAAATCTCTCTTATTGAAATCCATTAGAGATGAATGGATAGATATCCTTAACATGATGGGAAAAGGAGATATTTCTCAGCGATCAATACCTGATATTTCTGAATTATCCATACATGTTTCAAGAGATAAGTCAAGAGTTTGAAAGAATTCAAGAGATCATGTTCTCTCTAGAATTAATAAATCTGCTGCTCGAATAGTAAGTAGGGTTGAAATATGAATTTTTTTTTTATGAATTCAAAAAAAATATTTTATGGAGTCTTAGTGAATAAATAGACACCTTAAAATTACAAAACAAGCAAAGAGCTAAAAGTGATTCCTTGTCTCTCTTTTGACCTAAGTGCAAAAAGAAACATGCCTTAAGATAATTCCCTCTTGATTTGAAAAGCGTAGAAACCTGTGATGTATGTACATAAAATCATGAAAAAAAAAGTATCCTTCCATCCCAGGTCTTAAAGCTATATACCAAGAGGAAATAGTTCCAGACCAGGTAGATCCTCTTTGATTTGTTGCTATAAGACCATGGGAAGGATCACAAACTCAACGTTTCAACATTCATATGTATACTCAACCCCCACAAAATAACTGGGTTGCACCAATGTCATGGCAGAGGCCTTGGTATCAATCCCATCCTTGGACATAAGGATGGAAAACTCCTTATGGTAGATACTCTCAATATCACCAGTATCCACAACCTTAACCAAAATTTTTTCCACAACATTTTCCTCAATCTAGTCAATAAATTCAACCTCAAATTAAAAATCAGAATCCACAACTTTCATTATGATTTTCACAGAGACCAAATCAATTTCATCCTCAACCACCTCCAAACCCAAACAAAAAAAATGCACAACTTGTTTACAACATGGAGGGAAAAAAATTTTATACCTATATGTTAACTCCACTAGATCTTAATAATGTCCAACTTAGATCTAGTAGAATATTAGAAAAGAAATTGTCATCTGTTGTTATCCTGGAAAAAGAAAAATATGATCATTCTGATGAAGAAACATCTCTTCATCAAAATGAAAATCTCCAAAAGAAAAATAGTTACTCGAAAGAAGAGACATTTCTTCATCAGAAAGAAAATCTTCAAAATCAAACACATGATACTCCAATAAACACAAATCCCATTATAGAACAACCTTCAATATTTGTCTCAAAACCACGTTTCCCTGAAAGACTACAAATTGATAAAGGGGTAGAAAAAAAATAATATTTCCCGATTATGATATGTTAGATGAGATAAAGAATTTTTGCATAAAAAATCCTTTGCTACAATCTATCAAATAAATTCCAATCCTTGCAAATAAAATAATGGAGTTGAGTATAAAGAAACATGGAAGAAAAATAAAAGAAGTAAAAAGAATACAATTAGTTGGGAAAATTGCAGACATCATGATGGGAAAAACAACAATACAAAAATAATTGGATCAAGGAATTCCCATTGTGAAGAAACACATCAATGGTATCAAAATCCCAAACACATTTATCGACTTAGGAGCGGCCATAAAAATCATGAGTAAAGAAACTATGGATCAACCACAACTTCCAAATCTTCAATATACACCAACATTGTTGCAACTAGCAGATAGATCTATAATTAAACCTGATGGTGTATTAGAATACATTTATGTATACTTAGATTATTGGGAATATCCACTTGATTTTATGAACTTAACCCCCAATAATAACTTAGGAGTACATCCATTAATCCTAGGAAGATATTCGCTATCTACAACTGATACTTTTATCAGTTGTAGATCTGGTGATATGTTTATATTTGATGGTAGTTCAATGAATAAAATCAAATTTTACCCACCAGCAAAAACAATGATAGAGGTAGAAAATAAATAATGGATAGATGATGATAAGGACATACAACCTATTTTTACTCTCTCACAAATTAGTCAAGAAGATCAAATTCTAAATTCAACAAAAAATAATGAATTATCTTCGAACTATGACAGTAGTAAAAAATTTTAAGAACAATGCAATATTGAATATCTATCATCCAGAAACTTTATATTCTATGGAATAATTTGGAAATTGTTCAATTGAAATATTTCCATGTAAAACTTTAAATGTAAACAAAAATCTAGGAGAATTTCAAAAGAAGAAATTAATGGAACATTACAAAAAAACGCTTATGTGTATGCATGGGAATACACTGACATGAAAGGAATCAATCATATAACTTGCATGCATCACATATATATTGAATAGAATGCATGACCAATGCGACTGTTAGGGTCCTATAATTTATAGGATCACAAGGTGATTGGATATTTTATCTCAGTTATATGATATTGTAAATAATATTTCAATTTGCAAATTATTTCCAAAAAAATATATAAAAGAAAATGAAAATAGGGTATTTAAAAATAGAATAAAAATACAAATGAAAAGAAAAGAATAAAAAATAAATATGAGAACCACACAAAAGAAAAACAAAAATAAATATTACTGAAAGTGTTGCAAATCTAAATGTCACTACTTGATAGATAGTTTCATTCTGTTAAATAAAATAAAGGTTGTGTGCAACTTGTTCAAAATTCCACAATCCTTACTCATTGTTTGATCATACATCTTAATCATGCTCAAACAAGTTTAAATTTTTGTCAATTAGATTAGAGAATAAGGTTAGCCAAACTGTTTAATCTTGGCTAATGAACTTAGTTAGGTATAAAAATGATATTGATGTGGAGAAATAAGTGGATAGGACAGATTAGGTTTCTTGTTTTTCATAAGAAGTAAAATGAGAGTTTGCAAGTCTAAATGCACCCTTATGAATGAATAAATAACTTAGTTTTAGGATTAGGTGAAAATTTGAAGTTCAAAGGATAAATGTGGTAAATTCCACTTCAAAAGGTTTATTTTTGCATTTTTATCCTAATTTTGAAAAATTATGTGATATGTGCTTTAGTATGATGTTTGGGATTCATTAAAATATTTATCCAAAGTTTCCGCTATGTAATGAAATTCAGCATATGACAAAAGTGTTTGTCGGGTTGCGGTTAATACTGGCGCATTGTTCATTCGCCTAATCAATGTCATCTCAGATCTACGGCTTGTATCATATTTCAGAGCCCCTTTCCATCATGCCCTCACCGGGGGGGGTTTGAAAAGGTGGTTTTCCTACCATCGGTCCCATGCAACTTGGTGCTCCATCATCATTTCGCACCCCCCTTCATGATAGCGCTTACCATTCTCACCCCCTCTGAAAATTGTTGATCGTCATTCCTTTCCCACTCTCCCTTCCCACGCACCTCCCTCAACTCACATACCGTCGCGTGGCTATAAACGTTATCCAATAAATGCATTTCCCAAGGGATAACTATTAGCACGTTTAATTTTCTCGGCTAACTATTTGAAATCCAACGAACCCGCGCTTGCAACGGAAAAAACCCCAAAACACCATAAAAATCTATCGCGATACCATTTTTCATCTTTCTTGTTGCAAAATTCATCAATTTACTTTGATTTCTAGGTTTTCATGCACCAGTGACATTCTCCTATAACTCAAGCATCCGATCTAGCACAAAAGAAAGCCTCATCTTCCTTTTCTAGTTTGCTACAAACCCACATTCATGGTAAATTTTCGCCACTACATTCTATCTTTGTGAATTTCCATTAACATTATGCCTCCCAAGAAGAAAAACCAGGAAGATTCTATCAACCCTTTGATCCATCCCTCTGTAGACCTGGATCACATTCCTCTTGCTGACCAAGACTACAATATCTCCAAGACTCAGTGTGATTTCGATCTCTTCGAACTATTGTTGGCTCAAGGATAAATTTGTAGACAAAACTGATGAAATTGGACTCTAGGAGTCCAATCTCCCCCATTACATATTTCCCCGGACCTTTAACTCCCCTAAATTTTTCATAAAATTTCAAACACGCTATGTCCAAAACCAAAGAGATATCATAGCCCCTACTGGTGAAATTCTACTCACCATTACTACTAAAAACATTGATCAGATGATGTAGGCCCCTCTTGTAGAAACCAGTACTCCATTTTCAATAGAAGCCTTAACTGAATTGTACCATAAGCTAGATTTTTCTAAAGAGCATAGATTTTTGACCTATTCTTGCCTCAAAACACCCATTTGCCTAGAAGGAATCCACCTTACCCTTCTTCTATTTTTTCGGATCAGGTCAAGAAAATTATTTCTTTGTTATCCTGCCTCTTTGGTTAAAATTCTGATCAATATGTATATGAACCACTGTTATGATATTTTCTATAGATTCAAAATGTTCAATAATTTTTAATTTCAGCCAATTATTGGCTGATAGTATTCATAAGCAACTTCTGAAGTTTCCAACTGAAGGAGTGTTCAAGTATACTTCAATTTTGGTTTAGATGTTTAACTGTTATCAAGTAAACATATTCAAGTTTGCAATGCAGAAGTTATATGAGGAAGGAAATCAACAGTCTGGGATATTTTTGACGTCCATAGTAATGAAATATCAAGAATAATTTACATTCAAACAATACATTTAGCAATTTATACATCCAACGATGAGCATATTGAACAGTTCAACATAACCAAGAATTAGTGAGGAAATAAAGAGGATTTTACATCTGTCAGAGAAAGAAAAGACCGGAGACTGGTACCTGTACCACAACTATAATGAAATTAGAGTGTATGGGTGTGAATTTCCACCCTAAAAATTGCCTAAATACCTCCCAATGAGAGTATGTGAATCAGAATACATAAAACAGATTAAGACACAATTCAGGATCAACTCAGATCCACTAACTATAGACATTGAACAATCTAAGACACAAAAGGGAGACATGATGAAATTGATAATGGAAAAAAATGATCATATTTGATAGATGGAGATAGAGATGGAAAAAATGATTAACGAGAAAGAGAAAAATTCAAAGGTGGCCATGGTTCCTTTGGATGTTGTGACCCTCACAGCAATTCCCACTAGAGGAGCTATAACATCAGCAACCCCTTCAGCCCAATCCATAGATGCTATTGAGATATTGACAAAGGCTATTGAAAACATGTCAAATTATACTGAGGAGATAAAGAAGCTACAGGGGAAAGTCAAATATCTCCAAGATAAGAAAACCAAGAGTCAAGATTCACATTTGGCTGAAGAATAGAAATCCCAAAGGCTGATAGAAAGGTTACAAGAAGCAGAAAGAGAGTCAGTTATTTGCCAGACCTTGGTCCAAGCCAAGGAAAGCATATGGATGGACATTCTAAATTATATGAATGATATTTTCCCATGTATCCAAATTTGTTTTGAGCAGAAGGACCTGATAAATAAAACCATGAAAGAAATTACATAAATCAAAGATAAGTTAGGTAACAAGCCCACTTAAGCTGCAAACATCATCAAATTCCTAAATTCAAAGAATAAATATGAGCTGGAAGACTTAGAAATTGATGACAGGACTGAAACCATCTTGGAAGTCAAGAAAGTTTCAACAAAAAAGAATCTCATAACTCAGTTAGAAGAAAATTAGTTTCAAGGGCTAGATATATCAGTGGTTTTTTAGTAGAATCGAAGCATTAAATAAAAAATAATTACCCATTATATTTGTAATTAATGATAAATTAATTACCCTAGAATATTTCATTAAGAAGTTGAAGGAGGTGGCTAGAGATAGCTCCAAATTCACCAACATAAAGGGTAGTATTATAGGTAGAGCATTCCTGAAAGTAATGGGGAACGACTTTTACATTCAGCATGAAGTAATTCATATCTTCGTGGTAAGGAAAAATTGCACAAAATACACTGAGGTAGATGAGATTTACAGGAAGGTAACAAAATTGACCATCCCGGATGAAGAAAGGTGGGATAAATTGTGTGGATTACTATATTGATTGGTAATTCAAACACATTTACAGGATTAGCTAGCACTACAAACAGCACAACAACATCAACATGCCAACTCACCAATAGATTCCTTCAAATCAGAGGCACATCTCCACACAATTTTCCACCTATCCTATTAGTCTACATAATAGATAATTTGTTGATATTATTGCTAAATATACGTTGTCGGTTGAGACAGGAGTTTTGTAAATATTATATAAATACTTCGCACTTCTAAGTATTCCAGGTTGATTATTGAACATTATTTCCTAAAAGTTATTGTACTTTTTCCAATCGATGGACCGATCATTAATACAAGGACATTCTTCACAAGATTCATGTGGTGGGAAAATTTGTGATGTGCTTCTTCTTATGTGTTATCTCATTTTTTTCCTTTAATTTTCTTTCTTTAAAGCTTAATTACATTATAGAAATGGTGATGATCAAGATTTTTTGAAATATACACCATGTTATGGCCGTAAGTAATTTTTATGTTTTCGTCTGAAGTAAAACTAAGGAATTCTTAATTGCTCTTAGTTTCTACTGAATCTTTTTTTTCTTCTGTTCCATATTATTCTAATTTATAAAATATCAAACTAGTTCACCTATCTTTCCCTGTGAAACTCCTTTAAAATTTGATGCAGATCCAGTTAGTTTTACAAACTCCATAGCCCAATGGAAATATAAATCATTCAATCAACCAAATCATTCACATACAAATCAAACAAACAATTGCACAGTCATGACTAGACTAATATTTACATAAAAAAGCTAAATTTTATAGATATATCCCTCTCTGAGTCTATAAGGGCTAGCTTCCAAGCTTACAAGTGTTTCTGATGTTATTTTATGTGTTTAATCTCACAATCTCAAATATTACAGAACGATAACATAGTGTTGACCATACTGGGGAAAACGAAAAATACTGTTATTTTCTACAAATTCATTCCCTGGTTAAAAGAAGTAT
The DNA here is from genome assembly GCA_034641835.2 of Pinus albicaulis. NCBI lineage: Eukaryota > Viridiplantae > Streptophyta > Pinopsida > Pinales > Pinaceae > Pinus > Pinus albicaulis. The sequence continues at coordinate 420,162,976 of CM076574.1, read as the reverse complement.
ATTTTAGGAATATTTCAGATATTTTTTACCTTATACTTTTGTAAATAATAGTGTGTGCTTGTTTTAGATTTTAATTATGGCTCCAAAAAGAGCTTATACTAGATCTCATCCTGATCCTAAACCTGCCACTATTGTTGATGATCTTGAAAAATGGTTGAGGAGGAGAAGTTTAGCTGAGAGTCAAGGAAGTAGCAGTCCTCCCCCTAGGGAAGATTCTCTTCCAAAGAACTTTGTCACTTTGTAATATATTGAATTTGATTTTCCTTTTGAGCATAGCATGTTTAGGACTAATTCAGAAAATGGAGTAGACCAAACTATGGTAGATCAATTTACCTTACAACGTCATTCATTTGAAGGACATTATTCTCAACCTAATCCTGATCTTCAAATCCTTCAAGACTTTGATAAATTACAAGATTTAGTATTAGGCCTTGAATTATCTATCCATGAGGCATACATCCAACAATATGTTGAACTTTCTACCTCAACTTTTGCAGTTTTATCCAGTTCATCTCAGTAAGTTCATCCAAGGTCATCCAGTCCCACTCCTTCTATAGTTTCCACTACCACTCATGTAGTTTCTCACTAATCAACTCAAACACCCTCTTCATCCCAATCCCCATATTCACCTAAAACTTCACCTTTAATTCAACCTTCACCTTTAATTCAACCTTCACCTTAAATCCAACCTCCACCTTTAATCGAACCTCATTATCCATCCTCATATACCCATAATTGCAGCAAGATATGCTCAACTTGTTATTTAGGCTCCTTTAGAAAATATGCCATGGGACTATCAGACTAGGATACCCCAGTTTGATGGTACTTGACCTATAACTTCACAAAATCATGTTTCTATGATGAATGATAGTTTTTATCTTCGAGAAGTGGATGAATAAAATGTTAAGATGAGATATTTTGCTGAAAGTATTACTGTAGAAGTTAGAAAATGGTTCAAATCCTGGCCACCTACTAGCATTAATGATCTCCCTGAATTTCATCAATCATTCCTTAATCTATGGGAAGTTAAAAAGAACCCTCTTCAGATTCTATCATGATATGAAAGTATTTGGAGGGAACCTAGGGAAAGTTTCCAGGATTATTGCACCAGATTCGATAGTGTTTATAATGCAATTCCTGCAAACATTAAACCACCACAAGGTTTAGCCTTATAAAATTCCCTTATGGATTTAAGGCACACATGTCTTATCATCTAAGAGAGAGAAACTCTGCAACTTTAGAAGAAATTAAAAGAGATTCAGTGAGTGTAGAAGCCGATTTGTTAGCAAAAAGAGTTAGGATGATAACAAAAAGGAGAGTGATGATGAAAGAGGAACCATCAACATCCTCTTCTGATGCTAAAATAGATTTTTTGGTTAGAATAGTAGAGAGAATGATGGAAAGAATCGGTCTGATAGATAGAATTACCCAAAGGAAGATAAACCTGGTCCACAAAAGCAAAACCAAAATGTTAGGAGAAATCCCCCACAAATTAAACAAAGGGAACAAAAGGGACCAGACCAGTAAATCAGACCTCCTTTCCAAGAAAATTATGCTGATGATGAAGGTGAAATATTTGAAGAGGTAGAGTACAATCAAATAAATCTGATGGGAATAAATGATGATGAGACAATTTTTCTTACTCAAGAAGAACAAGAAATTTTTCATCTATCTTAGACAGAACTTTATTCCGAGGAATCGGATTATTATAAACAAGTTTTTGAGAATGCTATCATGGGAGTCCACAAAAAATACAACCTTAGGAGTAAGAAAACCTCAAATACGCCTAGAAATAAAACTTATGATATTCCTGCTAAGAAGACCTATGATACTACTGTTAAGAAAATCACAGACACTCCTCCCAAGAAAATGGTTGCAACTTCAAGTAAAAGGACGTTAGAAAATCCTTCTAAAAATATAGTTGACACTACTTCAAAAACAACTCAGACAGATATTCCAACCCCTAGTCAACAAAAAGAGCCTATCCCAAAATATGTCGCTGATAAATCAAATTTCGTAAACATGAGTAAAGTTTAGACATCCCTTAATATTGAAAATGAGTTATCCAAACTCAAAATACCTATTCCTCGAACAAAGTTGATGAACAAAAATGTGTACATATCTCAGGTAATGAAAGTTCTTGATATAGGGGAAAACATATATACATTCAATCTGAATGATGACCAACCCGAACTTTTATTTGGACCAGAAGTAGACGGCAAACCTCAGAAAGGAGGTGTGCCTCCATTTTATGTTAGCCTAAATGTTCATGAAAAGATTTTGCATAATGCCATGCTAGATTTAGGTGATTCACATAACTTAATGCCTAAGGCTGTCATGGAGAAATTAGGACTTGACATTACTAGACCATACAAGTATTTGTACTCTTTTGATTCTATCAAAGTGAGATGCTTAGGTCTTATCAAAGATATGTGTTACTTTGGCCCAAATTCCTACCAAAAGTTTGGTGATGGATATAGTGGTTGCAGATATACCCCCTAAGTATGGCATGTTGTTGTCATGCACATGGGGAGCTAAGTTGCAAGGAACCCTACAAATGGATATGAATTTTGATACCATACCAGTTTTTGGTTAGCAAAGGAGATTATATAGGGAGATCTTGATGAAATTCATGGTAAGTAGCCAATATAAGCCACACAACTATCATTTTTATTCTATCCATTTAGACCTGGACTCATTAATTCTGTATAATGATGGGGTCATCAAAATTCATGTTTCTAACTCAAATATTTATATCTGTGAAATAGATGAAAACCAAAAAAAATCAGTGCAACATGACACTCAGCTTGAACCCCTTTGGAACATGGAATTTGATGGAGCTTGTAGAAAAGAAGGCTCTGTAGTAGGATTGTGGGAATCAAATTCGGGAACTAATCATGCCGAAGGAAATTCTTACAAACTTAACTTCCAATGCACTAATAATATAGCTGAGTATGAAGCATTAATACTAGGATTACAGTTATTGAAAAATCTTTGTGCCAAAAGAATTTCCATTCATGGAGATTCTGAGCGAATAATAAAATAGATAAAAGTAGAATACTTTGCAAAACACCCTAGATTAAGAGCATAAATAAATGATGTGCTATAATTTTTGGATTGTTTTGTGGAATATGACCTTTCTTTGATCCCTAGAAATCAAAATATTCTTGCTGATAGTCTTGCCTTTTCTGCCAGTACCTGTAAAATGCCTCATCCCAATCGACAATACATAGTGGAAGTGAAACATAGGCCAAATTTTCCAGACAATGTTATATATTGGAAATTATTTGGGAATGATAAACGAATTGAAAATTTTCTGCAATCCAAGGATGAGTTGAAGAAGATAATATAGATGTAGAGTGTGATTTAGAAGATAAGATAGTTGTACATTCTGATTTAGAAGATAAGATAGTTGTAAATTATGATTTAGAAGATAAAATAGTTGTACATTATGATTTAGAGAACCAGTTAGACAACAAAGATGTAAATAAATATGTAAATAAAGTCAAATTTCTTGAAATATATCAAGAAATAAAAGAACTAGAAATGCTTAAATTAAAGGATAATGTTTTACCCAGAGGATTGGTTCCATTAGAAGAATTATTTGAATTTAATGATGTAGCTAAGAAAACGAATATTGAGCCCACAAGATCAGATGTGAAAGAATGCAACATAGGTATTCAAAAATATCTGAAATTGATTAAACTGTCTAAATCATTACCACTTGCTGAAAAGTAGAAATACATTTCTCTATTCACAGAATTCATGGATTTGTTTTCTTGGAGTTATGAAGACCCAAAATCTTATGACAGAAACATAGTACAACACAAAATTCCCATTAAAGAGGATCAGAAACCCTTTAACCAAAAAATCTTAAGAATAAACCTAGTACCGATCCCTTTAATTGAGAAATAATTCAAGAAAATGTATGATGCTAAGATCATAGTTCCTCTTTGGAAAACTAAGTGGGTTTCCAATATAGTACCAACAAGGAAGAAAACAGGTGAAATTATATTGTGCATATATTTTAGAAACTTTAATAAAGTCTCACTAAAAGACAATTACCCTTTACCTAAGATGGACCAAATTTTACAAAAGGTAGTTGTCTCTAGTAGGATTTCTTTGTTAGATGGTTTCTCAGGTTACAACTAGGTTTTGGTTCACCATGATGATCAGGATAAGACAAATTTTACTACTCCATGGGGTACCTTCATGTATGTGAACATTCCTTTTGGGTTAATGACTGATGGCGCCACATTTCAAAGAGCATTGGATATTTATTTTGCTGATGACATTGGAAGATTTATTGTTATATATCTAGATGACATCATGGTTTATTTCAAAACTGATGAAGAACATTTGTTACACTTGAGAATATTTTTTAAGAAGTATAGAAATTTTGGCATTTCACTTAACCCCAAGAAAACACTTTTCAACCTCAAAGAAGGAAAAATTCTATGGCATATCATTTCTAAAGAGGTTATTAGGATTGATCTTAGTAGGATTGAAGCCATTTTGAAAATTAATCATCTTAGAAATATTAAATAACTTCAATCATTTATTGGTAACATAGAATTTCTAAGAAGATTCATCCCCAACCTGGCAGAAATACTCAGAAACATAACAAACATGCTAAAAAGAGACTCAGAAATAAGGTGGAACATTGAAGCTAGGTAGTCATTTGACCAAGTGAAACAAGCTCTGATAAAAGAACCAGTCCTAATCAGTCCTAATTTTACCAAATATTTTATAATCTTCTCATTTTCATTTGAAGGAATATTGCAGCAGTTCTTTTGAAGAAAAATAATGAGGGATATGAGCAGCCCATTGCATTATTTTGTAAGGCTATAAGAGATGTTGCATTGAAATACAAAATAATGTAGAAACAAGAATTTTCCCTAATAAAAGCAATTAAATATATCAAAGTATATATTCTCTGTTCTCACATAATTTCTTATGTACCAAATTCTGTTGTTAAGGATATTCTGACTCAAAATGGACCAGATGGTAAAAGAGGTAAGTGAATTGTCATTATTCTTGAATATAACATAGAAATCAAACCCACCAAGCTCATTAAGGGATAGGGACTAGCCAAATTTATGGTTGAGTCTAATTTTCATGCCTTGGATATCAATTTTGTAGCTGCATTAGATGATCTAGAGGAGCAGGAGACTCCACAAATAGATGAGGCTTCTATAACCTCACCCTGGTATGAAAACCTCATTTTTGTATTATTCAATTTACAAGCTCATCTTGGTATGACTAATGTTGAGTAAAATATTTTGTATTAGATTACTAACATAAATTATCAATCCAAGATCCATAGGACTTGAGAGACATACGTGCACAATATATGCTAGGGATCAGTTTATGAAAATTAAAAAATAACCTAATCACACAATTCCTATATTAACTTGAAAATCTATTCTACATTCAGGAATTAAAATTTAATCTACTTGCATAATTGAATTCTAATCTACGCTTGCAATTATAATCAAATAATGAAAACCAAAATCATCTAATCTAATTCAAAAATCAATTCAAAAGAAATTGAATTCTTAATCTAAATTATTGACAGAAATGTAGGAAAATGGATGCAATCTAAATGCTTAAACGAAATGCAGGAAAATGCTTGACAGAAATGTAGGAAAATGGATGCAATCTAAATGCTTGACCAAAATGCAGGAAAATGGATGCAATCTAAATGCTTGACCAAAATGCCGGAAAATGGATGCAATTTAAATGCTTGACAGAAATGCAGGGAAATTGATGCAATCTAAATGCTTGACTGAAATGCAAGAAAATGCTTGACAGAATTGAAAACTAATCTAACACACATGCATAAATCAGAAACCTATGGTTGTTGTATAACCGAATGCCCAAATCTGATCCAATTAGAAAATGACAGAGCCACTTTCTTGAGATGACCAGCAAGCACAAGATTCAACAGTCAAATGTAAATGTAAATAACTGCATAAATCAAATCTAATATAGCATTCTTCATGAATTAAAAAACACTCTTACATGAAAATTAAATCTACAATCGGTCGAACACACTTGCATGAATGGAAAATCTAAACTATCAAACTTTTAATGAAATGAAAACAACATAAAAATGAAATGACATACTTGAATGAAATAAAAAACTAATATCAAAACAAAATTTCAAAATAAAACTTATTCTATCTTACATTCTAATATGCTCCATGATATCTCCTACTTCATGTCTCCTTCCATTCTTGGAACCTCAAAGCTTTATTCAAGTTCTTCAAAATTACAAAGTACAAAATAATAAGATGACAAGATTACAAATAAAGGAGAGATATCTCCTATTTATACAAATTCCTAGGCAACCTCCTCATTAATGAGGATCCTTCTTCCTTTCCTTTGATCCATAATATTCTTAGCCAATTTGCTAACCATAAGCCACATATCCCTCCTTTAATTCTCCTTCATATCATGAAGATAAATTCGAATTTGATCTTTGGGAGCCACATAAGAGGGCCTTAGAAGCTTCCAATGAACCTACACATGTCACAAAACTCTTTACACTTTTAAGGTATAAATATATTCATATTTCTTCGTAACTTTTGATCAAAAATTCACTTAAAAACACTAGAAATTAATAATGTTTGGAAAACACAAGGGTAACCCAAATGATGATGAAAGTGAGATGAATGTAGTGACATGGTAGTGAAATAGAGGTGATATGATGGATATGATGGTGAAAGTAGATGTATTTTTAAGGACATTTCTGAGACCCAACATACCCCCCAACTAAATTTGTTTCATGTCCTCATGCAACCTATTACATTGATTCATTTTATCTTTGAATTGTATTGCTTTTGAAATTGCTTTGGCTTCTATTAATTCTACTTTAACTTTGAATTATCATAGCATTTGTTAACTTCATTATTTTTACAAAGTTTTATTTGATATAAATTGGATTGCAACATGCATCTTTATGGTTGGTTCTTGTGCGACAACCAAAATTGAATTTTTATGGTTGGTTCTTGTGTGACAGCCAAAATTGATGAGTATTGGTTCTTGTGTAACAATACTTTGTTTATTCTTTGTTGCATCCAAATATCTTGAAAAAATTGAGAATTTATCTTTTCAATTAGCCATAAGCTCATCTATTTGATGATTTGAAAAACATATAATCTTTTTGAATCTTAATGCAATAGTAGTTATATTTTGGTTATATAAAAGTGATGTGGCATAAGATGTAAATATATGGAGTGATATCCCTTCCCCCCAACCGATGGTTTTTGCAATTTTATGAAGTGAGAAAAGGAATATTATGGAGTGTTTTTCCAAAAATTATAACTTTAGCATTTAAGGAATTGCATGATAAAAAGTTTAAAAAGAACATATATTTACTTACCTATGAAATGGATAAGTTGTGCATATGTAGGTGCTGAAAAAATCTGATCTGATGTTTCTCCAATTGGTCGTGAAAATAATGTATGAAGTTGTGAAAGTGAGTCTTTATTGCTGCTACTAAATTTGTTGAATCTGCTACATCTGCTACATCTACTACAGATGTTCAATAATGATGGATTTCATAGTCTTCATGTTTTTATCAAACATTGGCACAATTCTTATCTATGTGAAATAATTTGTTGATGTCGAACATATTAAGAAATTGTTGAATTAGTGGCCATTAATGTATGCCACTAATCAACATGATACCTCTCACCATTGATGAAAATGAGAGTTAAGATGCCTAAGCGCATATTGCTAGGTACAAATAAATTTTCTGATGTTGAGTCACCTAGAAGATCCGTCAAACAAGGGACATTAATGTATTCCCATTGTTTGTCGGCAAGATAACTTCACATTAAGGCATGCAAGCCTCAAGATATTTTTTGAAAAGATTTTTAAAACTCAAAAAGGACTATAGATACACAATTTTCTTTGAAGCATTATTTATTTGGGAAAGGAAAATGAACATGAAATGGAAAAAGTGACTCAGCATGTGAGTGGGTTTATTGTTTTTATTCATGAATTAGGGGTGGATGTAAGTGAATGAATTCGAATGGATAGTGAGCGTGAATGAAGAATGAATGTGAATGGAAAATATGAAGGGAAATGAGGTGAATGTTTTATTAAGAAGCATGGATGTAATGGAGACAATTGCATCAGAAAGGCTTGCAATTGTTGGATCAGAATTTAATTATCATGTTCTCATGTATTTATGTTTCATATTTGTTGTTGTTCTAATCATATTCTTCATTATTTTCTCGAAATTGGTCTTTGAAAACCAATCATGCACAAATTAGTCTTCTTCATAGAATCTGCAAAAACTTGGCACTCACACCAAAAACATAAATATATACAAAGGAGAAGTGATGATTTTCTTCTTGATATCTACAAAAAAATTAAATTCCAAATAAAACATATTCTAAGAAAATCAAATGCATAATATATAGTCTAATTTCATGATTTTGATGATAAATCCAATTTCCAAAAAACATGACGATATGCACAAATTCCTCAAATTACATTTGAACAATAGAATTTCATAAAGATAAAGAAATATTAATTTTCAAATGCTCAATGATTCCTGCAAAACAATTTTCAATCAAAATTCACCAATCGACCTTTGCAGATAAAGCGCTCTTATGGTTCTTTTTCTTCCCTGCGTCATGCTTGAAAACATAACATTAGACAAAACCAAAGACATTAGGAGAATTTTGAGGTCTAAAATGGGCCTCCTGAGGAAATAATAAAATAATAGCTAAACCAATAAAATAGTATTTATGAATTTGCAATTTACTTTTTGCACCACAATCCATGTAACCGTAGTTAAACTCAATTCAAAAGTTGTACTAAAATAAAATTAATAAAAAAATTGTATTAATGTGACTATAAATAAGAATGAAATTTTCAAGAAAAAGTCATTATCATTGAACAACTAATGAATTTGTTCTTTTCACTTAAATAACTTAAAATAAAATATAAATATAAATTTATAAATTCTTAGTTATATTATATGCTATTAATTAAAATTTATATTATTTAAATTGTATAATAACATGTAATTAATATACTATATAATATAATATAATAAATGTATAGGGATATGTATTGTTTCTTTCAAGACATATGAAATGACAATAATATTATTTTATTCAAAAAGTGTGAAATGACATTTATTATGAGTATTTTACTTTATGACTTTAAAAGTACTTATAGCACTAGCATGGTTAACTATGAGTTTTTATCCACCATTGAGAATGTGACAAGTAAGTACTTTTAACTCAAGCAATGCCACCTCAACCATTAGGGATGATGTCATCCCCTAAAACGTGATTGGTTCTCATAAAGTGAATTTTGATTGCACATTTTCCTTAGGAGGCCTATTTTAGACCTCTAAATTCCCCTAATGCAAATTTTGACCATGATTTCGACAATATAAAAAAAAATCAATCTTAACAAAATTCAATTTGTAACTAAGTTTAGTTAATAAGAGCGATTCAATTACCTCTATTCAATTTTTTTGTCTCGTGTTTTTAAATAAACCATCACAACAACTTTTTCTCAATTTACTTCAATCATGAATTTCACATCAAAAAATAAATAAAAAATTGTTGATGCTTTGTGTCAAAATTTTAGATGAATTAAAAAATTCCAATTTCTACAAAATTTGAACTCATGACCTCTATTATGCAATTTGAATTACTCACCAATAGATCACAAGAAAAAATTAAGAATTTAATGGAATTTTGTACATTTTAATTATTAAAAAATATAAAACCTGACTAGCGGCCAAATTAAATCCAAGATTTTTAGGAAAATGGGATTCCAAAATATTTGCCAAACCATTTTTCATATCTTTTGAACTCATTATTTTTTCCCTCTACATCCAAGATTTTTAGGAAAATGAGATTCCAAAATATTTTCCAAATCATTTCTCATATCTTTTGAATTCATCATTTTTGCCAAAATAGTAGATCTCATAACCAATTTTTGTATTGTAAAAGTTCTGAAATTGTTGATGATTTCCTTATTATTTTTGTTGCAGGTTGCAAGCATGGAGAGAATTGAGAACTTTTGTGTAATTTTATTTGATTTTTGTTTATTTATTTTAAGTTTTTTAATGTTATTTTTTTTTTTATTATGCAGGTACACAGGGCATGGAGATGTTGCCTTGAAATCTTGCGTGGGGCTTCATGGCTAGGCCATGGCAGATCTACCTCTTGTAGATTAAAGAAAATCAAATTTTCTCCTTCCATCATGGCCGCAATTGTCTATGTATTGAAAATCCATTTTTTTCATGCACTCTAAAAATTACGGCTCCAAAGAACCACAATTTTCTCTCAAACGGTTACGAAATTTAGGAAACCATTTCTAGGTTATTTAATTCACCCTGTTCTAAGAAAAACCTTGTTTTTTTTCATATTCACCCTCATTCGATCAGAAACTGTGTTTAAAAACATGTGTCTAAACTGGTGTGTTTTCTGGCAATGTTGATCTCGCAATAAAATCAATTTCTGCTAGATCTGAAACAACAAAACAAAGAGAAAATCTCCTTCTCAGAATTGATAAAGCAACCACAGAGAATATTGGAGCTTCAATTCTTGTTGTTTCCCTCAAATTTTGTAATTTTGCAGGTAATTGAATCCATTATTGTTAATTTTTTTTAATTTTCTTTATTAAAAAAAAATAATTTATTAATAAAGAAAATGGAATTTGGTATGTTTATTTTGTTTTAAATTTTTTTATATAAAAATTCCTTTTCTGATCCTCCAAATCACACAAAGCGCAGGAGGAGATCATACTCGAAATTTTTATTTTTTATCAACGTTGACTTTTATTGTATTCTATTTAATTTTGAAAGAAATGCTTTTTTATTTATTTTTTATTTTTTTTGTCAAACCCTAAAAACTAATTTTATTTTGTCAATGTCTAAAAACTAAAAAAAAATGATTTCTAAGAAAAATGAAATAAATTAATTGGAAAAAAAATGAAAATGAAATTGCATAAAAAAATGAAATTGTTAGGTAAAATGAAAAATTAACCTAATAACAAAAAACTGAAATTGCAATGGAATTGAAACTAAGCTAACAAATGAAATGCAATTCTAAACTAACACTAATCCCTATGTATGCCTCCCTAGAAACGACACCAAAATGTTGAGGAAAATAATTTGTATTAGATTACTAACATAAATTATCAATCCGGGATCCATAGGACTTGTGAGACATACGTGCACAATAAATGCTACGGATCAGTTTATGAAAACTAAAAACTAACCTAATCACACAATTCCTATATTAACTTGAAAATCTATTCTACATTTAGGAATTAAAATTTAATCTACTTTCATAATTGAATTCTAATCTACGCTTGCAATTCTAATTAAATAAAGAAAACCAAAATCATCTAATCTAATTCAAAAATCAATTCAAAAGAAATTGAATTCTTTATCTAAATGGTTGACAGAAATGCAGGAAAATGGATGCAATCTAAATGCTTGACTTAAATGTAGGAAAATGCTTGACAGAAATGAAGAAAAATGGATGCAATCTAAATGCTTAATCTAAATGCAGGAAAATGGATGCAATATAAATGCTTGACCTAAATTCAGGAAAATGGATGCAATCTAAATGCTTGACCAAAATGCAGGAAAATGGATGCGATCTAAATGCTTGACCAAAATGCAGGAAAATGGATGCAATCTAAATGCTTGACAGAAATGCAGGAAAATGGATGAAATCTAAATTCTTGAGTGAAATGCAGGAAAATGCTTGACATAATTGAAAACTAATATAACACACATGCATAAATCATAAACCTATGGTTGTTTTATAACTGAATACCCAAATCTGATCCAATTAGAAAATGACAGAGCCACTTTCTTTAGATGACTAGTGAGCACAAGATTCAACAGTCAAATGTAAATGTAAATAACTGCATAAATCAAATCTAATCTAGCATTCTTCATGAATTCAAAAACACTCTTACATGAAAATTAAATCTACAATCGACCGGTCAAAGACACTTGCATGAATGGAAAATATAAACTATCAAACTTTCAATGAAATGGAAATAAGATAAAAATGAAATGACATACTTGAATGAAATAAAAAACTAATATCAAAACAAAATTGCAAAATAAAACTTATTCTATCTTACATTCTAATATGCTCCATGATATCTCCTACTTCACATCTTGTTCTATTCTTGGAACCTCAAAGCTTTATTCAAGTTATTCAAAATTACAAAGTACAAAATAACAAGATGACAAGATTAAAAATAAAGTAGAGAGATCTCCTATTTATAAAAATTCCTAAGCAACCTCCTCATTAATGATGATTCTTCTTCCTCTCCTTTGATCCATAATATTTTAAACCAATTTTCTAACCATAAGCCACATATCCCTCCTTCAAATCTCCTTCATATCATGGAGATAAATTCGAATTTGATCTTGGGGAGCCACATAAGAGGGCCTTAGAAGCTTTCAATGAACCTACACATGTCACAAAACTCTTTCCATTTTTAAGGTATAAGTATATCCATACTATTTCCTAAATTTTGATCACAAATTCACTTAAAAACACTAGAAATTAATAATGTTTGGAAAACACAAGGGTAACTCAAATGATGATGAAAGTGAGATGAATGTAGTGACATGGTAGTGAAATGGAGGTGAAATTGAGGTGATATAATGGATATGATGGTAAAAGTAGATGTCTCTTTAAGGACATTTCTGAGACCCAACAACTAAGACAAAGGTTATATTTCTTAAGCTAAAGGCAATGAAATTTTGTATCTTAGATCAAATTTTATATTGAAAAGATGCTAGTGGAATTTTACTAAAATGTTTGTTGAAGGATGATGCAAAAAATACTATGCATGAATTTCATGAAGGATACTGTGGTGGTCATTTGTATTGGAAAACCACTACCAACAAGATCCTTAGACCTGATTTTTACTGCCACACATTTTTCCCTTATGTCCATAAAAAAGTTACCTCCTGCCACAAGTGCCAAATCTTTGAAGGAAAGAGAAAACTATTGCCACTATCCTTGAAACCTATATCTATTGAAAGTCATTTCCAATAGTGGGGTTTGGATTTCATTGGAGAAATCCATCCACCATCATCAACCCAATACAAATGGATCCTCACAACCACTAACTATTTCACCAAATGGATTGAGGCCACACCTTTAAGACAAGCAACTGATGTTGTGATTGTCAAATTCCTAGAAACCAATATATTGTCAATATTTGGATGTCCAAGTAATCTTATCACAACCAATGTAGCAGATTTTAAGTCAAAGAAAAATAGCATATTTCTAGAGCAAATATCATATCATTCTATGACACTCAAATACTTATTACCCTCAGGGTAATGGGTTAGTTGAATGTTCAAATAAAATTTTGGCTAAAATTATCAATAATCTGTTAGAAGACAACAAGAATTCATGGCACAATAATTTGAGAAATGCACTTTGGGATGATAGTATTACTACAAAGAAATCAATTGGCATGTCACCATACAAATTGGTTTATGTAATGGATGTTTTTTTTCCATCTTATTAAGGAGTTCCAGCTATGAAAATAATTCAAGAGTTGCAGGTTGAACCAAATGATACTGAGAGAAGCATAAATCAGACTATTGAGCTGCAATAATCTAGGGAACAAATCTACAACAAAACACAAGTTATTCAAGAGAATGTCAAAAATATTTTTGACAGAAGAACCAAAGCAGATTATTTTAATTTGGGTGAGAGTGTTTTAAAGTGGGATTCAAAAATAGAAGATAAAGGCAAGCATGGAAAGTTTGATAATTTTTGGAAAGGACCATATATCATACATGCCTTCAGAGGTCATAATGTTTTTTTTATCAAATATTTGGATGAAACTTAGATGCCTGGTGGACCTGTGAATGGAAGGATGCTCAAGCATTATTTTTCATGAGAGTAAAGGTGTTTCTTAGATAAGTTCATTGTAAATACCATTATCTTTACTATTTTGATTGGATGACCTATTGATAGAAGTTGAATCCCAGAGAGAAGGCCCTAAGCTTCTGATTAATGTGCCACCATAATTACTACAACAACAAAAAGAAATCAGATGCAGACATTGTTGGAATAGAAAATTCAAGGCTATTGATCAAAGGTTCTTGGTACCTGACATGGAGAGTGCCATCCCCAGCTGGAGTAACTGTTAGGATCCTATAATTTATAGGATCTCAAGGTTATTGGAAATTTTATCTTAGTTATATGATTTTGTAAATAATGTTTCAATTTTCAAATGATTTCCAAAAATATATATAAAAGAAAACGAAAAGAGAGTATTTAAAAAATAGAATTAAAAAAAAATGAAAATAAAATAAAAACAGTGAAAGAATAAAAAATAAAGATTAGAACCCCACCAAAGAAAAACAAAAAATAATAATATTGAAAATGTTGCAAATCTAAATGCCATTACTTGATATATAGTTTCATTATATTAAATAAAATAAAGGTTGTGTGTAGCTTGTTCAAAATGCCACAATCCTTACTCATTGTTTGATCATACAACTTAATAATAGTTAAACAAGATTAAAATTTTGTTAATTAGATTAGAGAATAAGGTTCACCAAACTATTTAATCTTGGCTAATGTTAGTTAGGTAGAAAAATGATATTGATTCAAATGTTTAAGCTGAATTAGTGGAGAAATAAGTGGATAGGATAAATTAGGTTTTTTTTTCATAAGAAGTAAAATGAGGGTTTGCAAGTACAAATGCACCCTTAGGAATGAATAAAAAGCTTAATTTTAGGATTAGGTGAACAATTGAAGTTCAAAGGATAAATGTGGTAAATTCCACTTCAAAAGGTTTACTTTTGCATTTTTTATCCTAAGTTTGAAAAATTATGGGATATACGCTTTAGTCTAATGTTTGGGATTCATTAAATTATTTATCCAAAGATTCCGCTTTGTAATAAAATTCAGCATACGAAAAAAGCGTTTGTTGGGTTGTGGTTAAGGTTGGCTCACTTTTCAGTCCTTGGTCAAATTCAGCTCAGATCTACGACCCGCATCGAATTTCGCCCCCCACTTACCAGCCTTCCTTTACCGGGGCAGGGGGGGGAGGGGGGGGGGGTTCGAAAAGACGATTTTCTTCTGCCGGTCACGCAACGTGGTGCGCCCACATCATTTCACCCCCCCCCCCCCCCCCCCGCCCCTCATGATACCACTTACCATTCTCACCCCCCTCCAAAAATCGTTGACGATCGTTCCTTTCCCATTCTCCCTTCTGAAGCACCTCCCTCCACTCACATCCTGCCGTGTGGCTGTAGCCATTATCCAATTAATGCATTTATCATGGGATAATCGTTATCACATTTAATTTTCTCGAGTAACCGTTTCAAATCAAAAAAATCCGCGCCTGCAATGGAAAAACCTCGAAACACCGTAAAAATTTGTTGTGATACCATTTTTCATCTTTCTTGCTGAAAAATTCATCAATTTACTTTTATTTCCAAGTTTCCATGCGCCAGTGACATTATCGTATCAGTCAAGCATCTGATCCAGCAGGACATAAAGCCTCATCTTCCTTTTCTAGTCTGCTACAAACCCGCATTCCTGGTAAATTTTCGCCACTACATTCTATCTCTGTGAATTTCCATTAACAGTATGCCTCCCAAGAAGAAAAACCAGGAAGAGTTTGTCAACCCTTTGATCCATCCCTCTATATACCTAGATCACATTCCTCTTGCTGACTGAGACTACAATATCTACGCGATTCAGTGTGAGTTCAATCTCTTCAAACTCTATTGCTAGCTCGATGATAATTTTGTAGAAATAATTGATGAAATTCAAATATGGGAGGTCCCCCCCATTACATCTTTCCCATGACCTTTAACTCCCTTGACTTTGTCAGAAAATGTCAAGCCTGCTATGTCCCCAACCAAAGAGCTATCATAGCCCCTACTGATGAAATTATACTCACCATTACTGCTAAAAACATTGACCAAATGATGTAGGCCCCTCTTGTAGAAACCAGTACTCCATTTTTCAATAGAAGACTTAACTGAATTGTATCAGAATCTAGATTTTTCTAAAAGAGCACTGATTTTTGACCTCTTCTTTCCTGAAAACACCTCATTTCCTAGAAAGAATCCACCTTACCCTCTTCTATTTTCCCAAATCATGCCAAGCAAATTATTTCTATGTTATTTTGTCTCTTGGGCTATTATTCAGATCAATATGTAGATGAACCTTTGTTAGGATTCCTATCAATATTTTATACAAATTCAAAACATTCAATCATTTTTAATTTCAGCCAATTCTTGGCTGATAGTATTCATGAGCCACTCCTAAAGTTGCCAACTGAAGGAGTGTTCAATTATACTTCAATTTTGGTTTATATGTTTATCTATTATCATGTAGGGAGTTTCAAGTTTGTAATGCAGAAGGTAGATGGGGAAGGGAATCAACATTATGTGATATTTTTGACTTCCCTATTAATGAAATATCAAGAATAATTTACATTCAAACAAGACATTGAGCAGTTTATACATCCAGCAATGAGCATGTTGACTAGCTCAGAAGAACCAAGAAGCAGTGAAGAAATAAAAAGGATTTTACTTCTAACAGAGCAAGCAAAGACTGGAGACTGGTACTTGTAACATAACTATACTGAAATCAGAGTGTATGGGTGTGAATTTCCACCCTACAAATTTCCCCAATACCTCCCAATGAGACTATTTGCATTATAATAAATAAGACAGTTGATCAACTCATATCAAACCCACTTTCTTTCAACTTAGAAGAAATAATAATTTGGGATTAAGACACAGGTTGGTTATTTTGTGTGCAACAATAGAATAGCAGGAGAAGAAGAAGACAAGCTTCTCAAAGGTATGAAGTTCAGTTTTTGTTTTACATGGTCCTATGCTCCTCTGGGTATAATTTCTAAATTGATTTTGGAACACAAAACCACTCCCTATACTTAGACTAAGACGCCAGAAATTGAAATATATGTAAACCAATTAACTTGGACAGAAAATACTTTGTAGGAAGTTAAGGAAAAACTTGTTTCTACTTCAACTTCACAAACTTTAATTCCTCAGGAGAAATCAGGAAAGAGGTAGAGAGAAGAAGAGTCACCATCAGTGACAGACAGTGCAGGTAAAGAGTTTAATATCTTGTACAAAAAGAGGACCAGGATGACTCCTAAAATAGATTTAGAGAATAATGTAGAAGGAGTTGCTATGATTATCAAGGAAACACCATATTCATCACAAGAAGGCAACAAATTTGTTGCATCTCCTACAGTGTCATCAGTATCACATGGTCAGCAAGATACAGTTTAGACTTCAAAGGTTGTTCAAGGAGAAAATAAAAAGATAATTTTTTACAGATACAAAGAAATCAAGCTTAAGAATGAAATTTTTAAGAACAACATTTATACATAGTTTTGGAAGCAGACTTCTCATTCACATAGTAGAATCCTATAAAATTTTGATTCAAAGACTCGGGAGGATGTATATGGCCTACCTAGAGGCTCAAATTCCACAACCAAAAATAGCAACAGATTATAAAAATACAACTTTTGATTTTGACACCAAGGACATGCATCCCATTGATAAAATGGAGATGCACAAACAAACTGGGGAGATTATTTGTTATACTTTAAATAATACCACCATTATTGTATCAAAATTGCAGGCGTCACTTTCAAAAATTCAGTCTCAGTAGAAGATGGAGAATATATCTTCAATGATTAAGGACACCAGGATCAAATATTTGGAAGATTTGGTTGTGAATATGGGCTATGATCCAAAAAATGTAAAAGGTGCAAAATATTTGATTAAGAAGAATAATGTTGAAATTGCAGCATTGAGGGAGCAGCTGAAATTTCCAGCAACTGAAGATCCACTGACTAAATACATTGAATAATTTTAGATACAAAATAAAGACATGATTAAATTGATATGGAACAAAATGCTTAGATTAGACAGATGGAGACAGGGATGGAAAAATTGATTAAGGAGAAAGAGCATAATTAAAAGGTGGAAACGGTTCCTATGGATGTTGTGCCCCTCACAACAATCCCCACTTCAAGAATTGCAACATCAACAACTCCTCCAGCCAAATCTGCATATGTTGCTAAGAAATTGACAAAGGCTGCTGAAAACATGTCAATTCAGACTGAGGACATAATGAAGCTTTAGGGGCAAGTCAAATCTCTACAAGATCATTAAAAAAGGAGTGAAGCTTCACATTTGGCTGAAGCACAAAAATCCCAAAGGCTGATAGAAAGGTTACAAAAAGCAGAAAGAGAGTCAGCTATTGGCTAGACCTTCACCCAAGCCAAGGAAATCATATGGATGGAAATTATAAATTATATGAATGAGATTTGGCCATGTATCCAGTTTATTTTTTAGCAGAAGGACTTGATAAAGAAAGCCACAAAATCAATTACATAAATCAAAGAGAAGTGGGGTAACAAGCCCATTGAAACTACCAACATCATCAAATTCCTAAATTCAAAGAATAAATATGAGCAGGAAGACTTAGGAATTGATGACAAGACTGAAACCATCTTCGAAATCAAGAAGGTTTTAACAAAAGGGAATCTCATAACTCAGTTAGAAGAAAAGTGTCACGGGCTCAAGATACCAGTTGACAGGATTTTTAGCATAATTGAAGCATTAAATAAAAAAGGATTACCCAGTATATTTTTAATTAATGATAAATTAATTACCCAATAATATTTCATTAAGAAGTTGAAGGAGGTGGCTAGAGATAGCTCCAAATTCGCCAACATAAAGGGCAGTATGACAGGTAGAGCCTTCCTGGAAGCAATCGAGAACGATTTTACATTCAGCATGAAGTAAGTCATATCTTCGTGGTAAGACCAAAATTTGCCAAATACACTGAGATAGATGAGATTTATAGGAAGGTAACAAAATTTACCATCTCGGATGAAGAAAGGTGGGATAAATTGTGTGAATTACTAGATTAATTGGTAATTCAAACACAGTTGCAGGATCACCTAGCACAAAAAACATCACAATGACATCAACATGCCAGCTCACCAACAGATTCCAACAAATGAGAGTTGTTATCCCTCCACCAAATTCCCAAGGTTGAGGAAGGAATCCCAACAGAAGTAACCACATACCAACCTTTTAACTTGGTAGCTAGACCTACCAATTCGGAGAGGGATTTCTACATAAAACATAGCCTAGGATGCTAAATTGATTAGGATTTTAGGCTAGGTATGAGTTCAGGGTTTTTGATAATTGATTTTGGTCAGGTTGTTGGATGTAAGTATGGTCAAGGGAGCTAGGTCAGGGAAAATGAGATAGGGTTGCAGATATTCAATGGGGCCAGGTAGGAATAAGTCTTAACACTTTAAAATGATTGTGATGAGATGGTTATAATACTAATGAGAAGATATGAAGAACATCGGAGATGTATTCTTCCTAAACAGAGGAAAATGGACAAATTATGATAACTTTCCCTAAACAGAGCATGAGAAAGCATGTATTCTGCCTATCTTCTTGAAAGAGATCATACAATAGAGATGTAATGAACATGAATAAAATACATTAAAACATATGAAACTGAATGAAAAACAATGATAAACATCATACCACATGTATCCCAAAAAAATAACTGCAACTCTCCTTTATTAACTGGCCAAACTCAGTAAAATAGTTCCTTGATCAATACACTAGCATCCAAACTGATTCCAACCCTTGATTAGTATAAAGAAAGGGACTAAATAGACATCAAAACAAAATTCACTCATCCTCAGGGGTCGAAATCATGAGGTGAGGAAGAGATCCACAAAATTCTGAACTGAAAGCTGAAGTGTAGGATGGTCTAAGTGACTCATTCCTAATTACATTCAAACTGAGTCATTTGACTTAAGGATAAATTTTACCTAATGAATCTACCCCTAGGTAACTTATCCACAACATAATTACATTTACCATTCTCAATCACATAGGTAAAAATATCAATTTCTAAGATAAATTCAAAAATTACAGTGAAAAACCAAAAATATCAGCAAATGGTCATATCCGCCATTTTTATGTCATATGTGCCCTCGATGTGTCATATGTGCCCTCCCTATTCAAGGCTGATTTTGACTGACTTGTAGTTTTCCAAATCAGGCCCAAGATGGCTTGTTGGAAAGCCCTTCAAGTCTTATTTCTGACTATGCCTCTAGTTTTCAAAATGAATCTGATTTGACCCCTCAAAATTTCATTCTCCCAATATTGCTCTGTGCCCAGTGCCTAGGCCAAAATAACGACAGAAACATTATTTTTAGGGTGTTTTTTTCCCTTTTCATTGACCATTTTTCCTCAAAAACCTTAGCAAATGTACAGGTTGCATTTCATCATCATTCTGAATCCAATGGTGCTCTCTGTTTTTCCATTGGATGCTTCAAAAAAGTGTGTGGCGCCTAGGGCGCTGCGCATGTGACCAATTTGCTGATATTAAATTGTCCATGCACACACAGAAAAACCCAGATTTTAAAAAAATGTTTCAAAATGCTTCAAAATTGGTGAAATGGCTAATGATGGTGTGACTAGGGTTGGAGTGAATCCTCTGAAAGTATGTCCAATTTATTCTTCTCTTCCATGGTGTTTTTATCAAAACCCTAGGGAAGTGTGATGATGTGGAATATGGTTTTAGGAATGAGGAATGGGAAAGGGAAAATAAAGGAGATGGTGCTAGGGATGTATGAAATGGGGGAGGGGATAAGGAGTGGTAGTATGATGGGATATAGGATGGGGATTTGGGGATTGGGATCCTAGGTAAATGTAGCACCTAGGGCTTAGGGTATTGGGATAAAGGGTTTAGGGGAAAGGGAATTATGTAATACAGGGTTTTGGGAATGGGTATTTTGCAATGTAGGAAGGGTATGAAGGTGTAGGGGAGTGAAAATTGGGAATTGTGAGTCTAATAGGGAAACAATATGGTTTTAAATTATTTTAAACACTAAATCTGAAAAAAATTTCACAACACCAACAAATGAACTTGAAGGAGGAGAGAATTGATGGAAGACACCTTTACTCACTTGTTGGAGGTCGAAAAGACTTTTGCTAAAGTTTTGGAGGAAAATTTGGTGAAAATTGAAGCAATTTTGGCCTTTCTGGACATATGTGCAACGCCTCGCCCTCGCAGAAGGATGTGCGCAGTGCCTAAAGGATTTGCACCCTCACTAAAGGATATGTGCCCTCTGCTTAGGCTTTTGCTAATTTCACCTAGAAACTCAAAATTTTGCTCTCTTGGAGTATTTTATTGGTGTTTGTGGGAGAAAAATGAGTTTGAAATGATGTCAAGAAGTATTTAATACTTGAGTGAATTTAAATTTAGATTAAAAACCCACTTTTCTAATGTTTCATTTCGCCTTTTGAAAACATTGATGATTACCATTTTTCTTTAATTTTTCTTCTTTGCAGGATGATGTTGCTGGATTTTGGCACTTTTCACTTTGACTTTGATTATCTTCAGTTTGGCATATGAAATTTGAGTTCGCAGCGTGGGACATAACTTATTACATATAATGAGAATAAAATTACATAAAAATTAAAAATAAATTACATCTCTTTTTTCTAAATAAAATTACACTTTGGTATGAAAGTCATAGTCTAAAACCATAATTACAACCTTCAAATATCATATTTACATGTTGATAAATCCTCTTCATATGATTGATAAAGTATTATTTGATTCACTCTGATACTTTTGTTGACCTTATGCAATGAAATGGTGTTTTAATTGGACCTTGAAGAATGAAACCTAGAGATCTAATGAGGAATTTGAGTGACTAGACTTCATGGTGACCTGACAAACATAATGACATGATGAAATGGACTTCCATGACTGAAGTATTCTCAGCAATATATGACGGTGGGCCAGTAAGTATGAATTTTTGACGAAGAGTGAAATTTTTTTACTAGGGCTACCATTAGTGAGTAATTTTTTTGCATGACCTAATGGAATGATAGAAAATTTCTGAGTGGGACTCCTAAAATGATATGAAAAGAGGATTTTTGATCACTGATGGTAGGATGCAAATATTGACACTAAAATTGGCCTTATTGGGGATGATAGCTCTGAAAGACGTGTCAAGAACCACAGAACTCTGGATTTTGCATATCAGTTCCTTATCCATTGGGCCAATATGATCAAAAAACTCAAACTAATAAACATGACTGAAAACTGATAACTCAGATGAATAGACTGACTCAAGACAAAATCAAAATTGGCTGAAATAAAAAACTTAATAAACTTATTGATGGCAGCATATCATTGTAACTTGAGGGCTTCAAATCCTAATGAAAACCACCTTCCTGTTGAAGACATATGTGCAATCATGTGAATTTATCCTTCCAGTGTAACCAATCAAGCAAATGGCTACTTACTAAAATTTTCTCTCATTTCCTCGAGCAGGAAGAAAAACAAAAAAATAGCCCAGTCCAAGTGTCTATTTAACATGTGATTTTGATCTATGAAAACAAGAAAATACATCTTCCCTACTAACTGTAGAAAATCAGTAAAAGGATCTTCAAAAACATGAAATGTTACCTTGTCTTGAAATCCAACAAAAACACAAGCACACTCTTCATTTTGATCTGAAAGAACACTTGGTTGTTGATCCATAATAGAGCATAGGGAAGTATGAATTTATGTTGTTTTAGTATTGGCTGTAAATTCCTCAAGCATGGGAAAATATGATTCTATCTTTCACATATTATCTCTCTTAGGATAATACTCCTCAAATTCATAGTCTAAATCATATTTGAACATAAAGCATTATTCAAGATTATCAAACATGATAGCCCTATCTTCTTCATGAAAGACAATAGTCTCTTTTACTTGATCTCTTTGCAGGAAATCATCATCACAAATTGGCTTTCTATCAACAACTTCAATCTCATGATTTTCATCATTTAAAATCAGATTTTCATATTCAATGATGGAAGAAGTTTCACTAACACATTCTTGACTATGTAAACACTACAAAAATGCATTAGATTGGGCTTTAATATGATTGTTTAGGAGCCGATATATCTCATCTTCAGACAAAGGAGAAAACTTAGTTTTATAGCAATTAACATTGGCTGGATGATTCTCATTTTCAAGATCAAGAATAGGCATTTCTTTTTATAGGTCCTGGTCATTTTCATAAAAGTAGGAAACTACTAATTCTTGTTGGGAGGAAAAATCATATAGGGCTTCTATGATCTCATCATCTAGACACTCTTCATCCGCATACAAATTTTCAATAAACTCAATGAAATTATCAAATATCTCACAACAACTATCAATTATCGATAAGGAAGAATTAGAGGTTTGATAATGTTGAAATAAAACTAAATGAAAGTCCTTTAGAGAATATAAACTAGAAGATGGTAGACTCTCATACCATGATCTCACTTTTTCCTCCAAGGTAGCCATAAACATCTTCATCAGACAATATTCAGGAAACTCAATCTTTAGTCTGTGAATATGCAAATTAAATTTGACCAAATGAAAACTGGAATCTTCACCATGTTGACCCCTAAACTTTGACAACCCTGATTGCCAATCTATATGAGGAGTATGGTTCGGAAAACTAGGAATATGAGCTTGATTCATAGGAGCATACCTTCAAGAAATCAAATCCATTTTGACAACAATGAAGTCACCAAGAAGTTTTTAAACTACTGGTTCTTGAAGAGTGGAGTTGCCATAAAAATTCTGAACCTTTGGATTCTTCGACGCTGGAGTCTCCAGTTGAATGATGAAGCCTTCATATGCATATGACCATTGTTCACCATCGGCAATTAGATATGATATTTTTCATTCTTTCCCATAGAAGATATCGTCCTTTTGATCCCTAGAAACGACGCTATAATTTTATCACTCCACCAAATTCCCAAGGCTAAGGAAGGAATCCCAACAGAGGTAACCACAGACCAACATTTTAACTTGGTAGCTAGCCCTACCAAGTTGGAGAGGTCTCTCTCCACAAAACATAGCCTAGGAGGCTGAATGGATTAAAATTTTAGGCTAGGTACCAGTTCGGGGGTTTTGGTAATTGATTTTGGTCAGGCTGCTAGATGTATTTATGGTCAAGGGAGCTAGGTCAGGGCAAATGAGATAGGGTTGCAGAGATTCAATGGGGAAAGTTAGTAATAAGGCTTAGCACTTCAAAATTATTGTGATGAGATGGTTTTAAGACTGATGAGAAGCTAGGAAGAGCATGGGAGATGTATTCTTCCTAAACAGAGGAAAATGGACAAATTATGATAACTTTCCCTAAACAGAGCATGAAAAAGCATGTATTCTTCCTATAAACTTGAAAGAGATCATAAAATAGAGATGTAATGAACATAAATACAATAAATTATAACATAACATATGAATTTGAAGGAAAAACAATGATCGACATAATACCACATGTATCCCAAAAAAATAGCTGCAACTTTTCTTTATTAACTGGCCAAACTAAGTACAATAGTTCCTTGATCAATACACTAGCATCCAAACTGATTCCATCCCTTGATTAGTGTGAATAAATGGAATAAATACACATAAAAACAACATTCACTCATCCTCAGGGGTCGAAATCATGAGGTGAGGAAGAGATCCACAAAATTCTGATCTGAAAGTTGAAGTGTAGGATGGTCCAAGTGACTCATTCCTAATTACATTCAAACTGATACATTTGACTTAAGGATAAATTTTACCTATTGAATCTACCCCTAGGTAACTTATCCACAACATAATTACATTTACCATGCTCAATGATATAGGTAAAACAACAATTTCTAATATAAAGTCAAAAATTACAGTGAAAAACCAAAAATATCATCAAATGGTTATATGCGCCCTCACTGTGTCATATGCACCCTCCCTATTCAAGGTTGATTTTGACTGACTTATAGGTGTCCAAATCAGGCCTAATATGGCTTGTTGGAAATCCCTTCAAGTATTCTTTCTGAATATGCCTCCAGTTTTCAAAATGAACTTGATTTGACCCCTCAAAATTTCATTCTCCCAAGACTGCTCTGTGCGCAACGCCTAGGCCAAAATAAGGGCAAAAACATGATTTTTAGGGTGTTTTTTGCCCTTTTCACTGACCAGTTGCCTAAAAAACCTCACAAAATTCATAGGGTGCATGTCATCATCATTCTGAATCCAGTGGTGATCTCTATTTTTCCATTGGATGCCTCAAAAAAGTGCGCAGCGCCTAGGGAGCTACGCATGTGACCAATTTTTTGTTATTAAATTGTCCATGCATATAGAGAAAAAACTAGATTTTGCAAAAATGTTTCAAAATGTTTAAAAATTGGTGAAATGGTTGATGATGGTGTTAATAGGCTTGGAGTGAAGCCTTTGCAACTATATCTAATTTCTTCTTCTCTTCCATGGTGTTTTTATCAAAACCCTAGGGAAGTGTGATGATGTGGAATATGGTTTTAGGAATGAGGAATGGGAAAGGGAAAATGAAGGAGATGGTGCTAGGGATGTATGAAATGGGGGAGGGGATAAGGAGTGGTAGTATGATGGGATTTAGGATGGGGATTTGGGGATTGGGAGCCTAGGTAAATTTAGCACCTAGGGCTTAGGGTATTGGGATAAAGGGTTTAGGGGAAAGGGAATTATGTAATACAGGGTTTTGGGAATGGGTATTTTGCAATGTAGGAAGGATATGAAGGTGTAGGGGAGTGAAAATTAGGAATTGTGAGTGTAAGAGGGAAATACTAGGGTTTTAAATGATTTTAAATAGGAAATCTTAAACAAATTTCACAACACCAACAAATGAACTTGAAGGAGGAGAGAATTGATGGAAGACACCTTTACTCACTTGCTGGAGGTCGAAAAAAAATTTGTTGAAGTTTTGGAGGAAAATTTGGTGAAATTTGAAGCAATTCTGTCCTTTCTAGACATATGCGCAGCGTATTAAGGTTGTGCACCCTCGCTTAAGACTTTATGCCCTCGCAAAAGGCTATGTGCAGCTCCTAAAGGATTTGCGCCCTCTCTGAAGGATATGCGCCCTATGCTCTGTTTTTTGCTAATTTCACCCAAAAAGTCGAAATTTCGCTCTTTTAGAGTGTTTTCTTGGTTTTTATAGGAGAAAAATGAGTTTGAAATGATGTCAAGAAGTCTTTAATACTTGAGTGAATTTGAATTTAGATTAAAAACCCACTTTTCTAATGTTTCATTTCACCTTTTGAAAACATTGTTGATTACCATTTTTCTTTGATTTTTCTTCTTTGTAGGATGATGTTGCTGGAGTTTGGCACTTTTTAGTTTTAATTTTCTTCTCTTCAGTTTGGCATATGAAATTTGAGTTGGCAGCTTGGGACATAAATTATTGCATATAATGAGCATAAAATTACATAAAATTTTAAAATAAATTACATCTCTTTTTTTTAAATAAAATTACACTTTGGTATGAAAATCATACTTTGAAACCATAATTACAACCTTTAAAAAACGTATTTACATGTTGATAAATCCTCTAGAGATGATTGAGAAAGTGTTATTTGATTCACTCAGATACTTTTTCTCACCTTATGCAATGAAATGGTGTTTTATTTGGACTTTGAAGAATGAAAAATAGAGACCTAATGAAGACTTTGAGTCACCAAACTTCATGGTGACTTGTCTGACATAATGACATGATGAAATGGACTTTCATCATTGAAGTATGCTCAGCAAGACATGAATTTGGGCCAAAAAGTATGAATTTTTGAGGAAGAGTGAAATTTTTTGACTAGGGCTACCATCAGTGAGTAAATTTTTTGCATGACCTAATGGAATGATAAAAAATTCTTAATGGGACTCCTAAAATGATATGAAAAGAGGATTCCCCAATCGGGATGTGTGATTTCAAGAGCCACTTGGCAGGAAGGAGGTGACCTCACTAACCGAACAACGGTTCAAGCGTGAGAAGTCATTTGGTATGCAGATCACCAGTACACGGCAGTCATGGAAATGAAGGCGTATTTAGTATCCCAGGTTGGCTTGTAAAAAGCATGTTGGGATGAGCGAACTCACAAAAGCTTAATGGGGAAGCAAGGGAAAATGCATGAGACAATTCATAGCACGAGGCGTGGTGAATTCAAACCAGGCTCCAGTGCAGACTTTCTTCAGAGGATTTCATTCTGGGTTCAGGGGTATGTAAACATTCTTTACTCCAACCTTATGTTTCTTGTAATTAATTATCAGATGCGACATAATAGAGAAGAATTTGGAAAATGGGAAATGTATATGTTTTTCATCATTCGAATGGTTACGAATTCTAATTTACTACTACAGCAACCATCTATTCAACCTTGCTTTCGAGAACCCTTTAGAGTAAAGGAGGTATATTTCATAACCATCATCCATTTTATGAATTCTTGCAAGTTTACTTCTGAGGGGCAACTGAAATTGGTTTTAAATTATCTCAATTTTTGGATGCATGGAGTTTATTATAGGTTTATCGGTCAAGTGACCTCGACAGAGGTTTTAGGCAAGTTTTCTCATTCATATTTCCACCTGGGTTTGCATAATCTAGATGACCTACAGTTCAATTGGGATATCTTTAGTCTGCTTGAAAGTCCTAGGCAGGGGATAAATCGGGGTAATTGTTCTCTAAATGAAAGCCTTGTTTGTTTAAAAATGCCATGTTTGCAAATGTGTAGGAGTTTCTGTGAATATCTTGTTAACCTGGTTCGGTCGCAAACAGACAGTAGTTGTAGGGAAAGAAGTCATTTCCATTGGAATTCTTCCTATATCTATTGTCAGAGTCTGAGTATTTATTTCCGACCACCTATATGTCTTCATCTTTTAGTGAATTAATATTCCCTCAGTCGACATTGCTATTATACCAGTCATGCTGTGAAGTATATGCCAGAGGAAGATTTCATCCTGCAATTCCATAGTTTAATTGTAATATCTCTGTGCTTCCATCATATAGCCATTCTGATATAATACATAGGTTTTAATCACAAAAGTAAAAACAAAACAATGGTGAAGAGGCAAAAGAAGAAGATTAATGTCAATACTCAGGATAAATGTAAGAAGAAGATGGTTAAGCCTAAGGTTGAGACTAGTAAAAGAGACATTACATAATATCTCGCAAGCATATTTGCTTGGGAACCCATCTCAGATAAAAAATAGAAACCAGGGATGGGAAAGAGAGAGTCACAACAATAAAGAGGATAATGAGGCAAAAGAGGAAATAATGGATTTCATTATTGATTCTAGCAATACACAAGGGCGTCTATTTCTGTTCAATCAAACTGTGCATACGTATTGGATAATGAAGTGTGTCTTGGCTAAAGCATTACAAAGTCTTCATCCAGGGAAGGGAATGAGATCCCATCAGTCACTACACTTTTCCAAGATATTACCATACAGCTCCAGCAAAACAAGGTGTCACAATACCAGATGTCAGCTCAAATAGACTGCATTGAGAAGCAGCTTCAGCAGATACAGCAAGTGGACATGCCTGACTCCACTGCTAAGGACCCTACACCAATAGATTCTTCAAATGGGTAGTAACCCAACTTATGTTTAATGATTTTTGCGGATAGTGTTTATGTTGTTAATTATCTTTTAGTTAATGCTTTAAATATTAAACTGGCCATAGCGGCAAGTAGAAGAAGGAAACAATTTCAATTTTGGTTGGCTTTTAATGCGTTGAGGTGGCCAACAAACCTGGTTTCCTACAGACAGGTTGAGGCCTCTAACTCTATATATGATGAAATCTGCTTTTTATAATAGAAAATAGTAAGGAACTACCAAATTTAACAAAAAAAAAGATATGAAAAGAGGATTATTGATCACTGATGGCAGGATGCAAAAATTGACACTAACAAGAGCCATCTCTCCACGCAGTTTTCAACATAGCCTATTATTCTACACAATGGATAATTTGTTTAGATTATTGCTAAATATACCCTGTCGGTTGAGAGGGGATTTTTGTAAATATTGTATAAATACTTCACACTTCGAAGTATTCTAGGTTGATTGTTGAACATTATTTCCTAAAATCTATTGTACTTTTTCTAGTTGATGGAATGATCATTAATACAAGGACATTCTTCACAGGATTCATGTGGTGGGAAAATTGGTGATTTGCGTCTTTCATTTATGTGTTATTTAATTTTTTTCCTTTACTGTTCTTTATTTAAAGCTTAATTATATTACAAAAACGGTGACAATCAGGATCTGTTGAAATATACACCTTTTTCTGGCTATAAGTAATTTTTATGTTTTCTTCTGAAGTCAAACTAAGGAATTCTTAATTTCTCTTTGGTTTTTACTGAATCTTTCTTTTCTTATGTTCCATATCTTTCTAAATTCTAAAAGATCCAACTAGTTCACCTATCTTTCCCTGTGAAACTCCTTTAAAATTTGATGCATATATAGTTAGTTTTACAGACTCTATAGCCTAATGGAAATATAAATCATTCAATCGACCAAATCAATCACAAACAAATCAAACAAAAAATTACACAGTCATAACTAGCCTAAAATTTAAATAAAACAAAGTTAAATTTTACAGAAAGATCCCTCTCTGAGTTTATAAGGGCTATCTTCTAAGCTTAAAAGTGGTTTTGATGTTATTTTATGTGTTTACTCTCACAATCTCAAAAATTACAGAACAATAACATAGTGGCAACCATACTAGGTGATCTAAAATGACTGTATTAGTTTTGTTGTGCTAAGTGTCTTTTCAGTTTAAAAACATGTGCATAATCAGTTCATTAGTTTGCATAGGGTTTGAGGTATTTTTCCATGAACTGTAGATGATTTTTAGTGAATTAGAAGCATAAAAAAAGATTAAATAACACTGAACAATAGTTTAAAACATATAAATAAGTCACCACATGAAATTTACATAGAAAGCATGATGAAGCAGTTCACCCCTCCTGGGCTACATCTGTTGGTCTAGCTCCCAATGGCATGTCCATCTTTCATTATGCTCAAATTTTTCTATTACATGTAGTTACAGTTCTCTAATGGTTGTTTTCTTTGCACCAATGGCTCTAGAATGCTCCAATTAGTTAAAAATGACTCTTCATTCACTCTGAATGGGTGAAAATTGAGTCTCCTACTCTTTTTCCCAGTTTCACCTTAAAAAGCTCCACTAAAAGCGGAGAACTCCACTTAACTGGAGTTAAAATAGTAAATCCCACCATTTTAGGTGTGCCCGCAAACCTGAACACCGAATAAACCGTTACATTAATTTTTTCAGTTGGGGTGGCCACGTGCCAACCCTAAAACCCGCAGTTATGGTGGTAGTTAGCGGAACCCGAGGCATAAACCACGCAGAGTTTTCGTGTTGACGGTTGCATGTGACAACCATGCGCAGGCATAAACCACGGCGGCGATAGACCGTATCCATGTGACAATGTGTATGGGTACCACTGGTGGGTTGGGACCGCCGAAAATTCCCAACCCCCAACCACGATTTCATGAAACCTTAAATAAAATTCACAACCCATAAAGTTAAGAAATAATGCGGAGTATAGAAGGTAAGACGTGCGCGTGCCAAGCGGGAGGTTCGGGGGTCGATTCCTGCGGCCCCCAACAAAATTTTACAGTGTAGTTTTGGGGACATGTGGCAACCTCAGTGCCATCCACATGGTGCCCTATAATTTTCCTTTCAAACCCCATACATCGAATAAAACAATAACGCTTGTCAACCTACGGTTGGTTCTGAGGAAGGAATATTCCTCAGAATATTCGCTTTTTCTAGTTGTGCATCCCTTTTTGCTGACTGTACATCCCAGTCAAACTTGGTCAAACTAACGAAAATTTACATGTTTGGCATTTTGATTAGAACGTGATATCTCCCTCATACAACATCAGTTTTTCGAACTGTTAATTGCACAGGATTCAGGAAGACAAGATATACTCAATCATCCTAGTTTCAACCCAATCCTATAACTTTGAATTTTGAGCAAAATTTATGAACTCCTGATCACTCCTCCCCATTGGGAAGATTTTGGACCCCAAAAGACTTGATTACCTGTTCATTATATGAGGCTACAACTCCCTCACCTTTCCAACCTCCATCCATTTTTCCTTGCCTGGCTTAGTGCCTTTGAGCCCAACTCAAAGGTAGTCGACACTTCCCCTCTTTGATGCTCTTGTCCTCCTGGCAAGAATTGTATCTTCTTTGAGCTCATCCAGAAACTTTGGCGAGAATTATTCAATAGAAGGTAGCTAAATATCACTTCCTTGATAATCGATCAAAGGTGGCTCATACAAGCGTAATTTTTCAATACATTTGCATATAAGAAGGAAAGTCAAGTTGGAATGCATTATTACCAACTTTTTTTATGATATTGAAAGGACCATAGCGAATGGGTTTGATCTTTTTACCTTCCCCTTGCATCCTTTCTTTGCTAATGTGAAACCATACCTCATCTCCCTCTTGAAACTTGTGATCAACTTGGTGTTTGTCATGCCTTTCTTTGTATTTTCTTTGACTTTTCTCAAGTTGTTCTTGAACATGTTGATGTATAATATGAATTTTCTCAATGAACTTTCGAGCCTTTTCAATATCACTATGGCCATCAATTGCAACATCCTTCCCAAAGATGAATTCTAATGGTGATTTTGGCAAATACCCAAAGCATACTTAAAAAGGTGAGGCTTGTGTTGAAGAGTTCTTTGCCCAGTTGTAAGCATGCTAAATGCAGTGCAGTTGCTCATCCCACAACTTAGGATGTTTGTTGCAATATCCTCTCAATAGATGCACAATTTTTCTCTTCACCACCTCGGTTTGTCCATCTATTTGTGGATGAAAAGCGGTACTCTTTTTCAACTTTGTGTCCATCATTCTCCATAGATTTGACCAAAAATTCCCAATGAACCTGGAATCCCTGTCACTAGCAATAGAATTTGGCAATCCAAAATGAACCCAAACATGTTGAATATAAATTTCAACATTTTTTTCAGTAGTAATGGTTTCCTTACATGGCATAAGTATACACATTTTACTGAATCTATCCACAACTACATAAAGATAATCATGTTTTCTTCTTGACATAGGTTGACCTCCAACAAAGTCCATGGAGACACTCTCGCTTGGCCTTGATGGTACCAGTATTGGCATGTACAACCCAAGCTTCCTATTACTAGGCTTACTTTTTTCACACATAGAACAACCTCTTATAAAATGTGACACACTATCTATCATGTGAGGCCAATAACAATACCTTTGTAGATGTGCCACTGTTTTGCTTACCCCAAAGTGTCCAGCAATAAGAGATGAATGAGATTCTCTCGTGACACTTAGCCTCTCTCCTTGTAGAATACATAGCTTGCCCAAATGAAATAGAAAATTGTTATGCATGTGATAATATTTTACTTGAATTTTATTCCCTTCACTCAAACTAGCATACACGTCTTGAAAATCAATGTCATGTGCATATTGTTCTATTTAACTCTCATGTACAACAGAATCATTTTTGAGTAAATTAGAAGCACTAATGATTGGTCTTGAGAGAATATCTACAACTTTATTGAAAATACCTTTCTTTTACCTTATAACCAAGTGAAACTGTTGAAGAAATCCCATCCACCTGAAATGTTTTGATTGCTGCAATTTTGTTTGCGACTACAAGTACTGTAATGGTTGGTGATTGTTATTTACAATAGTCTCTTTACCCATCAAGTAGTGTCTCCACTTCTTGACACTTTGTACCAACGCATATAGTTATTTTTCATATGTAGGATAATTATTCACAGCACCATTAAAAGTTTCAAAATGAAAAGTGATAGGCTTACCATGCTGCAAAAGTACTGTGCCCATGGCATAATCACTAGCATCGGTTTGAATCTCGAACGACTATCTTGAATTTTGTAATGCAAGGACTGGAGCTGAACTGAACTTATCTTTTAAAGCTTTGAAATCTTGTTGTTGTTTTCCTCCCCATTGGAAGCCTTTCTTCACACTTGTCACTGCATGCATATGAGCTGTGATGGAAGAAAATTTAGCAATAAACTTTCTCCAATATTGAGCTGCACCTAAGAAACTTCTTACCTCAGTTGTTGTTTTGGGTGTGGGCCAATTCACAATGGCCTCCAATTTAGAAGGATCAAACCTCAATTCTGCTCCTCCTACAATATGTCCCAAACATAACAAATAATTCTTTCCAAACTCACACTTTGACATCTTAAGAAACACTTTTTCTTTCTTCAAAATATCAAGCACTCTATTCACATGCAAGACATGATCTTCTTTTGTTTTTCTGAAAATTAATATGTCATCTAAGTACACAATCACAAAGTGATCAATGAATGGACGCAAAACACTATCTGTAACTCACATGAAAGTTGTCGGTGCATTACATAAACCAAAGGGAATAACTAGCCACTCAAAGAGTTCTTTTTTGGTTTTGAATGCAGCTTTCCATATATCACTTTCTGCAATTCTTACTTGATGATATCCACTTTGTAACTCTAACTTAGTGAAAAAAATTGCTTCTTTCAGTTGATCAAGAAAATCCTATATTCTTGGGAGTGGGTAACGATTTTTTAACACTAATCTTGTTCAAAGCTCGAAAATCTACACACATGCGCCAAGTCCCATCTTTCTTTGGTATCAAGACTATGGGTGAACCGCATGGTGAGGTGCTTGGCCTTATGATTAATTTATCCAACATCTCTTTTATTTTCCTCTTTATTTCAACATTCTCCATTATCGACATGTGATACATACCGATATTTAGAAGAGGACAATCTTGTTGCAACTGAATATCATGTTGAATTTCTCTTTTTGGAGGCAATCCTGTTGGTTCCTGAAACACCTCATGATGTGCATTAACCACATCATATAAATCTGATTTCAACTTAGGATCACAACCCTCAAATTATTCATGATTAATATCAGCTTTAGGCTTAATCATAAGAAGAACAAAATTCTGACTTGAATTTACCAACCTCTTTACCTGTCCAACATTTACCATAGTAATGTTTGTCTTCTTGCAATGTGCTCTAACAATGAACTCCTTGTCGTATTTGAATAAATGATACTTGTTCTCATGGTGATAGAAGATCGCTTTCCTATCATACAAGTAAGGACTCCCTAATACAATACCAGTGATGTCAAGCGAAACTACATCTAATTCAACAATGTCAACAAAATTTGCAGTGATTGCAAATCGCAATATACATTTCTCTAAAACCTATAGATTTGCATCCTTACAAATCCAACCCAATGGATATGGTTTTCGATGTGGTATGGTCTTAAGGTTAATTTTATTGAAAAAATCTTCAGAGATTAAGCTTTCTTTTGACCCACTATCAAACAATGTGTCAATCTTGGTATGATTGGATATGACCCTCACATGAAACAGTTCTGTTCTTTCTTCTTCATTTGGAGTATTTATGTGAAAGTTTGATGTATTGGTACTTGGTTTAGTTTCAATTTATTTTCCCTTCTTGTTCTTCAATCCCATGGCTGTAATATTAGATTCATCGCCTGAATCAGATCCTAAATCATGCTGAGCTATAGCAACAGTTTTTTGTTTCCCTTTGTTATTGGGTTTCTTTGGCCTCAATTCAGGATGTAATTTCCAACAATGAGTTTCATCATGGCCTTCTTTTGAAAAATGTTTACAAAAAAAAAATTCTCCCTCTTTCTTAATAGATGCATTCTTTTTTTTTTTACCTTTTGAGGTCTTTTCCTTCGCTTTACCCTTAAAAGGTTTCTTCCTACCCTCTTCAAAAATGTTCTTCCCTCTAGCTTCTAGATGTGTGGCCTGAACACAAACTTCATCTAGACTGGTGGGGTTAAACATGAGAATAGTATGTTTTAGGTAGCTATGTAAACTTCCTACGTACTTTAGCAAAGTATATTGGCTTTGAAAATCTACCCCTAATAACAAAGCTCTTCTCCTAAATTCTTGGGTGTATTCATGTACATTTTGTCCCTTTAATTGCCTAAAATTCTGCCAATTCATGATGGATTTCTGCATATGAGCTAATGGATAAAACTATTGTTGTATAGCATTAATGAAATTTTACCATGATAGAATAATCTTACCATGTTTCTTGATTTCCTCCTTTGTCTTGGATTCCTACCAAACAAGTACTGCACCTTCCATTCTTAATGAAGCTAATTGAATTTTGGTATCATCATCTTGAAGGTTTTGGATTCTCAAATAGACCTCCAATTGTCTAATCCAATTATCAAGATTTTCTACATTGACTTCACCGTTAAACATAGGCAATTCGAACTTAACATCGAGTTTTAAAAAAGGACTTTTACTAGTGCTCTTTGACCTGTGTGGCTGATGTACTGAAGAAGAAGTAGAGGATGATGATGATGAGGGTGAGGATGATGGCTCTCCATTGCCTCCATTTCCTCCATTTCCCTTCTTTGAATTATCTTCATCACGGTGACCTCCTGAAGAACCTTGTACTTCCTTGTGAAGTTTGGATCCTTCTCCTTCCAGTCTCTCTTTCCATTCTTGATAAAGGATTCTAACCATCTCAGTCATGTAAAGAAATGTTTTCCTGAAAACTCTTTCTTCCTATTTAGGGTCAACTTATTCATGGATTTATCCTTCCTCTTGAGGCATACTTAATGTAGCTTATGCTTCTTTAGGAGGTGAAATAGGTGGTGGAGATTGTTTCAATCTTTCTCTCCTTTTCTTTGGCTCTTTTTGAGACCCTTCTGCTTCCACCAATTTTCCTTCTCCTCTTTTGAGCTTGAGCCTTGTAAGCATCTAAAACTTTCAAATAGTTAAACAATTATTTGCACTAAACAACACCAGAGATTAAACTTGACTTTGATACCAACCTGATCTAAAATGACTGTATTATTTTTGTTGTGCTAAGTGTCTTTTCAGTTTAAAAACATGTGCATAATCAGTTCATTAGTTTGCATAGGGTTTGAGGTGTTTTTCCATGAATTGTAGATTATTTTAAGTGAATTAAAAGCATAAAAAAATCTTAAATAACACTGAACAGTATTGTAAAGAAGAGAAATAATTCAGCACATGAAATTTATTGTAATATTTCAAATCTGGAACAGCTAGCAAGGCATGACTGGAAAATGCATTTTCCAGTAATGGCTGCTACAGAAATGAAAACCAGAAATTGGATCCCTTATATCTGAGTATCTAAGTCCTAAATACAAGAGGGCATAAAAAATAAATCCTCCTAGGTGGGTTAAACAGATCTACCACAACTAGTGGTCTTCAGAAATGCCTCAAAGAGAGACTGCAGCAATAACAAACAATTTTGCTCAGGAAATAACGCGGTTTCTGCAAAGAAGTGATAGGAGGCTCATGAAAGATGTTTCAATAGTATTTACAATATAAAATAAGTCTTAAAATTAATTTCATCACATACATGGCTGAAAATACAAGGCATAGACAGAAGAAATCTCCTCAAAATAGGGCATGCAACCATATGTCTTACTGAAAGCTGTCTTGACAGCGTTATCTTTATTAAGCTACAACTGTTGTGTGTTACATGTCAGATCTAGAGTAGATATGTGCATAAAAGGTCAGATCTATATCAGATCCATGCACTAGAAGAGCTCCTCTTTCAGATCCCCTTGGAATTTTGGGGTTTACACCAAGCATGAATAGTAGATTTGAGATATAAGAAATAAAATCTGCAGAAATATTCAAAAATGATGAAGCATTCAGATTATGTAGATCATATCTGAAAAGTAAAATGTGTAGATCTCCTCCAATAGATCTTCAAAGTAAAGGGTAGATCCCCACTACTGAGAAACTAGCTCTCCAAATGGTGCACCCAAACTCCCTACAACACCTCCTATAAGAATAATGTAGATCTGGAG
Organism: Pinus albicaulis; assembly: GCA_034641835.2. Taxonomy (NCBI): domain Eukaryota; kingdom Viridiplantae; phylum Streptophyta; class Pinopsida; order Pinales; family Pinaceae; genus Pinus; species Pinus albicaulis. Next base: position 420,126,193 of record CM076574.1, on the reverse strand, counting down.
TAGAAACTGCACTGTAGGGGATAGATGGCTGATGGCCACATGCCAAGATCAGAATCTGAAGCTCATGCACTCCAATACACTTCCTACAATAGAGCAGAGGCCTCCCACTGAAAAAGAGCACTGAAATGACTTAGATTTGAAGAGATCTAATCTCCATGAAAATAACGCAATCCCTCAAGGGAGACTGTGTTGCAGCTTCATTAAATGAGTTGGCCTAATTCCAAGATGAAAAATTGAAGCTCAACAATGGATGCACTCTTCCAGGAGGTTAAAAGACACACTCACTGAGAAGAGGCTCCAAAACAAGCTAGATCTGAACAGATCTAGAGTTCCACTTGCTGCAGCTTACAAAAGCAAGCAAACCCTCACTGGATCTGCATTGCAGTTGGGAGTAGAAGCTTGGTCTCCAACCAGATAGTGGACAATTAATACAAACTCTCCCAAGAGCTCCTCAATGGGAAGAGATGGAACTCCTAAATAAGAAATCCCAATGCAATCTAGGCTAAGCAACCAAGAAAGCTGATTGTCTAAACAGACAGCAATTCAGAAATCAAATCATGAACAACCCCCCATATGTTGTCTTCCCCTTCCTTTTATAAGATGAGAGCTTGCCAAAACCCTAAACCACCTTTATCAACTTATCCCTTTCACACAAGAGACCTCCTTCTAGAATTGCGTTGTGCCTTATTGATGAGCACTCTTCCAATACTACACTATTGATATGGTCAAGATTGACCCAGTCAAGTGGATTTGTTCTTTTCACACTCAAGTGTGTTTATTAAAGTGGCCCAGATTTACCCTTTTTCACATTGGGCATGTATTTATTCTTTTATTAGGATTTTTTGACCCTCCTTTACATAATTATTCTTTGAACAAAGAAAACAAAATGAAATTGAATATTCCTATTAAAATATGAATATTACAGTCCTCCCCTCCAAAATGTTGTTTTTCCTCAAGAAACTCACAAGGACTTTGCAAAATCTCCAATGGAGCTGTCTCCTCCCAAGAATGCAAGTCTGCCTTCGGTGGATGAACCAAATAGTTGTCATCATAAAGTAATGGGAGATACATAAAAGAATCATATGTTGTACATTGGTCTCTTCAAGGTATGAGAGATGGTAAATATTGGGCACTTCAACCCCCATGAGAAACTCCAATCTCCCTGCTATCATACAAAAAAAGTGAGCCATCCTAGACAGCTCAAAGAAACAGTCACCATTCCCCACCATATGCAATGTGTAGGGGATCCATGGATAGAAATGAGAGATATGAATACTCAACTCATGCTATCTCTCCCTCCATTTATGATATATATGGAGCTGATGATCCTGGGCTACAACAATATAGTCCTCATGAAGCCAAAAGAGACTTGGAACTTCATGATTCCCTTCATGGATCACAGTGAGCCTTCTTGCCCAACCTTCCATGCATATAGTGAATAGAGTATCTTCACCATATGTGCTCCAAAAGAAATATGAACTAAGTTTCATATGATATATTGGATGGTGACAATATTCCCTCCTTTGAGACCAACATTTTCCTTCATCTTTCTACCTCAAATAATAGTACAATAAGTGGCCATCCCACCACCTCCTTGCTGTAAAAAGCATCTTCAAAGCTTGGAAATAGGAGAGAGTAATAGGTGTTGGCTAAATATGATGCAAAAAACACATGTATTGCTGCATATTCTCCCAAGTGAGAGGCTTTTTCCAATGACATAAGCCCAACATATGGCTTCTATAATAAGGAAACAAATGATATAATGCAACAGCCACACAAAGTCCTACTCTCCTCTTGAAGCATGAATGAATGTGGGATATTTCATTCCCAAATGATACACTCAATCAATGTGTCATTCCTCCTCTCATGTTCATAACAAATATTGGAGCATTATGGTCATCATGATACAAACAAGCTCCCTTATGCCATCTCATGTGAAGGTTACAATTTCTCCCAACCCAAAGTACATACATGATTATGATATCCATTATAAACAGAAATTCATGTACATACATCATAGATATAAGTAAATGTATGGACATGGAATTCATCATGGGGTGTCCATACTTTCTTCTTGTCAACCAGAGCAACCATGCCTCCTCCTTATGCATTATTTTCTTGAGATACAAAGCATGAGACAAGAAAATAAAAAACTTTGGGTGGTACCCATATCCACCCAATAGAAACCAGCGCAGGTCATCTCCTCCCTGCTTTAGATCTAGATGTGGTAAGTGGTTTACATGCCACTTACTTTCTGCCCTCATCATTCCACCAAGGCTGAAGATGAAATGTATATTTGGTGCTTTATGGAAGCACCCATCATGCTGCAAGACCTCCCTTATCCCATCAAGGAAGTGGCCATATTTGGAAATAGTTCTGGCCCATAGTTGGCCATGAAGTTTATATGGTAAGACACTCATTTTAGGAGTCATGGCCTGCACATGTAAAGCAAAAGAATGCATGCAATCATAAAGTAAAATGTGTTGTGCATAAGCATGCTTCTTACCCAAAGTCTCTAGCGCTGTGATAGTTCCTCTCTTGGCCAAATGTATCATTGTACAAGGTTGAGAGAACACTTTGCTCTTTCCATTAAGAAGTTGCCCTAGAGGGCTTCTTCCAAGTAAGGAGACATCAAGGCATAGATCATAATAGAAAGATGTATGGACTGATGTGTCCTGGCTTGTCTTGCATAGATCTCCATGCCTTCTTAGTGCATCAATATTTTGAAATAAATAGGGGTAAATTTTTCTTTCCCAATGAAGCTTGCCCTCCTCTTCATCTTCTGCAGTATTCAAGATCTCACCATCTGAGATTGATGGCACATGCTGCTCATGGTTTGTGCCATAATTTCTATATGTGAGACTCTTTGAAACTCCTTGTAAGAATGCAAGAGCTTCTCTTCTTGGAGAAGATGCTTCTTCTCCTTCTTCATGACATGCTAGATATGCCTCTATCATGACTGTGTTGTCACCCCTAGCCTTTTCTTCAAAGGTAGAAAATTCCTTGTAATATTCCAAATCTAGAATTTTCTACAACAATAAGAATACCTTAAGGTATTCCAAAGTTTGAGAGCAGAAATTTATCATCTCATATATTGTATTTAAACACATAGCTTTCATAGAACAATCACAACAACAAACTATGCCCTTTTTCAATGTCACCAAGTGGGGAAAAACAATATATTTGTCCCCAAAAACGTTATTTTCTAAATATGGAGTTATAACAGTGAAAAATAATGATTTTTTCCCTTATAATAGACAATATAGGACATTCATGAAAAAAAAATTCATAAACAAATGCCTCTAGCATAGTTAAATAGGTTTCCCATGCTCAAAACAGCTTAAAATTGACAAAGCCCCAAGACTGCAAAATTTTGGAGCTACTACATAAGAGACTGTGCAGTATAATAGAGGTGAAACATATAAAATAGAGAAATATATCTGATATTATGATTATATTACTCAATGAGGCATAAAAACAGAGATCTAATATATTTTATACAGATCCAAGAAGACTCGGCAAAGGTTTCTTGACAGAAAAGATATACAAGAGAAAGATGCTACAAATCTGTGGCTGAATCACACTGTATAGCTGAAGCTCTACATAAAATGGCTGAACAATCAAATAAATGGTTTTATATGCTTCCCCTAGCTTTCCCAAATAAAGGCTGATCCTCGTCTTGGGAAACTAGCTCCTCAAAATGGGGTTTTGACCCCTTCCACTGCACACCTTAAGAAATAACGTAGTTTTATGAAGGGATTACATTTTTACTGAAGGTAGGTGCTTTTCCCAACACCAGGCAATGGAAAATTCAGATCATAAGTCTCCTCTTATATTTCTCAAACAAGATCTCCAAGAAAGAGTAGGGAATCCCCACCCGGGAAAACCCTTGCACTAAGTAGTGCAGCAACTTAGCTAAACAACCAAGTATGCAGGAAGTCTAAGAAGACCACATAAAAATTTAATCTCCAATATTTCCATATTCTTTCCATCTCCTTCATTATATAATTGATGAGCTCTCTCACCCAGGGTCCCACCCACTATGAGGTTGCTTCCATGCAAAGGCTCCTCCCCAAAAACTGCGATGTCCATCAAGGTGGTTCAATGTATCTAGATAGATTTGTTGACTTAGTCAAACTTGAATGAATCTTCATGGCTTGTCCCTTTTCACACTCAAAGTGCCTTCATTTTGTCTAGCTAGATTGATCTCTATTCACATTGAGCTGTCTTTATTTAGGATCCACTTCTTTGAGAAGAAATCATGTTGACTTGGTCAAAATTGACCTAGTCCACAAATTTTAGACCTTTCTCACACATGTGGATGCTTGAACTGGCTATTTCACGATCCCCTTTCACATTAGGAAGGATTTGTATTCATATTTGAGCAAATTATGAGTCTCCTTGCCCATTTATTCATCAATCTAAGTTTTAAGAGAAAAATTAATATTCCCATTAGCTGAAGCTAATTTAGGAATATTACAGTCTCCCCCTCCCAAATGTTTCTTGTCCTCAAGAAACTGCAAGGGTGCTGAAAAATCTCCCCTCTTCCCCTTGTGGCCCTTTCATCTGATAGTCTCCTCCATTGCTTCATAATTTCTCCAAAAATTCCATATCCCAATGGCTCCTCCCAAGTGTGAAAGTTGGCCTTTGGTGAATAAACCCAATGGCTCTCATCATGAAAGAATGGAAGGTTTTTATGGAAACCTTCTTGCTGATCCATGGCCTCCTCAAGATAGAAGTGATGACAATCATGGGGAATTTCATCATCAGTGAAGGTCTCCCTCCTCCATGCTATCATCCAAATAAAATGAATCACCTTTCAGCTTGGTAATTCATAGAAAAGCTCCTCCCAATTTCTCATGATAGGAATGCCCCAAGTTCTCCAACCAAACATATGGTCCACATCATAGAGAAACAAGTGATATGCAATGGGGGCCATATAGTTTCTCATGCTCCCCTTGGAACATGTAGTGCAAAAAAGTGGGGACTTTCTTCCCCCAAAGACACATCCAACAAGTGTGCCTCTCCTCCAACCATGCCCCCAACAAAGCTAAGAACATCTTCAGCATGTGGGATCATAAGTAAGATCATGCTAGCTCCCATATACAATAAGGGAGAAGGAAAATCGTCCCTCATGTGCAACCAGTGCAGTTTTCCTCCTAACTGCCATAGGATATGATATGACAAGCGTTCTCCCCAACACTTGTTTGCTGCCCCATCCTTCTTGCATGCTTGGAGAAGGTGTATTATGGTTGGTGTTAAGGAATCACACCATGAAGAGTACATCACCTCTCCAAGACCTCCCAAGGAATGGCTAGCATCACCATTGTTCATGGCCCAAAGTGGCTCATGAAGCCCATCAGAAAAATTCCCCCCTCTTGGAGCCAAGACCTGCACATGAGTGTTAAGAAAATACAAGTATATAATAAATACATCATGAGATTCAGCAATACAATTTTTGTCATACACTTGTTTAAAATCAGCAAGGTAGCTCATGGATGAGCTCCCTCTCACACTCAATGAATAAGGAGGTGATAATGATAACTCTTCCCAAGAGCTATGTTCCTCCTCAACCAGAAAATGATTCATGCACTTACTCATATGAGAGTGCATCTCCTCCTTGAAATTTTCCCACATGAATCCATCTAAGATAGTATGATATGTTCCAATGAAACTAGTGGGATTTGAAAGCAAGACCTCATAAGTTGTATCAAGTAGTTTATTCTTGAGTTTGGAATATTTAGTTAAGTAGATCTGATCATGAACATAAATGATCCCATCAACTACCTTATAATTTCCATTCATTACTTTCCCATCAAGAACCTTACATGTGAATAGGTTCTTCGAATATTCCATCAAGAGTTGGGACTCCCAATAAGGGTATATGCTTCCCAACATTGACAGCGTTGTAGGAGTATGAAATGATGCATTTGTCATATGATGGCTCTCCTTTTTTACATGCTTGATGCCAAGGTCACATGTTGGAGTATTCCCAACTTTATTTTGCTGCCCCTCTTGCAGCTGATCTTGCTCAAGACAAGATTTAAGTCTAGGAGAGTCACCCTCCTTTTGAAAGGTTCTCTTCCCCCAAAACTTCCACAATTTTTCTCCTGCATACAAAAATGAAAATATATTTTTGTTATGTTCAGAAATTTTCATTATATATTGGAGTATCCTTTGCTGCCCCAAAGCTATGGAGTAGCCTTTTGATACTATGCTCATGTCAACACAGATTTTTGAATCTATTCCCTCCAACGCAAATAGATGAATGGAAGAAAGCAAGGTCAATCTCAGAAATACTCTTATCCTCCCATCAGTGAATCTCAGCGTTGTAGTGGCTCCTTCCAAAGTTACCTCTCTAGAAAAATATGTTGTTGATGCATATAGTTGAGAGAACACTTTAGTTTCCCTCCAATCAGGAGGTCTTCCTGCTGAAATGCCTCCTTGCAAAGAGGCATAAAGGAATAGAGTAGGATATGAATGTAGGTGGATAGATTTTCCCCTACTTTTACTGCATGGGTCCTCTTTCCTTCTTTTTTCTTTCAAACTTTGAAATATATAAGGGTACATTATCTCCATCTTGTGGTGCCATTCCTCCTCTTTTCCTTCTCCTACCTTCAAGATCTCAACATTTGGCAATGAAGGTACATGCTACTCATGTGTTATGCCAAGAGCTCTATGTGTGAGATCTTTTGGAACTCCTTGCAAGAGTGAAAGAGTTTCTTTCTTTGGAGAAAGTGCTCCATCCTCATCTTCATGAGGTGCTTGAGGTGCCCTTGTTATGGCCGTGTTATCTTCTCCTTCCTCTCCTTTCTCTTCTTCACTAGTTTCCTTACCTTCAACAACAGACCTTAGATATTGATCCTCTTTTGAAGAGGGAATCTTCATGTATTTATTTTGAGAATAAATCCCTTCATCCAAAGGATATCTTGCCCTTGGAAAAGTATCAAACAAGCTCACCTCCTCTTCATTGGTTTTCAGAAACAGAGTTGGATTTATAGACCCTCCCAACTCATGCAAAAGCTTTGTTTGATATGGTATGATAGTTTCAATAGAAGATGTTTCACATGAAATCTCATCAAACCTCTGTACTGATATTTTAATGAAATTTTCATAAGTAGATGTATTTTCATTCTTTAAGGAAAATGATTCAAACAACCACCAAGCATAGGCCTTACCCTCAAAATGCAACGCTGCTACTTTGATGGCTTCAAATTCTGAAACTTGATGTTGTTGCACAAAGGTGTCTAGCTCCTTCACCCAAGCCCTAGCTGGACATAGAGGTGATCCATCAAAAGTAGATAGAAAAAATCTATCCTCACCCTGCTTCTTGCTCCTTGTGCTCCTTTCCTCTTCCATTTGGCAAAACCCTTGGAAATTCAAGTGATCTTTGAATTCCTCGGATTGATCTTCATATTCCTACAAATAATCACCAAGAGTATCTCTCTTTGGCATATCTCCTTTCTTCCTCTTCATGAAGAAATTGTTGATAGAATGTCATAGATCTGATGATATGACTGAGTTCTCATATCCAAAATATGATGACTTAGAATCTTCCTCTTGTATAGATCTGTGTGAGGGGATCTTCATGTGTTTCCCTCCTCATTTCTTTGATGCCCTTGCCTTTTCCCTGTAGATTTGAAAAGAGAAGTTTTGAGAACCTATTTTATCTAGAAAACAAGGGTTTGATCTGATTTCTTCCACAAATCTCCTTCTCCCCATGAGAAGACTCCATAATGCTTGAGCTCACAGGCTGAGCCAAGATTGTTGCTCTGATACCACTATAATATTCCAAATCTGGAATTTTCTACAACAATAAGAATAACTTAAGGTATTCCAAAGTTGGAGAGTAGAAACTGATCATCTCATATAATTGATTTAAACACATATCTTTCATAGAACAATCACAACAACAAACTATGCCTTTTTTCAATGTCATCAAGTGGGGAAAAATAGCATATTTGGCCCCAAAAACGTTATTTTCTGAATATGGAGTTATAACAGTGAAAAATAATAGTTTTTTCCCTTATAATAGACAATATATGACATGCATGAAAAATATTTTCAGAAACAAATGCCTCTAGCATAGTTAAACAGCTCTCCCATACTCAAAACATCTTAAAATTGACAAAGCCCCAAGACTGCAAAATGCCAGAGCTGTTGCATAAGAGACTGCACAGTCTAATAGAGGTCAAACTCATAAAATAGAGAAATATATTTTATATTCTTATTATATTACTCAATGAGGCATACAAACAAAGATCTAATCTCTTTTATACAGATCTAAGAAGACCCGGCAAAGGTTTCCTGACAGAAAAGATATACAAGATAAAGTTGCTGCAAATATGTGGTTGAATCACGCTGTATAGTTGAAGCTCTGCATAAAAATGGCTAAAAAATAAAATAAATGGCTATATATGCTTCCCCTATATTTCCCAAATAAAGGCTGATCCTCCTCTTGGGAAACTAGCTCCTCAAAATGGGGCTTTGACCCCTTCCACTGCACACCTTAAGAAATAATGCAGTTTTCTAAAGGGACTATGTTTTTGTTGAAGGTAGGTGCTTGGCCCAACACTAGGTAGTGGAAAATTCATATCAGAAGTCTCCTCTTATATTTCTCAAACAAGATCTCCAAGAAAGAGTAGGGAATCCCCACCCGGGAAAACCCTTGCACTAAGCAGTGCAGCAACTTAGCTAAACAGCCAAGTATGTAGGAAGTCTAAACAGACTGCATAAAAATATAATCTCCAATATTTCCATATTCTTTCCATCTCCTTCATTATATAATTGATGAGCTCTCTCACCTAGGGTCCCACCCACTATGAGGTTGCTTCCATGCAAAGGCTCCTCCACAAAAACTACGTTGTCCATCAAGGTGGTTCAATGTATCTAGAAAGATTTTTTGACTTAGTCAACCTTGACTGAATCTCATGCCCTGACCTTTTCACACTCAAAGTGCCTTCATTTTGTCTAGTTGGATTGATCTCTATTCACATTGAGTTGTCTTTATTTAGGGTCCACTTCTTTGAGAATAAATCATGTTGACTTGGTCAAACTTGACCTTGTCCACATATTTTAGACCTTTTTCACACATGTGGATGCTTGAACTGGTTATGTCACGATCCCATTTCACATTAGGAAGGATTTTTATTCATATTTGAGCAAATTATGAGCCTCCTTGCCCATTTATTCATCAATCTAAGTTTTAAGAGCAAAATTAATATTCCCATTAGCTAAAGCTAATTTAGGAATATTACATGCCTCATCCTCAATAGGAGACCTTAGATCTTGGTCTACCTCTAAAAGAGGAATATTCATGTCTTCTTTTTGAGAATAATACTCTTCATCCAAAGGTGGACGCCTCCAATAATTTTCTCCTTTGGTATCTTCCCAATGAAGACTACCAATATCCCAAAGCAAGTATTCCTCCTTACACCTCATGGGAAATTGAGATGTAACCCCTGGGAAATATTTTAGAAAATACCTCTCATCAATGATCCTCTTGGATCCAAAATAATCCAAGTGTGGTGAAGGCCAAACACCAATAGAAAGTGGCACAACACTCATCATGCCTCCCACCATCTTGCACCCTAACTCCTCATGCTGCATGCAACTCAAATAAGGTGCAAAGGAATGAATGTTCATCCCCTCTTGGATCAATCCCAAACTGCACAATGTTGTGCAAGCTTGTTGTTCTTGGTGAGCCTTGGGAACCTCTTGTATGGCTACAAGGGTTCCTCTCTTCAATGTGTTGGTTGATCCAACTACTGGTACAGATGGCTGCCCCTCCATGAATGTGACAGCGCTAGTATAAGGCTCCTCAAATGGAGAAGCGGACTCCTCCTCCTCCTATGATCTTCTACTGCCAAATATTTTGATTATCTAATGAGTGAAATCAGCAAAAGTAGGTACTCTTGCATGACTTCCATGGCTGAACCACTAAGAGCTTGCCTTGCCCTCCAAGTGCAGTGCTGAGATCTTCACAACCTCTTTTTCCACTACTGGATGTAGTAAGAGAAATGCTTCTAGTTTCATCACCCATGTCTGTGCTGCATACTTGAGTGATCCATTTAATGTAGACAACAAAAATCTCTTGCCTCTTATCATTCTCTCACTGCATGGTCCTCTTTCTTCTCTCAGTTGAACAAATGAGGAAAATCTAGGGTCTCTTTGAAATCCCAAGGTTGGCACTTGTATTCTACCAAATACCCACTCAGGATCTCATGTTCTAAGTGTTCTTCTTGATCTCCACTTCCTCTATGAGAATAGGAAGTGCATGGATCTTCTTCTCTCACTTGAAACCTTCTAGAGGTCTCACTGCATCTTTCTTCCTCTTGAAACCCTCTAGGAGTTTCATTGCTTTCTTCTTCTTTCTTATTAGATCTGAAAATTGATGAGAGAAATCTCATCCTCTCCATCATTTTGTTATCTTCTAATTCTCTTTATAGCACTTTGGCTTGAAGTCCACAGGATGAGCCAAAGAAATTTCTTTGATACCACTGTAATATTCCAAATCTGGAACAGCTAGCAAGGCATGACTGGAAAACTTATTTTCCAATAATGGCTGCTACAGAAATCAAAACCAGCACTTGGATCCCTTATATCTGAGTATCTAAGTCCTAAATCCAAGAGGGCATCAAAAATAAATCCTCCTAGGCGGGTTAAACAGATCTCCCACACCTAGTTGTCTTCAGAAATGCCTCAAAGAGAGACTGCAGCAATAACAAACAATTCTACTAAGGAAATAACACAGTTTCTGCAGAGTAGTGATAGGAGGCTCATGAAAGATGTTTCAATAGTATTTAAAGCAGCCAATAAGTCTTACAATTAAATTCATCACATACATGGCTTAAAATACAAGGCATAGACAGAAGAAATCTCCTCAAAAGAGGACATGCAACCATATGTTTTACTGAAAGTTGCCTTAACAGCGTTATCTTTATTAAGCTATAACTGTTGTATGTTACATGTTAGATCTGAGTAGATCTGTGCTAAAAGGTCAGATCTATATCAGATCCATGCACTAGAAGAGCTCCTCTTTCAAATCCCCTTGGAATTTTGGGGTTTACACTAAGCATGAACAGTAGATCTGAGATCTAAGAAAGAAAATCTGCAGAAATATTCAGAAATGCTGAAGCATTCAGATAATGCAGATCAGATTTGAAAAGTATAATGTGTAGATCTCCTCCAAAGATCTTCAAAGTAAAGGGTAGATCCCCACTACTCAGAAACTAGCTCTCCAAATGGTGCACCCAAACTCCCTGCAACACCTCCTATAAGAATAACGTAGATCTGGAGTAGAAACTGCATTGTAGGGGATAGATGGCTGATGGCCACATGCCAAGATTAGAATCTGAAGCTCATGCACTCCAATACACCTCCTCCAATAGATCAGAGGCCTCCTCCACTGAAAAAGAGCACTGAAATGACTTAGATCTGAAGATATCTAATCTCCATGAAAATAACATAGTCCCTCAAGGGAGACTGTGTTTCATCTTGATTAAATGAGTTGGCATAATGCAAAGATGTGTTGGAAAAATACTGAGAGGGGGGGGGGGGGTGAATCAGTATTTAGAGCTGACTGACAATTTTTAGTTTTCCTTTCTCTTAAGACCATATGTTACATTACTGCATCCAACTTGTATGCTCAGAGACCTTATTATGTATTTACTTGGATCATTGCATCATTTATTCATCAGATAAGCAGTAAGCATGAACAGAAATAACATAACAAACATAAGCAACACATATGAACACCAGGATTTAAGGTGGAAACCCAATTCGGGAGAAAACCACCGTTGTTGTTATCTCAGTCTTCAATATTTATTATAAAGAAAGCTTCTTACAATTTTATGCTGGCGCAGACTTATACCAGCACGCAGGCACCCACCTGCAGAAGGCTACAACCTTCTCTCATTTACCAGCCTCTCCTGGAAGGGAGCTACTACCCCCTATTCTCGTTTACTAGCCTCCCCTGGAAGGGAGCTACTACCCCCTGCTCTCGTTTACCATCCACCACTGGAAGGGAGCTACAACCCCCTTACTGAAGGCTTCGACCCTCAGCACCACTGCAGACCACGTTTCATCAATTTTCATACTGGATCCACCAGTTTCCACATGACATACCTTTCAAGCCACCATATTTATTCATTCAGTATCCTCACACTAGTTCTTCATGATTTCGTCCGTCATTCAAACCTGAGATTCATCATCGTCAGACCATTATATCCATGGGTGCATCGTAGTTTCAAATTTATCAGTTAAGAACAGAGCTCGCCCATACAGATATTCCTTGGAGAAATTTTTCATTCACTACCCTTACGATACACGCCTCTTTCTCTATTTTTCTTCTCCTTATATAGTTTTTCCTTTATTAAAACCATGAGTCAAAACCACGAACCGCTAATGTAATTCCTCTGTTAGTATTCCTTTTAGTTTATCCCACGAGGCTTTTTGATCTCTTTTTGATTTATTTATCAATTTTAAAGAAATTGACAAATAAATATATTTACAACTTTTGAATTCCCAAGCCTTATATCTAAAGTTTAACCCTTCAGACTTTATAGAAATATCCAACGCTTCCAAATAAATTAATCTTACGATAAACCTTTGACCCCAGGCCCACATATATATAGTCAATAGCCAATCCAATAAGCCCATCGTACCATAGTAAACTTCGTGCAAGTCCAGCGTCCGATCACCGTTAGATTAGCAAGCTTCCAGATCAACGGCGTATATGCATATCGCTCGACCTCCGATGTCAAACGTTAACATGCGATGGCCTGCCGTACCTGTGTTAATCTTCGCGTACCTTCAACAAGTGATGATCGACCGATGACCCCTTCTCAGATCAACGGCGTATATGCATATCGCTCGACCTCCGATGCCAAACGTTAACGTGCGATGGCCTGCCGTACCTGTTTTAATCTTCACGCACCTTCAACAAGTGATTACCGTCCGATGACCCCTTCCCAGATCAACGGTGCTCAAAGATATCGCTGGGCATCCTGGGTCGAACTATAATGCGAGATGGCGCACAGTGAAAAGTGGTTTTGTGAATTCATACAGGGACGCGTGTTGAGCACTCTATGGAATCTCTCCTCAACCAGGAAATATCGCTTACTCCGCATAGGTGGTGAGATGAAAACAGTAAACCACCTTCACTGTTCACTCGGTCATGGTTCCGCTCTTCCACGTAGGGTTCCGTCGCCTTTTCAATGTATTATTATAATTAAGTTGTGCTTTAAGTTTTTTCATTTTATTACTCCTGGTTCCGTCCAACTTCGCGTTCCATCGTCACCAAGTGTTCCGCTACTCCATTAATCTGCGCCATCTCCCATCAACTCCCTCATTAGATACAAAGTATCATTCAAGCCTTCCAATTACATAGGAAATCATTCGACTCCATTACAGAGATTATTTACACAGAGGTTCAGGGGATTCCACACAAGAATTACATCAGTCAATACACATATCCCTAACTCTGCAACAATGATTTCATTCCTCTCCGGGCACCGTAGGTATCCTCTGCCCATTATGAAATTGATCACACAGGTCATATATATTCCATATTTACTCAACCATACTTAACACAATTCCACAGTTCTTCATCAACATATACAGATCTTGGCCAGATATTCAATTTGTCCTTCAATTTGTTACCTTGTCTCTTCCTAGCAGCTCTCCCTTTATCCATCTCCTTTGCAAACTGTATTAAACCCCTAATTCAACTCTACTGCTCTGTCTCTAATTCCTCTGTTTCATCTGTTGCCTCTGCTACCTCTCTGTTCCTAGTTACTATTTCAGATGCCAATTCCTCTGCTACCTTTCCAAATCTCCAATCAACTAACCCTTCTAAAACTGCCTCAGCTTCATATTTCATTTGCTCTTTTCTTTGCTGTTGTTTCAAGTGCTCCTCTTTTGGCATTGATGGAGATACATCATTCTTACTTCTTTAACACATAGGTTGCTTATCATAGGAAACTTATTAAGTAGGTTTCCATCAAGGACAACTTCATCAAGTAGTTTTCCATCAACTTTATCGAGTAGGTTGCCATCAAGGACAACACTCTACATCATATTGCCAACAAGATGAAAAACTGAAGCTCAACAATGGATGCACTCTTCCAGGAGGTTAAAATGCACACTCACTGAGAAGAGGCTCCAATACAAGCTAGATCTGAACAGACCTAGAGTTCCACTTGCTGCAGCTTACAAAAGCAAGAAAACCCTCACTGGATCTACGTTGCAGTTGGGAGTAGAAGCTTGGTCTCCAACCAAATAGTGGACAAGAAATACAAGCTCTCCCAAGAGCTCCTCAATTGGAAGAGATGGAACTCCTAAATAGGAAATCCTAATGCAATCTAGGCTAAGAAGCCAAGAAAGCTGATTGTCTAAATAGACAGCAATTTAGAAATCAAATCATGAACAACCCCCCATATGTTGTCTTCCCCTTCCTTTTATAAGATAAGAGCTTGCCAAAACCCTAAACCACCTTTATCAACTTATCCATTTCACACAAGAGACCTCCTTCTAGAATTGTGTTGTGCCTTATTGATGAGCACTCCTCCAATATTGCGCTTTTGATATGGTCAAAATTGACCCATTCAAGTGGATTTTTTCTTTTCACACTCAAGTGTGTTTATTAAAGTGGCCCAGATTTACCCTTTTTCACATTGGGCATGTATTTATTCTTTTATTAGGAGTTTTTGACCCTCCTTTACATAATTATTCTTTGAAAAAAGAAAACAAAATGAAATTGAATATTCCTATTAAAATAGGAATATTACATTTACACAGCATGCATGATGAAGCATTTCACCCCTCCTGGCCTACATCTGCTGGTCCAGCTCCCAATGGCATGTCCATCTTTAATTATCCTCAAAATTTTGCTATTACATGTAGCTACAGTGATCTAATGGCTATTTTCTCTACACCAATGGCTCTAGAATGCTCCAATTAGTCAAAAATGACTCTTCCTTCACTCTGAATGTAATATTCCCAATTAGCCCAAGCTAATGGGAATATACAATTTTGTTTCATTTTTCAGTTTCAAGAATAAAATTGTAAAGGAGGATCAATAAAACTCCTAAAAATCAAAATAAATCAATGCTCCATATGAACAAGGTTAAATCTAGGCTATCTTAATAAAACACCCTCATGTGTGGAAGGGATTGAGCTGTTTGACTGGGTCAACCATGACCAAATCAACAGCACTGTCTAGATGCAGTGAACCTCCTAGATGCACAACGCAGTTTTAGATGGAGGCTACACATGTGAAAGGAGCTAAATAATTGAGATGGTTTAGGGTTTTGCAAGACTTTCATCCTATAAAAGGAAGAGGAGGACAACAGAAGAAGGTTTTTGATTGGATTATGTTTCTAAATATATTGTCTATTTAGACATATATCATTCTCTTTCTATTTAGCTGAGAATAGTGTTGTTTAGCACCGGGTGTTCCTGATCGAGAATCCCACCTCCTTCCTTGAGAGGCCTCTTGGAGGATTCTTGCTAATCTTGTCCACTATCAGGCATTTGGCCAAGCTTCACCTTACACCTACAACGTTGATCCTATTGAGGGTTGGGTTGTCCTTGTAAGCTGCAGCAAGTGGAGGCTAGATCTGCTCAGATCTAGGCCATTCTAGTGCCTCCTTTCAGTGGGAGAGTCTTCTATCCCCCTGGAAAGAGAGTATTAGATCTTTGGAGCTGCATTTTCAGATCTTGGCATCAGCCCAAAATAGTACCAGAGCCTACAGTGCATTTTTCCTTCCAGGACTGCGTTATTTGCAAGTATATAGTTGCAGGATGTTTTGGCATACTTTTGGAGGAGAGATCTCTAGTGTTGGGGTTTGCCCTTCACTGTGGTGATCCATGGATTACAGAACTAATCCATGTATTATTCAGATCTGATCGGCTTATTATTGTATTTTACTTCAGAAATTTCTGAATATTACTGTAGATCTGCAACTTGAGATCTCAAATCTACTCTTTGTATTTCATGTTTTTCTCAAAATCCCAAGGGGAATTTGTAGAGGAGCTCTTCTAGTGCACAGATATGATATAGATCTAATATTTTGTACACATATATGCTCTATATATGAAGTGTAATATACAGCTATTGCAGCTCTCTAAAATAACGATGTCAAGCCTTTTGCAGTCTAATACATTGTTGCAACACCTCTTTTTGAGGGTTTCCTTCACAAAAGTCTTCCATTTTTCTCTTGTACATTGTATGGGCCACATTGTAAATCTGATTTGCTGATGTACATGTAATTTTTGAGCCTCCATATTGGCCTCCTTCTCTTACTTTGTTGAACTGCGTTATTTCTGAGCAGTATTGTTTAATATTATTGTTGTTCCCATTTCAGGATTACAGTGGTATCAGAGCATAACATTGGCATAGCCTGTGCTTTGCTTTCTTAAGAAACCAATATGTCTTCAGAAGAAGATGAACCTCTTACTGATAGAGAGAAGAGGTATCTAAGAAGAAGACAGAAGAATTATGATTGCATTGAAAACACAGAAGAAAAGGGTAAAACCCCTTCATCTGGAAGATTGAAAGGAGAATAGTTCTCTAAAACTCTCGAGCTATGTATGAGCTGAAAGGAGAAATCTAGGGAATGAGGAGGGAAATACATGCATATCCCTCAAGAATATTTTTATATCAAGGAAGCCCCAATACTTCTTACTATGTGTGTGAGAATTCAGCCACACAACTTGATCTACAACATCAGAGCATGCCCACTTTCTTGACAAAGGAAGAAGGGAAAGGAGGAACACCAAATGAGGAAGATCTTGGTGATTATCTCCAAGAATATGAGTCTCAATCAGAGAGATTCAAGGATAATCTTAGTTTCCCATAGTTCTTTCAACTTAAAGAAGAAAGAAGATCCAACAGCTATAGTAGAAGAAGAGGGTGCATGCAGCACACTTTGGGTAGATTTTCTCTACCTACTTTTGATGTATCACCTAAGAACTCCGCCAAGTCTTGGGTAAGGAATCTTGACATATATTTCCAGTTGCATCAAGTTTCAGAAGAAGAAGCCATGAGAGTAGTAGTGCTGCATCTTCAAGGTAAGGCTTATGCCTGGTGGCTATTTAAGTCTTCTTCCTTGAAAAGTGTAAATATCTCTTCTTATGCAAAGTTCACTAGGAGGTTAGTGGAAAGATTTGATTCGAGACATTCTGAAACTTCTTTGGGAGAGAAAATCAAGCCCAATAAATTTGAATCTTTGCATGAGTTTGAAGAATCCATAAAGCCAACTCCATTTTTCAACATTGTTGAGGGGGTTGAAGATCTGCTACATGATTTTCCAAAGGCAAAAGCCACACTACAGCAAGGTCTCTCTTCTCAAGGAGAAGACATGAGGGTTCCTTCTTCAAGAAGAGATCAAGGAAAAAGGTCTCTTAATGATGAGGCATTCTCTAGTGATGAGGAGAAGGGAGAGAAAGAGCAGAGAAGATCCTCCAGCGCTGTGATAGCAGGAGGAGATCCATTTTTATTAGGAGATTGAGATGAATAAATTGCTTCCACTAGAGAGGCTCTTGCATCTTTGTAGGTAGTTCCTAAGGATCTTCCATATGGAGGAAATGAGTAGCATGTGTCTATGCTAAGAGATAATGAGAAAAAACAAAGGAGGAGTCACAAAGCTGACATAGCAGAAGATGATCCACTATTTCTAGGAGAAGAGAATGGAACAAATGCTCCAATCAGGGGCACTCTTGCATCACTAAGAGTGGTATCCAAATCACATAACACTTCCACACAGAAAATAGAGATGGATTTTCAAAGCGGAAGCAAGGACCTCACTATCCCATCTATTATGTTCATGAGATTTCTACATGGGACACTCTTATCTAGTGGAAAACCACCTAGGAGGCCACCTGATTCAGTTTTGGTGGGAGATCTCTCACTACATGATGCTCCAATATCAGATCCAGGAGGGATGGGAGCATTAGAAGACACTGCTACAACATTGGGAGGCTTGGGCAATCACAAGAAGGGGGGAGATTTTCTTCTCTCATCATCATCACCCACCTTCATTTTTGATTTTGCACTGTTGGAGGAGAAAAAGGGGAGGTATGTCCTTCCAACATGTACCTTTGGCATAGGAGATGTCAAAGAGGAGATAAAAAACATGACAGCCATTCCTGTTGATGCATCATCAGTGTTGTCGCTGTTGGGGAGTGTATGTCTATATTGGAAATCCCAACTATTGGTGGATGATTCCAAAGATCTTCACACTTGTATGATGCTTGATGAATAGCTGCATGAAGAGGGCTATCTAGTCCATGATGGATTCATCTATCATCATGATAGGGTCTTCTTGCCTAGAGCTTCCAAGCTCAAGGAGAGGATGCTACAAAGGGCCTACAAAGGGTTATGATTCATCCCTACCTATTCTATGAAGATCTACAACACTATCATGGGATTCTTTTAAATGGAAGGCTTTAGAGGAGAGCTACAACAGTATTTTCAAGAATGCATGAACTATGTGGAGTTGGGGGAGCCATGGGACTCTATGCAAGAGTCATTTCAACCATCTCTTCCTTTTTGAAAGAGGATAAAGATCCATGAACAAATCCATGTGTATGAGAGACATTGTTGGTGAAGAATCTGATCATGTAAAGCAAGTTTCATTTTCCGATTTTACATATTATTTCACCATGTTTATGCAGGCCATGACTCCAAGAAGGAGTGATGTATCATATGAATCTCATGGCAAACATTGGGCCACTAAAATTTCCAAATTTGGTCACTCCCTTGTTGTGCATAGGGAGATTTTCTTTCAGGATGGGTGCTTCCCAAAGGCACCAAACATATCTCACACTTACATCCATGGTGAGATAACATGTGCAGCAAGTAAGTGGTGGGGAAACCACTTACCACACCTTGATCTGATGGTACCATATGTGGGACTATGACCCACCTCCTCATGCTCAAATTTATGTTTGTTTATATGTAGTTTTTCTTCCATACCTTGATGATGTAATGATACTTTTTATGGGTATGTATGGAGGGAGGATGGGAAGCCTATATGTACCAAATGTGATGGAAAATCTCTATGTACCTTATGCTACATGTTTTAGAGAGAGTATTGGTTCATCCATGTTTGTTATAGTTGAATTATTGACTCCTTGTGGGATGGACTATGTACACATCATAGTGACTTTGGAGGAACAATTCATGGAGGGTTGTATTGGTGAACACTTAGCTTGTGAAGGAAGCTTGATCATTGATGGTGTCACCAATGGAGGAGGAGAAGTGTTGCAGCACTCACCCTATCAGTTTCTTGAGGACAAGCAACATTTTGGAGGGGAGGATTGTAATATTCCCAATTAGCCCAAGCTAATGGGAATATACAATTTTGTTTCATTTTTCTGTTTCATGAATAAAATTGTAGAGGAGGATCAATAAAACTCTTAAATAGCAAAATAAATCAATGCCCCAGATGAACAAGGTTAAATCTGGGCTATCTTAATAAAATACCCTCATGTGTGGAAGGGATTGAGCTGTTTGACTGGGTCAACCATGACCAAATCAACAATGTTGTCTTGATGCAGTGAACCTCCTAGATGCACAACGCAGTTTTATATGGAGGCTACACATGTGAAAGGAGCTAAATCATTGAGATGGTTTAGGTTTTTGCAAGACTTTCATCCTATAAAAGGAAGAGGAGGACAGCAGAAGAAGGTTGCTGATTAGATTATATTTCTGAATATATTTTCTGTTTAGACATATATCATTCTCTTGTTGTTTAGTTGAGAATAGTGTTGTTTAGCACTGGGTGTTCATGATCGGAAATCCCACCTCCTTCCTTGAGAGGCCTCTTGGAGGAGTCTTGCTGATCTTGTCCATTATTAGGCATTTGGCCAAGCTTCACCTTACACCTACAGTGCTGATCCTGTTGAGGGTTGGGTTGTCCTTGTAAGCTGCAGCAAGTGGAGGCTAGATCTGATCAGATCTAGGCCATTCTAGTGCCTCCTTTCAGTGGCAGAGTCTTCTATCCCCCTGGCAAGAGAGTATTAGATCTTTGGAGCTGCATTTTCAGATATTGGCATAAGGCCAAACTAGTACCAGAGCCTACAGTGCATTTTTCCTTCTAGGACTGGGTTATTTGCAAGTATATAGTTGCAGGATGTTTTCGCATACTTTTGGAGGAGAGATCTCTAGTGTTGGGGTTTGCCCTTCACTGTGGTGATCCATGGATTATAGAACTAATCCATGCCTTGTTCATATCTGATCTGCTTATTATTGTATTTTACTTCAGAAATTTCTGAATATTACTACAGATCTACAACTTGAGATCTCAGATCTACTCTTTGTATTTCATTTTTTGCTCAAAAACCCAAGGGGAATTTGTAGAAGAGCTCTACTAGTGTACAGATCTGATATATACCTAATCTTTTGTACACAGATCTTCTCTAGATCTAAAGTGTAATATACAGCTACTGCAGCTCTTTAAAATAACGTTGTCAAGCCTTTTGCAGTCTAACACATTGTTCTAGCACCTCTTTTTGAGGGTTTTCTTCACAAAAGTCTTCCATTTTTCCCTTGTACATTGTATGGGCCACGTTGTAAATCTGATTTGCTGATGTACATGTAATTTTTGAGCCTCCATATTGGCCTCCTGCTCTTACTTTACTGAACTGCGTTATTTTCTGAGCAGTGTTGTTTAATATTGATGTTGTTCCCATTTCTGGATATTACAATGAATGGGAAAAAATTGAGTCTCCTACTCTTTTGCCCATTTTCACCCAGAAAATCTCCACTAAAACTGGAGAACTCCACTTAACTGGAGTTAAAATATGATGAGGAAGAACCTAGATTTTTCACAGTGTTAGATAACAAATTTGGACGTTTCGAATCTCTATGGAGATCCATCTTCAAGACGAATGAATGAAGAATTGAAAGAGGGACAAGGTCAAATTTATACAATGTTTTTCCAAAGAGCCGACCAGCAATAATATCTTAGGAACTTTATTTTATTATTATTTTTTTAATATTTGTTTTAAAATTATTTAATTAAAATTTTAATAATTGATAAATTAATTTAATGAATTATATCATAACTAAAATAATACTATTATTTTAATAAGTAATATTAAATAATTTATAATTTCAATAATTAATTAATACTAATAGGAAGTATATAAAACATCTAATAACTAACCTAAATTTTTTTAGTAATATTAATTGATTATAATTCTACTAATTAATAGTTTGTGATTATAAATTTTTCTATAATTAATTTATTTTAATTTAATGAACAAATTTTATTGATAATGATGATTAATAAGAGTTCTAATTTTAATGAATTAATTCGATTAATAATGATGAAGTATATAAAAATGGTATATCAAAACTAATAAATAATATAAATAATAATAAATCATATTACTATTATAATTATTTATTTTTTAATCATTTATTTTAGAATTCTTTAATTAATTTATATTAATTCCTAAAATTTTAACTTAGATTTATGAAAACAACCCTATTGTAAACCCAATTTATATTCTAATTTATATTAAAGTTTCTTAGTTTACTTTCCAAGGTGTTACTAATGATTAGTAAATCTCGCCTTTTTAGGCACGCCCGCCAACCTGACCGCCGAATAAACCGTTACATTAATTGTTACGATTGGGGTGGCCACATGCCAACCCCAAAACCCATGGTTATGGTGGTGGTTAGCGGAACCCGAGGCATAAACTGCGCGTAGTTTTCGTGTTGACGGTTGCATGTGACAACCTTGCAGAACCGCTAGCAGTTTGAACTGTCATTGGTTAGCAGAGACCATGGAGTCGATAGACCGTAGCCATGTCACAATGTGTGTGGGGACCGCCGGGAGGTTGGGACCGCCAGCTGTTCCCAACCCCCAACCACGATTTCATTAAACCTTAAATAAAACCCGCAACCCATAAGGTTAAGAACTAATGCAAAGTATAGACGGTAAGACGTGCATGTGCCAAGCGGGAGGTATGGGGGTCAATTCCTGCGGCCTCCAACAAAATTTTACAGTGCAGTTTTGGGGACACGTGGCAGCCTCAGGGCCAACCACATGGTGCCCTATAATTGGCACTTTAAACCCCGTACATCGAATAAAAAAGTGACACTTGTCAACCTGTGGTTGGTTCGGAGGAAGGAATATTCCATTTTGCTGATTGTGCATCCTTTTTTGTTGACTATGTACCCCAGTCAAACTTGGTCAAACTGTCAAAAATTTACTTGTTTGGCATTTCGATCAGAATGCGATATATCCCTCATATCACATCGTTTTTTTGAACCGTTCACGACGTTGGAATTAGGAAGACGTGATCTACGCAACCATCCTAGTTTCAACCAAATCCTGTAACTTTGAATTTTAAGAAAAATTTATGAACTCCTGATCACTTGGGAAAATGAAAATACTGTGATTTTCTATGAATTCATTCCTTGGTTAAAATAAGTGTATTTTAGGAATATTTCAGAGATTGTTTAACTTTTACTTTTGTAAATAATAGTGTGTGTCTGTTTTAGATTTTAATGTTGGCTCCAAAAATAGCTTTTACTAGATCTCATCCTGATCCTAAACCTTCCACTATTTTTTATGATCCTAGAAAATTTGTGAGGAAGAGAAGTTTAGCTGAGATTCAAGGAAGTACCACTCCTCCCCCTAGGATAGAGTCTCTTCCAAATAACTTTGTCACTTCGCAGGATATTGAATTTTATTTTTCCTTTTGAGCATATCCTGTTTAGGAGTAAGTCAGAAAATTGGGTAGGCCAAACTATGGTAGATCAATCTACCTTACAATGTCATTCATTTGAAGGAAATTATTCTCAACCTAATACCGATATTCAAATCCTTAAAGACTTTGATAAATTACAAGATTTAGTATAAGGCCTTGACTTATCTTTCCTTCAGGCATACATCCAGCAATATGTTGATCTTTCTACCTTAACTTTTGCAATTTCATTCAGTTCCTCCATGATCATCCAGTCCCACTCCTTCTATAGTTTCCACTACCACTCTTGTATTTTATCACCAATCAACTCAAAATCCATCTTCATCCCAACCCCCATCTTCACCTCAACCTTCACCTTTAATTCAACCGTCACCTTCAATTCAACCTTCACCTTCAATCCAACCTCCACCTTTAATAAATCCACATATTATCTATCCTCATATACCCATCATGGTAGCAAGATATGATCCACTTGTTCTTTAGGCTCCTTTAGAAAATATGCCAAATGACTATTAGACTAGGATACCCCAATTTGATGGTACTGGACCCATAGCTTCTCAACATCATGTTGATAGGATGAATCGAATTCAGGTAGTACCAAAAGATCAGGACAAAGCCACTTTTACCTATCCTTGAGGAACTTATGCCTATTGGGTACTTCCTTTTAGATTATGAAATGCACCAATAACATTCCAAAGAGCAGTATTGGGTATTTTCTCTGATCTAATTCATGATTGTGTGGAAGTTTATATGGATGATTTTATAGTTTATGGAAATTATTTTGAAGAATCCCTTGAAAATTTGGAAAAATTTCTCATAAGATGTAAGGAAGAAAATCTCTCATTAAGTTATGAATTTTTTTTATGATGTTTACTGAGGGGATTTTTTGAGGACACCATATCTCAGGATATGGAATTAAGGTGGACTCATCAAAAGTAGAAGTTATTTCCAAATTAGCAATCGCAACTTGTCAAAGATATGTTAGGAGTTTTCTTGGTTTTACTGGATACAACAGAAGATTCATAGAAAAATTTGCAAATATTTCAACTCCAATATTAAAATTTCTTAAAAAATATTGTGAATTCAGTTGGAATCTTGATTGCCAAAAGGCATTTGAAACATTAAAAGAAAATATTTCTGAAGCACCCATCTTAAGAGGACCAAACTGGAAATTGCATTTCCATATTTCAACTGATGCTTCAGAAACAACTCTGGGAGCTATATTGGGACAAAAATACTTGAATCCTTATTCCACTTACTATACAAGTAAAAAATTTAATCTGCCAAAGTTAAATTATACTGTTACCGAAAAGGATTTTTTAGTTTTTTTCCATGCCATTAACAAATTTAGACATTACATGACTAGCTATGAAACTTTCATTCACAGGGATCATTCTGCAATTAGATATCTAATGAATAAATCAATCACTAATGGAAGAGTCACAAGATGGTAATTACTATTGCAAGAATTCAATATTACCATTTTAGATCGACCTGGAAAACAAAACATAGTTTCTGATTTCTTTTTCTAGAATTCAAAATGATAACAATGATACACCAATAGAAGATAGTTTTCCTGATGAATATATTTTTGCAATATCTACTAAATCTCCATGGTTTGCATACATTACTAACTATTTGGACACAGGGAAGCTACCATCATATTTTTTTCCTAGAGAAAAGAGGAAGATAATTCAAATGAGTGCATCTTATTCAAGGATAAATGAAGAATTGTACAAGACATGGCCAGATGTCATCGTCTGAAGGTGTGTAAGAGAAGATGAAATACCTAAGATACTAAAAGCATGTCATGATGAACCATGTGGAGGACACTTCGATGACAAAATAAATTCTTACAAAGTCCTTATCTTATGATATTAATGGCCTTCCCTTTTTAAGGATGCTAAGGAATACGTTAAGATATGTGATATTTTTCAGAGAATGGGGAAACTTGTTCCTTCAGATGAAATTCTTTTACAACCTCAAGAACTTATGGAACCTTTTGAAAAATGCGCTCTAGATTTTTTCGGACCAATCTATCCACCATCAAGACAAAAGAGGTATATTCTTGTGTGTACTGATTATGTCACTAAATGGGTATAAGCTAAAGCACTTTCTTTTTCTATTGAAAATTCTATAGTTTAATTCCTTTTTTAGGATATTTTTACTCGTTTTGGTGTCCCAAAAGAAATTATGATAGATCAAGGAGCTAAATTTACATCCAGAATGGTGGAAAAGATAGTAGAAGAATACAAAATGAAGCATAGGAAGTCTACTCCATATCATCAGCACGAAAATGGACAAGTAGAATCCACTAATAAAGTGATTGAAGAATTCCTTACAAAGACTATACATATTCATAGAAGGGATTGGGTAGAAAATCTTCCAAAAGCTTTATGGGCCTACCGCACCACATGGAGAAGCAAAACAGGACATACTCCCTATGAACTTGTTTATGGGAAGAAATTCCTATTTCCAATAGAGTTCCAAATAAAAAATTTCAAGACAACAGTTAAACTAGAACTTGACCTGTCAGAAGCACAAGGGAATAGAATGGAACAACTCAATGAGCTTGATGAAATAAGATAAGATGAAATTCAAAATACCATCCTAGTTTAGCAACATGGATCTCGATGGCATGATAAATATATCAAAGAAATAAAATTTCAAGCAGGATATTGGGCACTACTCTTTGATTCAAAGTTCAAGGATTTTGAAGAAAAATTTCAATCTCACTGGCTTGGGCCTTATGAGATTGAGATTATTTGATAATGGAGCAGTTAGGATCAGAACCATTGATGAAGAAAAGGTTCCTCTCCTCATAAATGGGCATGACTAAGGATCTATCACAAGCCATTAACAAAGTAGGAATTTGTTAAGATTTTTCAAGATAATGTTCATATAAAATTGGTTAAGAAGACTTCTTCTTCTTCTCCAACTTAAAAGTCTTCTTTCATTTTATAAATTTGAATATATATATATATATATAAGTATGAAAACCAATCATTGATTGGCATACTGATACAGAAAATATAGGGTGAAAACCAAAATTTTTGGCACCTAACATTTTCTTTATTCTTGTTCTAAAATACTAGTTTCTTTGCATCCTTTTTATTTTTTCACAAGAATAAAAAATATATAGCTACAAAATTGTTGATATTTTGCATCTCTGGTGGATTTCTACAGCTCATATATGACTGGACCATTTTTTATTGAAGAAATTGAAGAATAAACTGAAGAGCACCAGAAGACAAGATAAAGGTAAACAATTAAAGGTTAGCAACATCAAATTCAAGGTATGAAAATGAAAATTTTTATTTAATAATAAGGATGTAAACATTGGCATATGAATTATATTGTAATTTTATACCACCAATACAAAAAAATTATTAATAAGATTTGATCATGTCAAATCAAAATAAAATCTCGAACTCCCCCACTTAATCCTCATCACTACACGACCACTCCAACATTAAATCCCGATTTCATTGTTGAAATCAACCAGCTCATACTCTAATGGTCAGTTATTATTTACCTTACTCATGTTCTCGATAATTCTGAAGACTCATTCATTCACTCACTCTCTCATTCTCTCATTCATTCATTCATTCATTCATTCATCCATTCATTCATTCATTCCGAAGCATAATTCACTCATGCTTATACTCATACTGAAACCCTCAGTTTACCTTGTCAAAGAGGTAGTCTTAAGGTAAATCTTCTCAAAGTTATGGGAGTAATAGTGAGCATGGAACCGAAAGGGAGGAATATTATGGAAGTTTACCTGCAGATAAAAGAGGTGCTACAGAAAGCACAATGGCTCAGTTTTGTGGGAAAAATTGAAGGTTTTCATAACGAGGTAACTAAGTCATTTTCCAGAGCTTTCAATGGAATGGAGGTTGAAATTAGAGATGTTAAGTTTGGAATAAAAGAGTCTTTCATAGCTTAAGCCAATGTACTGCCAAGAACTAGAGAGAGGTGGTTCAAAAATAGAGGAATCGAAGGTGAATAATGGAAAATCGTTTTGAAAAACCTAGGTATGGATACCACCATCTTTAAAAATTGAATCCCTATCACAACACTTAAAGGAAAATGGAGGAATTTTCTATTGATAATCCAAAAATTTATCACCTGTGAGGGAAGATTTGGATGCATGTTCTTTTATCATGTTAGGTTGTTGATGAATTTTCTGGAAGGCATTGAAGTAAATCTTCCATACCTTTTATTGCATAGTTTGAGAAAAATGTCAGGGATTGTTGAAAATGGAATTCAGTTTATAGACAACACAATGTATCATCACGGGTTCATAAAAACTCTTGTTAAATTCCACCTTAAAATTCTAGGATATACTTGGGAAAATTTCCTATTTCAGAATCATTTCCAAGAGGGAAACCAAGAACAACCTAGTTGTAAAAAAGAAAAAAGGGGAAGGAAAGGAAAAATTGAAAAACTTGTTGAATATTAACAAAAACCATCTCAGGAATAGTCAAAAGATGAAATTACCATTGCAGAAATTATGGGGAAACTTAAGAAGAACAATTTTAAAAAGGAGGAGGATAGCATAAAAGGAAAGGATAAGTCCACAAACACAGAAGAGTCTAAGATAATGAAGATTAGAGAAATTTTTCAAAATCCTTCCCAATCAGTAAGAAGAAGTGCTCAACTCAGTCATATAGTAAAAGAACCACCTCCAAAAGAAACATAATTTTTTGATTTAGAGGAGGAACTTAGGGTTCCATCACCCACTGTTATTTTACCTACTCAAATTCCATGCCAAAAAACCCCAGAAACTAACCCAGTGCAAAAACAAATTTATGACTATATTGAATCCTTGGATAAAAGAGATACAAGAAATACATCAGTTTTAGAACAGAGGGAAGAAGCCCAGCCTCATAGTCCACAAGAACCTCCAGTTGTGAATACTCTAAGATAGGAAATTTTGAACTAGAGATACTAAACATGCATATTAAACATGAGCATGAAGCCTTGAAGTTGCAGAATAAGATTGAGAAAACCATAAATGAAATTACTCTTTTGCATCAGGGTTTATGGTTCAAGAAGAACAAAAAGTTAAAGAAGAAGAATAAAAATCTCAAAACGCAAGTTATAAACTTGAAATATAAACTCCTAATCAGAAAGCCAAGGATGGTTGTGACTAGAAGGACGGAAAAGAATTTAAATTTGGATGTTTTAGTACAAGTCTCAGGGAAGATGCAGTAGCATGACAAGGACCAACAATTTTGTGTTTTTGCATGAGGACGTGCAATGGCCTTCTAGTGGGGGAATGTAGAGCCTTAAGACTGCCTCAATTTTGACACTCCCTTTCACTTATATTTCCTTCTTTTTTTCTGCACTATTAGCTCATAAAAGTATTAAACTACAAATTTTGACTGTGTAAGGTATTCTAATGATCTATTTTTAATATTTTCAAATTTTCTTTATTATTAAAGTAAAATTTTCATTAGCTACGAAATTAATGAAATTCTGCAGCTAATCTTTGTTTATGTAGCCACCACCACGAATTGATAGATTTTGAGATATTAATGGAGCAGAAAAATACATGGGCAGGTGAAAATTTATCCTATCATGGATCTCATCCTATCCACCTGGCCCAAATCAAGGAGGAAATCACCCAGATATGTGGTCAAAGGAATGGTCAATTAGGTGCCAAAACAAGCAAGCTAGCAGTCTGAAGCCATCACTCTTCATGATTTTCTCTTCCACATATCAAATCATCAAGCAATGAAATTCTAATTTCTATTTAGATTCTAAGATAGAATTTTCTAGTCCTAATAGGTGTAAAAGCCTCAAGATAATTAACTATAGGCTTTTATAAATACTGGGCAAGTAATTGCATAAGGGGGGAATGATTGTGTGACTTTAATTTCATTAAAACACTGTTTTATTTCCTACTTGAATGAAGAAGCATTTCAGAGCCTCAATGTGATGTTATTAAATATTATACTTGAAACCATATGTTGTGGAGGGCCCCTGCAACAGAACAGGTTCTATTTCATTTATGTTCTTGTATTTAGATGTTATTCCATAACTTCATTTTTATCCTTAGGTTATGGTTTCACTGCATTTTGTAGCATAGATGTATGATTTTCTTTTATTTTCATTCTTATGTTAGAAGTTGTAAGCATCTCTAGAATTTCGTAGTATAGATTCTTGATTTGTTTTTATAATTTTCATTGATTATGTTAGATGCTATAATCATTTCAAGAATTTCATCTTGTTAAAATATATGTTTAAATAATTTGTTTTCGTCATTTGATGTAGGTTTATTTTCTGAATGGTTAAAACACAGAGATAATAATAGGTTCTTTCTATGCAACAACGGTTTGTTGTAGATTAATTTTTCTTTTGTGAGACACATTTAAAGCAATAGAAGATTTCATTTTCAGTTTTCAATAAGTTCCTTCTTGCAAAGTATAAGTAGTTCATTTTTCAATAGTGATTTAGAAATTTATTTTCTGAGCATAATAATGTAAATACTTTGAAGTGATTCAGGACAAATAGTGATTCACCTATTCTTTGGTTAAAATTTCATTTACATAAAATTTCTAAAAATACATAAAAATATTAAAGTTTCTCCTTTTTAGAATTTTAGTTTTCCCAAATTAATTCTTAGCTACTAATGGATAAATTAGTTAAGACTTGAAAACAAACTTGTTATAGTTTTTTTTGGAACTTAGTTAAATTCGAATTTAGTTTAGTCTTCATAAATTTGTAGTTCAATTCATCAAATTCATTAAGGACATACAAAATAAAAACATCTTCAAAAACAACCTTCACAAATAAAATCATCATAATAAACTATGTAAGAAAGTCTTCTAGCATATATAGTGCACTTGCACTTCACAAGATTAACAACTCCAGTCAATAATTTATGATAGATTTAAGAACATTAAATTGACTAAACAATTTTTTCTATATGATTCCAAATTCATAACCCAACATCTCAGTGACCCATTTTTGTTGCTCTTCTAAAGATAACCTTTGTTCCAAAAAATATTAAGACTATCATGATTTGTTTTTACCTTGAAGTGTATTCCCATTAGGTAAGGACACCATTGCTTCAAAGCATGTATTATTGCTAACATTTCCTTTTGATAAATAGGTTTGTGAAAATACTTTCCCTTGTTTGGACGACTTTAAAAATCAATTGGTATTCATTCATGCATTAGTAAAAAGAACCAATTCCATTTCCTTAGGCATCACATTCCACCATATAGTTTTTTGTGAAGTTTAGAGTAGCTAAAGCCAGAGATTGGCACATTGCCTCTTTAAGATGTTCAAAGGAATTAGTTGCCTCTAGAGTCCCAAAAAATGCATATTTATTTAGTAAAGTTGTTAAAGGTTGTACTATGTTTCCATAATTTTTAACAAATTGGTGATAATACCCTGTCAACCAAAGAAATCCTCAAATGTGCTTTAGGGTTGTGGGGATTTTCCATTCCTTGATGGCTTTAATTTTGTTAGGATATACCTTAACATTCTCATGAGATACAATATGACACAAATATTCCACCTCCAGTACCCCAAAGAAATAGTTGGAGGTTTTTGCACATCGTTGTTTCTCCTACAATAGTTTGAGCACCCTATTAACATGTTAAACATGATCCTTCCAAGGCTTACTGTATCCTATTATATCATCAAACAATAATAACACAAATTTTCTAAGGAAGGGTTTCAAAATGGAATTTATCAAACCTTTAAATGTGGAAGGTGCATTAGTAAGGTCAAAAGGCATGAACAAAAATTCATAATGACCTTTATGAGTTCTAAATTTTATTTTTGAAAACTCTTCGGTCTTCATTCTAGTTTGAAGATATCCTAAATGAAGATCCAACTTGGTGAATTAAATTTCTCCATGTAATTCATCAGAAAATTCATCAATGATAGGAATGATAAATGTATCTTTAATATTGATCTTGTCGAGCTCCCTATAATCCAAACACATACACCATGATCCATCCTTCTTATGTACCAATACTGTTATAGGTCAATTTGGGCATCATCCCCCATGACCTGGTCAAACAGGACATCATCCCCAGGACCAATGAAATAGGGTCTATCATCCCCTTATATTTCAGTTTCTATATGCCCTAAGAGTAGAACAATTCATTCATGGCTTCTATTGTGATATTTCCAACGTTTGAAGTATATGTTATATCACTTATTGACTCACCAACACAACATCTAAAGGGACTAAATGTGTTTCAGTGCCAAATCCTCCATTCAAGGGTGCACTGAAGTGCACTTCCTGACATTCAAGAGTGCATTGATCACTTGGGAGCGGAATTATCATTGTTACGGGAATCTCCACATGGCCAGTGCCTTCTAGAAGAGTCCATATGTGTCGAAATTTGAATCCAAGTGTCCATCTAACACCTCTAAACTTGGAAACATATCTTGCCTATTATTAGAAAGTCATTCATTGAGAAACTACCTTCAGTTTCCCTGTAAATTGAGCACTCTTTCTAGTGCTAGGGAGGAAGAAATCTAGTAAATTCATGTTGTTGGATTATCATTTGATAAGAGAGTGAAAGTACTAATATGCTACTGGTATGACGTTGGATGTGATGAGGTTGGAATAAAGCTGGAGCAGGTTGACAACAAATCGGTCCATTGGTTGTAACCTCACCCTTCGAATCTTTAATAAAGATTGATGTTCATTTTCCCATACACATGTATCTATTTCTTGTGCAATGTATTCTTGAATGATGTATGTATTTCATATCTAATCGATTTAATTTGAGTAATATAACTAGATATCTTGTATATTGCATGTTGTTTGATGTTCTTTATTTGTGTTTGCAGGAGTCGATCTAGCGATTTGGGTTGGATTGAGAGAAACGACAACATCAACAGAAGGAGAAGGAGAATTGATTTAATCACAATTAGGCTCCTTTACCATTCTGTATATATTTTTGTTTTAGATAAAGTGATATTTATTCTTTATTTTGTTGTTCTAAGAGATAAACACCAAACTTAGGGAATTTGGTTTATCCGTCGATCACAATTCCACATTACAAATTGGTGAATCCACTGGGGAGTATCCTATCATTCCCAGTGTTTTTTCCTCTGTTTATCCTCATCAGTAACATATAATTTCATTTATTAGAAATTTGAATGAAATAATTGCATTAGAAGTGTGTTATGTTGCTTGGTTTTTCAATTCCTGTTGCACCCAACACACTGTTGGTCAAGACGCAGTGCACTATCTCCCACTCAGAGGTGCTCTGCAATGCATTGTATACCCTTAGAGACTGCATCCTTAGCCAACCAAATTCCATCTAAATTTTTCATTTCTATCATTATCATCTATTTGTTTGTTTTATTCTCAGATGTCTAATACCTCTTAGACACCAGTAAACATTCTTGATTCTTCCTCCTTTGAAAATAAAATTTGTTCAATTTCTCTTTAGTGTTTTTCTTTATCATTGGAAAATTTAAATTCAAAGTATTTCATTTATGAATTATACCAATTTGTTTTCAAAAAGGAAATTTTTGTTTCATTCCTCGTTTCCTATAGGAAAAATTGTAGTTCCATTCTTCATTTTTCTTAAAAGAGAATATGTTATTTTATTCCTCGTTTCTCAAAGAAGAAAACACTTGTTTTATTGATTTATGCATATAGTTTCCTTTCTTGCATTCACATTAAGGGAGCTGAAAAGAAAAACATGCACGTGCATATAGTGAATTGCGTGTGTTTCATAGGAACAAGTTAGGAAAGTTGCATTATATTTTGTGCTCTTTCCCTTAGTAGCTAGGTTTTCATTGAAAAAGCTAAACTGAAAATTTTGCTTATCATTTAGTTTGCATTTTTAGGAATTTCCATCACATCACGTAGTGAACCTCAAAGACAAAGTTTTAAACAAGATAAACATAAAATTTACATCAATTTACCTAAGAAAGCATTGGAACATTAATGATAAAATTTAAAAGGTCTAGGCTAGAGAAGTGCTCCGACGTCGTTAAACATAGCAACTGTCACTAACTTGTTTGCGATACATTCCAAGTGTGACACCTCACTCCACGTATGTAAGTATATCGGAGCTCATCCATGTACCTTTGAGTATATAGGGTGGTTTTTGTTGAGCCTCAAATTTGTGCTTTCCTTCACCTCATTTTACCTCATTTTCCCTTGTCCATTTCTATTTTAAACCCAATTGATCAATAAAAATAGTTAAAATTACTTCTAGAATGGTTTACATGACTGAATTGTTGAATTTTGTGATTGTTGCCATTGTTAAGCATTTTGACCGGAACTAGCTGCAGAATGCATGCATTCCGTAGCTAACCGGCGATTCTGCAGCTACCTTTATGTTTGAGCATGTTCCAGGTGGCCTCTTGAGGAAAAACGCATATGGGCATGATCCACGTCGTGCCTACATGGTGTGTTGCTCGTCATGGAAGAGGAAATGAATTCTGGGCACGGTTATGCACGTGGGAACACATTTGTGAAGGAAGACTCCTACTAGGACTGTCTCAGTCCAGGTGTCTTTTCTCCTTCACGCAGCCACCTCAAAGACTCCTAAAATGATTTGGATAAGGAAAGACATCATTCCTAAATTATTGTAATTATTGTTACTTGCATTTACTTTATAGACTCTTGAGTAGGCCGAGAGCTTAGTTAGAAATTCTGTGTAAGATTTGCTGCTAGATTTTGTGTAAACTCTGTGTTACGTCTTTGAAGACACAGAGCATTATGTTCAAACTATTGCATCGTTAATGGAGCAGACAAAATTATCTTGAAGGCATGATTTAATTTGGAGTTGAATGCCGTCAAGTGGTAGAGGGCCCCTGCCCCTTGCACGGATTTCTTTTGCGTAAACTAGATAAGTTTTTCCTAGCTGTCTTTACGTTCTGCATTTGAATTAGTAGTTGTTTTGCTTTATCTACTGTAGTCGTACTCATTCTAGTTCTTCCATAAGAAGACACTCTTCCAACAGACTAAAATGATGAATGTTTAATGACTATGTTATTGTAGGATAGGAGTTAAATTTGTATTTTTTTTTAACTAGCTACTGTAGTCATATTCGTTCCAGTTCTTCCACAAGAAGACACTCTTCCAACAAACTAAAATGATGAATGTTTAATGACTATGGTACTGTAGGATAGGAGTTGAAATTGTATTTGTTTTTAAATAGATACTGTAGTTATATTCATTCCAGTTCTTTCACAAGAAGACATTCTTCCAACAGATCATAACAATGAATGATGAATAGCTATAGTATTGTAGGAATTAGTTGTAGTTTTTAGTCTTCACTATCACAGTTGCACTTGTTCTAATCACTCTTCCACAAGAAGAAATTCTTCCAAGATATCCTTAAGAAGTTCAAGATATGACCGTGATGTGATAACTAAGTTTTTCATTTGCTTTCAGTTCATTTGCTTTCAATTGCATACAAGTCCACAGTCAGAATTTTTCTACCTCTTCCACAAGAAGGAACTTTTCCAAAATATCACTAATGATGAACAAACAGATTGTGTAACTTCATAGAATAATGCATGTTAGTTAGAACACTCCGGAGTTTCATTTTGCATTTAATTCATGTCCAGCTACTTCGTTTCAAGTTTGATGATGCCTTATATTTTAACATTGTTCTAGTTTAGAAGAATCTTAAGCTCATGTTTAAATTAATTCATTGCACTTACATCTCATAGTCACATTGTCACCCTGTGCACAGTAGATCACTTTAGTTGATAGGATTCATAAGACAGCCTTCATTATTTACAAATATCTTTTTGTTCTGAAAACCACCAGTGATCCATAACTTTAGGAACAGAAGATAACATCATTACAAGGTCTGAAATATCTCTGCAAATTCCTCACCATAAACAGAGCTCTTCCTCAACAGAACTATCTTGAAAAGAAACCAATAACTCTTTGAGTATAGGCTCTGTGACATTCAATTGAAATTGCAGAATAGAATTAGGATTTAATCATGGAATAGATGAGCTAGAATAGAATATTGCATCATTAGTGTTTAATTATTTAGCTAGAAAACTTGCATATTTAGTGATCATTTCTCAAAGTCTAATTTGTGTCATTTGTTTAAGAAGTCATCATTAAGCTCTTGTTTCTATTCAGTCATAGTTTAGATGTTGCTTCAGTGTTTTTGATTACATTTTCCATTCCATACATTAGGCTCAACTGTGTTTTTGACCACCAATTTCTTTTCATTAGTTTTCTAGGCATTTTCATTGAAAACATAAAATTTCAAAAGACCAAAAACATCATAAATCAACATAAAAGACCAAAACATCATAAAACACTACACACAACGCACTAGGAAACAAGCACCTAGGTACATATGGTACATTTCACTTCAGCAGTTTACAAATCCTGGTTGACAATTAAATGAACTCAGTTTAGGAGACTAGATTGAGACCCAACAGTTTTCTAGTATGAAAATGATCCGGATTTATGCAGGAACGCAACAGAATAAACATATAAACATAAATACAGAGATGCAGCGGAAATAACACTTCATTTCATTAATATCAAAGAACTGAAATTTGCTTACAGACAGAATGGAAATAAAACTAGCTAGGGCGCTGGTAGCTATCTCTGAGAAGAGATGTGGCGGCCACAGGCCTCTGAACTGAGTTACAATGAGGCTCGAGGGCCTATTTATCATTTAGAAACAATGGGAAATCCTAAACAGCCAAAACCCTAACCCTAGGAGATGAAACGCCAAAACTATGGGCTCCGTTTGGGTAAATTGGTGTTTCAACTTCCTGTGTGACGACCCTTTGGCATACTATCTCCATTTGACGCCATGATACATCATTAAAGCCCATTCCAGGATCATAATTCACAGAATATCATCTCCGGAATGGAATGACACAATGAGGCATGGCGGCAGATGCTCAAAACACAAACGCTTGGTTTAGGTTTCAAAATGTTCTAAGTTCGGGGACCTAAAACTCATGGGGCAAGAAAAGCAGCTTAAACCTAAAAACTGAAAGAGACAATGGTGGGGGCCCAAGTGGAATAGGCGGGTGGTCACCAATATCCACCTGGATCAGAAAAGTATAAGGGGGTGCTCTCACTGTGCGGTTTCGCATTAGACAACGTTAATACGGACTTGGGCCACCATGTTCCTTTAGGCACATTTGGGAGGATGACTTTAGGTTGCTATATATCCATATTTAACTGATTCGGCCACCTTGTAACTTGTGATAAACTGAACACATCATTCGTGGAGATTGTCTTCCCATACTTCTTGGTTCGCCAGCAGGTATTCTGTAGTTCACAATTACTTGGTAAACCTTTTGCCTAGAATTACCCTTTTATTTGTTTTATTTCTTTTTGTCATAAAATAAATCAGTCATCTTGGAAGAAGAACATCCCTTTCCCCGTCGTTTGCGTAGAATAGCACTTAAACCACCTTTACCACTGGATGCCATTTATGGTCATCGAAGGCGACATCGTTCTACTGAAGCTAGTACTATTACTACCCCTGGTGCAACATCATACTCACATATACCAGAGTCATCTCGAATTGTTTCTACAAATCCTGGTTCATCTATTGTTGTTGAGACGGGGTCTTCACAGCTACCTGTGGTCACGATCCATACAATCAGTGAGACCATACCTCTCGATCCCGATGTTGTTCAGCTGGAAGTTGATTCAGATCTTTAATTTCTTTTACTAGAACATCTGAATCCTGAATTCGAACAACCAGAATTTTTTCCTGTATCGGTCACCCCACAATCTATTGTAGCCATTGAGTCTCCCATATCGTGTATTCAACCGCCTAAAATATACTTCGGGCCTGACATTGAAATCCTTCCACCTGGTTTGATTTCGATTGAAGAAATACCACAAGACGAAACTCCTTCAACTCCAACAAATTTTGGATCAAAGCTTTATCTTTACGAGACTTTTCCTCAATCACTGCACACTGCTTTCTTTGATCCTGTGTCTATTCAAGTTCCCGTAGATCTTGTAGGGTATACATTTGGTCGTATAACCATGCATGAGACAACATATTTTTTTGTATCATCTATTCCAGTTTCAACAGCACCTGCTTTTTCTACCCCGTCGATGTTCACAACATTACCAGAGTCACATTTATATGGTGGCCCTTCTGTCCCACCTGGTTACCAATATTTATCTGGAACCCTCTCTAGTGCATCCTCAAATACATAGAATTCACCATTGTCATCATATGGTATTATATCTGGTACATATGTAATGAGTACTGAACAGCATGATCCTTTATATATATCATCAGGGAAATATCAAGTTGGTCCATCTGGGTATATTCCATCCTGTACAATTTCAACTGGACTCTCGGCATTTGGAAAACAATATTTTGCATATTATTATACTCCTCTTTCTAGGGGGAAACCTATGGTCACCCATTTTGACAGTAATTCATCATTATTTTTTCATCCTAATGTCGGAATGAATCTTTGTCAGTGGCAGCCCACTCTACCCATCCAACCACAAACAATTGTGCAATTATATCAATCAGTTCAACCTTTTGCACCCACATCTACTCTGCTTGTTAATACATCCTTACCACTTTTACAGGCTCAAATTATTTAACCTCAACCATCTCAGGTGGGTCCTTCAACCCAATACCCTCAAGTATTGATCCCACATACTCCAACTCCTTCTGCTGGTTTACAACAACCACCTGTATCCGAAATTATTTATTCACAAGTTGGATTACATTATTATGGGATGTCACAGCCACAACTAGGTTTTACCTATTCACAACTGAATCCAAGCTATTCTAGTTTGGGTTATTATCTTGGTGGGAAGACACCTTAGCAGCCACAAGCACAAATGCAACAACCTTCTTACCCAAGTTTTGGTCAAGAGGGTCCTCAAGCATTTTCTTATCAAAACAACCCCTATCTGGGTTACCAACAAAAAATTCCTTATGCTAGTGCTCAAAGGCCTGTTGCCCAAGAAATTCCATCATACCCTGGCTATGCTCAACCTGACTTAAATCAACAGTTTCCCTTTGTTGTAACTTTAGAATTACCTGGAAAACTAACTCATTGGCATTGATCAACCCTAGAGAGAGAAGCGGACGGAGCGAAAAGAAACCCTAGACGAAATGTTCTCAGCCTTCGCCCCCTCGGCCCTGTTGAGCCATGCCGCCACCAACACCTCAGCAGGGATTGTAGG
Source organism: Pinus albicaulis (assembly GCA_034641835.2). NCBI lineage: Eukaryota > Viridiplantae > Streptophyta > Pinopsida > Pinales > Pinaceae > Pinus > Pinus albicaulis. Next base: position 420,088,305 of record CM076574.1, on the reverse strand, counting down.
CTCTGAGGGATTCATTGCCGCAGATCCATGCGGCCTCTCCTGTCTGATTACGCATAGAATGCAGCCTTAGTTAAACACAGAACTTAAAGCAATTGTGGACGCGGATTCTGGAGTAGGGATAAATGCATGCGCCGCTGCCTCCCTCTGCCAACGAATGGAGAAACAGAGCAGTTGGGAAAGGGGGTTTCGACTGGCCTCTGCAACCCTTGTCAACTGCACGGCCTTCCGTGATAAAGAGGGGATAAACTTGAGGGCAACGCACATTAGAGTCCAACTCGGGTCACCAGAGCCTTGCCTCTTTGGGGCCGCCTTCTACTCGGCGAGTTTGGCTATCACATGCCCTGCACCAAAACTTTCAACCGCAGCATTGAAAAGGACTCTAGCCGCAAACCCCCGAGGCTCCATTTTTGGGCTCAGGAGTTGGTCTTCAGGGGTATCCCGCCCTCACGGCCTTTCTCAGCAGAGGCTTGGAGTTGTAGGCAAAAGCAGGGACGCCCTTCGGTGCCACGCAGATCCTGCCTCTTTTCAGATCCTTCTCCGGTTACTCTCTGGAAAAACTATTTTGCTTTGGGTTTCCTCTTCAGATCTAATTCAGAAGCTTAAGCTTAACCTGGAACAACGGACTGGAATTCCATCGATTCAGCAGAGACTTCTATTCCAAGGTAAACATCTTGAGGATCTTCTCCCCCTTTCTTCTTATAACATTAACAGAAATGATTCCATTGTACTTACCCTTCGCTGGAGAGGTGGTTCTGTCGGACAGTCTTCTTCAGCCCCTAACTTCTCCTATAAAGAAGTTGTTCACTCTCAGAACCCCAAACCCTCTGCTGCCTCCAAACCCCAGCCTTTTCTGGTTGACAAGCTGGATGAAGCACCTTCTGTTGAGGTCTCTCTTCCATCTGTCGCAGAAGATCTTCAAAAATATGCAGAGAGAGATATCATTTGCAGATTTAATGGGCTCTGGCCGCGAACCAAGGAACTCTTTGATTGGATCTACGATACCTGGACCAGCAAGTGCCTCATTAGCTGCTGCTCACGAGGGTTCTTCATAGTACTGTTCGATCATGCAAAGCATTATGAACAGGCCTTACAGAAAGGTCCATGGTTTTTTGGAAATGCTGGGCTCTTCTTAACCCCATGGTTCCCAGATTTCGACCCTGCAACAGCTACCATCACCAGGACCCCTATTTGGATCAGACTGCCCAACCTACCTGTCCATCTATGGCAGCTGGCAGTGTTCAGGCGAATGGGTGATACCTTGGGACGCTTTCTCGATGTAGATTATGATAGGCCACTTCACGGCCTCTACACATATGCCAGAATGTGCGTGGAGGTTGACATCAGCAAAGGCTTGCCCGAACAAATTATCCTCAAGGTCGGTGATCATGTTTGGACTCAGTACTTAGACTATGAGAACACTGCATTCCGTTGCCGCCACTGCAACCAAACAGGGCATCTGCAGAACTCATGCCCCACTCTTTCAGAAACAAAGACTAAAGGAGATTATACAAAGTCCAAATCCAAAAAATGGACTCCCTGTACCCCGCCGCCTGCTGCAAATTATGTTTCTTCGAGCTCTGATGATGATGGGAGTGAGGCAGATTCAGACCTTGATCCTCAGACTCAGAAACTATCCACTGATGCTCCCAAGCATCCCCCTGACACTACAGTCACTCAGAAGCGTAGTCATGAGTCCGCCTCCTCTGATTCAGATAAGGAGGCCCCTCTTCTGGAGAACTCTAGTCTTCAAATTGTCCCAGCACAAACTCACCAGGATGGCTGGGTCAAAGTCAACAAAAAAAAGGGAAGAAATTCCATGTAGAAAACTCTACCAATTCTGGGTAGAAGTCGATTCCTTCTTGTTCTTTAGTTGCTTATTGCTGCTCCTCGTTTGTCTCATCTCTCTATCCGGGAACCGAAGTTGATATTTTATCATTTCCGGTTGGCCGTGTTTTTGTCTCTCTTGAATGTACTTTCTCATGTACCATATTTTCACTTAATAGAATTAGTCCAATTCAGAAAAAAAAAAAACTTTAGAATTACCTGATTTAAACTAGCTTACAAATGATCCAATCAGCGATGCTCCTTGGTGGCCGGTGATACCACATAAATTACCCTCGGATATTCCTAATTTCAATGGAAACCCTAGGGAAGACCCGTCGACACATGTTATGACTTATCATTTGTGGTGTTCATCCAACTCCTTAAATGATGACTCCGTTCGACTACGTCTTTTCCAGCGTACGGTCACTGGTCCAGCCGCAAAATGGTACATTGAGTTACCAAGAGCTTCATTTGATAATTTCACTGCCCTGGCTACTGCATTTTTGACCCACTTCCAGTTACCCATACAATATGAAACTGGAATGGAAATCCTGACTAATTTTAAATAGACTAATGCTACTCACCTTTCTGATCATATTCATGAGTGGCGTCATCATTAAGTCCTTGTTACCATCTATAACTGAGGATGTGGCTAAGGGTGGCATCGTCACTAAAGAGCAGGCCATTTCTCATACCCAGTACTTATATTTGATTTATACTCAGACTGGCACGCTCTAAGAGAAAATTTCCAATGCCCTGCGATCTAATTTTACTATTCCTCCTCCATCTAAGGACTCTCATGTCGGCGACAGTATGATCGGTACTACAAGCACACATAAATCTACTGCATCTGATCATGCACCTTCTTCCAAAATTCATGGCGTGTCATCTAAAAAATTAAAAAGTGAAAAGAAACTAGGAAGCAAGAAAAAAGAGAAATCAAAGAAAAAGAAAACTTCTACCCCGCAGGAGCGATCATTTGATCAACAAACTAGCAATCGAAAACCTCATTACCCTTGCATTATTTGCAATGAGGAGCACTTTTTTCGATACTATCCTCACCGCGTCAAAGTCTCAAAAATGATTAAGACCTCGAATGCATCCATTGTGTTGACAAATCCATTTCCGAATCCAGACACAAATTTGGTTGCTACAGATCCAGCTTCTAGTTCCCAAGTGCTTATGCTATCTGTCACGAAGCCAACAACTGATGTTTTGGTGTCAAGGGGAAATAAAGATTACGGTATTCATGCTACTAATCGACCTACTACCTCAACCACGAATCCATCTACGTAATCTATTCCGCCAACTAATATTCCTGATTTAACAATAAAGCCACCGAGGGGAATCATCCATCAATCGACATTCAATCCTCGAGCCCAAGTTGCTCAAAATTATAATGTAGTTGAAGATTCGGCTCAATCCCCTTCATCTATGTCGATGCTTGAGGTAATTCAAAATTTTCCCTCCCAAAATCAAGCTTTGTTGTTGGCAATTGGTGGAATCGATCCGAAAAATTCCAATATTGTAGTCTTTAATCATATGGGCTATGTGCCACAATTACCAACAGAATTGGCATTCTCCATCCAAGTAAATGTTCTCAATCACCCCGTTCATCGTACTATTATTGATGAGGGAGCCTCTACATGAATTATGTCTCTAAACTAATGAAACTCACTCGGCTCTCCGCGCCTATCCCAATCGCCTACGACGTTGAAAGCTTTTGACGGTCGTACATACAAGCCTTGCAGTATCATCAATAACCTGCATGTTGAACTAGGGGGGGAAATAGTAAATGTTGAATTTGAGGTCATTGATAGACCTCTTGATTACAACATTTTACTCGAAATTCCATGGGTATATTCTATGACTGCGATCGTCTCTACATATTTTAGAATGATCTCATTTCCACATAAAGGTGTTATCATAGTCATCAATCAACTCTCCTTATTTGCCTCCAGTTCCTAGGTAACTAGAAGCGTTCTATTAGTTCACGCACCCAAACTAGCACCTCAAAACATTGGTGTGGGACTCTTAAAGGATTCTTCCCTCATGGGAACCTTTGCATTACCGCCGCCTACAACGTCGGCAGAAATTGCAAATATAGAGACCTGATACATGATATCTTCCACTCCATCTGGCTTAAGGAAGATTACGGGTGATTCTGAAGTTTTTACATTGGATGAATTTTTACCGCCCAACCCAATTGAGTTGGCATAACAATCAATCTACATGGCTTGGGTGGAAAATCTGAAATCACCATCATTGATCGTTTGGGTTGATCGTTCATTATATTTTGGTACTCCATCTGATCATTTTTCATCCACTTTCTTGACAAATGAGAATATTGTGGAATCCATGATGCCAGAGGGAGAACCATGGAAATATCATCATCATTGTTCCCATCTTCATGATTACGAAGAAGATAATATTATTGAACTATATCACCCATCTATCAAAACTTTATTTTTGAATTCTTTTCCCATTAGTGCAATTGAATCCGAGCGAAAATTTCAAATATTGAAGAAACCATTTCTATCAATATTTCGACCAAACCCAACATTGTAGAAAACATTCATGTCAGCATGTCTTGTTCTCCATTAGAACTTGAAACTTATTTCTCTCTCTTTCATGAATTCTGTGATATATTTTCTTGGTCTTACAAGGAAATTCCAGGCATAGATACTAGTATCGTTGAACACTCTATTAAAATGTACCTTGATGTCAAACCGGTATGTCAATGCCTTCATCCTGTTCATCTGAAGAAGGCCATTGCCATTAAAGCAGAAGTTGAAAATATTTTGCGTGTGGGTTTCATTTACCCCGTTCTGCTAACTTATTAGGTTTCCAACATTGTTCTTGTCATGAAGAAATAAGGAAAAATCAGAGTGTGCATCGATTATCGGGATGTCAATATTGCTTGTCCAAATGATAACTATCCTACCCCCTTTATCGACTAGATTATTAACGATTGTGCTAGATGTGAAATATTTTCGTTCATGGATGGAATTTTTGGCTACAACCAAATTAATATTTGCCTAGAGGACCAATATAAGAAAACATTCATCTGTCCCTGGGGCACATTCTCTTATCGGAAACTCCCATTTGGTTTAAATAACACTAGGGAAACTTTTTAGATAGCAATGGATTATGATTGCAATGACATCAAGCACATTGTTCAATCTTATCTAGACAATTTACCCGCGCATTCATGAAATCAGACTGATCACCCGATGCATTTGAGAGCTATCTTTATATACTGCTGACACTACAAAATACACCTCAATCCACATAAATGTGTGTTTTTTGTTGGTTCTAGTCATTTTCTAGGATTCGTCATCTCAAAAGAAGAAATTCAAATCAACCCACTAAAGGTCCCAGCCATTCTTGATTTTCCTACGCCATCAAATTTTCTTTAGTTACAAAAACTTCAAGGAAAGGATAACTTCCTAAGGATTTTTATACCCAAATACGCCGAAATGGCTAAAGGATTTACTCGTCTCTTGAAAAAGGGGATTCCCTTCCATTGGGATAAGGATGTGCAAGCTTCTTTCGATGTTTTCAAGGATACACTTTTCTAGGCATCATTAATGTATCCCCCCAATTACCAGAGTGATTATTTCTTATATATCATCGCGACTAATATGACCATTGCCATGGTATTGGTCCAAGTAGAAGATGGGATAGAACAGACGATATATTATTTGGTTCGTAATCTCATTGATACGGAAGTGAAGTATTCATACGTCGAAAAACTCACCTTGGCAGCCCTTCAATCTGTCCAAATATTTTGCCACTATATCCTATTCCAGAAGACCATTTTCATTGCAGGTTGCAACCCCATGACTTACATTATGTCACGTCAATTTCTAGGGGGGGAATATTCAAAATGGATTGTCATTTTACAGGTATTTGATTTGGAATTCATCAAATCCAAGTCAAAGAAGTCTTTAGTTTTGGCTGAGCTTCTCTGCGACCTTCACTCTAATAGTACTACTACTACATCGAGACCATATATTCTTAATGAGTCTCTATTTCCGATCGGATCATCTGATCCTTGGTATGGGGATTTTATCATTTATCTCCAGACCCAAAATTTTCGGCATGATACCTCTCGCTCTGAATAGCGACGTATTCGATACCAAGCCAAAGATTATTTGATCGTTGGCGATACACTTTATTGTCATCGTGTCAATACAATTTTAAGGAGGTGCCTCACTCATGAGGAGGCCGAAAAGGTTTTAAATGATTGCCATGTTGGGGCTTGTGGTGGACACTTGTCTGGATACACTACCACACAGATGATACTCTGCGTCGATTAATTTTGGCCAACCATATTTTTCGATTGCATCCTCGCGGTCATAATTTGTCATGTGTGCCAGATATTTGATCATAAATTCTGCAAACATTCGGCACCGATGCATCTTTTTATCGATGTGGGACCATTTTCAAAATGGAACATTGACTTCAAGACCTATAACCCTCATTCGTCTGGGGGGCATGGTTATATTATTGTCGCAGTAGACTACTTTACCAAGTGGGCCGAAGCGATGCCTACATTCAACAACATAGGCAAAACAAATGCATTATTCTTTTTCAATCATGTCATCTCACGGTTTTGTGTTCCACAAGCTATAGTCGTAGATCATGGGGAGCATTTTCGCAATGACATGATGAATGAGTTGACTTCCAAATTAGGGTTGTCACATGATAGTTCTACCCCTTATTATCCACAATATAATGGAAAATTTGAGGCTATTAACAAAATACTTAAACGAATTCTTCAACGAATGATAGGATTTCATAAACGAAATTGGCATTTGATCCTGTACTCGTCTTTGTGGGCATACCGAACCTCAGTAAGAAAAGCAACCAGATTTACTCCTTTTCAATTAGTGTATGGTCTGAAATCTATCTTGCCTATCCAATGTAAAATACCGTCGTTAAAACTTTCAATTGAATTTTTACTTGACACCTCTTTTAAATAAGCGTGTCTTTTTAACCTAATCCGTCTTGATGAAATGCATCGTGAAGCCACATTGGCCAAAGAAGCGCATAAGAGACGTATAAAGGTACAATACGACAAGCATGTCCAGCCTTGCATCTTCTTAGAGGGTGACATGGTCCTTCGTTATGATCAGGAAGATGATGTAATAGGTACAGGGAAATTTGAGTTGTTATGGCATGGCCCCTATATTGTCAAAATAGTTCTTGCAGGCACCTACGAGTTGGTAGATTATGATGGAATTCCATTGGCGAAACCCCGAAATGGGTTGTATCTGAAATGTTGCTATGCTTAAACATGAACGTGGTGAACTGTTGTATTATATATATATATATATATATATATATATATATATATATGTTGTTGATTTGCATTTACTGTCTTAGTTTGTTTTTCTAGAGTTTTCTTGAAGTTAGTAATTCGCTTTACATTTCATCATAGATGTCTGAGTATTTGGAACCATTCGTTGGGTATGTTGATGGTTCTAGTCATAGTACGCAGAATCTATCCTCCGCAGTGTGGACCATTTTAGCTCTGAATGGCGAGTTAGTGAGTTTTCAAGGGATTTTTATCGGTCGATCTACAAACAATATCGTTGAGTATATCATGTTTATCAAACTTCTGTCTGATGCCATTTCATTTGGTATTAACTGCATCATCATTAGGTTATACTCACAACTTGTGGTACTGCAAATTACTAGTTTTTATACTGTCAGAAATCCAACACTGCATCGTATGTTCCTAAGAGTTCGACTTTTGGAGAGACATTTTGATTTCATTCAATATAAACATGTTTCCATAAACTTGAACACATTAACTGATTCCTTAGTGAATTATGTTATAAACAGACATTTGCAACACATGTAAAGGCATATTTTCAATTCACATCACATAACTGAATAGGATTGTGCAATAAACATAGGAAAACCATAAAAAAAAAATAGATAGATAGTTATAGTATTTTACAATTTTTTTACCCAAGACACATTGGTCATTTGACCTCAAAATGTATGCAAAATGTCAAAGTAAACTAGTGATGCTCGTGATAACAAGCTACTGATCTAGCTATCCTACGCAATAACCACATCCAATAGTTAGGAACGCCAATAGTATGGTGTTGCAGTCTCATGCGTAACTCTTCGATCCAGAAATCTGGAATCTCGAGAATCAATCCCTTTATGTGCTGTTGTAGCTCAGTAAGAGTCTCAGTCATATCCAAATCCCGAAGGACTGCTCTCCCGACAGCCCTCTTTGTTGGCTCGTCTACACTCTGCTCTGGCTGACCCACTGGTCAAACTCGAGCTACATCTACATACATAAAAACTTTAGTTTTGTCTTGGGAAACATCAAAATACAAAAAACATGTATAAACCTTGGAAAAAAAAACATGGTCAAAACATTCTTACCAATTGCACCCCATTGAGCGTCGTCTGATAGAACCAAGTTTGGATCTCCTCAGAAGTCTACGCATGCATATGCACAATCATCAATGGTGATTATCTGTCGTTTGAACTAGGCGAATAATGTAGTCAAGAATACGATGGTAGATTGACCAGCATGTCTAGCCATCAATTCTACACATCTCTGCATCCTTGGATCTCTAAGTCCAGATATATCCAGTGTAACATGTTGGGGCTGCATCAATGGAATCTTGTCTAAGGAAAAATCAAGATCGAGCCATAGTTGAAATTTTGATTCCTTCCTCCCTTTGCCTTGGTCAACTATTCTTTCATCTAAAAGAGGACAGCTTCAACCCAATTAAATATAACTAGTTCTAGGCACTCCAGTGCGTACTGCATGTATGATCTGTTTTCCACATGTACTGTAGCGATATTGGCAAGCTTTGCAATAGTGAATAGGATGGTCCTCAAAGGAAAGTCATGTTCATCGCAGATGTTTATTTTCCCATCCTTACTAGGTTCATTCTATGGATTTTAGTACTGCAATATGTAATATCTCACTGACTCTCCTCCAAGAGCATACCCTGAAAGAGAAATGGGTTGACCTCGCCTTGATAATCCAGTGAGAAAATAAATGTCCTCCACTAATATTGGGACCACTTTGTCCCCAATGTAAAAAGCCTGTATAGCCAGATCCCATGAACGAACAAGGAACTCCAATAATTACATTTTTTGCCTCTTACCCAAAAGTCTAAAGTACTTTAGAAACCCACAGTCTCTGAGGTATCTTACCGTACCTGGATCTCTTAGGGAATTCATGTTATTTTCCTCACGTTCTCTTTCCTTCCATGTAATTGCAATTTTTATCCGATGAATACCAAAAACACAATCATAAGACTCATTAGGATCCTTTTCATGCAAAAAATTAGGGAAATTTTGGGAACACAATAAGAAAAAAAATGGAAAGTGTACCCAATGCAACCCAGGTCAAGGGACAATGCGTTGCATATGCACCTGGACTTCAATTCTATTGCACTGCAATGCACCTTTCGACATTCAAGGGTGTGTTTCCCTCTGAGCGAAATATATTTACCCTAAGGGGCTCAAAACCCTAAAAATTTGCAATGAAATGAAACATAAATGCTACTAAAGGAAAGATAAGGTTCATAGCTCTAACCTAGATCAAACGGAGAAGAAAATCGTCTACAAAATCTGTCGCAATCAACTAATGAAGTTTGGGGGAAAAAACTGGTTCAAAGCTCCAAATTTCAAATGGTAACTTTCAAATGGTAAAAACTCTTTTAATTAGTCATTTTATTATTTCAAATCATATTTAATGTTGTGCCTATGGTTTTTATTCATTTTTTTCTATGAAATAGGTATTTTTATTCCGTTTGATGGTGTTCTGAATAGGTTTTACAACTGATATAGCAGATTAGTTGTGCACACTTATTCAAGAATGATTGGACCACAAAGCATACTTTTATCCTTATTTTTCGAGCTTTGATAAAAATGAAAACGGACTTGAAGCGCACTTTTATATCTTTTTAGAGCTTTGATAACAGCAAAAAAGAACCCCTGGAGTCTTCTTTTAGCACTTTTTCAGACTCTGATAATGTGAAAAGATTGCTGAGCACTTGTCTCTTCTAGGTTGTAAAAGTAAATGAAATGACATCTACTAAGTATAAGTTTAACCCTTTTCTAGACTGAGATAGATTATTTACGAAAAAGGAAAACCTTAGACGAACATGGCTAGGAGGTTTTCTCATGTATCATTTTACACATTTTCGAACCTGGGCGAAAAATTTACAAAAAAGGACTCATGGAGTTTTTTTTTGTCCTCTTTTTTAAAGTCTCTAAATATGAAAAAGGACCTGGATGTCACTGTTGTGAGGCTCATTAAAACATAAAATAGTGACGGGCTTGTCGATCATGGCAAGAATCGAGTTTCATTTATCACTAGTCTCATTAAATTATTAAATAGCACTGCATTTTCCCGAAGGGTTCAATTATAGATCAAGCATATGTTATCCTCCTCAAGCTTGTTAAAAAATTAAGAGGTATTGGTCGAAAAATGACCAAGGAAAATTTTGGAAAGATAACAAAACACTTTATGGTAGCAAGTCGCTCTTGAACATGACAATTTCACTCCATCATCATGAATTTTTGGGTTGGGTAATCTTCTTGACGGTTCATTCATACCTATGGTTCATCATACCTTGACTTCAGTTTTTGTTCAATGCTTCCAACTCATCTCAGTGTCGTCGATATGTTCAAGAGAAGTTATCTAGTGAATAGTCATGCTTCTGCAACACTCATAAACCTTCATTTTCATGACAGTAATCCCTGAACATTGCTATATCAAATCACATTTTTTCTCTTAAATTAGTAACTCCCATTTTGCGATAAAGTGGCTTCCTATCAAAATCAGCTCATCATCCAGGAATTTTACTTAGAAACATCATCTTCCAGTACCTTGAGGCTTGTTACATCATCGAAAATTTTCTCACTTTCAAACCTTTGATCAAAAGATTTTGTTTGGCGTTCGACATAAATCATCTATTCACGCCTTGCAAACTGTACTACAGTACCTTGAGAGTCGTTAACATCAATGGTGGTTCTCCCACGTTTTTTAAAATCTCACATCGTTGGCTGGTAATAAAACGATGTTTTACCATGTTCGACTACAAATCATATATTTGCATGGCTAGAATTGTACCTGAATGATTGAGTGAATGAGATAAGAAGATGCCAGATCTAGTTTCATCCATCCAAGTTATGATTTTGGGATTGTTGTAAAAATCATCTGTATGATGACTTTACATACCGATCGTCATCCGAACATGGGCCTATATCTGCAAGCATGTCTGTATTGGGAAACATTCCAATGTAGACGACTTTCTGAATTATGTACATGTTATTAGATAGTTTATGTGCTGAGCATGGGAATTCCTCCCTTAACAATTAGTGATCAAGATGAAAACATCATGATTTAATGTATTGTAAGATTGATGGAGGTCACCACTCCACTTCAGTTCTAGGTCATCACATCGTAAAGCATATCATCCAAATACTATTATTATTATTTTGACTTCATGCTTTAGGGAAAAACTGTTATAGATAAATTTGGGCATCATCCCCCATGACCTAGTCAAACTGGACATCATCCCCAGGACCAATGAAATGGGGTATATCATCCCCTTATATTTTAGTTGCTATATGCCCAAAGAGAATAACAATTCATTCATGGCTTCTATTTTGATATTTCCAAGGTTTGAAGTATATGTTATATCACTTATTGACTCACCAATGCAGCCTCTAAAGGGAATAACTACGTTGTAGTTCGAAATCCTCCATTCAAGGGTGCACTGCAGTGCACTTCCTAACATTCAAGAGTGCGTTGATCACCTGGGAGAGGAATTCTCATTGTTCTGCGAATCTCCACATGACTAGTGCCTTCTAGAAGAGTCCATATGTGTCAAAATTCGAATCCAAGTGTCCATCTAACACCTCTGAACTTGGAAATATGTCTTGCCTATTATTAGAAAGTCATTAATTGAGAAAATACCATCAGTTTCCCTATAAATTGAGCACTCATTCTGGTGCTAGGGAGGAAGAAATTTAGTAAAGTTATTTTGTTGGATTCTCATTTGATAAGAGAGAGAAAGTACTGATATGTTGCTAGTATGATGTTGGATGTGATGAGGATGGAATGAAGCTGGAGTAGGTTGTCAACAAATCGTCCCATTGGTTGTAACCTCCCCCTTCTACTCTTTAATAAATATTGTTGTTCATTTTCCCATACATATGTCTCCATTTCTTGTGCAATGTATTCTTGAATGATGTATGTATTTCATATTTAATCGATTTGATTTGAGTAAGATAAGTAGATATCTTCTATATTGCATGTTGTTTGTTTTTCTCTATTTGTGTTTGCAGGAATCAATCTAGCGATGTGGGTTGGATTGAGAGCGATGATAACAGTGACAGAAGGAGAAGGAGAAGTGATTCAATCACAAGTAGGCTCCTTTGCCATTATGTATATCTGCTTGTTTTAGAAAATGTGATAGTTATTATTTCCTCTCTTGTTCTAAGTGATAAACACCACACTTAGGGAATTTGGTTATCCGTACATCACAATTCCACATAACAAATACTACTAGACCAGATAAAAAACGTTGGCTAGGTTGAATTACATATGTCTCTAAAATTTATACAACCATACATTCAACTTCACTCTCTTGGACATAGGGATATATGTAAGGTCTGATGTTTAGAGGAACGTTTCCTAGAATCAAGAGAATGGCGTGATCATAAAAGAAAATAGGTGGGAGGCCTTTGGAAGTCTCAAATACCTTGGAATGATTGTCCATGATTCTTTGGAGTTTGGAGAAACAAATGATTTCGATTTTTGAACTTCTAGTGATAATACTTGTGCAATTATGCCTCATTTTCAATTCTTCAAAATATTTAGCATGCCAATAGAGTTGACTATCTTCACTAGTTTCCTTGCAATGCACCTTAATTCAATTTCCTTTCCTTCCCAGGAAAATTTCAAGAAAAGTTATTGAAAATTAAAATTCATCATCCCCAAATATTGTCACCATTAGACTCATAATACAACATCAGCACCACCCATTGGAATGGAAAGCATTGTAATATTCAATACATATTCCCCTATTGTTAGATTGATATTATGACACTTCTCTGAGAAATTTATATTTCCTCCATTTGCAACCATCACTTGAAATTCTGGTGTTTGATATATGATCTAGGTGGATATTTGTGGCCACCCACCTATTCCATTTGGATCCACACCATCAGTTCTTTAAGTTTTTCACTTTAAGCACAACTTACTATTTTTAGCAGGTTTTCGAGTCCTGAACTTCTAGAGCCGTTTGGAGGCCCTAATGATCCAGGTGGATATTGGTGGCCACCCACCTAGTCCATTTGAACACCCGCAATTGGTTCTTTCTATTTTTCAATTTGGGCACAACTTACTATTTTTAGCAGTTTTTTTCGAGTCTTGAACTTCCGGAGCCGTTTTGAGGCCCTAAACAACATTTTTTTGGAAAACCGGGAGTAACATTTGTTCGTGGACCGATGTTTCTCAAATCAAAAGTTGTAGTCCTTGGATATATATTTATAACGAGGTATGGTGCGCGTCAAATAGAGATCGTATGCCAAAGTTACATCCCAGAAAGTTGAAACACCAATTTACCCAAACAGGGCCCATAGTTTTCGCACTTCATCTCCTAGTGTTAGGTTTTTGGATGTTTAGAGTTTTCCATTGTTTATCAATAATAAATAGGCCCTCGGGCCTCATTATAACATAGTTCAAAGGCTTGTAGCCACCACATCTCTTCTCAGAGATAAGCTACCAGTGCCCTAGCTAGTTTATTTCCATTATGTCTGTAAGCATATTTCTGCTATTTGATATTAATGAAATGAAATATTATTTCCTCTCCATCTCTATCTATATGTATATTTTTGTATTTTATTGTGTTCCTGCATAAATCCAGATCAGTGGGATCAGAGAAGTCTTCTCTTTCTCTTTCTTTCTTTGCATGTCCCCAACAAGGTCATGGTATAAGGAGGTAGGGCTCGATTTGGTTGAACCCCTGCAAGATCAGCCTCGCAAACCCCAACGACCTCCCATGGCGGAAGAAAATAAAGATGAGGGATCACGGTATCCTATCAAAATATTGCTCGAGGAGGCCCTTGAGAAGAAAAGGAACATGATGATGGATAACTTTGCTCATATCCTTCAACGGTTGCCCACCTACGATGCATCTGCATCCAACAACCACTCTAGAGGCGACACTCCCTTCAACGTATAGGTAAACTTTGACATTCCTGTATTTGAAGGTCAAATAGATGTAGATGCCGTAGATAGATGGTTGAATTTTCTATAAGGGTATTTATCAGTCCATGACTTCTCTGACCGAGAAAATATTATTTTTTCACTCCTCAAAGCTGCCCCCCATGTCAAAGACTCGTGGGAAACCTACTATGAGCAAAAGGACAAGAGGGAACCCTCTCTATTCTTGGTCGCACCCACTTGGAATTCATTCCAAGATGAAATCAAGGAACAATATTACCCCGTGGGGAGCTATGAGGACAAGTACATCCAATGGACTACGTTTATGTAGCAAAGGGACCAAGATGTGCACAAACTGATGAATTTGTTCCATACACTGCGCACAAAGTTGGGTATTAAAGATTCAGAGAGACATTTGGTGCTCAAGTACCATGGTTTTCTACACAGTCACATTCAGGAGGAAATGGAGTTCCTCAAAATTACCTCACTTGGAACAGCATATCACTATGTCACCAAGATTGAGCAAAAATTTAAGCAAAAGAAGCAAGACTTTGGATCCACGAATCCGAAGCCAGGGAAAGGCACCCCCGAACCATAGAACAGGGGGCAGAACCAAAGAGAAGTGACTCGAAACACCACCTAAAATCCAAATAATGACACAGGGAATTGGAATGAATTTCATAATTGCCCCACTCACAACACAAACGACTTTCAGTCCAAATAGTCGCTGGTGGCCAAACTGAAGGCACTCGAATCAGGTGCATGTTGTGATCCTGAGGTAGAACCAAAAAATGGAGATTAAAGAGGGAATAAGATCATTGATGCAGACCCCAGTGCCATTGTTTCCACCACCAAGCTCCAGAGGGAGGATCTCGAGGATTCAGAGGGGGAGCACCTCTTCCATTCACAGATGTGGGGGAAGGGTTCTCCATTGCAATTTATTGTCGATAGCAGAAGCCAAAATAACCTCATTTCAGCAGAGGTCATGAAGCGGCTCGGCCTACCAACCATAGCACACTCGCAGCCGTATACCATCGAGTGGGTTCATGCAGGGAGAGATCTATATGTTTGCCAACAGTGCCTCCTTTCGTACAGCATCAAGCCATTCACTGATGAGGTATTGTGTGATGTTGCTCCTCTTGATGTAGCTAATGTATTATTGGGCCAACCATACTTGTGGAGGCAACATGTTTTGTATGAGTCTAGGCCTCATTTTGTTGTTATTACTTTGGGAGATAAATTGTACAGGATACCGGAGGTAGTACCACCTCCTGCCATCTCCTTGACTATTGCAAAAAATGCAGTAAGATTGTTTCCCAAACCAAAAAATTTACTTTCCATACAAATCACTCATAGGGCTCCCTTGCATGGCTGCAGCAGATGGACAAAGTCATGGAGGAATGTGAGGACATTTTCTCCTCACCCATAGAGTTTCCTCTACACTATCAGGACAAGCACTCCATCGATCTGACCCCTAGCACACTAGTGCCTGATATTTTCATACCTCATGCGATTACACAGAAAAAATCCACACATGTGTTGTCTGAGGAAATCAAATTTATTAAACGCATCCAGCACGTCCGCCAGCAGGTCCACGACATCCTCAACAAATCTAATACCAAGTTCAGCAAAATTTGCCTCTCATGGATGAACTTAACACAATGGGTACCATTTCTTTCTAATGAGGGAGGAATGATCTAGCTATATATTGGTGGCCACCCACCTATTCCATTTGGACCTGCACCATCAGTTCTTTCAGCTTTTCACTTTTAGCACAACTTACTATTTTTAGCAGGTTTTTGGGTCCTGAACTTTTGAAGCCGTTTGGAGGACCTAATGATCCAGGTGAATATTGGTGGCCACCCACCTATTCCATTTGAACCCCCACCATCAGTTGTTTCAATTTTTCAGTTTCGGCACAACTTACTATTTTTAGCAATTTTTCGGATCCTGAATTTCCGAAGCCATTTTGAGGCCATAAACGACATTTTTTGGGAAACTTGGGAGCAACATGTGTGCACAAACTGATTTATATCACATAAAAAGTTGTATTCCTCATATATATATTTCTAATGAGGTGTGGTGCGTGTCAAACGAAGATCGTATGCCAAAGTTACATCCCTGGGAAGTTGACATACCAATTTACCCAAACGGGGCCCATATTTTTTGTGCTTCATCTCCTAGGGTTAGGTTTTTGGATATTTATACTTTTCCATTGTTTCTCAATAATAAATAGGCCCTCGAGCCTCATTGTAACACAGATCAAATCCATGTAGCTGCCACATCTCTTCTCAGAGATGAGCTACCAGCGCCCTAGCTAGTTTATTTCCATTATTTCTGTAAGCATATTTTTGTTATTTGATATTAATGTAATGAAGTATTATTTTTGTTGCATCTCTTTGTTTATGTCTATTTATGTATTTTATTGCATTCATGCATAAATATGGATCAATATAGAAATAATTTCAGTTCATTGGTTATCATACAATGAATAAAATTATGGTTATTACCAGAATCGATCAACGATATTACTTTTTTTTCTTGATATATCCTTCTATCTTGAGATTTTGAGGAGTGGTAATTCCTGCCAATGCATTAGAAGATATGGTCAGATTCATTTCTTCTTTCTCTGGGGTTGGTTCCTAGTGTATATCCTCTTCTTTTGATGTTTCTTGTTCCTTTTCTTCCTCCTCTTCACAATTATCCAAAACAATTTCTTCTCGGCACACTTATGACCCTTAGTGTATTTTCTATCACAAATATAATAAAGACCTTTTGCTCTTTTTACCTCTAGTTGTTGTGGGTTAAGCCTTGTATGTTGTGGTGTCAACCTTGTAGGTTGTGGGAGGCTAGGAACAATAACACTTCCATCTTTATAGTTATGAGTGGTATACTTCCTTGTTGTCATAATTTTTCTTTAATTTATTTTTGCCACCTTGAATTGCTTCTACAATGAATTAGGTTCCCAAAGGAAAACCTCATGTAGGATGTTATCCTTTAAAGTCTCGATGAATACATCAATCCTATGCTCCTATACAATATCATTTACATTGATATTCAATATTTGGAAGTCCTGAATTTGCTCCAACATTGAACCCTTTCATTTGAGATTTATCAACTGGCTAAAGAAGGTTTTTCTCCTTGTATCCTCATAATATGTTACCAATTATTCTGTAAAAATTTTCCAAGAGACAATTGATTTATGAGGTAAAATTCAATAATACGACACAAACTGATTTTGTTCTAAATATAAAGATGCAATGCGTACATTTTGTGTGTGCGACACATCATGTAGATCAAAGAATTGTTCCATCTGTAGTATCCATGCTACTGGATCCTTACCATCAAAATTGCTCATATTTATATTTTTAATTTGTTCAGTATTCAACCCACTATTGGAGTTTCTAAAATCATAATCCGTATTCCTTTTTTCCTTATCATGATTTTCATGGAGTACCTTGTCACCACTAGGAAACATTTATTGTAGCAACTTTGTCAAACCTTCCTTCAAACCTTCTAGATCCATTTTTATTTCTATTTTAAAACCATCATTCAAACTTTCCATATTTACATTCATCGTTCCTTCCATTTTATATTTTAAACCATTCTTCAAACCATCTATCTTAGCTTCCATTTTATTTTTGGTTACTCTTTGCGAGAGTGAAATGTGTTTCACTTGGTCTCATAATTTTAATATATCATGTTGCATTTCTTCCTCTTCTTCATGTGTCATGCTATATTTTTTTTTTTCCTTAGTAGGAGTATCCATTTTCTTATTATGAGTCATATTGGGATAAAATAATGATCTCTATGCTTCAATATGTTCTTTTAATCACTTCAAACATTTTTTCTTTAAATATACGCCTTTTTCTTGATTTTAGGAGCTAAATATTGAAACTGTTATATCTATGTGATTTTAGCTCTCCAAGGTTTGGAATTTTGTCATTTGGTAGCCCTTTGAGTCTTATTTCCAATGCCACAAGTTAGACTGAGATTGGATTCATCAAGATAAATTTATGCTCAATCTCCCACGTTGCCCTGATTATGGACTACTTCAGTAGAGAAAATTTGTACATAATTTCACATGTCAATGTTCCAACATTTGGCCCTAAAAATTATACATGACACACTATAGTTGTGTCACTTTCTATGAAATTCAAATTTGATGCTCATAGAAAAATTTATGACAAATTTCCCTAGGTCACCTGTTACGGACTGAATTCTAGAGCACAAAAAATCCCTAACTTCTTCAGACCATATCTCAAAAAAATATAGAAAACTAAGATCTAAAATTTTAAAATAAAATTCACCACGATTTCGGCTCCAAGTGGTCAAAATTTCAGCATTTGAGGCATCGTATAATGAAAATTATCGTGAAAATTCCAAGATAAGTTGTTTGAAGCAGCGAAACCCTAGAATCCAAAGTTATCATACCAAATTTTATGCATATGGATCACAAAAAAGAAGAAAATATAGATCAATGACTTGAATATTAGCCTCCTCAAGGGGGAAACCTCCTTTAAATCACATAAATGAATAACTCTTGGATGATACAAATGACAAGACCTCCTTGGTATATATATATATATATATGAGTCTAAGGGGTCACAATATAATCAAAGCCTACATAACAATAATAATGTAAGGGAAAAATAATAACAATAGTGGGCTTCTATGGGGCACAAAAATAACAATATGGGGGCTACATGGGCACCACAATGACAATAAGGGGGATATACTGAGAATAAAAATAAGGGAACTACATTATTATTATAGCGGCCTAACAAAGAAATGACAAGGTGGAGCGCAACAAAGGGGTGGACCAGAAAGAGGAGTGCAGCATATAGCTGGTGTAGTTGATGGGGCACAATGAAGATGGATGTCATGAAATAGGGTGAAAATGGTATTTGGGAGAGAATGATGCATGTGTGGAATATCGGTAGTTATAATATTATAGAAGAAATATCCGAATAGGGAAATCCTGGCTAGTAGATGGTTGGAGATATTTTTGAGAAGGGAAAGACGAGGCAGAGTGGAGTCAAACAAGGTAGGAGATATTTTGGACATAAGTGCCATACATGGGATAGCCTAGGTGGAATCGAAGGAAATATATCAATGGTTTTCATAATAGCTAAATGGTAAGGGAGGTAAGGAAATATGATATGATAGGAGTATGAACAAATATAATATGGCCTAACGAAGACAAAGCAAGGGTTGGTCAAAAGTGTTAACAGGAGTAGATGACAGTAGAATTTTGAGTAGTTTTTTTTTAGCCAAGCGCAAAAGGAGTTGAGTCTAGAATCGATAGTCATCCCAGTGTGCTAATGCTTTTTTAATGTAATCTGTGGGCTATAGTTGACTCTGTCGCTGCTTCATAGCCTTATTGTAATGAGTCTAGTATTTTATTATATCAATTTTCAATGGATGGCTTATGTTATGGTTTTTTATGTTGTTTGACGTTATCATCGATGGTTGGAAAGCCTCGTAAATTGGTTTATGTAACTATGGATTTTATGGCTATTCCACCAATATAAATATGAACTATTTTTTGGAGAAACTATTGTGATATTTTGTGAATACAATTTTTTGTTTGGAGGATTTGTTGCGGTATTTTTTACGCATATCTGTGTGAATTCCTTTTATGAATATTTCATTTATGTGAGTGTATTGCATTAAACAATGATTTTGTTCGTCTTCTACTGATGATTTATAATGGTGTTAATGGTTTTTACGTTTGTTAATTAATACAAATGAATATAATGTTAATGTGCTTTGGAAAGGTGGTCTATGGAGATGATCTAGCCTGGTATGGACCTGTAGTATTGTTCTTGTTAAATATGTCTGAATGAGCATGAAGGGTCACTTGACTAATAAGGTCTGAAGTGTTGGTCGAATTCATGTGTCAGTCATAGCAGTGTGATAGTCACAAATCTATTAGATTCTAGGATCAACTTGGCTTTCACCATATGAATTCCATATCAGAGGTCTCACACTATCCATGAATGTTGCAGGCTTGCACTGAGGGTTGAATAACCAGTGTTCAATGCCATGCTTAGTGTGGAGTAACAACGAGGTGTTGTAGTATGTTTTAGTTAGGAATAATGTGTCTAAGCCAAAATATAATCCTATAATACTGTAGAAACCTAGTTTTGACAATCACCAATTAGCATTTCGGGAGAGAATTTACTCACTTCGTGGGTGTTGTCAAAAGTTTCAATGCTAAGTGGGTATTTGTTTTCCATTATATAAAAATTCTCAGGGCTATAATTATCCCTCTCAGAAACACCATCTTATTTTAATAAAACATCTCCCCTTGAGCCATTACCCTCTTAGTTTTTATGACCTCATTCATCTGCCTTCTTGCTTCTACTTGGGGACTAGTCCTGTTGAATTGATTTAAATTTGGGCCTCTTATTACTCCACAATTTTTCTACAACTCCTCTTCTTTTCAAAACATAAATTTTGTTGTGTACCCTCCATAGAACCATGTTGACTGCACTTTCCTCTCTCTTGCAATGTTGATACATGTGATATAAACAAAGTGAATCATTGTAATAAAAAAATGGGACTCAATGTTACCTCCATCATACAAATGCACCTATGTCTATAAAATATATAATGTCTACACCTGACTTCTTTTGGCTTCACTTAAATCCATTCTCTTGTTTCAATGAAGATGATTTGAGGATCTACTCCTGAGTATATTATCCTCCATTTTCTTCCAAACCCTTCTACATTGAGTCTTGATAGGGACATTAATTTCAACTTGATTTGTATTTAACCTTCTTTGGTCTTCATCTTAACTATGCAGAGCCACAATTAATTTCTCATATAACTCCTCTTTCTTCACCCAAATATTCTTACTATGCTTTTACTTTCTTGGAAAAGAAGAATTGATTTGGTTGCTACTTCCTTTTCCTACTTGAGTTGTACACTTATTGCAGTTTGTAGTTTATAGATATTCATAACATATATCAAAGAAGCATACTTTATAGTTCTTCTCTAATTTTATTTGAGGGAAGTATTAGATCCATGTTTATTCATTTCACATGTTTTCATGTTGCCTTTGCACTAAGTGCTGAAAGCATGCTTGTATTCCTTTTCCATTTTATTTCTTCTAACCTTCAATGACCAAGTTGATTCTCTTTATTGCACCCTCTATAAGGAAGGTTTTTTTTTCCATACCTATAACTTGTTTCCTTGTGCCCAAAATTGCCACAAATGTAGCATTCATCAAGGTAACGGAATGGAGCAAAAGGATTGCTATGCTTAACAACATTATTTTCAAGTCCTCTCTTGCTATTAGCATGTTCTCTCCTAGGTATCTTATGCATTCCTGGGTCTCTGCCACTTAATATATTTTGTTTTCTTTCATTCCATATGAAATCTATGGATTTATTCCCATAATTGTTGTAAGAGAAAAAATAACCATGAAAATGATTTTGATAGTTGGAGACACCTTTTCTTTGAGATATTTTTCTTTGAAATGGAAAGAACCTTCGTTGGTTCTTCATGTTCCCTCCATGGTTGTTTGAATTTACTCCTCTATAAATTCTATGTTTATGTTGCCTCTTTAGGCTACTCATCTATTTTCCTTGTTTTTGTTTCTCCTTAGTGTTGTTACCCTCTTTCATTTGATATTTTTCAATATTACGTTGTTACTTTTTCTTCTCTTGTTAATATTGATTTCCTCATTGTTGTTGTAGTCCAATAACTTCATTTCCTTTATTTTTGTTGGGACCTTTAGTTTTCTCACTGTGGAAATATAGATCTTTTACCTATGATTTCTTAAGAATTAATTCTCTTTTGAATCACAACCCTACATTAACAAAAGGAGTCCCCTGAATGCTAATAATATCATCTAAGACCATTGTGCTCTTTTTTAGCTTAGGATATTGAGACAACTCGTTATTGAACTTTTCTAAGTTGCATCTCAATGAAACTACTTTGGCTTTTAGTTTATCATAGTATGCTTCCCTTTCATTTAGTTTATTTGTCAACATCTCATTCAATCCACTAACTCTCCTTATTGAGCACCTAGATCAATATTTTTCTTGCTAAACTTATCACTCTCAAGCTCATACTCTTTCAACTTCTCCTTTTGCTCGAGATTTATTTATGAAAGCTTCTTGATCTCTTTGAGGTCAAATATAAGATTCTTCTCAATATATATCCTCTCATCTAGATATTTTTCTTCATTATTAGATGTGCTAACAGAATCATCACAGTGAGCTATACTCTTTTCCAAGCCTCTAGAATCCTCTATGGGTCTGAGGAGTATTCCTTATTCATCACTTTAATGGATGCTCTTACATTATTTTATGGATGGAAATTCATGAGATATATTCTCTCTTTATTCATGAATTGTTCCTTCATCTTCTTCAAAGGTACACTCATTAGTTATTGATACAAATGTAGGTCTCTCTTCACTACTAGTAGAGTCATATTTATACTTTTCTTCATAAAATTCATATTAACATATAGAAGAAAAGTGACTTATTTCACTACATTTATCATAGATCAATAGCTTACATTTTAAGAAGCCTAACCTTTCTTATAAATCTTCATCATCATCTAGAGATTGATGGGAATTAGCTTGCATATTGGAAGGATAATATTCAATCTTCATAGAATCTTTTATTTGATATATTTTATTCTTCCTCTTCCTTCTATTTTTCTCATATCCAATAACTTCTTTGGAATTTGATTCACTACTTAAGTAGAAAGGTTCTCCAACCTCCTCTTGAGATTTGTGGTTGTCTTCTTCATAGAAAATATGGAGCATATCCCATATTTCTCTTGTATATTCACAATGTCTTACTTTATTTAAATCTAAATTTGATAGCCCTTTCAAAAGAAGCCTTTTGGCTTCTTCATTATGCTTACTCTTTTCACCATTCAATATGGAGCACCATATGTCAACATCTAAATACATTAAATATTATTGCATTCTAACCTTCTAGACCATGCAATCTTCTCCATTCATAAATTCCACTCCTTTTGAAGTAATCCAAACTTTATTAGCCATGTTTCTTTTTGTTCTACATTCAAATCGTTGAGTTTTTCTAGAAGTAACCTTCCTCCGATACCAATTGTTGGAAGAAATTTTAATACTGAGAAGGCAGTGAATCAATATTAAGGATAATTTCAACTTTTAATGCTAATTTATATTTTCTTTTAATATTGAAAATCATTCATGTGATAAACCACCATCATAACATGTGCAACAATATAAATCAACACATAAACACACACCATTAACATGAGAATCATACACATATGGACACATATATTTAATGTGGAAACCCAAAAGGGAAAAAACACCAATATATTTTTTATTAGGATTTAATTTGAGCTCCCACTCTATTACATCATCTCTCTTTCTGAGCCACCACTCACAGGAAGCACCAACTCCCTTAGATTGATTTTTAACACCCACTATCAAGAAGCCCCAACTCCCTTATTTTTAAACACCTGATTAGCTTACCATGAAGCATCGACTTCATGTATTTATGCAAGCACCAACATGCAAGAGGAACTGACCTCCAAGCTCTTGTCAAACATCCACTAGACGAAAGTTGAAACTCCCTATTTTGCAAGCTCCAAACCACACTCAATAAGGAACTTACTGCTCTCTGTAATTTACCTTACTCAACCTAATTTTAGCTCTTTGTTCTCCTTAGTAGCCTCTAATTTACTCATCCGATGTAGCAATCTACCCTTTGCTAATTATTCTTAATTAGAAACACACTCTATTCAACATTCATCCCTCAGACCATCTGCAAGGCAAAAAAAATTGTCCTTCTTCACATAATCACACTCAACCTCACTCAACATATTTACCCAAATCAGCTCTCTCCACACTCAAAACTCTATAGCATTGCCATATTGCACACAACAATCCCAAGTTGTATTCCTCTACTACATAAGGAATGATGAAAACCATTTTGTCTTGCACACACTATCCAAGAGCATACTTCAGCAAGGTTCTCCATTCTGGTATTACATCTAATTATTATGCCACTACAACTATATTAAATTTGAGAATGGGATCTAAAGATTTTCCCATAGTGAGAATTAAATCTCATTCCATTTCAACATTGGTAAAGGAGAAAATTTGTAGCACACAACCAATATTCTTAATTTCTTTGTATGTCTTCCCATGCTATGATTGAACTGTTGTAATTTTCTTAGGTTGGCTCACCATTACTTTGGACAAGACTCCATTAATTTCTTATTAAGATTGTGCTCCTCGTCACCTTGTTTTTTTGAAATCAATCTTTGAGTCAATTTTGGAATTTATAAGTTTTACCAAAGATTCTAATTGTAGCCCCAAATTTGGTTGTATGCAAAGTTTAGAGAAATCCTCCAAATATGGAATTTTATGCCAAAATGTTTCCAACCCATTCAAGCCTCGTTAACCAAATATAGTGTTATGCCATTTTTGGTATAGCTACCAAATATTTCTCATGTCACTAAAATCAGGATTATAGGTCTATTATTATATCTAGTCCAAATGCCTTTTACACTCTTGCAATGTTTCTTATGCTAAGGCTTTTAGGATCCACAACGCTTAATAATTAAAATTAAAAAAAATTGTCCCTATGCACCCCTGGACATATAACATGTAAAAAAACGCAAAATTGGACCCTTGGATAACTTTCCAACAATTAACAAAACTGACAAATGATGGAGAAACCTTTTTTCCCGCACCCATTACCCTATAATTTTTGAAATGTTATCCTTTGAAAATTATTAGGGACATACCTCCAAGTTTACATTTCCTATGGGGGCCATGCAATGGCTAGTCCATCGTTGCACCTCTATCCAAGCCTATATGCCACAATGTCTTGACACCTAGTCACCCTAGGCATTTTAATTTGTGCTTGCTTCTAAATTGTCAGGGTCATATGGGGGTGATGTGTCTTGGTGTGACCTCCTGTCAATTTCATTGAGCGAATAGAATAAATCTGGGGAATATGTGGCCTTGTCACATCACTATTGGGCTTGGTGCCTCCTTCTTACACTAATCAAATAATTTTTAAGGTTGTGTGTCTACCACTTTGTTTTCCACATACTCCCTACCTTGTCTCCCTGGGAATTTTATTTCTAACCCTTTCAAAAACCTCAAGGTTTCATCATTTCAAAAACACCAAGGTAGGATTACATCACAACCTTGTCACACCTGTTCCAACTTTCTACCACTTGTGTGCCCACTACCACACATGTTTCTTCCTTAGTGGTCCATGTGGCACTCATTTTTTGGCCATTTTGTCACTCAAAAGCACCAAATATGTATGTCGTGTTTCAATGTCCTAGATTGCCACATCACCTTGGGATTTTAATTTTTTGGCATCATCGTGAGTCTTTAGACTGCTAATTCCATTTTACTTTTATGGCTCCACCTATGCTCCATGTCATTTGAGGCTGCTAATAATATCATACCATGTCTCCATCAGTCATTGGTTTTTTCTTTCATTTGCATGGCACATCATCCCACTGGACCTATCCCTAGAAATAATATTACAAATCTAATGAAAACCAACTAGGGTAAATTCGTTGGGGTGATGCGTCATGTGCACTCCCCCCATGTCATCTCTCCTAAGTCATAATTGGTTCGATCTACCAACTCATATTAGACCATGTTTTGGTTCATCCGGATGGTCCTATCCCTGGGACTTTGTATGTGAGCACTCATTGGAACTCCCATCTTTTATTTTTTAGGATTACATGCTATCATGGGCCCACCATCTTTGTTGACTCTTCACCATAATTATTGCTTCATATTCCACTTCGGCTTTCCACCTCATCTGAATCACACATCATCCTTGGACTTAGACTTGAGCCACTTTTGAAAACTCTTGGGTTAAAATAATCAGGATGTGAATATCCAAGATAGTTGATGGAGAAGGATTTAATCAACATATGGGGAAGTTCCCATCTGCCTGGGACCATCTCCCTAGACCTTTTAACCTATGCCTCCTTTGGAAACTCCAAGGGAAAAACCTCAAATATTATGTGTCTCGAGTGGGACTGATGAAATATATCCTCAACTTATCCCATGTTGCCACCTTTCCATCAAGCATCACCTCTATGTTAACTGGACTACTAGGCCCATGAGTCCAAAAAAAAAATGACCTTTAAGGTCAACCAACTTTGACTATTTGTATCTTTCTCTCCCGAAGGCGAAATTCAAACTTCAGCACATCATTGGAAATATAATTCCAAGAAATATAAAACTATGTCACTTCTAGGAACATCTGAATATATATCCTGAGGAATAAATTCCCTTAAATCCCATGACACCTAACCACCATAGCTATAATATTTATAAATTCTTCACTTTCGCTACTACTATGATGGTTCTCTACCAAAGACTATAGAAACCATATGCATATGGCATCAATGGTAACATGGTTGAAATCAATTCCAACATAAGCGATTCCACCTGCCATCCTAACAATGCCAACTATCCAACATGTAACAATGGTGGTTGAAAACGATAGGCATCCTAATTCCTTATTAAAATAGGCTATGCTAGAATTTATTATATAACTTTTCTTATGGGAGTTTTAAAAGATGAAACTTGGACCATAGTGAGGGGAAATCCTATTTCTTATTTGTTCCAAATTTTAAATCTTGGGTCGCAAAATTTAAATAAGTATGATCAAAGGAAGTTGGGCTTCCTAAATGCACCTTTAAATAGTTCATGTTGGAATATATGCTATAAATGTTCCAAAAGCTAAAACTTGGACCAGAGTGAGGGGAAATTATTTTGCTCATATGGTAAACCTTTCAAATATTGGGTCATGATATTTTAGGAGATATGATCAAAGAAATTCTAACTTCTTTTATTCTCCTAAAATTATGGATCAAGCAGGTTGTATTCACATTTCTGCAATAACTTTCCATCTGGGATGTTCAAAAAATAAAAACTTGGATCATAGTGAAGGGGACTCCCATTAATCCTCTATTTCAATTTTCAGAACTTTGGCTGTCACAATTTAGTAGATATACCCTGAGAATTTGCCATATTAGTTTCCATACAAATCATTTAAATAAATTACTAAATGGTTTAATGATTCATTGCATACAAACTATTTGATGAAAGGCCCCATTTAAAATTTTCTTTTCTGGATGGAAATAGTATTGTTGGATCTAATTTATTCCTATTTACATGAAAATAATTTGAATAAAGTTTTTAAAGGTTTCTTATTACAATTTTCATACAAATATTTGATAAAAAACCTCAAATATAGAAATCAAAATTTGCATGATTGAGTGGTATATTTCAGTGAGTATGTTACAAGAGGAATCAAAGCAATATTTCTTATTTTATTTCATAACAAATGGTTACGAGAAAATTACTACTTAATTGGTTGTAAACAAACTAGATGAAGAAACGCTTACATGTAAAGTGTTTGAAAAAATATATGATAGATGAAAATTAAGTTTTTGTAAGTGTGGTTAGGATAAATTTAGTAGGGTTATGTGACAAAGTGGTATTAAAGCTTATTTTCAAGCTATTAAAAAGAAAAAGAAAACATCAGGTACCCTTTTACCTATGTAATTCATTGAGGGGATCGATTATGTGATAGATTGGTATCAGAGTTGGTTTCTAAGCTCATGGAGAAGAAAAAAAATTGATACCTTGTATCCTTAACCATGCATTAAGGCATTTGGTATGTGATAGTTGGTGTAAAACTGTTCTTTGATCTTTTCAACTGAAGTACGACCCTTCACTACTTTATCTTCATAATAATATTAAAGTATCTTCTCAACCCACTTTTTTATATTTATCCTCCCCCGATTGATGATATTTGAAATCAAATTTTCATTGGTCCTACGTCATCACATTACAAGGTTGGTCAATATATTTCTTCAATTATAGGGAGATCAATTCACTAAATATTTTCTAGGTCAATATGAAATATTTTAACCTTGCCTCTTGATCCAGGAGGATATTGGTTTCCACCCATCTATTCCACTTGGACCCCCACCATTGTTTCTTTCATTTTTTCATTTTCCTTAATTGTAGCAAAATTTACTATTTTTGGCAGTTTTTCGGATCTTGAACTTCCAGAGCCATTTGGAGGGCCTAAATGATTTTATTTTTGCAAAAAAAACATCCGATGAATGTGATTATTTCACTTGATATTCACTATCCACAATTTTAGTCCTCGGATATATCTTTCTAACGAGGTATCATGTGTGTCAAACGAAGATTGTATGCCAAAGTTACGACCCAAGGAAATTGATGTACCAATTTACCCCAACGGGGCCCATAGTTTGGCATTTCATATCCTAGTGTTAGGTTTTTGGACTTTTATGGCTTTCCATTATTTCTCAATAATAAATAGGCCTTCGAGCCTTATTGTAACACAGTTCAAAGGCCTTTAGCTACCATAGCTCTTCTCAAAGATAAGCTACCAGTGCCTTAACTAGTTTATTTCCATTCTATTTGTAAGAATATTTCAGTTATGTGATGTTAATGAAATGAAGTCTTATTGTTGTTGCATCTCTGCATTTATGTGGATTTATGTATTTTATTGTGTTCCAGCATAATTCCATATTAGTGGTATCAGAGCGGTCTGCTCTTTCTCAATCCTTCTTTGCATGTCCCCAATGAGGTTTGGGTATAAGGAGTTAGGGCTCGATCTAGTTTAACATTTGCAAGATCAGCCTCGCAAACCCCGAAAGTTGCCCATGGCAGATGAAAAGAAAGACGAGAGAGCAGGAGATCCTATCAAAATATTTCTTAAGGAGGCCCTTGAGAAAAAATGGAGCGCGATGATGGATAAATTTTCCCAGATCCTTCAACAACTACCCATCGATGGCACATCTGCATCTAGTAGCCAGTTTGGAGGCGCAACTCCTTTTAAGGTACAAGTAAAATTTGACATTCCCATATTTGAGGGCCAAATAGATGAAGACATCATAGATAGATGGTTGAATCTATTAGAAGGGTATTTCTTAGTTCATGAATTTTCCAACTGGGAAAAGATTACCTTTTCACTCCTCAAAGCCTCCCCCCATGTTAAGGACTGGTGGGAAACCTACTATGAGGAAAAGGATGAGAGGAAACCATCTCTATTTTTGGCCGCACCCACTTGGGATTATTTCAGAGATGCCATCAAGGAACAATGATATCCCATGGGGATATATGGGGAAAAGTACATACAATGGAATACATTGCGGTAGCAAAGGGATCAAGATGTGCATTAGTTGACGAATTTGTTCCATACCCTACACACAAAATTGGGTATCAAAAATTCAAAGAAAATTTTGGTGCTGAAGTACCGCAGTTGTCTGCACAAATACAGTCAGGATGAAATGGAGTTCCTTGACATCTCCTCGCTTGGTGCAACATACCAGTATGCTGCCAAGATTGAGTATAATTTCAAATAGAATAAACAATACTTTGGATCTGCGAATCAAAAGAAAGGGAAAGGTGCCCCCAAACCGCAAAACAAAGGAAAAATCCAAGGCAGGACAGCCCAGGATAACCTGCGAAAGCCACAAGAAAAGAAAAAAACCGCGAAGACAAAGAAGGACATGAGAAAGTGGTGTGAGTTTTGTAAGAGCTCCACTCATAACACAAGTGAGTGTCGGGCAAAGAAGTCACTGGTGGTCAAGATGAATGCTTCTGAATTGGATGCATGTTCTAAATATGAATCAGAACCCAATAAGGGGAACGAAAAAAGGAAGAATATTATTGATGCAAAGCCCAACACCACCATTGCCACCATGAAGATCGATAAGGAGGAACCTGAAGATCCATAGGATGGGGTGCGCCTCTTCCATTCCCAAATTTGGGTAAAGGGTTCCCCTCTGTAGTTCATTGTCGACATCAGGAGCCAAAATAACCTCATTTCCATAGAGGTCGTGAAGCAGCTGGGCTTTCCTACCACAAAACACCCACAGTTGTACACCACTGGGTGGCTTCACCAAGGAAAAGATCTCCATGTCGGCCAACAGTGTCGCCTTTCCTATAGCATGAAGCCCTTCACAGATGAGGTATTATGTGAAATTTCTCCTCTTGATTTTTGTGATGGATTATTAGGCCAACCATACTCGTGCAAGCGACATGATGTGTATGAGTCTCAACCTCGCATTGTTATTTTTACTTTGGCCAATAATTTGTACAAGATACCAGAGGCACCACCTCCTGCCACTATCTCTTTGGTTACTACGAAAAATTGTAGTAGTCTCATTTCCAAAATCGGGAAATTTCTTTTCCTGATGATCCGCCCTCAGGGCAAGAAGAAGACTATGGCCACGACCTCTAGATAGGGCTACTCCACACGACAACAACAAATATACAAGGTCATGGAGGAGTATGGGGACATATTAACCTCACCTACAAGGGTGCCTCTACACTGTCAGGTCAAGAACCCCATCGATCTGACCCTAGGTGCATCATTTCCCAATGGACTAATCTATCAGCGCTCTATTCTAGAGAACAAAGAAATTAAGAGGCAGATTCAATATTTTTTGTAGAAAGGTCACATCCGGCCGATTTCGTCTCCTTGTGGAAGGCTTGGTGTAGAAGAAGGATGGGACTTGGAGTCTTTGTATTGACTATTGGGCATTGAACAAGATCATTGTTCGGAATAGGTATTCGATCCCACGAATTGATGACCTTCTGGACCAACTCAAGGGGGAAAAATATTTCAGCAATATATATTTTAAATCTGGGTATCACCAGGTACCATTTGAACCCTCTGATGTGTGGAATGCTGCCTTCAAAGCCAAGGAGGGCCTTTTTGAATGGATGTTCATGCCTTTCGAGTTGAAAAATGCTCCTACAACCTTCATGAGGCTGATGGACGAAATCTTGCAGCCATTCACCAACTCAATTGTAGTAGTTTACTTGGATGACATCCTCATCTTTAGCCAGACTTGGGAAGAGAACCATCACCACATCCGACAGGTCCTCCAAACAATGCAGCAACACAAATTGTGTGCCAATTTGGAGAAGTGCACTTTGGCATGACCCAGGTTCAGTATCTAGGATACATTATTGATGAGCGGGGGGTGCATGTGGATCCAGCCAAGATCTAAGTCATTTGGGATTGGATAGCCTCAACCACTCTAACAGAGCTATGTAGTTTTCTGGGTCTTGCTAATTTCTACTCCAGGTTTGTGTTGGGATTCTCTCATATCACTTGACCCTTGAGTCAAGTCACCAAGGGAGGATCGAAATAAAAATTATTTTTGTTTGAATCTAAACAAAAGGCGTTCGTAGAGTTGAAACATCACCTCTAATATGCATTAATGACCACATACCAGACTTACAACAACCCTTGGAGATTGAGACATATGCCTCTGACTATGCTATTGGGGAATTCCGTACTCGACAATGACATCCAGTGGCATATCATAGTGAGACATTTTCCGAAAGTATCCCACTTATGACAAAGATATGTATTCCATTCTGCAGGCTTACTGATAATGGAAGCATCCATTTTGGGTAAGGAAAAGGTCATCCACACAAACCACCGACCCCTGTAGTTCATACAGACACAAGGGAAGTTACAAAATAATTGCCATCAGAAGTGTTTCACATATATGCAACAGTTTCATTTGAACATAAAGTACAAGAAGGGAAACACCAATAATGTTGCATACTACCTCAGTCGACCACTCAAAGTGGCGCTAACCACCGTGCTCAACTCTTGTGGGCATGATACTTCTGATTTGCCGCTTCTCTACAAGAGCGATCCAGAATTCGGCCACACATACAAGACGCTCTTGGAGGGTAAGAAAGTTCCAAATTTTCACCTCCAAGATGCACTGTTATGTCACCTCAGACACCTTTATGTTCCTTCAAGTGAATGTTCCAAGATGATTTCGGAAGCACACTACAGTCGGCTCATTGGGAATTTCGAATTGATGACCTTCTGGACCAAATCAAAGGGGGAAAATATTTCAGCAAGATATATTTGAAGTCTGGGTATCACCAGGTACCATTCGAACCCTCTGATGTTTGGAAGACTACCTTCAAAGCCAAGGAGGGCCTTTTCGAATGGATGGTCATGCCTTTCGGGTTGCCAAATTATCCTGCAAAATTCATGAGGTTGATGAACGACATCTTGCAGCCATTCACCAACTCATTTGTAGTAGTTTACTTGGATGACATCCTGATCTTTATCCAGACTAAAGAGAACCATCACCACATCCGACAGGTCATCCAAACACTGTAGCAACACAAATTGTGTGCCAATTTGGAGAAGTTCACTTTTGGCATGACCCAGGTTCAGTATCTGGGATACATTATTGATGAGCGGGGGTGCATGTGGATCGAGCCAAGATCCAAGTCATTTTGGATTGGCCAACCTCAACCACTCTAACAGAGCTCTGTAGCTTTCTGGGTCTTGCTAATTTCTACCGCATGTTCATGTTGGGATTCTCACATATCACTTTTCTCTTGAGTCAAGTCACTAAAGAGGATCGAAAGAAAATTTGTTTTTGTCTGAATCTCAACAGAGGGCATTCGTAGAGTTGAAACATCACCTCTACTCTGCCTCAATACCCACATACCAAACTTACAACAACCCTTGGAGATCAAGACATATTCCTCTGACTATGCTATTGGGGAAGTTCTTACTCAATAATGACATCTAGTGGCATATCACAATGAGACATTGTCTAGAAGTATCCCACTTATGACAAAGAGATGTATTCCATTGTGTAGGCTTACCGATAATGGAAGCATCCATTTTGGGTAAGGAAATGGTCATCCACACAGACCACCGACCCCTGCAGTTCATACAGACACAAGGGAAGTTACAAAATAATCACCATTAGAAGTGTTCCACATATCTGCAAAAGTTTCATTTGAACATAAAGTACAAGAAGGGAAACACCAATAACATTACACACTACCTCAGTCGATCATCGAACGTGGCACTAACCACGGTGCTCAACTCTTGTGGGCATGATACTTCTGATTGGCCGCTTCTCTACAAGAGCGATCTAGAATTTAGCCACACATACAAGACACTCTTAGAGGGTAAGAAAGTTCCAAATTTTCACCTCCATGATGCACTGTTATGTCACCTGGGACACATTTTTGTTCCTTCAAGTGAGTGTGCCAAGATGATTTAGGAAGCTCACTACAGTCAAGTCGTTGGGCATTTTGAGGTCGAGAAGATAGTGGCAGTACTGTAAAGTATTTCTGTTGGTCGAACCTTCTATAGGATGTCTGGAAGTACATTAGATCCTGCGCTACCTACGTCATTTCCAAACTGACCATCGAGAAGCAAGGCCTTTATACTCTAATCCCTACCCCTTGTCGACCTTGGAAATCCATCTCCATGGATTACATGTCGGGCCATCCTTCTACTAAACATGGAAACGACTATGTTTTCGTGGTCGTCAACAAATTATTGAAGATGGCCATTATGGAGACCTATAAGAAGAATATCACAACAGAAGCCATTGCTAAACTCTTCTTTGAATGAGTGTGGGTACACTTTGGAATCCCATAGTCTATCATATCAAATTGGGACAGCAGGTTCCTCAGTACATTTTTTTCCAACCTCTAGTCAATGTTGGACACCAAGTTCACCAAGTCCACAGTTTTCCATCTCCAAAATAATGGCCAGACAGAGGTCATCAACATGATGATCGTACACATTCTGCGCATGTACAAATAAAAGTATCCATGCACATGGGATGACAGCCTCCCCTATGTACAACACAGCTATAACCAGGCTCTCCACAACTCAACCAGCCACATCCCCTTTCAGGTGGGCTTGGGATTCCAGCCACTATGTCCCATTGACGTAGCCATGCCTTTTGCAGTTACTCAAATCGATTCGGCTCATGTCCAGTCTAAAGATGACAATTTGAATAGCTTCATTGAGCACATTCAACACATCCGCCAATAGGTTCATGACATATTGGATAGAACTAATGCTAAGTACAAGCAGTGACATGATCAAAATCAAGTGCCACACGACTTAGAGGTGGGCAACAAAGTGTGGCTACATTTATAGAAGGAGTGCCTCTCTAGACCACACCACAAGATTCGCTTGCTCCAATATGGGCCATACAACATCATGTTATGCAGATTAATCCCTCTTGCGGACAAGAGTGATCTCCCTAGTATTCTACGAATAGATAGAAACAAACATCCATTTGTAGATCGTTTTCTCTATATTATTTTCAATTCAAAATTATTATAAACAAAGAAATAGGACATGGCCCTACCTTGAAATCCAATGTTCGGTGCAGTCTTTTATCCAGTCGCTCCAAAGAGGCTTCTTTAGTAAGCAGAACCTGCAATCAAAGGCATACAAAAGAATTAAAATCACCTGCAACATATAATAATTAAGAACAAATAATCTAACTTAGTGATAAAGGATTCTAAATATTGAATTATTCAAATAAGCACAAGAAAAACTCAATGAGAAAAGGAGATCCATATGTATTATCTTGAATGAAAGAGTAACTTTACAACCTGATGCCTTGATGTCGTACAAGTTCCTCCTGGGGTCCTGAACAATCGTTCCTCCTTCAGTTTGACAAGCCTTCCTCTCTTTGAACCAACATGGAGTTATGGACATAAGTATGTGATCATTCTCATGCCAAAAATAACTAGTGTAGAGAGTATGCTCTCTTGATAATTTCTTCAGCAACTAACCTGTATGTCTACTACAATCTCTGTATAGTCTCCCCTAAGGCTGAAACATGAGCTCAATTTATAGGAAAATGGAGGTAGTTTCAGTTCCATGAAGAGGGGGATGGATTCCTCTCATGAAGGGATTTTAGCTCCATAGACCAAGGGATAAGCTCCATGAATGGAGGGACAGAGCTCCATGAGTGGAGGGATAAAGATCGAACTGATCATGCCTCTAGAAGGTTCCAGTTGGGAGAATATTCAACCAATTGTGCTTCTAGAACTTAATTTTTCCCTTATTTGACCTTTTATGGGGGTCCACAGCTTTTATAATTAGAACGTGCGGGAGCTGCCGTAGGTTATAGAACATGTATCCACAGACCCGCGAGAAAGGGCTATGAAAAGTGCAGAGTTAGACTTTTAAGGGTTTTAATGATCTTTTCTCCAATTCCAAGACTTGGTTTAGGAACATTAGGGTTTTTGACTTCTAAGGGAGCACAATATAGGTAGTGATATACATATATAGATATTCAAATGTCATGGTGAAAAAATAACGTGTAACATATTGCCCCCTAAAGTGCGAAGTCGGAGGTTGTTCTGAAGAGTGAAGTGCTTTATCGTTCCGAGGATTATATTGCAAACACACCAGTCGAAAACCTATAAAAACATTCAATGAAAGCATATATATCATCGCTAAGGTACGCATTCCCATACTTAGATCAAAACTAACTAAATGTTTTGGTACAGAAATGATTTTAATATTACATCAACAATAGACACAACATGAACACATCCATCTGTCATAAGTTGTCTACTGTATCATGAATAATAAAACTCCTTGTAGCCAGGATGGTGGAAACTAGATCCAGGGTCTTGATTTATGCTTCCCAAACTAGTACGATTCTATCCATGCGATTGATTGTGTCGAAGTTGAACATGGTAGAAACCACTTGATTACCAGTCAATGATGTGAACTGTTAACCAGTGTGAGAGAAACCACCAATAATGAAAATGGCTCTCAAAGTACTCAGTAAAATCTATGAAGTGTGAGTGAATTATTTTCATTCAAACACTTCATGGAATCATTCGATCGTAGGTCAATGATTCAACCTGTCGTCAAAGGCGAGAAACTTGCCATTAGGGCATGCAGATCCCAAGGTACTGATAGGATTCTAGATCAACTTTCTAGATGATTATTTTTCGTTGATAGAAAGTGACCCATCACAGGAAAGCCCACGACATGAAACCATTAGATCAAGTTTTGAAGAAATATTTGTAAGCAATAACTCAGGGATGGTCAACATGAATGGAGACAAATGTTTGCAATGAATGGTTCATTTGAACTGTATCTTGAACAAATAACGACACTGCAGATGGTTTGGTAACAATTAACCCAAAGCTAATACCCAGAAACCAACTGAAGACTTTAAATGTGGTTTGATTAACTGTTAGACAAAGGATTTTCCAACCCAGGTACAAGTGTGACAAAATGTCATGTTCAAGAGTGGTATACTGCTTTTTAAACAAGGTTGACAACTGGATTATTTTTTTCTCTTTTTCCCCCACCATTACTGTCAAGTTCCTCTTTATTTTTGACAAGCTTGAGGAGGATAACATTTTCTTGTTTGTGTAAGCTCATCCTTTGGATGAGTCCATCTTATTATTAAAATCTAACCCTAAGAAGGAGCGGTTCGGTCCTGTTTGTAATTGACAGGTCCTTTATAGTTAAATTTTAACAAGTCCAGTATAGGAGAAACTCGACATTTTTCAGTTTTAGGGAGTCAGAAGAAAAACATAAGTAAACTCTGTGGCTGTATTTTTTCGTAAATTTAGTCTCTCAAGCCCGAAAAAGGATAAAATAATACAGGAGAGAACTCTATTGCCCATGATTAGTCAACATATACCTTTTTCATAAATATTCCATTTCAGTCTGGAAAAGGGGTAAACTTATACTAAAGGGATGATTGTTCATTTACTTTAACGAGTTTGAATAGTCAAGTACTAGACGATCTTTTCGTATTTATAGAGTCTAAAAAGGGCTTAAAAGAGGACTCCAGGTTTTCGCTTTTTCGTAATTTTAAAGAGCCCAAAAAGTGATAAAAGTATACTCAGTTAGCTGACTTTCAATTTAATTTACGAGCAGGAAAATATGGAAAGAACTCAGAATTTTCATGTGTTTTATGACAATGAAATATAGAAAAATAATCTCGGGATTTTCATGAGTTTAATGAGTCTTGAAAATAATAACCGAAATGGACTCGAGATAGGTTTCATTTTTATACAAGCTTCAAACATAGGAAAAATTATGCTTGAGAGTGGTTTCATTTTTACACAAGCTTGAAACTTAGGAAAACTGTGTTTGAGAGTGGTTTGTTTCATTTTTACACAAGCTTGAAACAAAGTAAAAAATCATGCTTGAGATAAGTTTCAATGCCCCCCAAACGTAACCTGCAAGAGCATATGCCCCCAAGCTTCATTTCATTCACCTAAGTGGACTACTGGTTCATAGGTGGATGGAATGAAGGTTCATTTATGAGATCAGATGAAATACTCAACTTGACACTTACGAGATCTAATCAAAGACTTGACTCAATTAGGAGAGGATTTGTTTCGTTTTTTAATGAGCTTGACACAGGAAAAGAACTATGCTCATGGAAAATTGTTTCATTTTTAGACGAGCTTGACACAAGAAAAGGAACTATGCTCAAAGACATGTTTCATTTTTTAACGAGGTTGACACAGTAAAAGGAATTCTCCTCATGGTGACCTGTTTCATTTTTTAACATGGTTGACATAGGAAAAAAACTATCCTCATGGAAACCTATTTCATTTTTTAATGAGGTTGACACAGTAACAAGAACTCTCCTCATGGGAACCTGTTTGTTTTTTTAATGAGGTTGACACAGTAAAAGGAACTCTTCTCATAAGGGCCTATTTCATTTTTTAACGAGGTTGACACAGTAAAGGAACTGTCCTCATAGAAAATTGTTTCATTCTTTAACGAGGTTGGCACAGTAAAAGGAAATATCCTCATAAGGGCATGTTTCATTTTTTAACGAGGTTGACATAGTAAAAGAACTATCCTCATAGAAACTTATTTCATTTTTAACGAGGTTGGCATAGTAAAAGGAACTCTCCTCACAGGTTTTTATCATGGCTTCCAACTAGAAGAAACACATGTCAAGGGACACACCTCAATCATGGCTTCCAATAGGTCTTCATCATATGGAAGAACAGTTCTCTAGAAGGAACACATATCAAGGGACTCAATAGAGATAATAAAATTGCATTCAAATAATCCCATAGGGTTTTCCATGTCAATTACCAGATCTAAGTCAAAGGAAGTCGATAAAACAGTGAGAGGCTCTCTTGCATCGGTAACTGAAAACATGGGACTGGTTGCCACATAATTAACTCGTAGTGGGGTAGATACCACTTCTGTATAATGAAAATTCAGGGATGTCGGATTATTGGTAGTCGAATCAAGCTTAAAGAATGAAAGTTGGTCAACAGTCACAATGTTTCCATTGTGAGGGAAAGACATCACGCGAAAGAGTGTCGATACGACACTTTCATTGCATAGATATAGTCTCGCCTAAGGAGAAAATTGAAATCCAAGGGGCTTCAGACTACCATAATATCAATACAGACAGTTTTACCTTCCAAGGTAATAGGAAACTTAGGAAGGATCCTTAAAGGTTCACTAATGGTTCTGTTAAAAGCGGATAGATTCTGTGTAACAGGCACAAGTTAAGGGGAACCCAAATCTTGCCAAGCAGTTGAGGATAAATACTAACTGAAGCACCTTCATCTACATTCGTGCGATGCACATTCTTTCCACAAGATTTTGCAATGATTTGGAAAGGAATGGAAAAAGGAAGACGAGGTTCTTTCAGTCTGTTCCAATCAAAGGAAAAAACCTCAGTACTTGGAGGGGGTTCCATAGAAACATGTGAAATGCCCCCTGGCGTAGAAGAATCTGATGTAACAACAAGAACCTGAGCGGTATGAATTTCACTCTCTACAGGGAGAATGGGATCGACCGAATGTAAAATCAAGTTGACCGCTTGATCAACTAATGGATCATCAACCTAAGTGATATGATTTTCACTCTCCAATGGAAGAGTGGGATTGACTGTACTTGGAATTAGATCAATCACTTTGTCAATTGACGGTAGGTTGGGAGAAATTTTACAATAACAAGTTGGAAGTTGTTTCTATGGAATAGTAAGGTTTTCCAAAAAATTTGACGCTTCATCCATGTGAGGGAAAATGTGAGTTTGATGAATCCCTTTGCATAATCTACAAGGAAACCTAACTTTACCCTTTTTCCTAGGAACCTGACAATCATTGGTTGATGGATCAACGGTAAGTTGATGAGAATTTTCTGACCATACTTCCAACACCTTAGGGATACCAAGAAAATTGATAAGGAAGTGGTCACCCTTAAAAATCTTGCGAGGGAATTTGGGTTTACGATGCATGTTGGAGGTTTCCTCAACATTACCAACTCTTACAGCCATGGTTGGTTGGTTGACTTATTTCTTATCTTAATTCTTCTTTGTCTTCCCCTTCTCCTTCTTCTTAGCCACTTGGTTACTAGCGTCAAGGCTATTACCAAGAAAAGAAGAAGAAATGGAGGATGACATGTTGGGTGAAGAAGGTAAATGGTCAACATGATGTTGGTGATGTTGAGATGGTGAACTCTGTTGAGGTGAAGCATCCAGTTGAGGTGGAAAAATTTGAGTATTTGAGGCCAACGAAGTTGAAAATAACCATACTGGTAAACCTATGCTAAATCCAGTTAATGACAATGTAGCCATATAAGGAGGACCAATATTTCCAAAGGAAGGAAAAGTACTAGGATTCTCGTTAAGAGGGGTTCCTTGGTTGGTAAATTCTAGAATAGTTGCCATTAGATTCAACTTCAGTGAATTTAATTAAAAATTTAAAATATTAACAATTCAAATTCACAATCCACACCTAAGGTCTATAAAAAGTAAAAACAAACAAATGAACATGCGTTATCAAATCTAGGAGTAAAACTACACACAAACAGTTTGTTTTCACAGCGAAATCACTAGTTAGTGATGAAATCCAATGCCGTAGAGATCAATGTGAAAAAATAGTAGTCGGAATAGTTACCCTGACAACCTGCTTAATGAAACAGTCTGGTGCAACTAACTTCACTATGCCATATCAAACTGAAGAGTACCCTCCGGAAAGTCCAAGTGAGTCTAGTCAATGTCTGCTCCAAGTACAGTGGGACCTTCCCTCCACTGTCACCTTGGGAAAATTCCTAGAGATTATGGCCACTAAGGTTACCAACTGAGACAATTGCACCTGGGGGAACAGTCTACGATCCGATATACATGCAAGGGTAGAGTATCAAGCTCAATCCCCTTGAAGGCTCCTCGACATGGTAAATCTGAGGTTTTCCAACAAGTGACCCTAGGCTCCTTGACAATGGTTAATCCAAGTTTTACCGTTTGTATTATCTGCACATCTTCTATCTTTCCCAATGAGATAGGTACGATTACCTCACTGGTTCCGATATGATCTCGTTCTTGACTCTTTTAAGAAGAGCTTCCAAGAGCACAATTGCAACAATTGGAATTTTTCCTTACTGCAAGATACTATTATTTGTTTAGTTGCTTTGGAAAGTTAACTATGACCTATTCCAAAGCACTAGCCTAAGCTAGATTGGTGGAAAGAGCCCTAGAAAATGTAAAAAATCCTAGATGAATTTTATTGAAGAGTTGTGTTATTTGGGCTGTTTTTACTCAAAGGGTAAATAGATATGAAACCAGTGGTGTTATGACCTGACCCAAAACTGAATGAAATCAAATATGATAATGTAATCTTTTCAATTCAATGAATCCTAATTAAAGTAAGGAGAGAGGTTCCATTCACTTCCAACAATGCAAATATTGATAAATAAGAGAAAATATAACAAATTCTCTAATGCATTAATTTTATGAAGAAAAACTAATGCTTTTTCCAGAATGTAAACTATGAAAATGTAATCTATGCACAATTCACCTGAAAACTATGCAAATGTAATCTATGCACATTTTTCGTTCATATTCTGAAAATGAGAATTACAATTATGCAAATGTGATCTATGCAAGACAATTCTCAGACCTAAGTTGCTTCCAATGTAATCTAAAGAACCAATCAAGTGTAAGTAAAGAAAATTGGGTGAGAATTCCAAAGGTCAAAAAATAAAAACACTCAAAGGTGATTAACACTCAGACACAATTTAGCCCCCCCTCAGACTCAGACTCAAATTAATTTTGTTTTTGCAAAAACAAAAGCAAAAAGATGCAAAATTGTTAAGAGACTGATACAAACCTCAAATTAATGACGAAAGGAAATAAAATTAAGAGTTTCTCAAAAAAGAGACTCAAAACATCTAATTAACTTAACGGAGACTGACGCAAAAGTTGTTGAAACGAAATTCACACATAAAATTTGACAGCTAAGATAGACTGGGGCAAACACAAAGAATCATGTGATCTGGCTCCCAAAAAGAGAATCTTTATTTTTTCAAAAATTTTCCAAAGGTCCACAGGTTCTAATGGAGAACAGAGCGGTCTGCATTGTTCTGAACTACAAACTGCGAAGGCTGCCACAGTGTTTTCCAATTAAAACTACGAAGGCAAGGAAAAGTATAGGAAAAATAAATATTCATCTTTTCTTTTCAATGATTCTTAAAGTTATCTACCCAACCTAATCTTAGATAAGTCAAAATCAGAAGACTCTAAAATTCAAATTGAAAAAATAAAATGAAAAGGAAACTAAGTTCTATTCCCCAGTGGAGTAGCCATTTTGTTATGCGGATTAATCCCTCTTGCGGACAAGAGCGATGTCCCTAGTATTCTACGAATAGTTAGAAACAAAAATCCATTTGTAAATCATTTTCTCTATATTATTTGCAACTCAGAATTATTATAAAAAAAGAAAGAGGACATGCCCCTACCTTTAAATCCAACATTTGGTACAGTCTTCTATCCAGTCGCTCCAAAGAGGCTTCTTAAGTAAGTAGAACCTGCAATCAAAGATAGATAAAAGAATTAAAAGCACCTGCAACATATAATAATTAAGAACAACTAATATAACTTAGTGATCAAGGAGTCTAAATATTGAATTATTCAAATAAGCACAAGAAAAACTCAATGAGAAAAGGATATCCATATGTATTATCTTGAATGAAAAGAGTAACTTTACAACATGATGCCTTGATGCCATACAAGTTCATCCCGGGGTCCTGAACAATCGTTCCTCCTTCAGTTTGACAAGCCTTCCTCTCTTTGAACTAGCATGGAGTTATGGACATAAGTATGTGATCACTCTCATGCCAATAATAACTATTGTAGAGAGTATGCTCTCTTGAGAATTTCTTTAGCAACTAACCTGTATGTCTACTACAATATTTGTACAGTCTCCCCTAAGACTGAAACATGAGCTCAATTTATAGGGAAATGGAGGTACTTTCAGTTCCATGAAGAGGGGGATGGATTCCTCTCATGAAGGGATTTGAGCTCCATAGACCAAGGGATAAGCTCCATGAATGGAGGGATAGAGCTCCATGATTGGAGGGATAAAGCTCGAACTGATCGCACCTCTAGAAGCTTCCAGTTATGAGAATATTCGACCAGTTGTGCTTCTAGAACTTACTTTTTCCTTTATTTTACCGTTTACGGGGGTCTCCAGGTTTTATAAGCAGAACGTGCGGGAGTTTCCGCAAGCCATAGAACAAGTATTCATGAACCCACGGGAAAGGGCTATGAAAAGTGCGGAGTTAGACTTTTAAGGGTTTTAATGAGATTTTCTCCAATTCCAAGACTTGGTTTAGGAACATTATGTTTTTTGACTTCTAAGGGAGCACAATATAGGTAGTGATATACCTATATAGATAGTCAAATGTCATGGTGACAAACTAACGTGTAACACATCACCAAGGCTGTAGGGGACAATGAATTCAATATCCATATTCCACCATTCCTTAGTCTGCACCCAGTGTTCAATGTGGACCACCTTTGGCCCTACTTTCCACCTCTATTAGACACATCCGACATGGCATAACAACTCACACCAAAAGAGTTAAAGCTAGACTGCATCGAACAAGAAACAACCGATCGGATCATGGACACATAGATCAAGAACACCAGCCAGAAGAGGATCTAGCTATATTGAGTTGTCAAAACAGGCCAACTCCTTCACCAGGGACCATCTTTAGCAGAAGTTTTCTCATCTCATGGAGGAACTCAATGCAATGGGGGCCATTGCTTCCTAAGGGGGGATGAATGATTTAGGTGGATATTGGTAGCCACCCTCCTATTCCACTTGGACCCCCACCATTGTTTCTTTCAGTTCTTCAATTTCCTTAATTGTAGCACATTTTACTATTTTTGGCATTTTTCAGGTTCTAAATATCCGGAGCCGTTTTGAGGCCCTAAATGATGTTTTTTTGGAAAATCACATCCAACAAATATGAGTTTTGACTTGGAATTTTTTTTTAGTGGTTTTATTCCTCATATAGATCTTTCTAATGAGGTAGCATGTGCATCAAATTCAGATCGTATGCCAAAGTTGCAACCTAGGAAAATTGATGTACCAATTTACCCCAACAAGGCCCATAGTTTGTTGTTTCATCTCCTAGGGTTAGGTTTTTGGATGTTTATGGTTTTCCATTGTAATTTCCCAAAACAGGAAAAGCAGTAATATGGAACATAAAACTGGAAATAGCATTGAATATTAAGAGACCAAAACATGCGACAATCATAGAGCCATTCCATTATGTTAATTAGCATAAAATAAGCACAAAGTCTTGAGGAAAATATCACTCAAGCTAGGCAAACAAGCCTCCCATGACCCAATATATCAAAATATGAAATGTTGCTAATAGATAAAATGTTGGAAGGCTATGACTGCACAATCTATGAGGGAATAACTCCATTTGGGAAAATATAAATAAATATAATTGCTGATACAATGCGCCAAAAATTTCGGGAATAGAGATCTAGGCTCCCAAGCACATTTCGAAGACAACCTAGAAGGGGTTTCCGGAAATACACAAAATAAAACAATGGTGAAATGCAGCCTAGGGATGAATAATCACTGAAACTGGATAGCTGATAGGAGGTCGCTGATATGATGTAGAAATAGATGAAACTCCTCCAATAGATCTTCTGGATGAAGGGTTTCTCCCCTCACTGGAAATCTAACTCACCAACTAGGGCACTAAGCCCTCCACTGTAACTGCTTACTAAAATAATGCAATTCCTAAAGAGAATTTCACTGTAGATGATGGTAGTAGCTTGGGCTGATTCCAGATGACACAATGATGCTGAAGGACCCTCGTTACTAGATTTCAGATGAAGGGTTTATTCCTCCACTGGAAAACAAGCTCAAAACTGGGTCTATTTCTTCTCCACTACTTCTGCCCTAAAAAACAACACAATCCTGAAGGAGACTATGCTAGGAATAATGGCTGAAGCTTGGCCTAATTCCGGATGGTGGAAATGATGCTCAATATACCTCTTTTGAGTAGGCACTCGAAGTCCCCCAAGGATGAGGGTGGGATTCCCGCTCGGGAACACCCTTGTGCTAAACAACACAACAAACTCCACTAAACAACTGAAGTGTGCAAATAGTCATACAAGACCAATACAATATCAAATATCAGAATGCCTTATATGGCTGCCATCCTCTTCCTTTTATGCTTGGTGAGCTTCCTCACCCTGGGTCCCACTCATTAAAGATGCTACTCTCATGCATACACTTCTCCATCATAACTGCTCTGTCCTCCTTTAATTCTCTACTCCCTTCATGACAATGTTTTTGATCTAGTCATATTTGATCCTATCCACATGCTTTAGCCCCTGTTCACACCTAAGGGTGCTTTATTCAACTGATATAATGAGCCACATTCACATCAGAAGTGGTTTTATTCCTACTAAAGAGATTTATGGATCTCCCTACCCACTTATTCATCTATCTAAATGACAAAAGAAAAAATTAATATTCCAACTAGCTAAAAGCTAATTTGGAATATTACAGTCCTCCCCTCCCAAATGTTGCTTGTCCTCAAGAAACTGCAAGGATGGAAACTATAAAATCT
The DNA here is from genome assembly GCA_034641835.2 of Pinus albicaulis. Taxonomy (NCBI): domain Eukaryota; kingdom Viridiplantae; phylum Streptophyta; class Pinopsida; order Pinales; family Pinaceae; genus Pinus; species Pinus albicaulis. The sequence goes on along the minus strand of CM076574.1, from coordinate 420,043,503 downwards.
CCTCTCCTCCTCCTGTAGCCTCCTCAGTTGATAGTCTCCACCACTGAACTAGATGCTCTCTAATCAATCTATCTCCTACTTGCTCCTCCCAAGTGTGCAAGTTAGCCTTTGGTAAATAAACCAAATGGCTCTCAACATGAAGAAGTGGGATATCCATGGAGAGATCTACATGTTTTCCAATGGCCTCCTTGAGGCACGAGAGATGAAAAATGTTGGTGGCCTTAACCCCAATGAAAAACTCCAACCCCCATGCTATCATCTAAACAAAATGGATCATCCTGGGTAGCTCATAGAAGAACTCACCAATCCCCTGATCCTGCAATGTAGAGGGGTTTTATGGATGAAAACGAAAGGTCAAATTGTTCACCCCACGCAGTCTCTCTCTCCATTTGTGATGTGTATGGAGCTGCTGCTGATCTTGGGCTACAATAATGTTATCCTCAAGAAGCCGCAAGGCATCCAGACTCTCATGGTTCCACTCTTTGGTTCCAGGAACCCCTCTAGCCCAATCCTTCCCACATATAGTGAATAGCATATTATCATAATATTGGATCCAAAGGAAAAATAGACTAAGTCTCATATGACATGCCGGATGGTGACAATAGTCCCTCAAGTGAGACCAGTGTTATTCTGCTCCTAGCTTCCTCTAAACATGATGTGGTAAGTGGTTTTACAACCACTTGCTTGCTTCCACTAGCTTCTCATAAGCTTGGAAGTAGTAAAAGGCATTTGGTGTCAACTGAGTGTAACCCAAACCAAACAATTCTTGCACAAAGCCTTCTAAGAAGTGGCCATTCCCATCACTGACTATAATCCCAAGAGTACCATGAAATCCAAAGAGAGGCTTACCCTCTTGTGGAGCAATGTACTGTAAATGTATGGAAAAGGAATGTAAATACTTGGTTAGTTGATCAATAAGCATAAAGACACAATCCTTACCATATATTGTTGGCAAGCTGGTGAAGAGGTCCATATACAAGCCTTCCCATATTTCTATAAAAAGGGGAAGTGGATGTAACAAGTTGTCAATGGGGTTTCTTTCTTTCTTATTCATCAAGCAAACAACATACCTCCTGATATGCTAGAGCACATCCTCTTTGAGACCCTCCCATGAGAATCTCTCCATGATGGTCTGATAATTCTCAATGAAATCTGTGTGTCCGGAAAGGAGTGCTTCATATGCTGCATGTAGAATCTTCTCCTTGAGCTTGGAGTCTCTAGTCAAGAAGATCTAATCCTGGTAATAAATGATTCCATCCACCACTCTATACCTCCCATCTGTCACTTTCCCATCAATTACCTTACATGTGTAGAGGTTCTTGGAATACTCAACCAATAGCTGGGACTCTCAATATGGATCTATACTACTCAATGATAGAGCTATTGATTTTTGTAAAGAAGCACTTGTCACCTCATAGCTCCCCTATTTGACATGCTCCATGCCAAAGCCACATGCTGGAGCACTGCTACTCCACTTTTGTTACCTCCCTTGCAGTTGCTTTTTCCCAAGACAAGATTGAAGTTTATGGGGATCAACCTTCTCTTGGAAGCTATTGCTCATTCAAAACTTCCAAAGTTTGGTCAATGCATGCAAGAGTGCCCATATCCCCTTTTCATATATAGAAGACTCCCTCCTATGTGGAAGTATATTATGCCTCTCTTAGGCTATGTAGTATCCCCTTGGCACCATGCTTGTGCCACCATCTACTCCTTAATCAACACCTTCCAGTGCAAGTAGCTAGGTGAGAGATGGCAATGCAGATATCACACAGTTTCTCATCCCTTCCTTGAGCCAATCAAAGGCTCTCTACCCTATGCTAGATTCTCCCAAGGCTCCTTCCTCAGCGAGATCCATGAATGATGCACCATGTTGTGAGAACTCTTTCATCATATTCCAGTCAGGGGGACTTCCTGGTGGAATGCCTCCAAGTAATGAAACATCAAGGCCTAGAGTAGATTGTATATCTGAGTGGATTGATTTTTCCCTGCTTCCACTGCGCAAATCAACCACCTTCTTAAGTGTAGAGAACTCCTGGAATGGATAGGTGTGTATGCCCCTACTCATCTGATGATGGCCATCCTTCTCATCTTCCCCTTTCATCTACAAAGTCTCCTAGTCTAAGGTGTCCTTCCCCAATGTAATCAACCACTGCACACCCAATATCACATTGGTGTCAAAAGTCTTGATCACAAAGAAGTGATCTATCATGGTGTATGTCCTCAAGACTGTATTCAATTCCAGAACACACTTCCTCCACTGCTTAGTCCCATTATCTATCAATACTCACACATGCTTCTCTTGGATTGTGCCCAGGTGTCCACATGTTAGATTCTTTGGAACTTCTTGTAAGGGTACAAGGGCTCCTATAGCTGGAGAAATTGCTCCATTTCCATCTCCATGTGGTGATGGATCTCCTCCTGGTGCTACAACATTGGTATCGCTTCAGTTCTTCCTCTTCTTGCTCATCATTATTGGAGAATACTCCATCATCACTAAGAGACCCTTTGTCTTGGTCCTCTCTTCAGAGAGGAATATTCATGTCTTCCTCTTGACAAGAGAGCTCTTGTCGGAGGGGGGCTCTGTCCCTTGGCATAGCACTTTGCAAGTCTCTAACCTTCTCAATAGAATTTTGGAGCGTAGTTGGTCTAGTGGATCTTACCAACTTATGCAAAGGTTTTGACTACTTGAGCTTGGCTAGCTTAACCAAAAATGTTTCTAAATATCTTTGATCAAATATTTCCACTAACCTCCTAGTGAACTCTTCATAAGTAGATACATTTGCATGAATCAATGTAAAAATACCATGAAACCACCAATCATTAGCCTTACCTTCAAGGTGCATCGCTGCTACCTTAATGGCCTCCACTTCTGAAACTTGGTGCAGCTAAAAATAGGTGTCCAACTTCCTTACCCAAGCCTTAGCTGTGCACTTGGGCGACCCATCAAAAGTAGGAAAGAATCTACCCAAAGTATGTTGCATGCACCTCTTACTTCTATTGTGATTACTAGGTCTTCTATTTTCCTTGATATGGCAAAACCCTTGGAATTTTATATGCTCTTTGAACCTCTGAGAATGAGATTCATATTCTTGGAGATAGTCACCAAGAGTCTCCTCCCTTTGTGTTTCTCCTTCCTCCTTCCCTCTTTCTAGGAATGTAGGCATGGTAGTGCATTGTGGAACCGATTTTGATGTTGAATACTCACACCAATGATGTGAAATGTCAGAACTTTCTTCATGTACAAACCCTTTTGGAGAAACTATATATCTCTCCATCCTCATCTCTTTGATTTCTATGTTAATATCCTCATAGTTTAGAGAATAAGCTTTGAAAACTCCTTTCCCTTCATTTATCCAGATATTTGAGTCATGGCTTTGTATTCTTTTTAAACCTTCTCCTTTCTGTGAGAAGCTTCTTTTTCTTCTAATGACATAGATTTGATGTCTCATAGGCTGGGCCAAGATTATGCTCTGATACCACCGTAATCTCCCAAAATAGGAAAAGCAGTAATATGGAACATAAAACTGTAAATAGTAGTGAATATTAAGAGATCAAAACATGATACAATCATAGATCCATTCCATTATGTTAATTAGCAGAAAATAATCACAAAGTCTTTATGGAAAGATCACTCAAGCTAAGCAAACAAGCCTCCCATGACCCAATACATAAAAATATGAAATGTTGCTAATACATAAAATGTCAGAAGGCTATGACTGCACAATATATGGGGGAATATTTGTATATGGGAAAATATAAATAAATATAATTTTTGATACAATGCTCTAAAAATGTTGGGAATAGAGATCTGAGCTCCCAAGATCATTTCCAAGACAACCCAGAAGGGGTTTCCGGAAATACACAAAATAAAAAAATGGTCAAATGCATCCTAGGGATGAATAATCATTGCAACTAGATATATGATAAGAGGTGTCTGATCTGATGTATAAATATATTAAACTCCTCCAATAGATCTTATGGATGAAGGGCTTCTCCCCTCACTGTAAATATAACTCACCAACTAGGGCACTAAGCCCTCCACTGTAACTACTCACTAAAATAACACAATTCCTAAAGGGAACTGTGTTGTAGATGATGGAAATAGCTTGGCATGATTCCAGGTGACACAATTATGCTCAAGGACCCTCCTTACTATCCTCTGGATGAAGGTTTGCTCCCTCCACTGGAAAACAAGCTCAGAATTGGGTCGATTTCTTCTCCACTACTTCTTCCCTCCAAAACAACACAATCCTGAAGGAGACTACGCTGGGAATAATGGCTGAAGCTTGGCCAGATGCCGAATGGTGGAAATGATGCTCAATATACCTCTCCTGAGTAGGCACTCGAAGTCCCCCAAGGATGATGGTGGGATTCTCTCTCGAGAATTCCCTTGTGCTAAACAGCACAGCAAACTCCGCTAAACAATTGAAGTGTGAAAATAGTCATACAAGACTAATACAATATCAAATATCAAAATGTCTTCTATGGCTTCCAACCTCTTCCTTTTATTCTTGGTGATCTTCCTCACCTTGGGCCCCACTCATTAAATATGCTACTCTCATGCATACACTCCTCCATCATAACTACATTGTCCTCCTTTAATGCTCTACTCCCTCCATGAAAGCGTTGATGATCTTGTCAACTTCGACCCTTTCCACATGCATTAGCCCCCGTTCACACCTAAGTGTGCTTTATTCAACTGATATAATGAGCCACATACACATGAGAAGTGGTTTTATTCCTACTAAAGATATTTATGGGTCTCCCTACCCACTTATTCGTCTAGGTAAATGACAAAAGAAAAAATTAATATTACAACTAGCTGAAAGCTAATTTGGAATATTACATCCATTGTTTCTCAATAATAAATAGGCCTTCGAGCTTCATTGTAACACAGTTCAGAGGCATGTAGCTGCCACATATCTTCTCAGAGATAAGCTACCAATGCCCTAGATAGTTTATTTCAATTCTGTCTGTAAGCATATTTCAATTATGTGATATTAATGAAATGAAGTCTTATTGCTAATGCATCTCTGCATTTATGTGGATTTATGTATTTTATTATGTTCCTGCATAACTCTGGATCACCTCTATAATGAAAATTGATGTGCACATGCATAGTTAATTACGTTTTCATTGATCTTTCTCCTCCACCACCTTGTATATATTCTATGCTCAACATTTATGTGTGCATTTCTAGATAAAATCAGGTTTAGGAATTACTAGAAACAAAACCAATATTGCAATATAGTGAATTGTATGTATTGGTTATCAGTAGATCCATACACCAATAATATGTTAAGTAATGATATACATGGAAAATATATGAAATAGACAATAGAATAGAAAAACTTAGTTATAGACTAGAAAAATAACCTTTATATTAACTAACAATAGTCACTAAATACATTTCATTAGATACATTTATATGTCATTGGGCAATGGAGTCAAGTGAAAGTTGTAACAAGTTTGTAAATGGATCAGGGATATCAAAGGGAAAATCTAACTTGGCTAGTGGATCTACAAAGTCTTTCAGGTGAAATGAAATGGACATCAAAGGTTTAGAATGAAAAGTAGAACTAAGGGCAATTAAGAATCCTTAATTATATGTACTTCTCAACAAAGGGACTTAAAACATTATCTGAACATGAAGAGGCATTCCATAGACAGGGTTAACCATAAATTATAGAAACCACACTTCAGCAAATAATAATTCCAAGACAAACTTCTCCAATGAAATATAAAAGGCGAGAAACTCATTTAACTTCTAGTGATTTCACCTTCAAGGATAAGAAAACATTCAAGATTCACAAATAACTGCATTCATAGAAGAGAGAACTCCTAGACATCTTTTATTACAGCTATAAAGACCTTCAAAACAATTATTTGAGCAAGTACAAAGGGTATGATCATAAAAAAACCTCTTTGGAAGACTTTGGACAATGGTACTTTGAAGGGAGACTTCAGAAATAGTTTTTAAGTGGCAGCAAGTAAGCAGGGAAAACCATAAATCATTCTTGAGGCCAACTGTATTGAACTATTTAAGAAGTAAACAAGCATAAGGGTTCTAGAGAGAAATTAAGAATTCTATAGAATATCTTAGCTAAAGAAAACATAAAGACAACGAAGAATAGACAGAACTAAGGTGCTTTCAAAAGACATTTCTTAGCCTAAAATTTTTACTCCACTGTAACAGAGAATGGTGAAACATGATGAAACAGGAAATAAAAATAACAGATTTAGAGTACTTCACCAACAACCAAGCTCAGGGATCCAATGACAGAGCTTTCTCCATCAACAAACAGGTCAAAACATCCACAAGTTCCAGAACATCAATTTTCTTTCAACTTCAGCAGAACTATGTATTACTTCAAAGAGTCACCAAATGCCAACAATACAATGAGTTCGAATGCAGTATTTATGCTGCGAATGAGGAGGTGGAGATGATCTAGGGTTCAAGTGTTATTAATTACAGAGTAAATGCATTCCTAGCCTTGAAAACCATGCAAGGTATAAGGTAGGAACATGTGTGCAGCTACTTCTCTGTTTAATAACTCTGTCTTAACTTTCCAAGGAAAGATAGGTGAAAAGTTTGAATTTGCAGCCTATTTCTATCTTTTACAATAACTGCCTGACAGCTTAAAATATCTTCTATCTGTGTAATAACTGCCAATTTGTCTTTGTAGGTAGAAAGAAGGCTACAAGTGGCCTTTTAGATATTCTAAGTGAATAACTGTTGCCTTGATTCATTCGAGGCCTTCTTAACCCAAGTATCCTTAAATTTATTATTTAAACTCTGCTCAAGGCCTGATTCTACTTTTATTCTTCATAATTCGTCGTGTTGTCTTTATCTCCTTTCTGATTGATCCGAGCCTTTATTTGTTTATCTTTAGTCTCTGCACTCCTTTAATCTTCACTTTTTGTTGTATTTCTTGATGTACATATGGCTTTGAGTGCTGGAGGGTTTTGAATAAATGATCAATGCTCATGACACATTGACTAGACTTGGAGATAAAACCCTTTTGTCCCTTTCTGCATTTAGTTTTGGCCTTTAAGGATCTTCACCCTCAGCCTTTTTCCACTGGAATTTTTTGGTTGTGGGAGGCCTATGTATTAATCCACCATGAAACCTACAAACAAAACATCAAACCTTTATATAATCCTGCGCTTTGGATAAATTTCTAACAAGGGCCATGGTGAGGGTGGAGAAGATACGTGAAGATATGGGAATATGTGGGAGGAGGTTCCATGGTGGAATCTTGAAGAACAACGAGAAATTTGAATAAATGGCGTGAAAAACGCAATGCGGTTTTGCAAAAAACCATAAGCGGTTTTCGCGCATGATCCTGGTGGTAAGTGTTATTGCCGCAAACGAACGCGATATGGTTCGGAGGGTGACGCGTGTCTCCTCGAATAACATTATTTTCCTGCTGAAGTTGCACGATGGAAGGGTTTGGGCAAATTAGGCGCGAAGAGGATTTTAGGTCGTCTGATCTGGGCAATCCAGATCGACGGCTATTAATCAACGCGAATGTTGAAGAGTTGTGCGGTCAGATTAGCGGTGGGAGTAGATGCGGATGTCAACAATTTTGTCACGTAGTGGGTTGTTTTATCGGCGGGGTGGAAAGGTGGAGATGTATGGGAGACGACTACCATTAGATCGATGAGATCGACGGCTAAGATTTCGCTCGGAAAAAACATAGTGCGAAAGGGTGAAAGAACGGAGGAAAGGGGGTTAAAAATAAAGCGTCGAGGGTATGGTCCTGTGAGGAGTAAAATGGGACCGGGGTTTGAGAATAAAAGGGCCTTAGGCTTTGGCCAATGGTCGCGGGTGTGGTTTTATGAGGAGAAAAGGGGTTAAGGTCTTAAGTCAAGAGGGCTTAAGGCCTTTTTGTTATGAATATTCGAAAAGGGCCTAAATAAGTGGGTTTTTGGGGATTTTTTTAGAAGTTCTGATAGGTTTTAAATAAGCGGATTCAAACCATTACAAAGGGCTTTATAAGGTTCAAAGAGGTTTTCTTAGGAAATAAAGGGTGGATAAGGGAAAATAAAGGTTTTTTCAGAGGAATTTGCAGCTTGTTAGGATAGGTGAATAATGTGTGAGATGGAGGGATTTTGGAGGTGAGATGATGGAGAAAATTGCTTAGAAACAGTCTTCTTTGTAACAGCGGGTCTAATTTTTTAGAAGGCATAGATGAATATTTTGGTGAATTGATAGACTTAAGATGATGAAGGCAATGAGATTTCTAGAACTCACAGTATTTCTACAAATATTGTTTCTAGAAATCTGATATTTTCAACTTATTCATCTTTGGATAAAGTCAAAATTATGGATGACTAACAGTGGCTGCACTTGGGGAGGGAAGTTATCTTTTCAAGGTGTCTAGAACCTCAGTTTATGAAATATTCTGAGTTTCAGCAAATCAGGGCCTTTTCCATTGGGCAGGTTTCTTCTTTTTACTTGCTGATCTTTTCTGAAAAACATAACTTTTTGACAATCTGCAATCTGTAATTTCTTCAAACAGCATCTCTACCTACCCAATCCTACTTGTCCTAACATTTTTTCTTCTTTTTGAGTGCACTTGAACTGGAAAACTTTTTTGACATCAACATTTTATTCTTTCTTGAAAGCAAAAGCTACTCTATTTCTACTCTTATTTCTTCCATGAGTTCAGATTAGACAGTTGAACTCAAAAATTCTCTACCTAATCTACTATTTGTCAAGATTAAACTGTTTGAGAGATCTGCATTTTCTATATTCTAAAACAGAAATTTAAAATACAGTCAAATCAAGATTAAACTATCTAATTTGCTATGATGGCTATGGCATCAAATACAAACTGCACATGGACCTTTATTTTGCAGAAAATTTAAAACAAAACTGTGAAGGCTTAAGATCTAAAAATAATGAATATCCTTCTTTTCTTCTTGGCTCAACTTTTGATCTATTTAGAGCCATCTTCTTCTTTCTTTTGATTCTTTGGTTTAGATTTTGAGCATGTTTGAACCATTTTTTCTTCTATCCTAATCTATCTTCTCTGATAAGCTAAGTTTGAAATAATCTTGATAATCATTGCTTCTACTAACTTATCAACATAAATTTAAAGTATGTTCAACCATGATTAGGCTAGATGACTGAAAAATATATCATTTTTAATCAGCAGTGGCACTTAGACTTGCTCACTTTCAGAAATTCTCTTTTTTGGGTATGGGGTTGTACCTTTTTTGAATTTGCCCTCTTTTCCTTTTCTTTTCATTTATTGTTTTTGTATTTTTCATGATTTATTTTCAAATGGATTATGTACAATGAATAAAAACTTTGAAGATAAGACTCTCGACAGAAGTAGTGCTTGAGCATACTGCCATTGACAGGACCTCCAACTATGTCTTCTCCATTCAGCTCTTACAGAAAGAATGCATTATGACCCCTTATAGAATGAATGATGTGGGGCCCTTTCCATAAATTCTCAAACTTGCCATGTTTTCCCTTTTCTTCCCTTCTAGAATCCCACTTTAGAACAATATTCCCAACTTAGAAATTGTTTTCTTATGTCCTTTTGTCAAATAATTTCTTGATGCTTTCTTGGACTGTTTGTGTTCTCTTATACACTTCCTCTCTAGACTGCTGTAAATGAATGGTCTGATTTATCCTTCTCTGCATATCATTTTCTTCAGTTTGTACTTCTTGAAGGAGTTTCATGACTGGAACTCCTAAAGATGTTGGCAAGATTGCATATATGCCATAAACCAGCTGATAGGGAGACATATTTATTGACTTTTTGGTAGTTAATCTATTAGCCCATAAAGCATGAATAAGCTTACTATGCCATGATTTCTGATTCTGCTCCAACAATTTTTTGATAATATTGACAAGACTTTTGTTGGAGGATTCAGCTAATCCATTTCCTTGAGGATAGTAGGCAGTGAAATGACCTAAGGTGATATGGATAGCAGAAGTCAACCATTCTTTTAGGCGTGAAGGCAGCAGCATTGTCTATGATAATTTTTCTAGGACAACCAAATCTGGATAGTATATTGGTTTCAAGGAACTTGATAATTACTGAGTTAGTAGCATTCCTAGAAGGTATGGCTTCTATCCACTTGGTAAAATAATCAGTGAGAGTGAGGATCCACTTATGTTGGGTTGAAGAAGATGGGTTAATTTCCCCAATGAAGTCCAAGCCCCATTGTTGAAAGGGAGCTTCAACATTGATGGGATGTAAGGGTAAAGGTAGGAGTTTTCTCTTGCCATAAAAAATTTGACACTTATGGCAAGACATAACAAGTTTTTGAGTATTTGGGAAAAGGGTGGGCCAATAGTAACCACATCTGAGGATTTTATTTGATGTAGTCTTCCAGTAAAGATGTCCTCCACATTCTCCCTCATGCAGCTCATGCATGATTTTTCCTGCATCAATCTCAAGCAAGCATTTAAGCAATATTCCAACATCGTTTTTCCAATATAAAACCCCATCTAATATGCAATAATTTAAAGCCTTTTGTTTTAAAAATATAGCTTTAGTTTTAGATAGAGAAGGAGGGGTATTTAGATAAAGCAGCACATATATGATATCAGCATACCAAGGTGAATTCACAAAATTTTCTTCAATAAATGGAGCTGTGAATTCTTTTGTTTCTTCCAAAATTTCAACCATATTCATATCTAAAGCTTGGAAGTTTGACTCAGCCATGAGTTTTACTAATCCCTGCCCTTTTATTAGTTTGGTTGGTCTGATTTCTAAGTCATATTCTAGAATAATAACAATCCATTTTCCCCTTTTACCATTAGGGTCTTCACTTAGAATGTCCTTGACAACAGTATGTGGGACAAAAGCAATGATGTGAGAATGTAAAATGTAAACTCTAAAATCTTTCAATTCTTTTACCAAGGCTAAGGCTTGTTTCTCCATGATGTTATACTTGAGTGGAGCATCACTTCAGGCCCTACTAAAAAAGGATATTGGTTGTTCTTGCCCCATGATATTCTTTTGTAGTAATACTGCAATTGTTGTATGTTCAGATGCAAAATAAAAGATGTAGAAATATTTGGTGAAATCAGGACTTATAAGAACCGATGTTTGAGTAAGAGCTTGTTTCACTAGTTTAAATGATTGTTTAGCTTGTATTGTCCATTTAACACCTATCTCTTTCTTTAGCATGTTTGTGATATTTCTCAATAGCTCATCAAGGTTGGGGATGAACCTCCTTAAAAAAATTATCTTCCCAATGAAATATTGCAATTCTTTGAGGTTTCTAGGATGGATGATTTTCAATATTCCATCAATCCTTTTAGGGTCTACTTTGATTCCTTCTTCAGAGATTATGTGGCCAAGAAGTTTTCCTTCTTGGAGACAAAAGAGTGTCTTTTTGGGATTCAAAGATAATCCATATTTCCTATATTTCTCAAAAACTTTTCTTAAATGAATCAAGTGTTCTTTATCAGTTTTAGAGAAAACGGTAATGTCATCTAGGTAAATGATTATGAACTAGCCTATGTATTTTGAGAAGGCTATATCCATCGCCCTTTGGAAGGTGGCCCCTGCATTCATTAAACCAAATGGATTTTTGATATACATGAATGTACCCCAAGGTGTAGTAAAAGTAGTTTTATGTTGATCACTTGGGAATACTAACACCTGATTATAACCTGAGAACCCATCAAACATTGAGATTCTTTTGGACCCAACCACCCTTTGAAGTATGTGATCCATTTTAGGCAAGGGGTAGTTGTCCTTCAGGGAGGCTCTATTTAGATTTCTAAAGTCAATGCAGAGCCTGATTTCCCCAGTCTTTTTCCTGACAGATACTAAGTTGGAAACCCATTCTGAATATCTGAGGGGAACTATGATCCCAGCATCATACATTTTCCTGATTTCTTTCTCAACTAAAGGCAATAAAACAGGGTTTATCCTTCTAACTTTATGTTTGAAAGGTTTCTGATTTCCCTTAAGAGGAATTTTGTGTTGAATGATGATGGTATCATATGATTTCATATCTTTGTATCCCCATGAAAACACATCTCTAAATTCTTTGAAAAGTTCTATGTATTGTTGTTTGATATGAGCTGGAAGAGTGCTGGATAGATTGATCATTTTGGGTTCTGCTAGGCTGCCTATGTTATGTTCTTCTATGTTTATTTCTGTAGGCTCCATTCTTGGTTCTTTGACTACATCATTGAAGTCAAACAGTTATTCTAATGGTGTAAGGCCCCTTGGTATAGTATCACCTTTGCATTGTAAAACCTTAAGGTCCTTTTGGTCTGGATTGTCAAATAATTCTGCCTCAAAAAGATTCTCAAATTGATTTATACTGGCAGAAAAGGACAGCTCTATTTCAGGGATTTGTTCTTCATTTAAACAGCTTTCTTTATGGCTTGAAGTAGGTGTTGGTATGGAAAAATCATTTCTTGATTGTAGAAAATCATCTATGTGTTTGTCACCTTCAAACACTTGCCAATAGTCTTCATTGTCAAGTATTGCAGGCCTGTTTTTTACCTTTACATTGAATTGTTCATTTGTTTGTGATATTTGGAAATTACTAACAATAAAGGAAATTTCATTTGCTAGATGATTTTGAGCTCTTGGGATGAAGATGAGTTTATATTTTTCAAAGTTTTTTAGGAGATCAAGGGCAGCATTTCTATATTCTTTGATTTTTTGGTTTTTTGCTGAATATTCCTCTTTAATTTGTCTAATGATTAGCTCAGAATCTCCTTGGACTAATATTTTCTTAGCTCCCAAATCTTTAAGTAAGTGTAGGCCAATAAGGAGGGCTTCATATTCAGCAATGTTATTTGTGCATGGAAAATCTAGTTTATAGGAAAATCTTTTGTTTGTGTTCTGTATCCATACACCAGCCCCTGAACCTAGTTTTCTACAAGAGCCATCAAAGTTTATTTTCCAAGGTATTTCAAGCTCATTTTCATTTCCTTTCTGTTTTTCAAGGCTGCTAGAGTTTGAGTTATTTTGTATTTGAGTTGAGGGCAGATTTGACTTTTCTGGTGGACTGAATTCTTTCTTGCTTTCCTTTTCTTGTTGGCTGATTTCATCTTTATTATAAAAGATAAAGGAATCCAAATCTGAATGAATAGAATAAAAATGAGTATTTTTGGGCATATCTATATTTCTCACCATGTATTTCATATGAGACTCCCTGTATAGTCTTCTGGTTTGGTTAAACACTGGGATGGTGGCATAGGACATGTCCATTTGAAGGTTCCCCTGCAGTTTGGCTCCCCATGATCTAGATAGAAGCATGCCATACTTTGGGGGAATGTGAGATACTACTATGTCCATAACTAGACCTTTAGCAGGAATTTGTGCCAAATTAACACACAAATCTTTGATTAGGCCTAAGCATTTGACCTTGATTGAATCAAAGGAATACCGGTCTTTATATGGTTTAGTAATTTCTAAGCCTAGGCTTTCCATTACTACTTTGGGCATAAGGTTGTGAGAAGCACCTGAGTCTAGCATGGCATTGTGCAATATTTTGTAATGTATATTCAGGATAACATAGAAGGGAGGGATAACTCCTTCTTGGTATTTTCCTTCAACTTCAAGACCAAACAATAATTCTATTTTATCATCTGTCAAGTTTAAAGTATCAGTGTCACTGCCTATATTCAAAGCTTTCAAAACTTGATTTTTATATACATCCTGAGTTACCAGTTCAACTAAGGGTATGGTGATTTTGATCTTGGAAATTTCCTCTTCAAGGCTTAAAGGAACTATTGTTCTTCATATATTTACATCTATTTTGTAATTTACAATTATTTCTGCAATTCTGACTTGTTGAATTTTATTTGGACTATTATTTGGGACAGTTTTATTAGGGCCACTAGCATAGGTACTAGGGCAGCTTTGTTCAAAACTTTGCTGGCTGTTTTTGTCTTTATTTAGATCAGTTTTCTTGGCCGTGGTGTTGGTGTTACTGGCTGTCTTCTTAGGCTAATTTTCTGAAGTTTTCCTAACAGCAGTACTAGTGTTTTTTTCATTGGGAATCTCTGGGCTTCCTTTGCTTCTAATATTATATTGTTTGTGTACCTCCATGATTTTATTTTCAAATCCCAATCTGTAATCTTCAGAATCCTCATGTTTTTTTTCAGTTTGTTTTGAGGAGAAGAATCCTTGTTCTTCTTTAGTGAGGAAAACATCTGCCTCACTGTCAGATCCTATCAGATTTACATGACTTTCTTCCAACCTTTCAGTTTCCCTTTCCTCTTCTTGATCTACATAATTTTGTTGGAAGGGAGGCCTAATTTGTTAGTCATTATCTCTTTGCCTATATTGATTAGGATCTCTTCTAGGATTTATATTTCTATTTCTGTGTTGGGGATTGGTTTGATTCTCTCTAGGAGGCACTCTATCATTTAGATTTATCTTTTCAAGCATTATCTCCATTACCTTCACTAAGTTATCAATTTTAGTATCTAATGATGGGGTTGATGCCATTGTTTCATCCCTATATGTAACTCTTTTTTCTTATTTCAATCTAGCTCTTTTCTCAATCAGATTTGCTTCCACACTTAAGGCTCCCCTCTGCATATCTTCTAAAGTCAAGGGGTCTCTTTCTCTTAGCTGGTAGGCCATTTCTGGATCAAAGCCTACTGGAAATTTAGCTAAGGCTAGGCCTAGTGGAGGCTTCATGTTTGGGGGAAGTGCATTATACACACTATTGAATCTAGTGCAATAATCTTGGACACTTTCCCCAGTATTTCTCTTGAGGTTATTATAGTCTGACAATATTTGGAGAGGATTCTTTTTAATTTCCCATTTATTTTTGAATGTTTGATATAAATAAGGGAGATCATTTATGTTGTGAGGAGTTAAGCCTTTGAACCATTTTTTGGCTTCTCCTCCTAAACTTTGAGCAAAAATTCTCATCTTAATGTCTCTTCTTCTATTTCCATATAATAAAAAGCATCATCCATCTTGTCTACATGCTGCTGAGCAGTAGTAGGTTCATTTCCAGTGAAATGGGAAATTTTGGATTGGTAATCATTGGGTAAGGGAACCAGAGGTTGTGGTAACACTAGTGGAGCATACCATGCTGCCATGATTGGAAATAATGGGGGATTTACAAGAGGTGGATTTACAAGAGCGAAAGTGGGTTGACCTGGAGTGTTTTGAATAGTGTATGTGTCTATAGGAGTGGAAGAAACACTTGGGCCAGCAAACTGATGATGAGCAGATTTGTTATGGAAGGAGTTGAAATGATGAAGAAGCTGAGAATCAGGTGGAGAAGAAGGTGAGGCTTCTCTGTTGAAGCTTTGTTGCAAATATGTGGTTTCAAAGTCAGCTTGAGTTAAATCACTTTGAGACTTATTTCTAGATAGGTTCTTTGTGTGAGGTAAGTCAAAGAGAGGATCTTTCAAGACTATGAGATTTTCAGGGACAGATCTTGTTCTTGGGATGGTCCTATCAGTAGTTGATTTTCCAGATCTAGAATTTTTCCACAAGATCCTCTCTGGATTGTCAACTATGGTAGGAGGGTCAGGGTCTAGATGGGATCTAGTATTGACCCTTTGTGAAGCCAGATTTTAGTTTCCAAAATTTAGAGAGGCTGGGGTTTTTTAGGATTGTTTTTTAAGATTTTTCCTCTCACAGTGATTTCTATAACAGGGGACTATGTTTCTAAACTTCCTCAAGGCTGGTTAACACAGTCCTAAGGAAATCTAGAGATCTAGAGGAGTAATAGACCTACTGGTGCCAGCGGAGTCACCAGGTGGAAAGTTTTAGCTTTTCTGAAGGTAAAATGTTTTATGGTCCACCACCAATGATTTATTTGAAAACCAATCTGAAATGTTTTGGGTTTTCTGAGTTTTTTGTAGTTCTATGGTTGTGAGAGTGTCCTATACCTGATTTCATCACTTAGCTAAGGTGGTGAAACAAACAGATTCTACTCTATGTCTTATCAGCTAATTTTCTGAGATAATTGAAAGACTAATGAGTCTATAAGGGCTTGCTAGGCAACTATGAACTCAGATGTCCAACAGCGATCGCCACTATGTTGTGGTGGCGATGAGGTGGTAGATTCACTAGATGTTCTTTGATTTACTGAGGGTATAATGAGTTTTTAAGAGGTATTTATGTGACTATATACTCAGAGGTCCCACCGTGATCGCCATTATGTTGTAGTGGCGATCAGGTGGCAAATTCGCTGGATATTCTTTGATTTACTGAGGGTCTAAAGAGTTTTAAGAGGTATTCATGCATTTATGTACTCATAAGTCCCACCGTGAACGCCATTATGTTGTGGTCCTGTGATTTGGCATATTGGCATACCAAGTGACAAGGAAACATCAAAATTAGTCTTTAGAGCACTAGGACCTAGCCTTCCTAGTCTCAGAGAGGGATCTCTCAATTATTTTCAAAGATGTGAGCTTGTTTGCTTTTAAGGGTTGATTTTAGGCTAGTTATGAAGCATGGATTTGTTTGATTGTTTGGTTGGACATGATGATCTAGGAAACATAGATAGAAAAGGGAAATATCTAATTCATTGGGCAATGGAGTCAAGTGCAAGTTATAACAAGTTTGTAAATGGATCAGGGATATCAAAGGGAAAATCTAACTTGGCTAGTGGATCTACAAAGTCTTTTAGGTGAAATGAAATGGACATCAAAGGTTTAGAATGAAAAGTAGAACTAAGGGCAATTAAGAATCCTTAATTATATGTACTTCTCAACAAAGGGACTTAACACATTATCTGAACATGAAGAGGCATTCCATAGATAGGGCTAACCATAAATTCTAGAAACCACACTTCAACAAATAATAATTCCAAGACAAACTTCTCCAATGAAATATAGAAGGCGAGAAACTCATTTAACTTCTATTGATTTCACCTTCAAGGATAAGAAAACATTCAAGATTCACAAATAACTGCATTCATAGAAGAGGGAACTCCTAGACATCTTTGATTACAGCTATAAATACCTTCAAAACAATTATTTGAGCAAGTACAAAGGGTATTATCGGAACAAAACCTCTTTGGCAGACTTTGGACAATGGTACTTTGAAGGGAGACTTCAAAAATAGTTTTTAAGTGGCAAAAAGTAAGCAGGGAAAACCATAAATCATTCTTGAGGCCAACTGTATTGAACTATTTAAGAAGTAAACAAGCATAAGGGTTCTAGAGAGTAATTAAGAATTCTCTAGAATATCTTAGCAGAAGAAAACATAAAGACAGTGAAGAGTAAACAGAACTAAGGTGCTTTCAAAAGACCTTTCTTAGCCTAAACGTTTTACTCTATTGTAACAGATAATGGTGAAACATGATGAAACAGGAAATAACAATAACAGATTTAGAGTACTTCACCAACATCCAAGCTCAAGGATCCAATGACAGAGCTTTCTCCATCAACAAATAGGTCAAAACATCCACAAGTTCCAGAACATCAATTTTCTTTCAACTTCTGCAGAACTATGTATTACTTCAAAGAGTCGCCAAATGCCAACAATACAATGAGTTCAAATGCATTATTTATGCTGCGAATGAGGAGGTGGAGCTGATCTAGGGTTCAAGTGTTATTAATTACAAAGTAAATGCATTCCTAGCCTTGAAAACCATGCAAGGCATAAGGTAGGAACATGTGTACAGCTACTTCTCTGTTTAATAACTCTGTCTTAACTTTCTAAGGAAATATAGGTGAAAAGTCTGACTTTGCAGCCTATTTATATCTTTTACAATAACTGCCTGACAACTTAAAATATCTTCTATCTATGTAATAACTGCCAATTTGTCTTTGTAGGTAGAAAGAAGGCTACAGGTGGCCTTTTAGTTATTCTGAGTGAATAACTGCTGCCTTGATTCATTCGAGGCCTTCTTAACCCAAGTATCCTTAAATTTATTATTTAAACTCTACTCAAGGCCTGATTCTACTTTTAGTCTTCATAATTCGTCGTGATGTCTTTATCTCCTTTCTGATTGATCCGAGCCTTTATTTGTTTATCTTTATTCTCTTTGCTCCTTAAATCTTCACTTTTTGCTGTATTTCTTAATGTACAAATGGCTTTGCGTGCTGGAGGGTTTTGAATAAATGATCAATGCTCATGACACATTGACTAGACTTGGAGATAAAACCCTTTTTTCCCTTTGTGCATTTAGTTTTTTCCTTTGAGGATCATCACCCTCGGCCTTTTTCCACTGGAATTTTTTGGTTGTGGGAGGCCTGCATATTAATCCACCATGAAACCTGCAAATAAAAAATCAAACCTTTATATAATCCTGCGCTTTGGATAAACTGCTAACAAAGGCCATGCTGAGGGCGGAGAAGCTACGTGAAGACAGGGGAATATGCGGGAGGAGGTTCCATGGTGGAATCATGAAGAAAAATGAGAAATTTGAATAAATGGCGCGAAAAATGAAAAGCGGTTTTGAAAAAAACCATAAGCGTTTTTCGTGCATGATCCTAGTGGTAAGTGGTATTGCCGCAAACGAACGCGATATGGTTCGGAGGGTGACGCGTGTCTCCCCGAATACCATTTTTTCGCGTTGAAGTTTAACGATGGAAGGGTTTAGGAAAATCGGGCGCGAAAAGAATTTTAGGCCATCCAATCTGGGCAATCCAGATCAATGGCTATTAATCAGCGCGAAATTTGAAGAGTTTTGCGGTCGGATTGGCGGTGGGACCAGATGCGGGTGTCAGCAATCCTGTCGTGTAGCGGGTTGTTTTATCGGTGGGGTGGAAAGGTGGAGATGTATGGGAGCTGACTGCCGTTAGATCGATGAGATCGACAGCTAAGATTTCGCCCGGAAAAAACATAGTGCGAAAGGGTGAAATAACGGAGGAAAGGGGGTTAAAAATAAAGCGCCGGGGGTATGGTCCTGTGAGGACTAAAATGGGACCGGGGTTTGAGAATAAAAGAGCCTTAGGCTTTGGCCAATGGTCGCGGGTGTGGTTTTATGAGGAGAAAAGGGGTTAAGGGCTTAAGGCCTTTTTTTTATGAATATTCGGAAAGGGCCTAAATAAGTGGGGTTTTTGGGCATTTTTTAGAAGTTCCGATAGGTTTTAAATAAGTGGATTCAAACCATTACAAAGGGATTTATAAGGTTCAAAGAGGTTTTCTTAGGAAATAAAGGGTGGAGAAGGGAAAATAAAGGTTTGTTTAGAGGAATTTGCAGCTTGTTAGGATAGGTGAATAATGTGTGAGATGGAGGGATTTTGGAGGTGAGATGATGGAGAAAATTGCTTAGAAACAGTTTTCTTTGTAACAGCAGGGCTAATTTTTTAGAAGGCATAGATGAAGATTTTGGTGAACTGATAGACTTAAGATGATTAAGGTAGTGAGATTTCTAGAACTCACAGTATTTTTGCAAATATTGTTTCTAGAAATCTGAGATTTTCAACCTAGTCATCTTTGGATAAAGTCAAAATTATGGATGACTAACAGTATAGAGCCTAGTATGTTTTCTTGACTTGTGGTCCCAGTTGACTAAGTAGACCAGCCCCTCTAGTACATACCATTATCATCCAGTATATGGGAATTGCTTCAATGACAAATTTTTAAAATGTAACCCATAAATAACCATTAGTTTCGCCATATTTATGTTACTCGATAACCTCCAAATGAATCCCTAAATATTTCATACTATCATTAAATTATTTTAATTGAATGGAAATATGGTATAGATAGAATCTAAATACTTTCCCCTAACTTGTATAGTTATATTTGATTTTTTATAGTTTATTTAAATACATTTTGATAAGTAGAATTTGTGTAGGACCCAATCTAAAAACTTTCCCTGCCTTGTAATGTCATTTTAAAATAGTAATATATCATGAACAAATAGAACATGGGTGATTGAGATGTCCATGACATTTTTAATTCCCTAAATTTGTCTTTATTTATTGAGATTAAGAATCATGCTTCATCCCTCTACAATCAACAAAATAATAAGGTTGAGAGATTACTTTTAATTATTTTTAGCTTAGGTGGTTGGGAGAAATTCCATTATCCTACACACCTCGGTTCAATTACCGCATGTGGCATGTTGAATTCATAATGAGTATTTATAGTAATAGCTTTGAAAATTGTTTCCCAAGCAATCCATCTAGGACTAAAACATGTATATTTCTCATATGAAATATATAATATATTTCTTGTGGAAGAAAAAGGTTGAGAAATGACATCCTTATCTAAGAAATTAGATAATGTTTAAGGCTTTTAAAGTAGTCATATAATTATAATAACAAAATAAGAAACAATATTGTAACATTCTTGTATCTAGTTAACTACTAAGCTACTGACACCAATGTGAATTATGATTAACCTCAAATATTTCAAGCTCGCCCTATCGTAAGCCTTTGAAATATCTTGTTTGGTTATAAAATCAAGAATTATTCTATTCTTTATTATGAATAACATCTCTTAAGTAACATGTATAGGTTTAAGGATTGATTTCTTATCTAGAAAACAAAAATTATTACGACTAATGTACATTGATAAAATTGGCTTTACCATTCATACAATATTGTATAAATATATTAGTATTTAAGTCTTAATAGTTAGGGGTTTGACTCATTTTAGGATATTTCACATGAAAGTTAAGGTGCCTTGAATCTTTGATGTTTTGTTAGATTCATTCACTATTGAATGGTGTCTTTCCAAATTATTTCAAGGAATATTTTGAAGAACTAAATGGCCAACCATTTGTTCTAATAACCTTATCCTATTGGAATGAATATAATACAATATTACATTGTTCTTCCTCCATAGGGACCATTATATCCTATTTTTTTCTTTCCTGCCTAATCTCTTGAAGTGGGTAAAAGTGACCATAATATCAACAATGTAATTAATTTATTATACATCCTCATTTCATTATTTTCCTGGAAATATCTTGAAGTGAGTAAGGATGATCATGATGTCAATAATGTAATTTCTTTATTATAGATCACACTCTAATGATTCATTACCACGTTTGTAATCTTTTCTAGATTTACATGACTAGATCTAGTTATATCTTTTATTTGCACATATAATATTTCAACATTTAATTTTCCATGTATCAATTGGAAAGAAATGTGTATTTTAATTACCCTATTTTAGCTATACAACCCTATATTTTATCTTCACAAATATTCCTCCAATATCAATATATTATTCCTTTACCTCTCTACATTTTCAATCTATTAACAAGAAAAAAAATTTCTCACAAAATAAGAGATCATCACCGGATCAAGGCCCTAATTACGTGTATACATTT
Organism: Pinus albicaulis; assembly: GCA_034641835.2. Classification (NCBI taxonomy): domain Eukaryota; kingdom Viridiplantae; phylum Streptophyta; class Pinopsida; order Pinales; family Pinaceae; genus Pinus; species Pinus albicaulis. The sequence continues at coordinate 420,022,293 of CM076574.1, read as the reverse complement.
TTGGTGTGGTGTTTTCCACCAATATGTGGGTTTCGTTGCCATCAAATGATTTTGAAATCAAATATAAATTCATTGTGATTAAATCACTAATCTAATCCTAAATTTAATTTGGCATAACCAAATGAGACCTAGCTAATATTATGTCTATTTATCTATCCACATCAGAAGCAAGAAAAATCTAAATATTAGATACAAAACTAATTACCAAGAAAATAAGTAATCATAATATTAATAATTATTTGACTTGGGTATATTTCATAACTTATAAGTAATCAACCCATACATTTATATATCTATACATAGTCAATAAAAGATAAATGACAACTCATACTGGAAAATGAAAATAGTTTCATATATTTGAATTTGGATTAACAAAGAAATTAAAGCGAGTAAGAGAATCATTTTATCACAAAAATTGTGAATATCCTTCATTTATCATCAAGCTTACAATCCTTAATTAAATTTTGATAATAATATATAAAACATAGTTCCATAGCCTCCAAACAAGTGAAACATGATTATTTGAATTCAGTTTAATAGCAGTATCAAAGCCTCCCTTCCTTTCCCGACTTCCCCTCATTCGTTTCTCCAAAAAAATATGTTTTTTTAATATTCATAAGGGGTTCTTTCCTTTATTATTTATTATTATTTTCTAATTTCTATTTTTTCAAAATGGCATACAATATTGTTTTAAGATCATTTTCTCTTTAGTTCAGCCCTTTTCTAGCCCTTTTCTAATTTTGATATCCTTTGTTCAAAACTCTTAAAAAAAATTACATTTCATAGTAATTCTATTATTACCTTCTTCATACTTATTAAAAATAGAAAACAAATTAGCTAAAAATAGGCATATAATGATTAACAAAATATCTTAATTTAACTCCTAGTAAACTAACGTTGATAAATATGAATCAAGAAAATGCATGAATATTTATTATTTACCCTTCAATTTTTTAATGGCCCAAAAATATGAGTCAACCACTTTATTTTCAAATGCATATTTAAAAAAGAAAAACAAAATCAATAGTAATTGAATCTTTTAATTTAACTATTAATAAGACAAGTAATTAAATCTTTTAATTTAACTATTAATAAGACAAGTAGAATTTGGGTGAACTATGAAAAATATTAACAAATATTTTTTAAAAACCCTTCATCTCTTAATTGTTGCACAAGTGTCAGTTGATAATTTATTTTGATAGAAATTTTCATCCTTTGATGTCAATAGTTTTCACACTTGTTTCTACCAATTCATCCTAAAATGATGGAATCTCATTAACAAACATTAATTAGGCTTGATTCATAAACTCTTTATCATTATTTTCTCCAATCTCATCTTCACATGCACTTTTCATGTCTTCAATATGTGGATCCATGTGTTCACATGCACTTTTCATGTCTTCAATATGTGGATCCATGTGTTCAATATCAAATTTTTCGAGAACAACAACAATTTCATTGGTACCCCAAAAAATTTGTGCTTTTCCCACTAGAATTTCTTGGTCAAATTTGGTGCCCTCTTTTTATTATAATTTCATTGTGTCATTCTTTGTGATCTGGTCAATATTCTTAACAACAATTTTGTGTTTCCTTTTACTAATTTTTTTTACAAGCACCCTTTGATCCTAATTGTTTAGATTACCAATGATATAAGTAAGATCAAATATGGAGTGCACAAATTTTTCGGCATATAAACTTGAATTTGATGAAACCAAAGAATTTCCTCTACTCCAATTGTTGTATTGATGATGTCAATCAATTTGATTATGAAAGGGATAAAGTATAAGGTAGATAAAACCCTAAGAAATGCTAACTATTTAGCCACCATAGATTGAAATTCCCCTCCTAGTGTCATGCATGTCATTTGTTAAGAGAACACAATTTTCACAAATAAATTTCTAATCCATATTGCCATGAAGATCTAGCTAGTGGGGAAAAATGAGAATATAATTTGGCCACCAAAAATAGAAGTATGTGGTTTTCTCTATGTAGATTCTCACTGACAAAATAACAAACTACTCCATAAAATTTTCAAAGTTGAAATCAATTGAACAATTTCTCCATCTTTAGAAGCATTAAAATTTAATACTGATAGAAGGAAAAGATGATGAATCAAAATCCATGATAATCACTTGCACCTCATCATTTTCATTCATGAGGGATTGTATTGTTCTTGGTATTGGAAATGTCAAAACATTGACAACTCCTTCCAACATCTTTATGTTTTTTCCCATTAGAGTATTCAATATTGATTATCATGAATGCAACAAATAGTTGTCATATTTATCCTCCTAACCTATTCTACATCAATATCCTTCATAAGGTAGTCATGTACAAGCTCCATAATGTTTCCCAAACTAACTTGTGTGGCTTCCCAAGTTGGGAAAAACCATTCTTTTAAGATTCCACATTTGTTGATTTTGTGTTTTGTGATCTTCATATCTATCCAAAGATGTATGCATCATTTTTTTTTATTGTTGTAATTAACAAACTAAATATCTATTCTTACTATTCCAATCAATCTTCATGCCACTCTTCCTTGTTTAGGATGTTAAGATTCATATCACATTAATATGTTACATCTAATTATTTTAAATAACTATAATTGAATATATATATATATATATATATATATATATATATATATATATATATATATATAATCAAAATTGCATTTAATTATTTAAAATAGCTATAATTGAAGTCAGTCAAATTTTATAATTTTATCATATTTATAGTATAGGAAAAAAATAAAAATTCATTGAAGATAATAATTAAGTTAATTTTTTGATGAAATAATTTGAGTCTATTTTGTGAAACCAATCAATTACATAATTCTAGTATACCAAAGTGAATTTGTTGTCATCATTAAACACGTAGAAAGCATGAAAACATACATGTAAAAACCCGCCCATAACTAATAAGTAATCATGGGAAAAAGGATCCCAAACATAGTCCTCAAACGGAAATTATTTATACGATTGAATTTATTAACCTTCGGAATCAATAAAACTAGGATTTGGTCAATAACATAATCAAATTTATTTAAAAAATAAAATGCACAAAGAATATTTTTCAATAAAAATGTGAGTTTTGTAAAAGATAATGCACCGCTCAAATTGAATTCTATCAGTTAACCTTCGTTGTTTTATACATAATAATTTTAGCGCTGAAATTCTAAAATTAAATTGAAATTGAATATCCATAGTTATATTATTCAAATTTTTCAATGTGAGTTTTGTAAAAGATAATGCTATCGCTCAAATTGAATTCTATGAGTTAACCTTCTTTGTTTTATATATATATATAATAATTTTAACGCTGAAATTCTGAAATTAAATTGAAATTGAATATTAATAGTTATATTTTTGAATTTTTGAATTTTTCAAAATGTTTGAATGGTATAATTAGCAATTGCATCTAGAAGTGCAAAAGGAAATGTGAAAGGTAATAATCAAGTAAAAAAGGCTTGTAAGTTTTGCAATCTGCAACTAGTCCTATCATACGACTGGGAACGTGAAAGGTAATAATAAAATAAAAAAGTTTTACAAGCTTGTGCAATCTACAGAAAGCCTTGTCATTTGTTCATGTAAGCCTTGCCAAGCCTTGCCATTTGCTCATGTGATCGTACTATTTTTCCCCCTTTGAATGAGGGGAACATGCTCTCTTTCATTTTTTTTGGAATTGAAGGATAAAAAATAGGAAATCAAACAAAATTTGAAAACCACTCTATTTTTTAAATGACTTTTCAATCTTTATCAATAACCATTAAATAATATTAAATAATGATTCTACGTAACTGAGAGAAAATACTATGAAATATAAAACTAGCAATTGCACTGGGAGGTGCAAGGGAACGTCGAAAGGAGGCAATAACATTATTTGAGCTCGCATTAGTGAGGCTAATTGACCTATTTGAGTAGAAGGATACAGAAATGGTTGTCAATCCCTCTCAAGCCTCTAGAAATGGAATTGATATTGGTTGCCACAAATTGAAGCTTTTGTTGATTAACGTCACTAAATTTTGAGGCATGATAAACCAAGATACCGAATATTAGTGCTACAAATTTAAATTGGGGATTATTGTTAATATAAAGAAAATCAATTGCTCGATTTTGATAAACCAACACTAATCTCTGCAGATAAGGTTGCTTTAGGACTGTCCAGGGGATATGAAACTCGGCATGTAGAGTAATGTCATTATGCAAAAATTCAACGCATGCCATGTTCATTGGACAAATAAAATATGGAACACTACACAATTAGAAAATGGCATTGCAATAGCAAATCAACAAAAGGTCAACACATGCGAGGACATGTGGGTGACACTGTTCAAGATTATGTCAGTGACGACGAATTGGAATAGTGTCCTGAACGTAAACCCAAAATTTTTCCATTTCCTTTTAAGAAACCAACACAAATTATGCAACACCTATACAATTGGGTAGGGATAGAATAATATGAAAGAAATATTAAGGGGAACTCTGAATTTTCATATACACTATTCAAATAAGGAGATACTTCAAAAAAATAAATTTTGAAAGCAATAACAAGAAAGCCATTTAAAAACTGTCAAATTTGGAATTTTAGAAAGAATGCCCTCAATTGAAAAGTCAGATATAATCCATCTACAACTTTCGACTTCCAATATAACAAAAAAAAATATATGAAGCATATCCAAATTTAAATATATTTAAATATGTATCAAGTGGGAAACTTAAAACAACTCAAAACTTGGTCTGTAACCTAAATTTTTTTCACAAAACCGTTATCTCGTAGGAATAATGTGATTGTAACAGGATACACAATCCTGTTTCCTGTTCGAACAGGAGTTGTCAGAGGTCGATTGAGACATCTAGCAGCAATCTTAGGGCTCAAGAAAACCAATTTGAACAGCAGCAGAACGAGCTGTTTACAGAGAAAAGCGCAATAGAATCATACGAACCAAGGTTGAAAGATGCACAATTAGAAGTTGAGAATGAGAGGGAAAAGCTCAGGCTTGCAGAGCAACAGCAAAAGAGGCTTGAATATGATTTGTTTTGTGAAAGGAAAACTGTGGATGAACTGAAGGCTGAGTTGCAAAGCGACAAAACCCATTTGCAGCAGACTATTATGGATGTTCTTAATTCTACCCACATCTATATGGAAGAATCGCATAAAGAAATGTCTCAGTTAAAAGCCCTTTTGGGGTCTGAGGAAGATAAGCTTGTCAAAGCAACCCATTTGCTGGAGGAAAAGAAAGAGAAGATGAACATGATGCAACTTGACTTGGACAATAACGAGATGAAACTCTCTCAAGCTAACTTGTTAATGAAACTTTGAATCATAGAAGAAAGGCTATCTACGATACTCCAGGTAGCTGTCCCTCGTACCATTTGATTGTCATCTCTTAACGTTATAACATTTTACGATGAATACTTTTCGGCACTATTTAGAATGGATTTAAGTTTATTTAATTTCATGTGCAGGTGTTAAATTTGAAGGAAACCCCTATGTTGTTTCCTCTTCTTCCATGTACAGCCAATGGCTTGTGTGAGCATTTCAGTTCAGAGTATACCTTGAAGTCTTTATACTCATTTTATTTGTGAATGTACTCGATTTTCAACGATTCAGTTCTGTTTAAAAAGGATGTTACTCATTGGTATAAAAGATTCATATAAAGTTCTGGGTTTTTATTTTTATTCATTTTGCATGTCATTACTCCACTTATTCTTTCAAATCCCTGTTATGGTTTTTTTACATGAATTACAGTCGCCACTGATAATCCGATAATGTGCTTACCGAGATTCACAAAACCCCAAAATTTTATGAATTTATATTCTCTCAAATAATGTTTATCTATTATCAAGGATTGATTTCGATTTTTATCCTATAATAGCATGGCACTTTTCTTTCCAGCACATCATATATTTGTATACTTGCTGTCTACGTTTCTGTTCGATTATTCAATTATCGATAACTGATACATATATCCAATTTGTAATAACTTACAGAAACTATAATTTGAATTTACGCATTAGTTTTCCTTATAGTTAGAACATGTGAATCGTTTTGTGCTATATGAGGGGTAAAAACTGGATTGTGATTTAACAGAAGAAAAGCCAAAGCTGAACAGATAATCATAAATGCTAAGTAGAAATATGATCACCTAAGGTGGAAAGCCTATAGCTATTAATATCTCGATTCTTTTCACGTTCAAACTATCTATATTGTATACTAAAGAAGCAACCTGACGCCATGCCACAAACTGGCCATTCAAATGGCCTGCACATCCTTGAGACTGATGGAATCCTCATATATGAAGAAGACAATGAGACCTTGATGTGAAATTCCCGTATTTTCTTTGCATGTGCTTGATGTTATGTCCGGGTGGTCGAATTGAGTGTGCTGATTTTGATTTGCAGAAGGCCGAATAGGATGAGCAAACCCATTATCATACGTTGTTTGCCCATAGAACCTTTAAGTTTGTCTGAGGCGGTAAACCTTGCTCGTCTGGTTGATCATCAAGACAAGATGGAGAATCTGATCAAGTAACCTCTTTAAATAGAAAGTATAGCTCCTACTTGCCATTTGTAAAATAACAGCTAGGTTGCCTCAAATAATAAAATTTATTTTATTTTATTTTAAAAAGAGTAAACCAAATGATCAAAGTTTATAATTTGAATTTTAAATATTTATATTTATTTTAATAAAAATAATAATTTTTAATTTAATATTATTAAATTGTAATTTATGTAATTTTATTTTTATTTCATTTTATTTATTTATTTGTTTATTTGTTTATTTATTAATCTTTATTTTATTTTATTTCTATTTATTTATTTATTTTATTTTTATTTTTTAATTAAGAATTTTTTTTATCTATTTTATTTTTAATTTTAATTTTATCTTTATTTTATCTTTATTTCTATTTATTTATTTATTTGTATTTTTATTTTTTAATCTTTTCTTATCATAGCATTTAATTATTAAAAATAAAATAAATATATAAATTCAAACTTTAAATATTATTTAATTCTTTTTAACATTTAATTTATTCGATAATAATAAAAACAAATGAATATCCTTTGAATAATGCGCCGAGACTATCTCTCTCTATTATAAAGTACTCGAATATTAATAGAAATCCTCCTCTTGTAAACTGTATTAAAAGGCAATATCCCGATGCTCATAGCTTAACACGCACTTATATTTTAATGCTCATCCTCTCATTATATTTTGATGTTTGAACTTCTTAGACCATAACCCCAAGCAATAACAAGTATACGCCCTCCCAAAAGGCTCACGACGGACTTTAGTTTAATAAGCATTGACCAAACCTTAAAGTTAAAACCCCAAGTCTTATCATGTCATTAGATCATTAATATGGGATCATTGCATACCTTAATTTTAATACCGCGGACATCAATCGACGATACCATAGACACTTCCACATATTCATTAAAACACAATTATGCATGAATGTCCGCTATATATATATATCCCGACCTAACTATAAGGCCAGCGCCAATATAACGTTCGGGCCCACCTATTAACAATCCTCTCGCATCTGATGGCTGGAGGAGTATCGCGTTGATTGGGGCGATCCAACGAGTAGGGTGGACTTTCGCATTTTTTTGGATGCCCATTATGAAAGTTTGAGTTCCAATCACATGGACTTAAGGTAAGATTTGTCAATCTCAACTTGATTTCCCTCATTTATTTCTCTTGGAAAGCTTTAAAGCACTCATTGTGGAAGTTTGTATACCAATCACATGGACCCAAGGTAGGTTTTGTCAATCTCAAATTGAATACCCTTATTAATTTGTATGTTGGAAAACTTTAAAGCACCTATTATGAAAGTGTATGTAGGTGAATTGTCAATATCAAGATTAACCAAATGGAATAATGACAAGGCTTTGACATCCCAGTGAAATTCCACCTCACAATTCTCCCTCTTAGAGAGAGAACAATGCTCTTAAGAATGATCAATTAAAATGATTAAATTAGGACATCATTGTTAGATGTAAGATACTATTAAAATAATTTTCATGTCATTTGATGTATGTTGTGTGTAGATAAATATCATGAAATTAGAGCTAGCTATAACTAGGAAGCATATGATTACAATAGAGGTAACTTTAGTAATGATTGCAAGGGATACTTGCTTTCTTGTTGATATTACCTAGACCAAAATTATCTTTTGTATTCTTAATATGTAAAGAAACAAGTCATTAGCCTAAGATTTAAAGACCTATGGTAAGTGCCAAAAATCCTTTTTTACATATCATCATCGTTTTATTTCATGTAGCATGATTTTTTTTTAATAACAATAATATTTTTCTCACATTCACAAATAATCATTAACAACTATATTATAGTAAATTTTTCTAACTTCAAATGAAAATTATTAAACTGTATATATTTTACCAATTTTATTAATGTAGTTTAACTAAATAACATTTTGACCTTTTTCTTGACTAAAAATCCATTGATAATTAGTTTACTTTCTGAATACAGAAATAAATTCTAACATTATGAAATGATTGAAGTATATAAACTTAACCACTTAAAATACAATTTTTTAAATTTCTTTTCTAATTGTAATAGAAAAAAAACACTTATTAAACTATTACACACTAACTTCCAAATCATACATCTTTATGATTAAAGGTGAGATTAGTTATAATTTGTAAATCTAAACCCCACAATATATTTTGACTTACATCACTTTTGAAAAACACTGCCACACAAACGTAGAAGTGTCACATGTAAAGGTTCTTTTACACCAACGCTTAGGTTGTGCCAGAAAACGAATCGGAAACCGCCACGCCTATTGAGAAAGACCCTATTCCGGCCGCGCCGCGGTGGACTTCATGCATGGTTCGGCTTTGCATGAGGCCCAAGTGCCTTTGGCTCTTTTAACCAAACAGTAAACACGTCAACAACGAACTCTTGGACACCATTTCGTTTCTTTGCAAACTGTAATGCTCCTTCAGTGTACTCGAGATTACTTTCTCCTTGCAGCTTAAACCTCATTCAATACTTCATTATTTTTTATTCTCTTTAAGGATTGAGCCTGCGGGAACTCAGACGCTTATTTCAGGCGAAGGGTGGGATCTGCAAAGTCACTGCCACAATCTCAGAATTCAATAAGCCCGCAGGCGTGGAGAATTGGTTTAATTGAAGTCAGAATGGGGAAAGGTGAAGGAATTTCGGAGCATTACGGCTCGGGTTCGAGTCCCCGGTACGTTCAGATGCAGAGCGAGCCAACGCCCTCTGCCTCGGATCTCCACCGGCACGAAGGCGAGCGGATTTTTGAGGAATTGCCCCGGGCAACCGTAGTCGAAGTGTCGAGGGCGGACTTGAACGATCTCAGCCATATTCAGCTTATTTATACTATCGAAATTGAGTATAAGCAGGTGCGGATCTCCTGTTTCTTCTTGGAATGTGCATTTAATATTATTTTGTGGATCTTGCATTTCCTTTTACCTGAAGTACGGCACAATATGGAAGCATTTGTAGTTTTGTTAACAGTGCTTAGATTTCCCGAGGCGCTATAATTGGAGGCGACTACGGGGAAAATTGAACCTGAGATCTGTTTCTTCTTTAAAGATGCATTTAATTTTGTTTTTATGTTTAATTTCACCTAGAATGCTGCACAATCTGCGAGCTTTCGGAAACTTCTTGTATTTCAAGCTTCGAAGCAGTGCGTTGAGCGCTCTTGGAGCTATGATTTTAAGCGACTCCGGTCAAAATTGAAGAAGCATTACAACACTGAAGCTCGATTGGTGGATTTTCTGAATAAGGTCCATCATATTTGCTATTCTTCATTCTATTTATTTATGTTTGTGTTTCTATGCCATTTGAACTTTATCCCTATTGCTAACAATTTGTCTTTCAAACTGCTGTAGCTTCTCAAATGGAGTAACCACAAGGCTCGACATAGAAAAAGAACTGTTTCTAAGCAGAGGCGCCAGACATCATTGTTATCCCAGTCCGACAATGTTAGGCTAACCAACGTTGCCAACGAGGAGCAAAGCTTAGAACAGAATGCAGCTAGAATGCTATCATCTCGCTTTAGTTCGCAGTGTGGAAACTTCGGTCTGAATGGTTCAAGTACGGCTCAACAGACCACAGAACCGGGCGATTCCTCGCTTCCTCTCAATTCGCAAGTACATTCTACGAACGATCCTAAGAAGACTGAAATAACTACCCCAAAGCAGAATACTTCAAGAGCGCTTCGGCCAAGAAAGCGGAGACAGAAAGCCAGTGGCACAAGGCATTACAAGGAAATTTGTTTCAGTGAAACAGACGCCTTCAAGATATTGGACAGGAGAATCAAGGTTTTCTGGCCACTTGATAATAAGTGGTATTATGGTTCAGTCAAGAGTTATGATCCAACAAACAAGTTGCATTATGTTCGTTATGATGACCGTGATGAAGAGTGGCTTTCACTTAAAGAACAGAAATTCAAGCTTCAGCTGCTTCCTGGTGAGAATGCGGGCAAATTCAAAATGTCCGAAAATTCTGGCCGTGGAAAAGTTGGAAGGTTTACAAATGGTACTCATGCAGTGCCTGGAACATCCCATCCTGAAGAATTAAATAATGAAATTCACTCGTCTACCGTTGATAATGATGCGTTTACATGCAGAACTGAAAATAGATCCTTTAAGAAGCATGATTCTGCAGTATTGGATGCTCCTTGTATGCCTTCCAGGAATGGTGGGGAAGGCAGTGGCCGTAAAGATGACAATAGCTTCTTACCACCCAAGGATAATAATTCCATTTTTGAAAGGCTAAATTTTCACAACGTTTCTGATAAAAGAAAGTCTGGAAATGTCTATGTTAGAAGACGGTACCGCAAAACAGGTTCTGGCTTAAAGGCTACAGATGAGAGTGTTGTCAAGACAGGTGAAGGGAAGGTGAATGCTTTTCAGAAGTTGATCGAAACTCCCATTAAAAAGCTTGAACAGGGTTTCTGTGATGGAAAGGATGTGGGCCAGTCATTGTTTAGTAACAATAGCAAGCATACAAACATTTTGAGTCCTAAAAATATTGCTACCTGAAAGAACCCCCACATCTATTGAAGGTCAGGAATGCTATAGATGGTCTGAAGATAATATGGTGTCAGAAATCATTGCCAATGAAAATAAGCTGGAACATTCACAGTTTGATAATGACCTGGTGATGCTTTCTAAACTTTCAGCAGGCCCTGGAAAATACTTGCTAAGCTATCAAGGATCTGAACTTGCCCTTCGGATAATTCATTCGTTAGAAGAATATCAGCCTCAGGGTGGTGTTGCGTTCATCAGCCACATGAGGCTCTTAAAGTACCTGATAATTTCTGGACATGGACTTCGTTGTTTTATTTCTTCCAAGGAACTTAATAGAAAGCACCCAATCTTATCTTTGTGCAACTTCTTGCCTCCATTGTATCCTGGATATGGGCTGCAACATGTTTTCTGTCATAATAATTTGATTCGAAAGCAGTGTGGAATGATCTTGCCTGTGTGGCCAATTGTCTGGTTGGATATTTTGGTGGTGGATAATTTCTCAGGTTCAAGCTTGTTTTCATTTGGGGGTTCTTTGTGGGAAGTTGTCAATGGTTTCAGCAAGATTATGATCTCAGTTTTGAATCCATTACAAAATAAATGTTCTTGCATGTTCTTAGGATCGATGAAGCTTGTTGATGTGCAAGTACCAGTTCCCTCAGTCATTGTTCAGATTTCATTCTCTCAAGGTTTCAGCAAGCCTCTTAGCTTTCTTTTTTACAACTTTCAGGTGATATCAAGAGCAAAGCTGAAGGATCTCAAGAGAACGCTAGAAGTTCTCTGCGTCCTCCAGAAAAAATCTCCTCTGCAAAGTCGAAATAATGCAAATCTATGCTTCTTTGGAAGCTGTAATGGTCAAATGTCTGGGCACATGGCTTTCAAGAATTCAGTTATGTTTGTGGAGGATTCTGGTATGACAGTTCCTCTGTTTCATCCAAGGGCAAATATTTTAAATGTAAGTAGTTAGAATTACATTGTTCTTATGGATTTTTAATTCTGCTGTTTTGTTTATTTATATTTGACGAGGCAGACAGGAGCTCATCTATTTATCTTTTTTGTTTTTGAAATTGCATATTAATGCATCTATATTCTCTTTCCAGGCTTTGCGAGAGAAGAGTTTTCATGATATGGATTATAGGTTTTCTTCTACAGCAGAGTCAAAAAAAAAAAAATATTTGCAGAAGTGAATCTTCTAATTGCAGAAGGAATGATTGTGGTGTTAATTTTGAGAGTGGTCTAGCCATTCCATCTTTCTTGCTGACTTTTGCAGCTGCACCTAGTTTTTTCCTTAGCTTGCATTTAAAGATGTTGTTAGGGAAACCCGTTGACTCCACTGGCTTTCAAAATCTTGGATCAGACTCATCTGACTTGGAAAATAGGGAGATGCTTGATCATTCAGATGTGGGTAATTGTGATGCATCCACTGCGGAAGTATTGTCAATGAAAACTGTTCAAACGGTTTTCAGTGGAGGCCATATTGCGGATTATGCAGGTGTCGGCAGCATTTTCAGAGCAAGAGGTCGAAGTTGCAGACGTGTTGTTTGGATTTCCAGAGTCGACCGCCTATGGAGTTCCCACAGAGCTGTTGAAGAGTGATGATCGCTTCCTGTGAAATCTTGGAGCAATCTTGCGGCAAAACGTCCCCTCTGCACTGGAGAAGGCTGTAAACCTTATCTTTCGCATTCTCCCCATAAGAAGTGGTATTAAACCCTGAACTTGGTGCATTCTTTACCAGATCGTCCAAAACTCTGTTCAAATTGCTCTCCGGCTGAAATAAGAACGCAGCCTTTAGCACGTCCGGTAATGCAAGCAGGCATTTGCGAACTCCTAACAGATGGTAACATCAACCGAATTGCTCAATTGGGAAGAAAGGAAGGCACGAATGTTCTGGAGGTAAGACGGAGACGCCTCTCCTTGGCACAACCTGGCAGTACTGCACGCAGATTTCCTGGACAGTGGACGATCAAGACTTTAACTCACCCGCATCCAATACTTTGCTGCCACATGTGAAGATTTAACTGGTAACTGGCTCCATGCGCGATGGAAAACATTGGCTGGGGGTTTTTGCTCACTCCAAGCCCACAAAGAAAAGTACTCCAAGCCCACAAAGAAAACGCCTCCGGCGTAATTAATGTTAATTTGAACGTCATAAATTAAAATTTTTGAACGTCATCCTGATAATTATCCCAAATTAAAAGACTCACAACTAAATGAATAAGTGTAAGTATATAGTAAATATTATTTCAAAATTAAATACAAAATAATTTATTTATTATATTATAATTATTTAAAAATATATATATTATATAAAAATATGGCCAGTAAACAACTACTTGACTCCAATATGACCAATATCTCATCAATTTTTGGACTTGGGAACGGTCCTAATATGATCGTTTGCTTATGTATTTTCAATTTGGAAATATCACCAATTATAGCTTGGGAAGAGTCCTAATATGATAGTTTTCTTATGTATTTTCAATTTGGAAATATCACCAAATTGAAAATATCACCAATATCACTCGATCTCGTACATCATTCACCATCTAAATTTGTTGGGGGACAGGGTAGCCCAAAAAATGGGCTTGAAGGGTTGGGCGATTCCACGATAATTTTAATGAATAGAACAAAATAAATAATTTTAACGAATAGAATGTCACAGGACGGGGAAATATTGTTGTAATATTGCTTGTCCTCTGGAACAAAATATTTCCTCCAGCTTCTGTTTTGAATCTTGAATTCACTCTATCTCCATACCAATAGAATATGTTAGCGCAATATTTCCTCCAGCTTCTGTTTTGAATCTTGAATTCACTCTATCTCCATACCAATAGAATATGTTAGCGCTCCCTGATATCTACTAGGCTGGAAAAAATAGTTTCTATCTTGAATCTTGAATTTGCTCCATCGATAGAATATGTTAGCACTCCCTCATATCTGCTAGGTTAGAAAAAATAGCTTCTATCTTGAATCTTGAATTCGCTCCATCTCCATACTAGATAGAATATGTTAGCACTCCTTGATATCTACTAGGCTGGAAAAAATAGACTTGAGAACGTAACCACTAACCACTTTTGGTCACTTAAAGAACTAGAGATTTGACAATTATAAATCCAGAGAGACTAGGTTTTCTTTAACTATTCCACTAACCACTTTTGGTCACTGAAAGAACTAGAGATTTGACAATTATAAACTATTCCACAAACCACTTTTGGTCCCTTAAAGAACTAGAGATTTGACAACTATAAACCCAGAGAGACCATGTTTGCTTTAACTATTTCATAATTTATTATTCTGTTGGGGTTTGGTAAAGATTTATCTAAAGAGAATGTTCTCTGTTTTCTGTAACTATTTCACAATTCATTTCATTCTGTTGGGAGTAGGTAAAGATTTATCTAAAGAGAATGTTTACATTTCAAAAACCCTACACAAATCATATCTTTGCTTAAACAAGCAGGCTTAAACAATATAACATCTCAGACATTTAGAAATTGCAGCATAGGGAACATGATAGAGTAAATACACATTTAAAATGAAATAGCACGAGAAATTCAGATACTGCAATCATAGGAAATAAAAATTTTAGAAGAAATTAAACATAGATATAAGCACCATCATTGCAACTGAACCAAGTTGTAACACCTAATTTGGAGCAATCCTAAATTGAATTGCAAATAGCCTCCACTTGAGCTTAAGCTTATGACGGAAAAATAGACAGACTTTTAGCGGAAGAGAGACAACATCAATTTTTTTTTAGGAGAATGAACAAATATTTACAGGAGAAAAACAAATTTGAGATCCCTTCTCATATGTCACGGGACACGGGACTAATAATATGGCGGGCATATTAGCATATCGAGATAGCCTAGGTGTGTAAGACCAGAAGCACATCTGCGGTGGGAATTTATATCCATGAAACTCGCCTGAAGGGAAGTAGAAGCACTTTGGGGTTAAACCGCTTATAATGGCATATTAACACGAAAGCAGAACAACTACCCATACTCAGGGAATTTTTGGATGTATTCCTAGAAGAATTACCAGGGTTTCCACCGGCTTCCATGAAAAGACTTCCCTGGGCCATAAATTGAAGGTTATCCCTTATACTCTCTGCATTCATATAAGTATTTATCTTGTAATATTTGGATGAATAATCCTTAATCTACAGCCTTTGAATGAACTTATACTCATCTAACCTTTTGGGAAGCTCTACTCAGTATAGTATTAAGCTAGGTTCGGTGAACTTATACTCATCTAACCTTTTGGGAAGCTCTACTCAGTACATCATTAAGCTAGGTTCGGTGGTGTAGGATTCAAGCTCTATAGTTTTGCGAAGGTCATTGCATGGTGTAAGAAGAAGCTAGCTAGTTAATTTGTTAAGAAGGACATAGGCCTTATACACTACATTCTGGATGTAGAGGTTTGAAAAAAAAAATTGAGATCCCATACCATGACTATCTTCACCAGAATATTAGTGGATTAACTGATACACAAACTCCATGCATAAAAATTCAGGCCACAACACAATCACACAGTAACACTCTTGCGTATTTTTTTTCCAAACCAACCAACCCTTTTTTCATTGCTTCTAGGAAAAATATCATAGTGTAATATTAGTGGATTAACTGATACACAAGCTCCATGCATAAAATTCATGCCACAATACAATCACAGTAACACTCTTGCAAATTATCTTTCCAAACCAACCAACCCATCCATTCATCCATCCATCCATTTCAGGTGATTTCTTCCTCCATTTCATCCATCTCAGTTGATTTCCTGCATTTCAGGTGATTTCTTCCTTCCTTCCATTCATCCATCCATCTTCTAAGTAAGGTGAAGCGGTAAAGTATAACAGAACAGGTGTATAGAATGCACGTAAATATAGGTAAGTAGTCTTATTAATAGAGCAATAGTACTTCTACTGCTAAGATTCATTCAGCGAGTGCTATTGAAACCTGTGTGTTGTATGCCCACCCATCCAACCCTTTTTTCATTGTTTCTATTCATTATATAGGCGAATATCACAGTGTAATAGGCAGTTGCATACAAAACATGTTTGATCCATGGAGAGGATCAACACCAACTGAAAAAGTAGAACCATCATAACTGAAAAAATAGCAACATCATAGTTGTTTACATCTTTTTAAAAAATGACAAAGGCAATACTAAAATACTTAACTTCATTCTAAAGAAATAACATACTTAAAAACACGTTTATATTCGAATTGCATCCATTCTGAGTAAAAAAAAAAATCACAAAAGATACCAGTGAACTAACAACTCTGTGCAACAACTCTACCGAGTTATCTTCGCTTTGTGGACACCTGCTTAATGAAAGTTGGGCTGAGATGGCATCCAGGTGTAAAGAAAGTTGACCTTTCAAACCTCTGACAGATGGCAACTCCAAAAAATGAGTGAAACTTAGTACGCAAGGGCTGCGCAACACAAATTCTGAATATGTTCTTTTTCAGTGCCGAATCTCCTATGATCAAAAACTTATCATAGCAAACCATTAACCTCCTCTGATAAAAAACTTAGCATAGAAAACCATTTATTATGCCCGTAGCTACCTTACAATCCATGGAAAAATGTTGATGATGGCCTAAACAGAAAATTAGATCTCTATTGTGCAGCACACTCAAAAAATCCATGGAGAAATAGTCGAAACTGTGGAAATTTTATGCTCATTACCTTTACCTTTTCTTCCTCTTAGAGTACACTTTGCTGGTGGAAGATTTGGCCTTTGAAGTTCTAGGTACAGTACCTTTGATTTTAGAAGTCACTGGTTGAGGTGGTTTAATAAAAAAATCCATGGAGAAATAGTCAAAACTGTGAAAATTTTATGCTCGTGACCTTTACCTTTTCTTCCTCTTAGAGTACACTTTGCTGGTGGAAGATTTGGCCTTTGAAGTTCTAGGTACAGTACCTTTGATTTCAGAAGTCACTGGTTGAGGTGGTTTAATCTGCAACTTAACTCCAGCTCTTGGTCTACCACTATCCGCAGGTGGAGGGACTCCAACAACCTCTCTGTATTTCTTTACCAATCTCCATGCTCTAGCCAAGCTCTTCTTCATATGCCTCAGTTTTCTTTTCAACACCATGTTCCTGACATACAAGGCCTTGTTTTGCCTCCTTGCTGGCAATGTCTATTTGGAAAAATGCTTACAGTTTTCCATGGTTGTGGAAGCTTTGTGCAACTTTTTATCACATGCTCTAAAAATTTGCTGAACAGAGTTTTCATAGTCTTCACGGTGCTGTAGTATCCTCATTTCCTGCATTTGGCACTCCTCCAACTCCTCCAAAGATCTCTGATACTCTTTCCACTGATTAAACTTTGGCTTGTTTGGTGATTTTGCTACTTCTTTCATCTGTTGAATCCATCCTTGTTTTGTCTTTTTTGATCTTGTAATGGGTCTGCTAGTTCCCACCTCAAGCTCTTTGAGTTGAGCTTCGAATGCCACTTGTTTTCCTTTAACTTATTCAACAGACCTAGGAGGTATCCTCACATGTATTATTTGCGGAGTATTCTCCTTAGCTACCTCCCTCGGTTCTTTATTTTTTCTTTCAAGGAACGAGATCTTTAGTTGACATATAGCTAGGGCTTCTTTCATTTCTGTGACATAGGGATCCTCTTCAGGCTGTATTTGTTCATTCTTCTCCATCTCAATCTCATGGTGATCCTCTTCAATAGCTGACTGATCCAGTGCTGCTTCCATGTCCCTTTTAACCCTAGACCTAGTCATGGGTCTCATCTCCAATTGATAATCTGTGACTTTATTCATTGCTTTCATTTGAAACTAAGTGTTGGGAGGCGTCATCAACTACTGCTCTGAGTCTTGTAACTTTTCCTTTCACTTCAACGTCTACTTCTTCATAGGCTACTTACCATACTTACCATTGCTATGATGTATACCTTTGGCTTCAACAAACTTGGCTCCCTTCACTGCTGTAGTGATTTTGCTTCCATGCTCCTCATGCTTTCTATGACTCTTTTCATCAATTTAAGTGATGAAGGTTCTACTTGCGGTATCAAGCTAAGATTAGACAAGAAGTTGGACCATTGTAGCTTCTTCTTCTCAACAGCAAACTTAACAAGGATCTTAATGAGGGAAAAGTGGAATAGACTCGACATATGATTGCCCTTCTGACACTATACCTTTGCTGCCATCCTTTCTAAACTCTTGAGCAAGAAGTAAGGCAAATTCATAGGTTTTCTGTCTGTGAAGTGCAATAAGAGCCTCAAACGATATTGATAGGTCCTGCTGAATCTCCCCTCACAGGTAGAATATCTCCGCACTACCTTGATCAGCTCACTATGATGATCCTGTAAATATGATGTGTGGAAAGTGGTAGCAAATTGATTGGAAAACTTCTTGAAAACTTCTTGTAAAGTTTAAATCTCTAAATCATCCCCCTTAAACCATTTCTTCACTGTTGTTGGAAGACATGTTGCATCTGCAATGAGATTTTCAGTGATGACAACCTCCACCTCCCCTATCTTGATTCTACCATCCTTGAAGATCAGGGAAAAAAAGATTTTCAGTGATGACAATCTCCACCTCCCCTATCTTGATTCTACCATCATTGAAGCTCAGGGAAAAAAGGCTAGCAAGCTGGGTGTGATAGCCAAGTTTTTGGATCATTTGACAAAAAGGAATGCAGCCTTCATTCTCAAAAGATACTCTTATGGCAAGAGATGAATTTATCATAACTAGAGTTTGAGGTTCAACACGAACAATGTCCCCTCCCTTTCTAATAACTGTGGAAGCCATTTAACTTTGTCAACAAGTGGCAATGGGGCTTATCCAGCTGACTCCAGGTGTGAAAAAATGAAGGTGGGACACTGAGGTTAGGTGACAATTTCTGTGTGTTGTGCAGCTGTTGCGCAATGATTACAGAGAGGCTTTGGAGCAATGTAAAGAGGCTGAAAACATATGTCAATTAAACAATAAAATACCCTTATCCTTTTACACCTCACACCTGCCAGGTTTTGTGCCCACAGCGCTGGTCTAAATCACTTGAATTTTTTACTGTGCATGGTAGTCACAGGTGTTGTGCAGCATAAATCAACAAATTTGATTTGTTCTCAACAATCAAAGCTTTGGAAGTTTAAAATACCTGCTCCTACCTCATGTCACTTGGAGGATCGATGCATCAAGGGGGAAGCTTGAATGAAAATTCCGTGCATGGGTTTCACGATGTCTTTTGTAGCAGTTGTGCAGCATAAATCAACTTGTCCAACGTTTTGCCTCTGGCCACCACGATCACGATCAGCTTCCTCTGTGCCTTTTCCTTGGAGCAATTTACCTTGTCAGTAGATCACACAGTATAAAGGAGGCATTGGTCATGCATTTTTGAAATTTTATTTTTAAATTTGAATAGAAAAGTATGACAAGCAATCATGAGTTAATTAAGCATTGAATTCCGGCGCTCACTGTTTTGATGGAAAATTATTTTAAAGCATGGGAACTATAGGAGATATCTAATACGTATGAGAGGGGTGGGAAGGGTGTTTGTGATCTTCGGATAGCATGTGTATGATGGGTGCATAATAATGAATATATTTGAAGGTAAAAGGACCAGGGTGATCATAATGAGTGTGTTGGCCATTTTAATATTTGATGATTTTGGGTGTATGGAATGTAAAGTTATTTATGAGGGGACTAGGGTGATTTTGGGTGTATGGAATGTAAAGTGATTTATGAGGGGACTAGGGAAATGGAGGGTAGATGGTGTAGGGATAGGGGTATTTGAGTGAGGCTTAGAGAAAAATGAGGATGGGGTGTTGGGATTAGTATAAGAGAAGTGAATTGGCATGTAATGTGTGATGTAAAAATTAAGCAGAAAAATATTCAATCATGCTGCCATTGAAAAGCATCTCACTGAATGTAAACAAATTTTTATTTGAAACTAGTGATAGACTAGTGCTTCGGACATAACCTCTCGACATGAACTATACGACGAAAATTTCCACGGATCTCAATACCATTCCACATCTTTAACCAAAGCTTCTGGTGACCATACTCATGGTGATTTCCTAAACATGGTTTGATCGAACTCATGACAGTGAGGGCTCTATGAGTTCTGATCAAACACAAGATAAAAAATTTAAAACTCGAAGACTTTCGAGATTCAACAAACTAACTGACTCTAACAGAATAATTTTATTTTTCTTTTCCACAGATGCATCCATAGATTGCAGCAGTTGCCTCCCCAAGACCTTAAGATCCCCTACTTTAATTTCCTTAATGAAAAGAGACAAAGAGTTGTAGGGTAAATACACTGCTCAAAAACCAGAAAGCACAACCATGATTAGACAAATATCACTCTAACTCTGCTGACTAGTTGGGGCATTGTGAAAAAACCTTTGTTTGGGGAAGGCATAGGGAAGTGAATTCCCATGCCCCAAAATGTCGTCACTCCCATTTCTAGATGTAAAACCAGAATCAGCAACTTTGTTGGAAACATTTTTTTTCCATAATGCTTTATATATTTTTAACACATTTCAAATATACAATTTATTATATGTCTTATAATAAAATATTTATTTTTAGCACATTTCAAATATATAATTTATCATATGTCTTATAATAATAAAATTTAAATTTTAAATGAGTATGGGAAACAAAACCCATATGAAATAAAATATCAAACCAAAAATAAAACGTCATTGTCTAAACATCGTTGTCTTAGACAAACCTCAAATATCTTCAATCCACCACTGCTCGAATATACACACGCAGTCTACTTGCAGTCGTTAGCTAGCATTCCTCCCCACAAAAGTAGGCCACCAACCTCACTCAGATTTGACAACTGGTGGGTTACGGTGCATCTCTGTGTAGGAGGTTCTACATCAAATAGTCCTTGAAGCCACATGTTGTAGGATTTTCATTCTTTGGATGTTCAGTGAAAAAACAATTATTGGGATTAAGATGGACAAACGGTAGTTCTAGGATTTTTTTCTGAAACAAATTCAGATTCTATAATGATTATGCTATTCATAATTTTCCTTGTGCCTACATTTTGAGGCAATGCCGTGTTGCTCCAGATTTTGGGAACTAGGCATTCTAAAGAAATTCAGTTACATAGTTTGGGAACTTGACATTCTGAAGGTCTTGCACAAAAAATTGGAAAAGAAGGAGATTTTATGATTATAAATACAAATTGCGGGGTTTGGAGTTACATACAGTGTCAGGGAGGCTTTGTCACAAGAATTTTGATGCATAATTATCACAGAAATTTCGATGCAAAATATTAGTCTGAGAGGTAAGCTTTCTAAAAATCTCAACCAGCTTAAATATTCAACTACCATGTTCCTGCAACAACAAAATGGATTCACTGGAATTCTTCCCAGTCTCAATGAGCTATTAATTTGCAAGTGGCCCTTCTGAATGACAATGAATTCGATGGCGTCCTCATTTTTTTAAGAAGCTTGACAAGCTTAATTGGGATAAATTTAAACATCAATTTGCGCACATTCATATATGTTTATAGGGCTTATCGAATGCATTGATTTGCCCCAGTTAGCAGCAGTAAGAATTGAATTGTGAAACCACACAAGTGACTTTTCACAACCTACTAATTGCTTTGAATTTGAAGAACATTTCCCATCTAACAAATTAGCTTGATGCCAAC
Organism: Pinus albicaulis; assembly: GCA_034641835.2. Lineage (NCBI taxonomy): Eukaryota > Viridiplantae > Streptophyta > Pinopsida > Pinales > Pinaceae > Pinus > Pinus albicaulis. Next base: position 420,000,625 of record CM076574.1, on the reverse strand, counting down.
GTGGCATGTTTTGTGTCATGCTTTTCTCCATAATGATTAGGCGTGTTTTTTGTCATGCTTTTCTCCACAATGATTAGGCTTGTTTTCTGTCATGATTTTCTCCACAGATATTTGGAATAGATTTTGGTTGCAATAGATGTGTAGACTCACTCACATTGTCAAATGATTGTTGATGTAAACACATGTAAATTTATGAGTGCATAATTCATAAATTTCCGAGTGTAGACTTCATAAAAAAGCACGATTGTTGTAATCTCCTCTTGAACTCGTTGTTTGAGGTGGGATTCGAACTCTTTTAGCTGCTCTACAATTTCAATCTCATGGAATGCACGAATGGCGTCAAGAAATGTTTGTTTGAGGGAAGAGATAAGTGGAAGGGAAGGTTGCAGGGGGAGTATAAATATGTGTACACTTTAATACCCCTGGAAATGTTAATAAGTTGTTCTTTGATGGATTCACGAAGATGGCATGCTTCTAAAATGCTTGAGATGACTCCTAACACAACTTTCAAAAGAATTTGTTCCAATTGTAACTTTCAGAACAATTGTTCCAATTTTCAAAGATTGATTGCCCGACAGAGAGCGTATAAATTCTTGAGTGCATACTTCATAAAAAATCACAATTGTTGTAATCTCCTCTTGAAGTCATTGTCTGATATGGGATCTGAACTCTTTTAATTGCTCTACAATTTCAATCTCGTGGAATGCAATAATGGCATCAAGAAATGTCTGTTTGAGGACATATACAAGTGGAAGGGAAGGTTTGAAGGGGGATTCTAAATATGTGTACACTTGAATACCATTGGAAACTTTAATAAGATGTTCTTTAATCAATTCACGAAGATGGAATGCTTCTAAAATAATTGAGATGACTCTTAACACAACTTTCAAAAGATTTTTTTCCAATTGTCGAAGATCTATTGCCTGGCAGAGAGTGTATAAATTTCTGAGTGCAGGCCTCATAAAAAAACTTGATTGTTGTAATGTCCTCTTGAAGTCGTTGTTTAAGGTGGGATCTGAACTCTTTTAACTGTTCTATAATTTCAATCACGTGGAATGCAAGAATGACGTACAAAAATGTCTATTTGAGGGCAGAGATAAGTGGAAGGGAAGAGTTACAGGGGTAGTCTAAATATGTGTACACTTTAATACCCCTAGAAAAATTAATAAGTTGTTCTTTAATGGATTCGAGGAGATGGAATGCTTCTAAAACATTTGAGATGACTCCTAACACAACTTTCAAAAGAATTTGTTCCAATTGTAACTTTCAAAAGAATTTATTCCAATTGTCGAAGATATATTGCTTGGCAGAGAGTGTATAAGTGTGATTCTAGCATTAGTTTCAATATATCCAGAGCTTTTTCAGTCTTCAATGGAGTTTCTTTAGTCTTTAATGTCATGGTAGAGAGTGTATAAGTGTGATGCTAGCATTAGTTTCAATATATCCGGGGCTTCTTCAGTCTTCAATGGAACTTCTTCAGTCTTTAATGGTGTGGTAGAGAGCGTATAAGTGTGATTCTAGCATTAGTTTCAATATATCCAAAGCTTCTTCAATCTTCAATGGCGTGGCAGAGAGTGTATAAGTGTGATGCTAGCATTAGTTTCAATATATCCAGAGCTTCTTCAGTCTTCAATGGAGCTTCTTCAATCTTCAATGGCGAAGTCGTGTTGATGGGAAGCACAAATGGAGTTGTATGGAGTTTTCATGTGTCACATTGTAATAGGTGATAGGTGTCAAATTGGGATAGGTGCGAGGACAACGAAATGTATGAGCTCTGATTTACTACCATGAACAATGTTTACAAAGCAAAACCCATAGAGAGAATGCCTTTTGGCGTAATTAGGCTCCAAAAAATTAATTATTAAGAGAAATGTAGATAATAATGAAATTCAATTTCAAGCCGAAGAGGCATCAAATAATTTTAGTAATCCAAGGCGAGTCAGTAAGCAATACCAAATTAGCAAAGAGAAAATAGAATAAAAATGGCACAATCTCTTGGAATGTAAGGAAAATGCAACAAAACAACGAGATTTTATATGCAACCATATTGTATCCAAAATTGTAATCATCAAGCTACAATAAAAATTTCACATTTTGATGAAACATGTGTTTAATGATTCCTTATTGCCATTTGAAATATGCATGTAATTACACCAATCATCCATTCAATTCTAAAGTTTTCATATTACCAAGTCATCACTTTATGAAAGATAAACCAAAATAATTAATCACAAAAGCAGTGCAAAACCAAAGGACTAAAATTATGAAAAGAAAATGAATGGTATAATCATACAGTCAATCCTTAAATCAAGAATGTAGGATCAAATGCTATTGAAAAAGGTTGTAATTTCAAAATTTAATTGGGGTAGTTTATTTTTTCCAAAAAATTAAGGGAATTTATTATGGACTTAACACAACCTTTGCATGCAAATTATTTTGTATCCTTCCTTATTTCATCTTTCAAATGGCCATTTAATAGTTCTAGTTAACCTTTTATTTTCTTACATTTTCCCTTGGGTTTGTCACTTTGTTTTTTAATTTAATAATTTGAAATTATTTTAGTTCTATTTATATTTTCTTGAAATCCTTCAAAATGTACTCTCATGATGTTCAATGATTATATTGATTCCATCCCTTTAGTAACTATACTATTTGAATTCCTTCTTTCTATACTAGTATGCACTGAATTTAAATGTAGAGGGGTTGTTCTTCATCAATATTTGATTGCAAGGGCAAAAGAAGATGATTGTAAGTTAATGCACCCCAACACATAATCTAAATCTACTTATTTTATTTAATATTCCATTGGAACAACAACAAAAAATTGAATCATTTTACAAAGAATCTACTCCTATTTATTTGTTCCTCAAGGATGTTTCACTTGTATAGTCTCTACATCAACTAATTTTCTCTCTTAAAAGAAGTAGTAGAAGAGGTCAAGTAGGACCTCAAATATACCACCTTCTCCACATAATTCACTCATTTTAAGAACTATATTAAAATCCTTTGTGAACCAACTCCTAAGATGGGAAATCCCTATAATTTAAACATTAAATAAATTTTCTTTCTACCTTGATTCATCCATAAACATTAATGAATTCGATATCTATATTGAGGTCAAAAACCTAAAAATTAAAAACTATGTTGGAATTCTAAAACTAGATTTTAAGCTTAAATGACTGGTTCCATCCTATTATGAGCCATCCTAATTTACATATAAAATTATAACATATAAACTACAATATAAGTAGAAAATTCTAAAGAGGCCTCACCACATCCTCCTTTGTAATATTTGCATCCTAAGAAAACAAAAGATAGACTTTTTCTTTATGTAACATCCTTTTCTATGGAATTCATTTTGTGGGGAACCCCAAAATATTATATTTATTGATAAACTTGATATTTGTTCCTCTTATGAGAGACCAACCGTACTCCAAGGACCTCTTTTATATATTTTTTCCTTCCAAAATTTACTTATTTTTCTACTTATTCCCTTTTCTTTCTACAAAATTTTGACTTATTTCCTTGATTTGGATTTATGTATAAAACCTTTGGATATAACAAAAGTGTACCTCCACCAAAAAAATGTATTAATATTGTCCTTCTTTCCTTTTTTTGACCGAATGTGATATTGATTCCTAGAGTCTTTTTGACTTATCTCATCCCCTTTAGTCCCTAGTCAAAACTTTAACTATCATCTCAACCTTCTATTATGAGAACTGGGTCTTTTTTTTCCTTTTGATTATTCTTGTAATAGATCCCATTTAATATGGCCTCTGAATTCCTATATTCTTCTAAAAGCTATATGGAATTACCTTAGGGGAGATCTATATTGTTTCCTTCTCCAATCCTATCAATCTCCTTTGTTAGCACATATTCTTACATCTTCTTGATGGTTCAAATTATTAACACTCTAAAATCTATAGCTTGGACAAACTTTTATCATATTTCATTTTTATCTCACTTAGTTATTTTTTCCCATAACCATCTCTTGTTATTCCCCTAGTTCTTTGATTTATTCAAAAATATTTAATCCTCGCTTCCGGTATATACATATGGTTCCTTCCATCCTTTTATTACTATTTTAATAATATCATTTACATTTAGTTATTAATTATTTATTTCCATTGCTCTTTTCCCATTTTACTTTTAACAATTTGTTCCTAAATAAATTATATTCACACATTCAGTTCTATATATCTTTGCAATTCATCTTCAAAAGCCACATATCTCCATAAGGGGGGGTAGGGTAATTCAACCCAAGTATGAATTTTGTTATTTTATATCACAAGGGATTAAAATGCATTGTCCAATGGTTTACCAAAAGACATATATATATATATATATCTTAGAACCATGAACCTCCCCCTATCATGTATTTGTATTATTTGGTTCTATATGGGAATATTATGAAAAACCACCCCCAAAATAAAAATATGGAAGGTATACCAAAATTTTCTTCTAGACCTTCTCCATTCGTTGTTTCCAAGTATGTTTTTTCTACATTCATACCTTAAAAACTAATATTACATGTTTTTTTAGTAGAGATGGGCATTATCATTGATATTTTTGGGTTTTTTATGTTCTTCATTCTCTACATTGATATTAAAATATACATTATCCCTTCTTGTTCCAAATAGCCATAATTTTATCAATCAAAGGTGTTTTATATTTATTGAAACTCAGGCTTCCTCATCACCAATGGTAGGGCCCTAAGCAATATTCTTGATAGATCCCTAATCATAGTTCTTTCTATCCTTTCCCATATGCCTATATGCATCAAAATACAATATACTATAGGATGCAATGGAATATAGGTTGATTGGGTAACATCAAGAAATGGAGTTACCTATCAATAATAGTTCATTACCATTGCTTCTCTTTACTTCAAAGAGAAACTCCTAATCAAACATTTTCTCACACCCTATCCTTTAATTTTTATTAAGAATATCATGGGTGATTCAAATTTCTCCTATTATGTAAATAAAATACCCTCTTTTATAACCCTACATCATTACTAGTCTCAATTCTATCTTTGATCCAATTAAGGAATTCTCTTTCATTATCAGCTCAACGTTGAATGATACCCTTTTAAAACCTTCTCCTTTCACTTCTTAAAAGAATACTTTGTTTCCTCATCCTTGGATCTCCTCTTAATTATACCACCTACTTCATTATTTAATAATTCAAAACAATATTTCCCATCTAATCATATAAATGATGCTCTTATTTCATACCGTAGAAACACCATGGGTAAGGAGAATATTATGATATTTTTCTTATTTTCAATTTGAAAATTCCATGTTTAGTAAATTATTCCTAGGTCATTCACTAAATCCTCTATCCATGGCTCAAATAAAACCTTGTTTTAATAAAAACATTTGAATTTAGGCTAATCATACCTTTGAATATTTTAGAGATGGTAAGTCGATGGTAAGTATGAACATATTTTGGTTTCTTATATTTTTGTGTGTTGACTCTATGCTCAATTTTTCTTAAGTTGTTAAGCCCTATATAAGCCCCATGTTAACCCTAAAACCCCTTATTAAGCCCTATATATTTAGTGATTACATTTATATTGTTATATTCTTATGTAGGCTAAAACTCCTCATGGTCCCATTTTATTATAATTGAACCCCTTGTCTCCTACACACACACACACACACACACACTAAGGAGACTTGGTCTTAGATCATCAAATATAGTATTGTAGATTGTATTCAATGTAAAATGAGGTTTTCCCCTAAACGAGGATTGTATTTAAGGTTTTTTTTTATCATTTTTAAGGAGGAAGGATCATAAAATTTGGTATTATAGCTCATGATTCTAGGTTTTGTTGCTCCAAATAGGTCATTGTGGATTTTTTACTATAATTTTTTTTCTAGAAAGCTTCAAATGGTGAAACTTTGAAAATATTGAGATGACATGTTTGGAAATATTTGTTTCGAATATTATATATTCCTTCACAATATTTTCTAATAAATGTTGCAAAAAAATTAGGGTTTTTGAATGCTTTTGAAATCAGTTTCAGATAAGTTAGTTTGGATTTTTTGCTAAAAAAAATTGTAAGACTGTGAAACATGGAACACCTAGAGGAAACATTGTGGTGAACATCTAGTTCATGTTTCATATCTTGGTTCACTATAGTTACATATATATGCACTAAGGAAGTCAAGGTCTTGAATTTTCTTGAACTCAATTTACAACAATTCAATTTGGAATTTTCGCAATAATGTTTTTTAGTGACGTTTCATATTGAAACTTATACCATATTAAGGAGAAATATCAGGGAACATTTGGTTCAATTTTTATAATTTCCTTTAATACACTTTTGGAGTTATACGCTATGAAATTATGGTTTATGAACATTCTTGAAATAGATTTTAAGCAGGTCAGCTTGGTGTTTTTGTTATATCTTCCAGTATGGGACTTTTCATATTATGAATTATTTAGTGATTTTATGATACATAGAGAAGTACCCAAGATACGAATTTTAGAATTGTATTTTAATAATTGGACATGTGGAATTTATACAAGTTTTCTCGAGGGGAGAGGCCAAAAATAAGCATGTTTTGGGAAAGTTACCATAACTTTCACTTAACTCATCAAATTCAGTTCACTTGTATAATTGCATAAAATACATATGAGAGTATTACAAAACATTTTTTTCAAATCCAAAAGGGCTCAAATGTTAGAGATATATAAGTAAAACTTTATCCATTATGATATTTTCCAAATTAGGGTATGTAACTTATTAGTGACACAATTTTTTATTATAAGATCCCTTTCTTTTGGTGACTAGAAGTTGTGATAAATAAAAGTGTTATTATTATTTTCCAACATGTCTCCAAATAAATCTACTACATCAATTAAATCTATTGAAGGATCTTACTTAACTCATGAAGAAAGTGAAGAATTAGAATTTAGGTTATCTCAATTAAAGAAGAAATTTAATGAAATGGATAGTAGTGTGTTGAAAAATGTGGATTTGCCAATTTATCCAAAAAAAACTTATAAGGGAAATGGAAAATAAGATGTATGAAAATAAGGAAGAAATAGAAAAAAAGGTGAACAAAAATAAGGAAGGAATAGAAAATTAGATGAAAGAAAATAAGGAATAAATACAAATTCCATGTTTTCCATACAAAATATTCTCTTGGAGAGACTTCTTAAAGGGATGTGGATATACAAGGAAATAATGAACATAAGAAGAAGCATGTTGTTGAGAATAAATCTCATATTGAGACTATGCTATCACAATTGGAGAGAAAAAATATTGGATCGAAGAACCATAATCATGAATTTTCAATCAAAGGTCTGCATCTTCAGTGCTTCAAGTCAGCACCAAAGAAATACTACATTTCAAAGATAAATATGATGAACTGTGACGATAATGATCCTGTAACATATATATTTCAGATGGAACAACACTTTGATATACTCCAGGTGGCATCCTTACAAAAGGTAAATATTGTGTCCATGTTTTTAGAGAAAGACCAACATGTATGATATCAATGGCTTCGTGAAAGGAAAAATGATTATGTTATCTATTGGATCATTTACAAAGGAATTAATAGAACATTATGGGGAATTTGAGAGTACTACATTCTTAATTAAATCGGTCAATCTTCAACAAAAGGGTTTAGTTATAGAGCACATTCAAAAATTCCAAAAGTTGAGTCTCAGAGTAAATACTCTTTCAGAGGATAATTGTTTAAAACAATTTAAGGAAAATTTAAAGGAAATCATACAACATGAGGTGTGCCTCTTTGAACCTAAATATATATATCATTTGTTTTACGGAAATCAAACCTATGGATAGATAAGCTTCCCTAAGTGTGGTGGATGCACTTAGAACAACAGATGAAAGAAACTTGACCTTTTCCTTAAGATAAACAAATAAGAGAATAACACCTACTTGTGATCCTTCGCTATTATTCGTCTCCCTTTTTTCACTTCCGTTGCTCTCAATCGAATTGAATGCTTTTAATTGGTACCTGTAATTGCTATCAAAATACATAAAATGACATAAAATCATATGATCTATTCATATTAATCAAACTAAGTCGATTGAATTTGAAAATACATATATAAAATCATGAACACATGTATTGGGAAAGGAAAAAATCTCTTTCTTATAAGATAGAAGAAGAAGTTACAACCAGTTGGATCGATTCGATGTCAACTCGCTCCAACTTCAGTCCTATCCTCTTCACATTAGCAGCATTACTCCGCTAGCATAACATTATTTGCAAAAAACACCTCAAAGAGTTATAATCTCACCAACATAACTCTACAAATTAAAGCACTTTCTCCCCTTTGCACTATGATCAATGCTCAATTTATAGGAAATGAGGGTAGTTTGGCATTAATTGTTCATTGAATGGATTTTCCATAAATGGATGTGGGAATTTCCTTGTTCAATGGGATAGGAAGATAAGTGATTTAATGGCTCCATGGTGTTCATATTCAAGGTTATCAGATAGCATGATAGCTGGAAACACTTCTAGAAGCCACTAGAAAGTAGGAAGATTCCCGAAATCCTTTGAAAAATTCGCTCCTACTCGACCAGTGCACTATTAAGTGGGCCTAGGTGTTGTGCAACACTACTTTTCATGGGAGTAAGTGCTTTGAAAATCACTTACTACAGTCTAGGGGTGCGTCGGTGGCTCAATGGAGCATTTCAGCTAAACTTCAAGCAGTGAAACTTTCATGGATAAAAGCCATCAATGGGATGACTTGTTTAAGGCAAGTAGCAATTGTTTTAGAGTATTATAGAATTTGTTTGTATTGATCTGAGTTTTGGGACTGATGCCCAAATTGACCTGTAATAGCTTCCCCCTAAAGTATGAAGTCAAAAATGATAATGTTGAGTGATATGCTTTACGATGTGATGAGTAGGATCTGAAGCGGACGATGACCTGCATTAGTTACAATACATTACATCATGATATCTTTTTCATTTTGGACATGAATTGATGAGGAAGACATACCCATACTCAGCACATAAACTATCATAACATCAAAAATTCGTCTACAGATATAGACTCATGATAGGATGACCATTTTTCTAAAGCCATCGCACGAATGATGTGGTACTACTCCTGAAATCGCAACTCGTATGGATGAAACTAGATCCAGGGTCTTCTATCTCATTCACTGGATTGCTCAAGTATGATTCTAACCATGTGAATATGTGATTTGAAGTCGAACATGGGAAAACACCATCTGATTACCATCCAATGATGTAAACCGTTAAAATACGCAAGAGAAACCACTGATGATGATAATTGCTCTAAAGGTACTTCAGTACAGTCTGCATGGTGTGAATAGATTATTTGATGTCGAACACCATACAAATTATTTCGGTCGAAGGTTAGTGATGTCAACTTGTCGCCGGAAGCAAGAAAATTGCCATTCATGTATGCAAGCTTCAAGGTACTGGAAGGGTGTTTCTAAGTCAAATTCCTAGATGCTGAGCTGATGTCGACAGGAAGCGACTCATCACAGGAGGGCCTTGATGTATCCCCCATCAACGACATGAAACGAGAGTAATGATTTCAGAGACATAATGTAATTGATGAAGAAATTTTCAGGGATGGTGGTCATGAAATGAAGCTTTATGAGTATTTCAAAGGATGACTCACTTCTCTTGAACATATCAATGACATTGAATGAGTTGGCAACACTTACCCAAAACCAAAATGATGGATGCTATGATAGACCATCAAGAAGATAATCCAACCCAACAACCATGGAGATGAATTGAATGAGTGTCATGTTTAAGAGAGACTTGCTACCATAAAGTAATTTATCCCTTTCCCATTTTTCCCAGTCATTGCTGACCAATACCTCTTTATTTTTTAGGAAGCTCGAGGAGGATAACATATGATTGATGTATATTTCCACCATTCAGTTAAATCCATAGCTATGTTATGTTTTAACAAGTCTAGAGTAAGTGAAACTCGATCTTGTCATGATGGAAAAGTACTTCACTATTTGATGTTTTAACGAGTCTAACGACAGTGAAAAATCAGTCCTTTTTCATGTTTATAGATTATAAAAAAGGGACGAAATGTTGGGTGGATTAATCAATCTTGCGAACAAGATCGATCTCCCTAGTACCAAAAGGTAATCTAGCAACAAACAGCCAAATAAACCTATCTTTCTCTAAACATATATGATTTATAAAAGAATGCTATAAAGGTGTTTTAAGAACTTACTGAAGCTCCAATGCTCGTTTGAAGTCATTGTCCCTCGTGCACTTGAAGGAGTTATCTTTGTAAACCTAAAGTCACAAACAAGCAAACATTAAATAGCACCTGAATAGTAAATATCATAAATCATGCTTATCATGGTGATCAAGGAATCCATGAAATAAACAGTTAACTAGCAGCTTATTGAGAAAAATGAATTCATTTTTATTAAATTTAAAAGAAGGAAAACCTTACAACCTTAGCCTTGATGTTGAACAAGCCTTCCCGGGGCCCGAAGCAGGAATCTCCTCTACTCTGATAAGCTCTGCACTCCTCCAACCGAGATAGATAGAGGTATGTGATCTCGCCTCACAAAAATCTCAGTTAAATAAGTCTGAATCCGAATAGCACTTAACCTCAAATAATCTAAATCTTAAACTCCCTTTGAGGCTACCCAATGCCTCTTTTTATAGTGGAAAAGAGGAGGTTTCAGTTCCAAATATGAAGGGATAGAATCCTCCTTCAAAGGGATAAGCTCCTCACATCAAGGGGTTAGCTCCATAAGGTAAGGGATACATGAACCTCAAAAGAGCGGTTCTGCCACAACAAGATTCTTTCTAGAGGCTTCTAGAATTTACTGAAAGTGATATTTTTTGAGTTTACTTGCACCTTTTTAATATTTACAGGGGTCCGCACCCATAACACAGAGAAATTGCATTCAGGTACGCAGGAGTCATGAACATTAGGTGTGGGACCACAGGCAAGATATAGAGAAAGTGCGATACCAGAGTTAAGGAGACTGTTTAGGAACTTTTCTCTTATTTTCAAGGCTTGACATGAGGAATTGATGTGTTAGACTTGCGAAGGAGGAAGTATGAGTGATAATGAGCTCATACACATAGCAAAATGTCAGGATGACAATTTTTAGTGCAACAGATTTCCCCCTAAAGTGCAAAGTCTGGAATAGATGAAGCTGAAGTCTGTCATATATGAAGAGTGCAGTACTTTATCATTTCAAGGATCATCCTGTGGAAACCCCGGTCGGAACCTGTAAAAACATTCAATGCAAAATATATGTATGTACATATCATCGCTGAGGTAGGCATTCCCATACTCAGATCAAAACTAACTAGAAACTGATTCAAACTGTTCTGATACAGGAATGATTTTGAATACATCAAAAGTATAGACATATGTAGACACAGCATGGACGCAACCATCTGTTTATGAATAGTCCACTGTATAAATGATAACAAAATTCCTTGCAGCCTGGATGGTAGAAACTAGATCCAGGGTCTTGATTTCTGCATCTCGAACTAGTACGATTCTATCTATGTGAATGAATGTGTCGAAGTCGAACATGGTAGAAACCACTTGATTACCAGTCAATGATGTAAACTATTAACAAGTGTGAGAGTAACCACCAGTAATGTTAATGGCTCTCAAAGTACCCAGTACAATCCATGAAATGTGAATGAATGAGCTGAAGTCGAACATGTCACGGAATCATTCGATCGAAGGTCAATGATGCAACCTGTCATCAAAGGCGAGAAACCTGCCATTGAGGCATGCAGATTTCAAGGTACTGATGACTTCTAGATCAACTTCCTAGATAATGAGTTGTTGTCGATAGAAAGTGATCTGTCGTAGGCAAGCCCACAACACGAAATCATAGATCAAGTTTTGAAGAAATATATTGGCAAGGACTGACTCAGGGATGGTCAAAATGGATGACAGATATTTTGCAGATGAATGGTTTATTTGAACTGTCCTCTTTAACACATAACGACACTGCAGATGGCTTGGTGACAATTGACCCAAAGCTAATACCCAGAAACTGGCTGAAGACTTTCAATGTGGTTTGATTAACTGTTAGGCAAGGGATTTCCCAACCCAGGTGAACAAAAAGTGTCGTGTTCAAGAGTGGTTAACTGGATTTTCGAAAAATCAAAATATAACAAACAAGTCCATTTTTCTCTCTTTTCCCCCACCATTTCTGGCAAGTACCTCTTTATTTTTGACAAGCTTGAGGAGGATAGCATTTTCTTGTTTATAAGCTCATCCTTTAGATGAGTCCAACTTAGTTTAAGATTCAAACCCTAAGAAGGAGTGGTTCATTCCTGTTTAAAATTGAACAGGTCCTTTACTGTTAAATTTTAACAAGTCCAGTGTAGGAGAAACTCGGTGTTTTTCAATTTTAGGGAGTCGGAAGAAAAAACTTAAGAAAACTCCATGGGTATACTTTTTCTTAAATTTAGTCTCTCGAGCCCGAAAAAGGATAAAATAATGCGGGAGAGAACTCTATTGACCGTAATTAGTCAACGTATACTTTTTTCGTAAATAGTCCATTTTAGTCCATAAAAGGGGTAAACTTATACTGAAGGGATGACCCTTCATTTATTTTAACGAGTTCGAATAATCAAGTGCTCGGCAATATTTTCATGTTTAGAGAGTATGAAAAGGGCTTAAAAGAGGACTCTAATGTTTTGCTTTTTCGTAAATCTTTGAAAGAGTCCGAAAAAGTGATAAAAGTATGCTCTTTGTTGAAAAATGATCAATTCTCCTTAAAAATCCAATTTTTGCACAAAAAACTTGAAACATTACACATACTTGTTTGAGATAAATAAAAATGCTTTCAAAATGAACCTTTTTAAAGTGAAAAATAAACAAATTAAAAATTCATTTATTCGAAAAAATTATAAAAAGGGCTTTTCTAACTTCATTTTTACCATTTGTGTTCAGAGTGAAAAGTAAAAGCTTTTGGGTAAAAAAAAGTTCCTGTGAAGATTCTGGAAAATCCGTCCGACGAAATCGAGAACCATCTACTCCAGGTAATCCACGACCTCCTAATATTGCATTTCATCTATTTACATTTCATTTTTAGGCTTTATATTTCATTTTTAAGAGAAAAATATGTTAAAAAAATCGCCCGCGGGGGTCCGCAGGTGCAACACGCGGGCCCTGCGGACCCCGACTTTTTTCTACATGGGAAAAAGTCCTGGGTCCACACCTTTTCCATAGTGCCCATGCATATCTACGAACTGTGTATGAAGTTCAGGTGCGTACCCCGCGCAAATGAAAATTTGAACTAAAATTTCTCAACTCCCACCTAAAAATTTTCAAAAAATATTGTTCTAATATGTCTTTTTATGCAATGTAGGACATACAAGATTCTTATTTGGAGAGAATGTGAGCATGAAGACGTAGATGATGCCGCAATGAATCATTTTCCTACAATGAATGCATTAAGAGCATGCGGTTTGTATAAATTCTGGGCCATTTAGGGCATGAGGGCACAGGTAGACCTCCTGACATGGCTGGTGAACAGATGGAACGTACAGGACTAGTGTTTCATTATTGGCGGCCACCGGCTCGAAATTGAGCTGGAGGATATCTATTTTTTGACTGGTTTTTCCAAAAGAGGTGAACAAATATCTCTGTTTGGGACTAGGCCAGGTGGCCATATTGTCGCTAGTCTTCGACAAGAGTTCTGTGATGATCAGGTGGACCCCAGGGACAAACGGATTGACATAAAAACTATCATCCGTCCCGAGCTTAAAGTTATTGCATTTATTGTCACCAGACTATGTGGGAGTGCAACATTTCATGTGGCTACCAGTTCCCAAATGCGCATTGCTGTAGACTGTTTTCGAGGCACCATTTTCAACTGGTGCGAAGCTGTGTTGGCCAATGTAAAAGGCCAACTAACCAAAGAAAAGAATGGAAAGCTAAATAAATTTGGATATGGATCCATTGTAGTCACCTTTTCTCTAGAGAGGATCCCCATGTTAGCTCCGCAGAACATTCCTGTTGATGTTGGACGACCTCGAGAACCTAGGATGGTTCGTTGGGTTGCATTGATGGCCCGTCACGCTGCTGAGGGCGTTGAGATTGTTCGATTTCCTTCTACATATTTTCGTTGGCTGGAACACCAAATTTTTGTTATAGAGGAATTTCCATACGCCGGGATAGATTTCCGCGGTGACTGAGAGATGGATCTCCTAGCAGGGGAGCAGTGGGATGAATCAGGTAAAAATCGTTTTCAACAATTTCTAAGTTCTAATTATTTTTTTTAATCGTCTTGAAACTAATAATAAAAAGTTTTAAATGCAGATGTGGGTCCACTGCGACCAGCCCATCTCCAACCTTATGAGAGGAGGCATCCAGCTGCCACAGCACTAGCCCTAGAGGGCCAATCAGCAGATATTCTATATGATTTAGAGCATCACCTAGAGCACCTGACTCTAGAAATTCCAGAGACTAGCATAGATGATATCCCACTCGGATTACAGAGATATGTGAGTGGTGTCCCAGGACCTTTTAGGAGGTTCCTATGTAGGGTGGCCCAGGCAATGGTCTCTAAGCATGATCACCATCAGTGATAGGATGATCATGTCGTAGACTCATATTTTTTACCTTTTGTATTTATCATTTTTTCCGATCATAAGGTGTTTCCAACCTATGATCGAAGACGAAGTATATTTTTTGAAAACACTTCTATACTATGATATATCACTATTTACCAGCTATCTGTGTACATGTTATGAATGTTGTTTAATTTATTGTTTTGATTATTGCAAATGTCGATTTATCATACTAGAAGCAACTGCATCTGCTAATGTATTTAAATGTCTTGGAATATGCTGATATTCAATGTAATCAAATTCACGTTCCAAGAGACGAACTCTTAAAAATAACTGTAATAACATTGGATTTCTAATGGCATAAACCCTGTTAAGTTGTAATACAACAAGTTCAGAATCCAACCTAACAATCAAACTCCGAATTCCAAATGATATGGATTCAGATAATAACTCAATCACTCCACTATACTCTACAATGTTATTCGTTGTTTGACTAAGGCTTACCCCATGCATGGATACTAACTCGTCAGAGGGTGAATAGATAACCCAAGCTGCAAAAGAAATGTTCCGTGTACTACGACAAGCACCATCAGCAAAACTAATGTAGGTTTGAAGAGACGTCGACATCTGCAATATCAAGAGTAAAACTCAGATAAGCAGGAATAGTGATAAAAACACACTCTAAAGTAGGTACGCTTTTCTAATCTAAGACACACCAGCAGTAAAGAAATCTAATCTAAATAAATCTCCACACCAATTTTACGCATAATATCTCTTCAGATAAAGCCCATTTCTGGGTTTATCTAAAGGGACACCGTCGAAATCTATCAGCTCGTAGGCTCCTTTTGCTAGCTTTCGCTTAACAATGAAAGGACCATGCCACATGGGCACAAATTTTCCAGCTCCTAGCTTATCATTAGCTTGATCGTACACTAAGACTAGGTCTCCTTCTAAAAAATTACGAGGGGTAACACTTCTATCATACTGAGCTTTTATTCGTTTGACATGAGCCTCGTTTTCTATTGCAGCATTTCGTCGATTCTCATCTAGCTGAGCCAAGTACAAAAAATGTTTCTCCTCTTCAGATGTAGCTGGGATTAATTCTATGGCTAATTTCAATGACGGAATTTTGCATTCAATAGGAAACACAGCTTCCAAACCATAAACAAGTTGAAAGGGAATGAAACCAGTTGATGTTTTTACTAAGGTCCGATATGCCCAAAGTGCTGAAAATAACATGGAATGCCAATTCGACTTATGAATACCAATAATTCGTCTAATTATAGTGACTAGAACTTTATTGATTGCTTCAACCAGACCATTGGCCTGCGGGTAATAAGGAGTAGAACTATCATGGCACAGGCCAAGTTGATCTGTCAGTTCAGTCATCATGATATTTCGAAAATGGCTTCCATGATCTGTAATAATAGCTTGAGGAACACCGAATCTAGCAATTATGTGATTGAATACGATAGTTGTAGCAGTCTTGTCGTCTGCCGAAAATGTAGGCATCGCCTCGGCCCACTTAGTAAAATAATCTACCGCTAAGATAATATACGCATGCCCCCTGGCCGAGTGAGGGTTACATGTAATAAAGTCAATACCCCATTTTGCGAAAGGATCGACAACAATTATAGGGTGAAGAGGAGCGGGTGGCGCACAAATTTTACGATCAAAGACTTGACAATTGTGGCATTTCCGGACTGCATAGATACAATCTTTGAATAAAGACGGCCAGAAATAACCAGCATGCAATATCTTTTGGGCTGTGGCATACCCAGACATATGACCGCCACATGCTCCAGAATGGAAGTCATTTAAAACCTTCTCAGCTTCTTCATGAGTAATACATCGTTGGAAAACAGAATCCACTCCACGACGGTAGAGTGTATCGCCAATAATATTGTATTTTTGGGATTGGAAACATATTTTCCGTCGCTGTGATCATGAGATTTCAGGCCGAAAAGATTTGGTTTGGAGATAAATGATAATATCCCCATACCATGGATCAAGAGTATTGATGAGAAACAAGTATTCGTCCGTAATGGGCTGCTCTACCACAGTTTCAGTATCAGTAGAGGGGAAATCACATATCAATTCGGAAAAAACCAAAGATTTCTTTGCCTTGGATTTTTCAAATTCCAAGTCAAATTCCTGCAGGATAACTATCCATTTGGAATACTTTCCTCCTAGCCATTGTTTGGTTAAAATGTACATCATAGGGTTACAGTCAGAAATTACTGTGGTTTTGTGTAATAAGATGTAGTGTCTAAATCTTTGGACAACTTGAACAACTGACAAGGCCAATTTCTCCACATGTGTGTATTTGATCTCAGTCGGATGCAGATTTCGACTAAGATAGTAAATCACATGTTCATTATTGAATTCGTCTTCCTGAACTAAAACCATCCCAATGGTGGAATGAGAGGCGGCGAGGTACAAAAAAAGTCCTGGTTGTAGTTGGGAGGATGCAATAACGGTGCATGGGTCAACGCGTGTTAAAGTGCATCAAAAGACCGATCAGCGATCTCATCCCAAAAGAATGGAATGTTCTGTTTCAACAACCGGGTAAAACCCTTTGTTAGCTCGGCGTAGTTAGGAATGAATCGACGTAAAAAGTTTGCTTTCCCCTGCAAACTTTGGAGTTGGCGCAAAGTCGAAGGAGGAGGTAGATTGACAATAGCTTCGACCTTCGACGGATCAACGCAAATGCCTGCTTTTGAAACAACAAATCACAATAAGCGACCCGATTCTACACAGAAAACACATTTGTGTGGATTCAACCAAATTCGATAATGCCTACATCTCATAAAAATAGCTCGTAAATGAGTGAGATGGTCGGCCCTACGCGATGAATGAGCAGGTAAATCATCAACATAAGGCTGCACAATGTGCGTAATGTCATGAAATGTGTAAGACATAGTCCTTTGAAAAGTTGCTCCAGCGTTCTTTAATCCAAAGGGTAGTTTGCAATAAGAAAATGTCCCCCATGGGAAAATGAATGTTGTTTTTGGCTGATCAGCAGGGAGTATGTTTATTTGACTGTAACCAGAAAAACCATCCATAAAGGAAAACATTTCACTGTCGGCACAATCATTGATAATTTGATCAATATAGGGTGTTGGATAATTGTCTTTAGGACAAGCTCGATTAATATCCCTATAGTCGATACATACTCGTATCATTCCTTGTTTTTTAGTAACAAGAACAATATTCGATACCCAATCGGTTAAAGAAATTGGATAAATGAAACCTGCATGAAGTAATTTTTCAACTTCGGCTTTGATAGCAGCAGCTTTTATAGGATGTATTTGACGTAGACGTTGACGGACAGGTTTGGCATCTGGGTAAGTCTTGAATTCATGTACGAAAATTGATGGATCGATTCCTGGCATTTCTTCATATGACCAGGCAAACACATCACAGAATTCTTGAAATAGGGCTTTATAAGTTTGAATTTCATCTTCCGTACAGCAAGCACCTATATGAATGTTTTCAATTATTCTTGGCTTTACTGAAATGTCAATTGGAATCTTTCGAGAGATATTTTCCAAATTTAACTCAGAATCAGGATTTTGCAATGGATTTTGCGGTTCTTTGCATATTCAATAGTAAAAATTGACACGAAATTATCTTCAAAATGATCTAGCTCAGGTAAAAACGAAGATTAGTGATGTAGATCTTCCCATGGTAAATCGTCAACAGACAAAAGTTCACGAATTTGATCATCAGTATGAACAAGATCAGGAAATGTCGTTGTGGCTGAACTAGATATAGAAAGTGATTCCTCATGGATCCCATTCATTGGATCAGTTTCGGTTGAAGAAGGGTTGGAAAGTGACTATACAGCCTGATATGTAATTTCAAATGGACTCAAAGGCATCATGCCATCAAATGAATCTAACTCGGAATTGGAAGGTACGATCCAAGGATCATCAAACATAATAGTATCTGACGAAATCATATGAATAGTTGCGATAGAAGGCGATACGTTAGGAGGAGGAAAGGAAAAAGTTCCTAGTAAACCAAAATCTTTAATCAAACCTACTCCAACATCCTTGTAAGGGATAGCCTCTTTACCAACATGTTGGATTGTTTCTATAGAGGCTGGATCGGAAGAGAAATAAGTTAATTGATCTATTGTAACGATCCTTCCTTGATGTGGAAATTTTATGAACCGAAAGACCGAAGAAACAACAACAGTCATAGCATAAGACCAACTACGACCCAGAAGAAGGTTGTAATCTAGAGGGGCATCAACCACTTCCACATCTAGATTTACGGTTTTACCTTCGACCCCTATGGGTAAATCCTGCAAAATACCAAAAGGGTGGAAACCTCGACCATCAAAATCCTTTGGAATTGTTGGAGACTAATTGAGTGTAGGAGAACCAAGCGATTTTCAACACTGGATCGACATAATACACGTTGAAGCTCCCTCATCAATCACAGTCCGAAAGATCGGTCTGTTTTTTACTAACACTGGAATTTGGAAAGCCATTTGGTGAGGTAGGCAAGGTGTACTATTCTCTAAATCGAAGATTATAAGGTTTGAATCCTGAATATCGACAACTCCTATGGCAGAAAAAAGTAATTTACGTTGTGCTGGGCATGATTGCAGTACTTCCAAAGCCAACATTGCTGAAGGGGAAATAGCTAAGTCCTCAACAATGTTGTAATTCTGAGCAGCTCTCGCATGTGGATTGAAAGCTAATTTACGAAGAACACCTTTATCAGGCAGTTTGATTATTAAGTTTGGATTTGGTTTCTTGATCTGTAGTGGACCAGAAACAAAAGGAGGTGTAGTTGATGTGTTTGCACTAGAAAATTCTGCTTCTTTACCATCAACAGGATTCTTACTACCATAATCTTGTGATCGCGTTGCAATCCTGACATGAGACATCATCAGAATGGTTCTTTTGAGGTATTCGAGGTAGAACCAATCATCTTACTATCTTGAGTAGGAAAAGGATCCTTCAAGACAGCAGGTTGTTGTGAACCTTTAACGAATTTCGCAACCTCTACTCGATGTGGGCATTCTTTAGTAAAATGATCCGCATCACAAATGTAACAGGGATAGCAAGGTTTGCGTTTCTCATCATTGGATTCATTTTTATCAGTTTTCTCTTTTGAATTCTTTTTTTTTTATTCTTTCCTTTCTTTTTACCGCCGGATTTAGATTTAGCCGAAGATGTCTCTACGACATGAATGTCAGCAGAAATTTCGGGGGAAGATTCTCATTTCAGGGAATCAGATAAAGTTATAATAGGAGAAGAATTCTTTGAAGATTTCTTCTTGCTTTTAGTATTGACTGTACCAATCATACCATCAGCAACATGAGACCCTGAAGGAGCTGCAGCTATTTGACCTTGGAAGATCAGGGATTTTTTCATGTAAAGTACCTGACTGCATATAAACAAGGTTAAGGTACTGAGCTTGAGCAATCGCTTTCTCCTCAGTAACAACTCTGGCCTTAGCTACATCTTCAATGATTTTGGGTAACAATGATTTAACAAACCATTCCGCCAAAATCTGATCCGGAATGTAAACTTGCACCAAATGCCTTCTACGTTGCCATTCATGAATATGATCAGAAATATATGTGGATGTGGATTGCTTTAGCGAAGTCAAAAGTTCCGTGCCATTGTCGTATCGGACATGCAACTGAAAATGAGTTAAGAAATTAGTTGCTAACTGACTGATATTATTAAAAGAGCCTCGTGGTAACTCAATGTACCATTTGGCGGCAAGACCAATAAGAGTTCTTTGGAAAAGACATAAGAGAATTGAATCATCAATTATTGAATTAGACGCACACCAGAGGTGATAAGTCATAACGTCATTTGATGGATCCTCTCCTAACTTACCTTCGAATTTTGGTATATCACTGGGCAACTTATGTGGCATTGGCAGCTAGTACGGATAATAGAAAATTGGATCATTCGTAAGGCGCATCAAATCAAGTAAATCCAAAGTTGCAATAAATGGTAACTGATGGTTAGGGTGGCAAAAACCTTGAGTAGCCAAACCAGTTCCAGGAGGAGGATACCCAGGATAACTAGGGATCGGATTTGCATTAGGAATTGTGTAACCTCTCGGGTAACCAAGATTAACCAGACCAAACTGGGGTTGTTGAGGCTATTGATAAGTATAGCCAGGGTACGGTTGATACTGATAAGCTGGGTTCTGTGAAACGGGGCCGAATTGAGGCTGTCCCTGGTATGGTTGATACGTGAATTGTGGTTGACTTGTGACCACCGTAATTTTACCAGCTTGTCCCGCAGGCATCTGAACTGAAGTTCCTGACTGGAGTACAAAGACTTGAGGGATTTGCACGGATGCAGGGATAGAAGAACTCGAAGCTACATTTACTCCAGAAACAGGTGTTATAGGTTGAACAGACGTTGCAGCAGTTTGAGGCAGAGTCTGAGGTGTACTAGGCCCAGACTACTGAACAGAACTAGGTGCAGGAGTTTGAATAGTAGGCGGAACAGGTTGCTGGGTTGGACCAGAAACAAAAGGCTTTCTAGGTTGAGAAGATAACCGCACATTAGGCTACATAGGCTGTTGATATTAGGACAGATCCCACACCATAATCATTCTGAGGTATTGTCCCATAGAAGGTTGAACATAAGGACCATAGCCTAGTTGAACATAGGGTTGATAAGTAAGTGGTAAATTTCTGGCTCCTTGCATAGATGATTGACCAGAAGGCGGTTGGAAACCTTGAATTGGGTACTGACCTTGAGGTTGATAACCCTGAGGCGCGTACTGAAGCTGGGGTTGATAAGGACCCTGAGGAGCATATTGAGTTTGGGGTTGACCTTGGGGTATGTACAGTCCTGAAGGTTGATAACCTTGAGGTATGTACTGTCCTTGAGGTTGTCCTCCAAAATAATATGATTCCACAGTTTGTCCTGGGAAAAAGCTACCTTGAGGTTGCCCCCCAGGTGGTAACTGACTACCTGAAGGTTTCCCCCCAAGCAGTAATTGACTACCCTGAGGTTGCCCCCCAGGCAGTAACTGATTTCCCTGAAATTGTCCTCCAGGCGGTAACTGACTGCCTTGAGGTTGAGGATTCAGAATACTACCAGACATCATAAATATTTGCTCTGCGTTCGACCGTTCAGTTTTAATTACATTTAGACTAGATGATAATACATGTTCAATCGGTCGAGGAGCCACTCCAGAGAAAGTACCAGACAGAGCCTGATATCCCAAAGGAACAGAAGGACCACCGTGTAAAAATGCTTCCGGTGTCTGGGAAAACATGGATGACTCTCCTGCCATAATGGATGACGGATAGTAACCTCTCGGTGTAGGATGAAAGGGAATTCGAGGTGGAGAAAAAGCAAGACCCGAATTCTCTAAAAAGTTTGTCAAAGATAGATACCAAGCATTAGTTCGAATAGGGCTATAGAAAATAGATTCACGCTCCCTAAGATTTAAAGACTGATGGGATTCGGGAAGAGATAACTCTTCCTCTGGACTAGTAAGCTCTTCAATAGAAATGAGGCCAGATGGAAGATCTTTAGTAATAGTATTTCTTATCCTAGGTGAACCAAGATCACTAGAAGTTGGTGTAATAAATCCTGAGGATGTTTCCGAAACAGAAGGTTCAGTTTCAGGCTCAAAAATTTCAGGTTCGTCAGCTAGTTCACTGGAAGGAGAAATACTGCCAGTAACTTCGGAAACTGAAATCGGTTCAGAAATATGTTCTGTTGTGGGTGTTTGATGATCAGGATGAACAAATATAGATGAAGTTCCAATTTCTGTTGATCTAATTCTACCTCTACTAGATGATACTAGAGCACGCAGCCCTTCAAGCTGACTTGGTGTATATTCAGGGGGTTTCCCTTGAAGTCTCTAAGATTGTCTCAGCAATTCCGCCACGATTAAATATTAACTAATCACACGCAAACAAAGAAAATTTCAATGAAAACACCTAAAGTCTATAAAGAAACAAACAGTTGAATCACACGCTTAAAAATATAAGAGTTCAAACCACACACAAACAGTAAACTTCCTGTATTAAAAACACTATTTGGTGATGAAATCCAACTTAGTAGAAATTTATATAGAAAGGGCGGTTGGAACAGTTACCTCGACAACTTGCTTAATGAAATAGACTGGCAAAAGTTTCTTCACAAAACCATCTCGAGTGAAGATAACCCCCCAGAGAGTCCAAGTGAGTCTAGTCGACGTCTGCTCTAGGTACAGTGAGATCTTTCCTTCACCATCACCTTAGGAACTAATCTTAAATTTATGGACACTAAGGTTACCAACAGTAACAAATACAACTGGGGGAATAGTCTACGATCCGATCCCACGTGCAAGGGAAGAGTAACAAAGCTCAATTCCCTTGAAGGCTCCTCGATATGGTCAATCTGAGGTTTACTGACAAGTGACCCTAGGATCCTCGACAATGGTTAATTCGAGGTTTACCGTTTGTAATGCGCGCAGAATCTTCTATCTTTCCCAATGAAACAAAATTGATTGTCTCAAAGGTTCAGACATGATCTCGTGATTAACTTCTTTAAGAGAATCTTCCCAGATTGTACCAATTACAATTGGATTTATTTCCTACCGCAAGATTTATCTACTTATTTGTTTTTACTACCTTGGAGAGTTAATTACTCCCTACTCCAAGATACTAGCCTAAGCTATGTTGGTGATAAGAGCCCTAGAAATAAAAATATTACTAGATGAATTTTAATTAAGCGTTATTTTTATGGTTGTTCTTTAAGTCAATAGGTACAGAAATGAAACTTTGATGGTGTGAAGACTCGACTTCCAAAAACACTAAAAATGCACCTAAAAATGATAATCAATTAGTTTTATTTCAATGAAATTCTAGCTAAAGAAAGAGTTCGAGAATGCAATTCTTTTAAGAAACAATTCTTTCTTCAAACATAAAGAATAACTAAAAGAAAATATTTTTGTCTTTTCCAAAAATAACTCAAAACGAGACAAATTATCAAAGCTCCCAACAAAATCCTTTCACTTTCAAAAACTTGAAACTACAAAAAAAATTTCCTTCAAAAGAAATCTACAAATTTTAAAAGCACTCAAAACTAGAAAAAATAATTTTGAGATCTACAAACTTTAAAAATCTAATTGAATAAAAGATTTAATATTTTTGAAGAATGTTTTACTTAGTTGTTTAGCAAACTAAGGATCTATTTGTCCAGAATAACAAACAAATCAAAAAACACTCAGATATGTTTTCTTTATAAAAATGAAATTCAAAACCTATAACAAAGTTTTTTCGAAGATTTGCAAAGAAACAAATAGATCTATTTCTCAATAAAGGATGGATTTCACAATTAGGTCAGATTCAGCAAAAAGGAAAAAATACCAATGTAATCTGAGGTATTTCAAAATGCCAATGCTTCAAATCACTACAAAGACCAAGTGAAAAGCAATCCAAAATGCAAAACTTCTAGAAAATCATCAAAACACAAATACTGTTGGAACTCATTCACAAAAGGCTTTTGACAAAAACAACGTCAATCTGGGCAGATACTAAAAACTCTAAATCAAATTAAAGACAAACTGAAAAAATAAATCTGGAGGTTTTTCCAAAATTTTAATAGGGTCCGCAGGCTTTCAAAAGTAACAGGTGCGGTCCCGCACTATTTACTTAACGAAAGTGTGAAACTGCCTGCATTGTGCAAAAAAACAAAGTGCGGTCCCCAGAAAAGTTCAAGAAAAACATAAAAGATTTCAAAATTTTCAAAAACAGAGAAAACCTAAGCTACCCAGGCAGATATCTATCAATCAAAAACCAGGAAAATTTTTCCCTCAAATCAAAATAAAAGAGAACCAAAAACAACAAGTTCTTTCCCCAGTGGAGTCGCCAATTTGTTGGGCGGATTAATAAATCTTGCAGACAAGATCGATCTCCCTAGTACCAAAAGGTAATCTAGCAACAAACAGCCAAATAAACCTATTTTTATGTAAACATATATGATTTATAAAAGAATTCTATAAAGGTGTTTTAAGAACTTACCGAAGATCCAATGCTCGTTTAAAGTCGTTGTCCCTCATGCACTTGGAGTTATCTTTGTAAACCTACAGTCACAAACAAGAAAACATTAAATAGCACCTGAATAGTAAACATCATAAATCATGCTTATCATGATGATCAAGGAATCCATGAAATAAACAGTTAACTAACAGCTTATTGAGAAAAATGAATTCATTTGTATTAGCTTTAAAAGAAGGAAAACCTTACAACCTTAGCCTTGATGTTGAACAGGCCTTCCTGGGGTCCGAAGCAGGAATATCCTCTACTTTGATAAGCTCTGCACTCCTTCAACCGAGACAGATAGAGGTATGTGATATCTCCTCACAAAAATCTCAGTTAAATGAGTCTTAATCCCAACAGCACTTAACCTCAAATAATCTAAAGCTTGAACTCCCTTTGAGGCTACCCAATGCCTCTTTTTATAGTGGAAAAGAGGAGGTTTCAGTTCCAACTATGAAGGGATAGAATCCTCCTTCAAATGGATAAGCTCCTCACATCAAGGGGTTAGCTCCATAAGGTAAGGGATACATGAACCTCAAAAGAGAGGTTCTGCCACCGCAAGATTCTTTCTAGAGGCTTCTAGAATTTACTGAAAGTGAGCTTTTTTGAGTTTACTTGCGCCTTTTTAATATTTACAGGGGTCCACACCCATAACACAGAGAAAGTGCGTTCAGGTATGCAGGAGTCATGAACATTAGGTGTGGAACTGCAGGCAAGATATAGAGAAAGTGCGATACCAGAGTTAAGGAGACTTTTTAGGAACTTTTCTCTTATTTTCAAGGCTTGACATGAGGAATTGATGTGTTAGACTTGAAAGGAGGAAGTATGAGTGATAATGAGCTCATACACATAGAAAAATGTCAGGATGACAATTTTTAGTGCAACACGGAAAAAAGCCTCCATAAATACTTTTTCGTAAATTTGTCCCTCAAGTCCGAAAAAGCGTAAAATAATACATGTGAGAACCTCCTAACCATGTTTGATTAGGGCGTTCCTTTTTCATAAATAATATATCCCAGTCTGGAAAAAGGTTAAACTTATACTATGTAGATGCCATTTCAGTTCCTTTTACGAGCTCGAAAGGACAGGTTCTCGACAATATTTTCATATTCTGGGAGTCTGAAAAGAGCTGAAAGAGGACTCCAAGGGGGTCCCTTTTTCGGTGTTTATCAGAGCTCGAAAAATAGATAAAAGTGTGCTCTATTTTCAAAGTTAATTTTAAGATCATGCACATCAAAATTCATTGTATCAACTGTAAACCTTCTCAAAGAACCACCAAACAGATTAAATATACCTTTTTAGTAGTAAAAAATAGGTAGAAAATAAATTCGATTCATTAAATATGCATAAAATAATAGAAAATACTATTTAAATAAGAATTTACCATGGCATTTTACCATTTCACATTTACCATTCTGTTTTTGAGTGCTATGAGCTAGTTTTTCCCTTGAACTTTAGAAGTTGATTGCAGCAGATTCTGTGGACCATTTCTCATGTCATCTGGACTAGGTAAGATATCTGACCTTTCTCTTTCTATTGGTAGCATTCTTTTACAATTTTATGCATTTTTTTTAGGGTTTTGGGGCTCCTAGGTTAAATATACAATGCCCTAGGACCAGCGCATCTATGAATGTCAAAAAGTTTGTTGGAGAGGAACTTAATTGAAGCCTGGGTGATCTACAATGCTCTGCCTAGGGAACATGGGTGCGTTGGGTGCAATTGAGAAATTTGTATTGTGTTTTATGCCCAAAATATCTTCAGTGTTTTTCATGATATGGATCCTAACTAAGCTTATGGTTGACTGCAGGATTTGATCATATCAGAATGTCAATTACATGGCGAGAAAGAGAACATGAGGAATAAGATATGGTTTCCCTAAATGATATTGGCACTGTGAGAGACGTCAGAGACTGCAGGTTCTTGATTTTCTCATGGGATCCAACACAACAGGGATTTGGAAGTACTTTGAACTCTCAGGGATGAGGCAACATTTGGGACTATTGCAGTTCTTGATTCGCTCATGGGATCCAGCACAACAGGAATTTCACATTGGGGAAAAAGTGCTCCCAATATTGGTTGATGATATTTACTTTCTGACAGGTTTATCGAGATGAGGTGTCCCCATTTCCCTTGCGGGTTTCTTCTGTGGAGGTAAGACAATGAAGGATTACATTTGACAGTTTTGTCAGCCAGGTACAAAATCTAGAAAGGATGAAAATATAAACATCAATGATGTGCGTGATATGCCTTTGCAAACGCTCCTATTCACCATCACAAAGTTGGTTGGAAGCGTGAAACTTCATGTTGCGAATAGATCATACATGCAGTAACATGGAGTATGTGCTTGAGTGTCTTGAGTCGACCGTGTTCAACTGGGCTGAAGTAGTACTCTCTTAGATGAAAGAACAAATGAACAAAGTGAAAAGTGGCAAGACAAATAATTTTAGCTATGGATCGATCCTGATCACGTTCATTCTGGAGCGAATTCCATTGATGCAGCCACAACATGTAACACTGGGTGTAGCTAGTCCTAGGGATCCGTGAATGCAACATGAGTAGAGTTTATAGATAGACATGATGGCCAACCATTGATCTCATTCTCTACTTCATTCTTTACTTGGCTCTGAATTCAACATATCGTCATAGAGGAGCATCCATACACAGGAGTGGATTTCCGTGGAGACCCAGATTTTATGTTACCAACAGGCGCTCAATGGGGTGCTATAGGTAAAATGTTTTGACCATGATTTTTTATTTTTTTGGGTTTTTTACATATTTTTGTGTTTTGGATGTTTCCAAGACTAAACTAAATATGTTTTATGTATGCGGATGTGGGTAGTGTTTGACTAGTGGGTCATCCACAGCAGGCAGGTGAACCAACAAAGAGGATTTTCGGCAGGGCAGTCCTTCGGGATTTGGATTTGATCAAGACTCTGGTTGAGTTACAACAACATGTGGAGGGGTTGAATCTCAGGATACCGGATATTCGGATTGAGGAATTACCGATGAGGCTGCAACGCCATACTATTGGTGTGCCTAGCTGATGGATGAGGCTATTGCGCATGATAGCTCAAGCAGTGACCTGCTATCATGAGAACCACTAGATCTACTTAGGATATTATATGTCTGAATACATTTTGAGGTCACGTGACCAACATGTCTTGGACACAATTTTTTGTAAAAAACACGATTGTATATCTATTTTACTTTCAGTGTTTTCCTATGGTTATGTGCAATCCTATTCGATTGTGTGATGTGAATTGAAAAATTGTCTTTACATTAGTTGCAAATGTTTATTTAACACGTAATTCTCTAAAGAATCAATCAAGGTGTTAAAATTTCTGGAAATATGTTGATATCGGATGTAAACAAAATGTCTTTCCAAAAGACTAACTCTAAGGAACATGCGATGAATAGTTAGATTTCAGACAGTATAAACATTAGTAAGTTGTAGTATGACAAGTTGTGAGTCTAGCCTAATGATGATGTGCCGAATGCCAAGTGAAATGGCATCATAGAGGAGTTCGATCAATGTGCTATACTCAACGATATTATTGGTGGATCGACCAACACAAATCCATTGGAAACTCACTAACTCACCACTTGGAGCAAAGATGGCCCACGCTACAGAAGATAAATTTTACATACTGTGACTAGCACCATCGGCATAACCAACAAATGGTTTCGAAGATTCTGACATCTGCAACAAAATGAAAAGAGGATTACTAACCACATGAAAACTCTTAAAATACACACTATGAAACACACACAATCAAAGAATATATACAGTATCATACAATGTTTACTAAGTAGAATCAAGCATAGTGACATTTAAGATACAACCCATTCTGAGGCAGTGGCAATGGAATTCGATCATAATCTACTAGCACATAGGCGCCCTTTTCCAGAACATGCTTGACAATATAGGGGCCATGCCATAATGATTCGAATTTCCCTGTTCCTATCTTATCAGCTTCCTAATCATAAAGCAAGACCAAGTCTCCTTTTGAGAAGGTGCGAGGCTTGAAATTGCAGTCATATTGCGCCTTGATTCGTCTCTTATGTGTTTCATTGCATGGAAAATTTTAGGGGCAAATTTTAGCCCAAAGGCGAAATTTAAGGGGTTTTATAGTTTGACGAGGCAAATTTTTTATATTGCACCCATTTTTTCTATAGTTAGCAACTTAGCCCAAAATTTATTTAAAACATAAATAATTATTATATTTTAGCCTTCGAAATTAAAGTGGATAAAAATTGAAAAGGTGGGATTCGCCCTAGATTTACATTGAAAAGGCCCGATTCGCCTGGTTTGGAGGTTGGACTCATTGAATTTGGGCGGATTCACCTCGGTTTACAGGTTTTGAATTTCGATTTGGTTGCAATAGCCAGATTTCTTGGTTTGCAAATCAAGCGTAAGGTTGAAATTCATCTCTATAAATTACAGTTTCTTAATCTTTCTGTCATTCTCGAGCAAGATACAGATTTGGTTGCAATAGCCAGATTTCTTGGTTTGCAAATCGAGGGTAAGGTTGAAATTAATCTCTATAAAATACATTTTGCTAATCCTTCTGTCATTATTGAGCAAGATACAACCCCGATCCTTTCTGTCATTTTTGAGCAAGAGACAATGATGATCCTTCTATATGTTTGCTTGATTCCGATCATCTGATAAACATGAGTTTTTAGGTAAGAGGGAAGAGAGAAATAGCACCCTTAATCTCTGGTCAACAAGATCACCTCACCTTCCTGCACTAATCATATTTCTTATAGCCATCGACCCTCCTACCATGCCCTCCTTGGGTCTTTATTCACTATACAAAGGAGCGTAAGGAAGGTCTTCTACACTTAACCGCTGGTCTCTCCTTACCCTAGGAAGCGTGCATGTTAAAACCCATTTAGGCATTTTACATAAAATTTCACCCCTTAATACTTTGGTCTTTAGACAGAGCAGAGCCGATGAGACCACATCAGACCAGAGCAGCACCAAGGAGACCATCGAGATTTTTCAACGGTATATTCTCAGATTATTCAGCTTAATTCACGTGGTGGAAGAGCACGGGTTGGATTGTGGAAGAGCACAGGTTATTTTCAAGGTGAGGCAAGATAATGTCAACTCTTGGTATAAATATTCTAGCAAGAGACTTTGGAAGTCATATTTTTTTCTCTTTGTAACCCATCATTGTTGAGTTGCAGGTGTGTAAGTTGTGGGTGTGTAATTTCTACAGCTTGGGTGTGTGAAGTCTACAGTGCGGGTGTGTCCTTGGTCGAATGTGCTCCTGTTTGAGGCAAAGTAGACTGGTTAATACTACTGGAAATGTATTTCCCACTAAACAAAGAAATAAAACAAGGCCAATGTGGATGACTGTCACTAACGGAAATGGCCTTAAGCATCCCCACAAATACACCAACAATTTGATGGCAAGTATCAAAGTAAAAATACTTAGTTATCCCTTGTTTTATAGTGACAACAATAAACGAAGCAATAAAACAAAGGAAATTTGGATGAATGTTAGCAATGAAAATGGTCTTAAGCATCCCCACAAATACACCAACAATTTGAGGGCAAGTATCAACTTGGATTCTAGGTATTGACATGCTGACTTCAATGAAAGGTTTGCAAAATACAAGGAACAATAATGTCTCTAGGTTTAACAAAAACTGGGCTTAAAGACACTACCATTGTCAAGCATATTGGTAAGTAATCTGACCATTACTCTTTCGTATCTTTGCTTGACTGCAGAAACCTTGTTGGCAACGACTTGTATAATCATATTTTTTGTTCGGATTGCCAATTTTATATATACGTTCATTTGTTCTGAATCACTATTGGGTATGCTACATAGCTTTTATTTCCAAGTTTTTCATACAATGGTCAAAGGTATAAGGTGCATTATAATTCTGATTGAGATATTCTATGATCTACAAGATGGAAAAGTGCTTACAGAGAGTGTCAATATCAAGCAATTTCGACTTAAATGGATAAGGAAAAAAATGGATTTGTAACCCAGGAACATGTCCTCTTTACATCCACTATTGAGATTATCTTGCATATAGTAAAGATGAAGTTATACAAATAGAAATACAAGTTTCTTCCACGCTTGTTAATGCAAAAAAATTATGAGCAAGATGTACTAATTTTTGAGCTAATTTTACACAATAATGGGTGTTAGATATTGCATTGGCCAATAATAGAAATCTTACATACAATATTGCCATAGTATGATTGGTAGCAATCATTTGCACACACATCATATTTAAATTGGTCACTTGGGTTGTGTTATCCATGTCAGCCCTCATCCAAATTTTTGGCCATTAGCCCCTCCTGAAACTTTTCGAATTTCCTACTGCGGCCTAAGAGACCCTTTTTCCTCTTATCGTTGCCCTCCTCCGCACCCATATTTCGTAATCGAAGGCCAAAAGGCTCGCTGTTCAAAGAGTTTGAATCCGAAGCCCTTTGGGGCTTAGCCCCCTGCAGCCAGTCCTTCACGTGATCAGGGCAAGTAACCCTGTGCCAAACCAAAAAGGTGCTTACCATATATGGTTATCGGTTGGATTCTCAGCCGCCCGATTAAACAAAGATCAATGGTCCACTACCTATTGCCCTAGTGGTCCCCACCCCGTGTCCATCGCTCAAAAACCAGGCTTGTTTTCATCGCACTGCCTTTCACAGGCGAGCAGTATTCTCAAAATCTTAGCGATTCCATTGGGCGCCCGCCACGTGTCCCTGAGTACGGTGTCAAAACCGCTCCTCATCGCGCATTATTGTCCGACTCAAAACGGGCAGCGAAATCTACATGAGCCGTCCGATCCCGAGTGCTCCATCTAACGGCTGCCAATCTCCCAAGCCGCACGGGTTTTAATTTAAATATACGGTACCCTGGGCCCGCCATTCCATCGCCCTCTAACTGAATTTCAACCGTTGATCTTGTGCACGGATCGTAAGGCCCAGAATCATTCACGTGTTCCGCTGATCAACCAACTCCGCACCCACGTCATCCTATTACCAGTCTTTCGTACCTCCCTGCCGCATGCCCACATGTCATTTACGTTTGCCTCCACCATTTCCATGCATCGTTTACGTGTCTATGTTGACTGTCTCCGCCTCGTCCACACATCGTCATCCCACTATGTTTCTCGTTGCCACCCTTCATTTCTCCACCACCCTGCTTCTCCTCATCGTTTCACTCAGTCCATATCACCACTCTGTGGTCACCGCCTCATCCATTACCCTGGCGCCTGGTTTTCTTTAACCATTTGTGGGTTTTGTAGGTTTATGGTGATGGAGAACCATCAGAATTTACGTCCATCTCCACAGAAGTCAAGAACGCTCTAGAGGACCAATTATCAAATGCAGAAGTATGAAGCAAGGATCCGGGAAGATATGCTGACATGACATCCATTAAAAAGCCAGGGTTTAAATCTATCAAACCCTCCAAGGTCATTCAAATGCCTAGGTTGAGCAGATGAAGAATTAATGGCGCAGACAGAAAATATCAGTAAAGAGCAAGGGATTAAAGGAACACATTTAAGGATTTTTGGGGCTGTTACATACCCTTTTGGAGGCAAAGTACCAGAACGAAGACCTTGCAGATCACTAGAAATATCTTTTCACAGAAAATCAGGCCCTCAGGGTCTACTTCAGCCAAATCCTTTCCAGAAGAGTACATAATGTTACATATTTTATTCTTCATGTCTTATCCCTGGAGAAATTCGCACCTACAGAATTTACTTCATGGAGACGGCCTCAGAGTACCTATGGTTCAGCATATTAATTAAGCAACAAGGGCACGAATGTTTCCATCATTTTGTTCAAGTTAAGCAAATTAAATGTTTCACCTACTTCTTTTATGAGTTTCTCTTCTCCTTCCTCTATAAAAAGGGAGGAAAAATATATTGTAGGGGTTCCAGATTTTTATCAGAAAATTGTGCAGTGAAAGGCATTTTTGTATACATTTTGTAAATCTCTTGTATGAAGGCTCAGAGCCCGTAGGGTCTCAGTGAGGATGAGTTCTGTCTGTTTGGAAGATTCTGGTCTTTGATATTTCACAGTATTTAAACATCTCTTATATGTTTAATACAGCATTTCACTTCATATATCTTCTTGTATCATGTACTGGAATGTGAGTGGCTCACTGATTTTAGGTAAGGATTCATCCTAGTTGGTGCCCATACCTAGATCATTCAAGCGCTTTAAATATGGCTTAGGCATGATATACTGTTTCATATTCATTTCATTCATCATTCTGCTATATTAGTTGCTTTGGGAGGGTGCTTTTAAAACGCCATTGTCATGTATGGATTCTTAGAATGATAAGCCCATATGTGGTTCTATTGTGTATTTGGGTATCAGATCAAAGTTAACTAATATCTCCTCAGATTTCTTTCACTACATACACTTTTTGATATTTGATTTCTGTGGCATATTACTTGAACCGGCCCTCTTTACAGTAAATTGTCTCTTAACTATCTGATGCTTTTATATTGGAGCTTTTCATCTTGCCTCTGCAACATTACTTTCCTTGTGACAATTTCTGTAGATTCTGGTCCCATTTAAATCAATTTCCTTGTTCCAAAAGAGATAGCAGGAGAGCCTTTTGGATTGGCACCCAAGTTATATATTATATGCTCCTTTCTATGCTAAGATGTCCTAGGCACTGGTTTATGGTAGCTCTAGACTGTCTCTAGGGTAGACAAAAATTGTCGACAACATCTTTCTGGCGCCGTTGCCGGGGAACGAATTTAAGAATATCAGTTTCCCTGGGCCTCGACAATATTTATTCACTCTCTAATTAGGTGAGCACAGAGAGTTGAAGAGTTGCATATCTCTCACCTTGGCGACTCCACACTATTGTTTAATTGATACATCTATCGGTAGTCCTGGCTCCTCGAAAGCCACATTTAAGGTCAGATACGTCCAAATCGAAGATACCCTCTGTGTCTGACCCAGAGAAGATTATACATAGAAGAAGTTGGAAAGAGAGGAAATCAGCCCGTGCTAAAATCCCTGAGTTTTCGAAGAAGATTGTCCATCTTCCTCTTCTCAAGAAATTCCAGTAGGAAATCCCGACTCCACTGAGGAAAATCCTGAATACTACTCAAATAGCCCACCCAGGGGAAGCGCTAGAACCAAAGAGAACTTTTGTCCTACCCTTGAGGCTAAAGAAGTTAAAGAAGTTACAGAAGTAGCCCCTGTTAACCGTGAATTGTTTCCATCTACACCTCAGGCTGCTGTACAATATATTCCCATTGTTATTCATACTCCACTTCCTCCTCCTCCTCTTCCTCCATTTGTACAACAGATTGTTGCACAACCCCCACCTCCTCCAATGGCTAATGTCCATGCCTTTTTGCTGAACAAATATGCTCCCCTGGCATTACCTCAAGTGCTGAATGATATGCCACAAGATTATTTGAAGATATTTCCCAGATTCACGGGAGAAAATGAAATTGATGCTCAAAAACATCTTGAGACTTTCTGCTCTTTTGCAGAGAACTTTAATGTTGAACATTTGGATGTAGTCTTAAGACTATTTGTGCAATCTCTGGACGGTGAAGCCAGAAAATGGTTCAAGACATTGGGAAACCGTTCAGTAACCACCTGGGATGATATGGAAAATAATTTTCTCAGAAAATGGGGAGAAAAGAAAGATCATGGACAATGTCTCACTGAGTTCAACACACTCAAGAAGAAACATAATGAAGGGGTGTCAGAATTTATCAAGAGGTTTAATAAGTTATATCTAAATCTCCCTACAGATATGAAGCCTCATCAGAATGCTGCCAAAGTTGTTTTCATAGCAGCCTTTAACTCAGATTTCAGTTTCTCTCTCAGGGAAAGAAAGCCTGCCACCCTAGATGATGCTCAGTCAGATGCTCTTGAGTTGGAAGAAAACTTTGCCTCCACTGGAAAATTAAAAGGGAGAGCTGAACAGGATACCAGAAGAAGAGGTAAAGAGGAAGTATCTACTTCCAATCAGGACAAGGATTCAGATAAAATGGACGAAATAAGCAAGATGATAAAAAATATGGTTAAGCTATAACTGGAGGCCAAGAATACAGCCCCCAAGAATTTTTATAATGCTCCAAACAGAGGTTACAATCCTCAGTATAGAAAGCCACCCCTGCAAATATTGCCAAGGGAAACAAAGGAGCAACAGGATCAGGTGCCACACCCGATGTACCTAGAAGGCCCAGTAGATGACTCCACTGAAGATGCTGCTTATGAGCTAGAAGACTCAAATATTTCTTTTTCAAATAATGATGAAATAGAATGCCCTTTGCAAGAAGGAGAAGATGCAGAAATTGATCACTACTGCAAGCAGTTTAATGATTTCATGCAAGCACAGTTCAATAGGAGATATGATCTCAGATCCTCCGGAAAGAGAACTTGGACTCAGGATCATGAAGAAGAGCCTCCCAAAAAGGAAGCACCTATTCAGAAGGAGCCAAAAAAGAAAAAAGTCATAGACAAGGGTAAGAATCCTCTGAACAAACCTTCGCAGTCTATGGATCAAATTCCTTCTTCTTCAAAAGTAGCTACCGTTCCCAATGTCGCATCTGTATCAAAAGAAGTTAAACCTTCAGCTGAAAATAAAGAGTCAAAAGAAGTTATAATAGAAAAGCCCCCTCCTGCTTTTAATTTTCAAAAAGAACTTGAGAAAGTCAAAATCCCAGTCCCTTTGACTGAACTGTTAAAACAACCTGTATATCAATCTCAAGTTACTTCTTTATTACTTCCTCCTGAAGCACCAATAATTCCAGACAGTCTAAATCTTCAAGAAGAAATACCCATGGTAGTCTTTGGCCCACATGTCGAGGAGATAGACCCCTCCACTCCTCCTTTTTGTGTGTCTCTAGTTATTCATGACCTGCTGTTACACAATTGTATGTTAGATTCTGGGGCTTCCCATAATCTTATGCCTGTGTCAGTCATGGAACAACTAGGTTTACAAATCACAAGTCCATATAAAGACCTATATTCATTTGATTCCAAAAGAGTTAAATGCTTGGGGATGATTAAATATTTAGTGGTCAATCTGGCCCAAATTCCAGCAAAAAGCGTAGTAATGGACATTGTGGTGGCTGACATCCCAGCTCGCTTTGGCATGCTGTTGTCAAGG
The DNA here is from genome assembly GCA_034641835.2 of Pinus albicaulis. Classification (NCBI taxonomy): domain Eukaryota; kingdom Viridiplantae; phylum Streptophyta; class Pinopsida; order Pinales; family Pinaceae; genus Pinus; species Pinus albicaulis. The sequence goes on along the minus strand of CM076574.1, from coordinate 419,964,915 downwards.
TCCTGAGGAACAAAAATTGGTGGGTCAATCAAGATGGATTTAACCTACGCCACTATCCCTGTTTTTGGTGGCCAGGAGAGGAGGTTGTACAGAGAAACTAGATTTGTTAAGATGGTTACAAAGGCTGACAGCTTAGAAAATGCACCAGTCTACAGCAAGGAGGGATATTTTTCATGTTTGATGTTAGAAGAAGATTAAAACTATGCTCATGAACCTTCCTTCTATCAAATAAAAACTGAGCAGCCTTTAGAAAAAAATGAGGCAGGAGTATGGACTCTACATTTTGATGGGGCAAATTCAAGAGAAGGCAATGGGGCTGGAGTATTATTAATTTCTCCTACAGGAAAATGGGTGCCACTGTCTTTTAAATTGGAATATGAGGCTACTAATAATGTGGCTGAATATGAAGCACTGTTGCTAGGATTGCAGATAGCCAAGAGTATGGGTGTACAGAGTTTAAAAGTTCTGGGCGACTCTGAGCTAGTGGTCAGGCAAGTCAGAAATCAGTGTCAAACCAAGCACCCTCGGTTGAGGGCATACAGGAACAAAGTGTGGGACATGGTGGAGAATTTATTCTCAGCATTAAATATCCAGTTCATGCCCCGGGAACAGAATATAATGGAAGATTCTCTTGCTGTGGCTGCCAGCACATTTCGTCCTCCTCAAAACCCTCTCTTGAGGTATGAAATTGAGGTGCGTTATAGACCATCAATACTAGATAATATTAAGCACTGGTAGGTATTTGAAGATGATGAACAGATGAAAAAATTCCTGGAGACAGTGGGAGAATTCTCCAATATGGAGATTGATGATTGTGAAGAGGATGAGGCTAGAGATACTTCAGAAAATAAGTGGGAAGAGAAATTGGCAGGAAGTAAAGTGCTGCAGTTGAAAGGGAATGTCATACCTAGAGGGCTGGTGCCTCTAGAAATATTATTTGATAAAAATGATGTTCCATTGCAACATAATAAAGTAGTAGAAGAAAATCAAATGGAAGATCTGAATCTGGGTACCAATGTTGAGCCTAAAATTGTAAAGCTATCCAAGAAGGTCCCAGAGGAAGACAAGGAAAAATACTTGAAATTATTTCAGACATACAAAGATGTATTTGCATGGTCCTATCAGGACCTGAAAACTTTTGATGTCAGCATAATGCAGCATAAAATTCCTCTGAGGGAAGATGCAAAACCTTATAAGCAGAAGCTCAGACAGATAAATCCTCTGCTGCTTCCCTCCATTGAAAAAGAAATCAAGAAGCTGCTGAAGGCCAAAATAATTTTTCCATTAAGGTACTCAGAATGGGTGGCAAATCTCGTCCCTGTTCGAAAGAAAAATGGAGAAATAAGGCTATGTGTGGATTTCAGGAATTTAAACAAAGCATCTTTAAAAGATAATTATCCATTGCCTAAGATGGACCACATCCTGCAGAAAGTGGTGGGAGCCTCTAGAATGTCAATGATGGATGGTTTTTCTGGTTATAATCAGGTAGCTGTGTTTCCAAAAGATCAAAAGAAGACCGCTTTCACTACACCATGGGGGACATTTATGTATGCCCGGATGCCCTTTGGGTTGATTAATGCAGGAGCTACCTTTCAGAGGGCTATGGATATTGCTTTCGTTGGGGAGCAGGATAGATTTATGGTGGTGTACCTTGATGATATCACGGTGTTTTCAAAAGATGATGTTGAACACATTGAACATTTACGAAGAACTTTTGAAAAATGCAGAAGGTATGGCCTTTCTCTTAACCCACAAAAGTCTTTATTTGCATTAGAGGAAAGCAAACTTTTGGGACATATTGTAACTAAAGATGGGGTGAGAATAGATCCTAAAAGAGTAGAAGTCATAAATGGTATTCCTCTCCCCAGAAATAAAAAAGAAGTACAAGTGTTTTTAGGACGAATAAATTTTCTGAGAAGATTCATCCCTAACTATGCCGAGATAGTTAGGCATATAACAGATATGTTGAAAAAGAATAATGAGGTGAAATGGTCACAAGAATCACGGGAGGCCTTTGCTAGAATTAAAGCTGCATTTGCTGAAGCCCCTGTGCTGGCTGGACCTGATTATACTAGACCATTTATGATCTTTTCTTTTGCATCACCTCATACAGTAGCTGGAGTGTTATTGCCGAAAAATGAAGATGGATATGAGCAGCCTATTGCCTTTTTCAGCCAGGTGCTTCATGACGCCGAATTGAAATATGATATATTGGAGAAGCAGGCATATGCCCTAGTAAAGTCCCTCAAGGCCTTTAGAATGTATGTTTTGCAGTCCCACGTTACTGCATATGTCCCTACAACAACTGTCAAAGACATTCTCATTTAGGGAGATAGTGAAGGGAAAAGAGGGAGATGGATTGCAAAAATACAGGAATATGATCTGAACATCAGATCTACTAAGCTAATTAAAGGGCAGGGGCTAGCCAAGATTTTGTATGAATCAAATTACCAGGCTTTAGGCATAAATTTTTCCATGGTAGCAAATGAAGAATCTAAAAACAAAAAAGAACAGCAAGGGCTGGGGATGGCTACTCAGAAGGTTCATATAAAATATCTCACCAGTCCATGGTACAAAGAAATAGTAGAATATATTTTGACACTCAGCTGTCCGCCCAGTTGTGATAAAGAAAAATACAGGGCTGTGAGATTAAAATCACAAAAGTACATAGTTTCTAATGGCCAATTATATTGGAGAGATCCTTCAGGCATACTACTACTATGCCTCATAGAAGATGAAGTGGAAAAAATAATGATGGAATTTCATGAGGAAATTTGTGGAGGCCATTACAGTTGGAGGGCCACAGCTCATAAAATACTGAAGGCTGGTTTCTGCTGGCCAAAATTATTTGGAGATGTCTTTACTTGGGTCAGAGCATGTGATAAGTGTCAAAAATTTGCTGAGAGGCAGAAATTAGCAACTCTGCCCCTAATTCCAGTTCATGTGAATGAGCCATTTCAACAATGGGGAATAGATTTTATTGGAGAAATACATCCCCCATCAAGTGGACAGCATAAATGGATATTAACATCCACAGATTATTTTACGAAATGGGTGGAAGCCATACCTGTAAGAAATGCTACTGACACTGTTATCATAAAATTCATGGGAAAGAACATCATTTCCAGGTTCGGCTGTCCTGCTAAAACAGTGACTGATAATGCACATGCCTTCAAATCTGCAAAGTTTGTGAATTTCTGTCAACAGTAAAATATTGCACTTAAGCACTCCACAGCTTACTACCCACAAGGGAATGGCTTGGCAGAATCTTCCAACAAAACCCTAGTGAGGGCCTTGAAGAAAACAATCAATGAGAATCAGAAGAATTGGGATTCCCAATTGAAATTTTCTATATGGGAAAATAGAATAACTAGCAAGAGAGAAACTTGGAAATCCCCTTATGAGTTGGTGTATGGACGAGCAGTAGTGTTTTCGGTGCAGTTGGCTTTACCAGTGGCACGTTTCTTGCAAGACAGTCAGGAGGAACCTGATGATATGGTCAAGAGACTTAATCAATTGACAGAATTAGACGAAACACGGGACCAAGTGAATCAGAGGCTATACGAGTATCAAGAAAAAATGAAACATATTTTTTATCAGCATGCAAAAGATAGAAAATTGCAGATTGGAGATCGGGTTCTCAGATGGGATGTCTGGAGGGCCGAAAAAGGAAAGCATGGAAAATTCGATCCATTGTGGTTTTGTCCCTTCAAAATTGTGGAACGGGGGGGGGGAAACAACACTTTTATATTGGAAAATTTACAGGGTGACTTATTTGATTCTCCTGTAAACGGCCAATTTCTGAAACCCTATTTCAAATTATGATTCAGGTCGTGGTGGCCTGACTGTATCATATTGTATATTAATTTTTGTTTGACTGTTGTCAGGATGATGCAGGTGTTATAATGAATCATGAAGAGAAAGGGTTTTGAAGGGCAGAGTCTACATAAATGATAATCAGATGGTCTGCAGGTTCTCTACACGTCCAGGGATGAACGTGCCATCCCCAGTTGGAGTCGATGTTATCCATGTCAGCCCTCATCCAAATTTTTTGCCATTAGCCCCTCCTGAAACCTTTCGAATTTCCTACCGCGGCCTAAGAGACCCTTTTTCCGCTTATCGTTGCCCTCCTCTGTACCCAGATTTCGTAATCGAAGGCCAAAAGGCTCGCTGTTCAAAGAGTTTGAATCCGAAGCCCTTTGGGGCTTATCCCCCTGCAGCCAGTCCTTCACGTGATCAGGGCAAGTAACCCTGTGCCAAACCAAAAAGGTGCTTACCGTATATGGTTATCGGTTGGATTCTTAGCCGCTCGATTAAACAAAGATCAACGGTCCGCTGCCTATTTCCCTAGTGGTCCCCACCCCATGTCCATCGCTCAAAAACCAGACTTGTTTTCATCGCACTGCCTTTCACAGGAAAGAGGTATTCTCAAAATCTCAGCGATTCCATTGGGCGCCCGCCACGCGTCCCTGAGTACGGTGTCAAGACTGCTCCTCATCGCGCATTATCATTTGACTCAAGACGGGCAGCGAAATCTACATGAGCCGTCCGATCCCGAGTGCTCCATCTAACGGCTGCCAATCTCCCAAGCCGCACGGGTTTTAATTTAAATATACGGCACCCCGGGCCCGCCATTCCATCGCCCTCTAACTGAATTTCAACCGTTGATCTTGTGCACGGATCGTAAGGCCCAGAATCATTCACGTGTTCCGCTGATCAACCAACTCTGCACCCACGTCATCCTATTACCAGTCTTTCGTACCTCCCTGTCGCACGCCCACGTGTCATTTACGTTTGCCTCCACCATTTCCATGCATCGTTTACGTGTCTATGTTGACTGTCTCTGCCTCGTCCACACATCGTCGTCCCACTATGTTTCTCATTTCCACCCTTCATTTCTCCACCACCCTACTTCTCCTCATCGTTTCACTCAGTCCATATCACCACTCTGTGGTCACCGCCTCATCCATTACCCTAGCGCCTGGTTTTCTTTAACCATTTGTGGGTTTTGCAGGTTTATGGCGATGGAGAACCATCAGAATTTACGTCCATCTCCACAGAAGTCGAGAACGCTCCATAGGACCAATTATCAAATGCATAATTATGAAGCAAGGATCCGGGAAGATATGCTGACATGACATCCATTAAAAAGCCAGGGTTTAAATCTATCAAACCCTCCAAGGTCATTCAAATGCCTAGGTTGAGCAAATGAAGAATTAATGGCGCAGACAGAAAATATCAGTAAAGAGCAAGGGATTAAAGGAACACATTTAAGGATTTTTGGGGCTGTTACATACCCTTTTGGAGGCAAAGTACCAGAACAAAGACCTTGCAGATCACTAGAAAGATATTTTCATAGAAAATCAGGCCCTCAGGGTCTACTTCAGCCAAATCCTTTCCAGAAGAGTACAGAATGTTACATATTTTATTCTTCATGTCTTATCCCTGGAGAAATTTTCACCTACAGCATTTACTTCATGGAGACGGCCTCAGAGTACCTATGGTTCAGCATATTAATTAAGCAACAAGGGCGCGAATGTTTCCACCATTTTTTTCAAGTTAAGCAAATTAAATGTTTCACCTACTTCTTTTATGAGTTTCTCTTCTCCTTCCTCTATAAAAAGGGAGGAAAAAGATATTGTAGGGGTTCCAGATTTTTATTAGAAAATTGTGCAGTGAAAGGCATTTTTTTATACATTTTGTAAAGCTCTTGTATGAAGGCTCAGAGCCCGTAGGGTCTCAGTGAGGAGGAGTTCTGTCTGTTTGGAAGATTCTGGTCTTTGATATTTCACAGTATTTAAACATCTCTTATATGTTTAATACAACATTTCACTTCATATATCTTCTTGTATCATGTACTGGAATGTGAGTGGCTCACTGATTTTAGGTAAGGATTCATCCTAGTTGGTGCCCATACCTGGATCAGTCAAGCGCTTTAAATATGGCTCAGGCATGATATACTGTTTCATATTCATTTCATTCATCGTTCTTCTATATTAGCTACTTTGGGAGGGTTCTTTTAAAACGCCATTGTCATGTATGGATTCTTAGAATGATAAGCCCATATGTGGTTCTGTTGTGTATCTGGGTATCGGATCAAAGTTAACTAATATCTCCTCAGATTTCTTTCACTACATACACTTTTTGATATTTGATTTCTGTGGCATATTACTTGAATCGGCCCTCTTTACAGTAAATTGTCTCTTAACTGTATGATGCTTTTATATTGGAGCTTTTCATCTTGCCTCTGCAACATTACTTTCCTTGTGACAATTTCTGTACATTCTGGTCCCATTTAAATCAATTTCCTTGTTCCACAAGAGATAGCAGGAGAGCCTTTTGGATTGACACCCAAGTTATATATTATATGCTCCTTGCTATGCTAAGATGTCCTAGGAACTGGTCTATGGCAGCTCTAGACTGTCTCTAGGGTAGACAACAATTGTCGACAACAGGTTGCATAATAGAATATGCTTGTTTTACACTTTTAGTTCTTTTAGGATTAAGAATTTATTTGTTGATACCCTTTGGATTTGATATATCATAGATAAAATGGAATGAATTTGTATTTTTAACTATCCTTCTGAAATTACCTATACTGAAAAAGGATACAAAAGATTCACTGATTTGTTCTTACGAACATGCCTTATTAGAGGTTGTTATTGATTTTTTCAGTAGTACTGTATAAATAATAAGGTAGTAAATATATGGAATTTTATTTCAAGACTCAAGTTGACCGGGAGAAGTTATAAAGAGTCCAGATCCTATTTCTTAGGTACATTTGATGCAAGCAAAAGGTACCTCAGGTTGTTTTTCGGCAGTGTTTATAGCCCAACCTGTTTGCCTCAAGACCATCTTCAAATTGGTATCATTCCTTTCCAGATTTAAGGATTTGTGGGATTTAGCTTCAAGTAAAGACATAAATTTGTAGTTATAATTTAGCACTCTATTCTTTGGAGGTCATTACCTCATTCAGTCTCTTAAAGGCATGCTCAGTGTTGACTCTCAAAGTTCTCTCGGTTACTCCAGTTAATGGCTAGCTCTCTAGATCATCTTCCCCATTCACGTATTACCTAGATGTGCCATGCCATATCCTGTCATTCAATTAGGTCCTCAACTGAGCTATTAAAAAGGACTTCCAGGATAACTTTGATAAAATGGAGAAAAAGCTAAAAGCTTTGCATTTGAGGTCCAGGGCCAACAATATGAGATTGGAAATTTTTCATGTATTGCAAAGGTTGAGCTGGCAATGAAGGCATTGTAGACTGGTTAGTGTAGCCTTGAATATATTCATTACGTGCAACCATCCCTGCAGGTATCTCCTCCATGGGCGATTAATTATATGCTTCTTAAGCATTGAGTGCAATTCATTTCAGCAGTTTCTTATGATAAATTTTGAGTAACTAAATCATAAACATTTAAACTTGAGTAAATGTGGAAGCAGAAGTTTGAAGTGAGTGCAAGTCTACAGTGCGGGTGTGTCCTTCATCAAATGCGCTCCTGTTTGAGGCAAGGTAGACTGGTTACTACTACTGGAAAGTTATTTTCCACTAAACCAAGCAATAAAACAAGGCCAATGTGGATGACTGTCACTAATGGAAATGACCTTAAGCATCCCCACAAATACACCAACAATTTGATGGCAAGTATTGAAGTAAAAATACTTAGTTATCCCTTGATATATAGTGACAACACTAAACCAGGAAACATAACAAAGGCAATGTGGATGAATGTCGCTAATGACAATGGTATTAAGCATCCCACAAATACACCAAAAATTTGAGGGCAAGTATCAACTTGGATTCTAGGTATTGATTTGCTCACTTCAATGAAAGGTTTGCAAAAGACAAGGAAAAAAAATGTCTGCAGGTTTAACCACAACTGGGCTTAAAGCCACTGCCAGGTTCAAGCACCTTGGTAAGTACTCCGAGCATTACTCTTTCATAGCTTCTCTTGACTGCAGAAACCTTGTTGTCAACAACTTGTATAATCATATTTTTGGTACAGATTGCCAATTTTGTATATACGTTAATTTGTTCTGAATCACTATTAGGTCTGCTGCATAACTTTTATTTCCAAGGTTTCCATATAATGGTCAAATATATAAGGTGCATTATAATTCTTCTTGAAATATTCTATGATCCACAAGATGGAAAAGTGCTTACAGAGAGTGTCAATATCAAGCAATTTCAACTTAAATGGACAAGGAAAAAAAATGGATTTGTAACCAGGGAACATGTCCTCTTTACTTCCACTATTGAGATTATCTTGCATATAGTAAAGATGAAGTTATACAACTAGAAATACAAGTTGCTTACATGCTTGTTAATGAAAAAAAATTATGAGCAAGATGTACTAATTTTTGAGCTAATTTTACATAATAAAGGGTGTTAGATATTGCACTGGCCAATAATAGAAATTTTACATGAAATATTTCCATATTATGATTGGAAGAAATCATTGGCACACTCTTCATATTTAATTTGGTCACTTGGGTTGCATAATAGAATATGCTTGTTTTACACGTTTAGTACTTTTAGGACTAAGAATTTATTTGTTGATACCCTTTGGATTTGATATATCATAGATAAAAGGAAATGGATTTGTATTGTTTACTATCTTTCTGAACTTACCTATACTGGAAAAGGATATAAAATATTCACTGATTTGTTCTTACAAACATGCCTTATTAGAGGTTGTTATTGATTTTTTCAGTAGTACTGTATAACTAATAAGGTAGTCAATGTATTGAGTTTTATTTCAAGACTCGAGTTGATTGGGAGAAGTTAGAAAGAGTCCAGATCCTATTTCTTAGGTAAATTTGATGCAAGAAAAATGTACCTGAGGTTGTTGTTCGGGCAGAGTTTGCAACCCAACCTGTTTGCCTCAAGACCATCTTCAAATTGGTATCATTCCTTTGCAGATTTAGGGATTTGTGGGATTTAGCTTCAAGGAAAGACATAAATTTGTACTTAGAAGTTAGCACTCTATTCTTCGGAGGTCATTACCTCATTCAGTCTCTTAGAGCATGCTCAGTGTTGACTCTCAAAGGTCTCTCGGTTACTCCAATTATTGGCTAGCTCTCTAGATCATCTTCCCCATCCACGTATTACCTAAATGTGCCATGTCATCTCCTGTCATTCAATTAGGTCTTCAACTGAGCTATTAAAGAAGACTCCTAGGATAAATTTGATAATATGGAGAAAAATCTAAAAGCTTTGCATTAGAGGTCTAGGCCCAACAATATGAGATTGGAAATTTTTCATATATTGCAAAGGTTGAGCTGGCAATGGAGGTGTTGTTGACTGCTTAGTGTAGCCCTTAATATAGTCATTACCTACAGCCATACCTGCAGATACCTCCTCCATTGGTGATTCATTATCTGCTTATCAAGCATTGACTGCAATTCATTTCAGCAGTTTCTTAAGATAAATTTTGAGTAACTGAGTCATAAACATTTAAACTTGAGTAAATGTGGAAGTAAAAGTTTGACGTGAGTTCAAATCTACAGTGTGGGTGTGTCCTTCGTCGAATGTGCTCCTGTTTGAGGCAAGGTAGATTGGTTACTACTACTAGCAAGGTATTTCCCACTAAACCAAGCAATAAAAAAAGGCCAATGTGGATGACTGTCACTAATGGAAATGGCCTTAAGCATCCCCAAAAATACAACAACAATTTGATTGCAAGTATCGAAGTAAAAATACTTAGTTATCCCTTGATTTATAGTGACAACACTAAACCAAGCAATAAAACAGAGGCAATGTGGATGAATGTCGCTAATGGAAATGGTCTTAAGCATCCCCACAAATACACCAACAATTTGAGGGCAAGTATCAACTTGGATTCTAGGTATTTATTTCTGACTTCAATGAAAGGTTTGAAAAATAAAAGGAACAACAATTTCTACAGGTTTAACAACAACTAGGCTTAAAGCCGCTTCCATTGTCAAGCATATTGGTAAGTACTCCGAGCATTACTCTTTCGTAGCTTTGCTTGACTGCAGAAACCTTGTTGGATACAACTTGTATAATCATATTTTAGGTACAAATTTCCAATTTTGTATATATGTTCATTTGTTTTGAATCATTTTTGGGTCTGCTTCATAGCTTTTATTTCCAAGGTTTTTATCCAATGTTCAAAGATATAAGGTGCATTATAATTCTGATTGAGATATTCTATGAACCACAAGATGGTAAAGTGCTTACAGAGAGTGTCAATATCTAGTAATTTCAACTTAAATGGACAAGGCAAAAAAATGGATTTGTAACCCAGGAACATTTCCTCTTTACTTCCACTATTGAGATTATCTTGCATATAGTAAAGATGAAGTTATACAACTAGAAATACAAGTTGCTTACATGCTTGTTAATGAAAAACAAATTATGAGCAAGATGTACTAATTTTTGCGCTAATTTTACATAATAATGGGTGTTAGATATTGCACTGGCCAATAATGGAAATTTTACATGAAATATTGCCATATTATGATTGGTAGAAATCATTGGCACACTCATCATATTTAAATTGGTCACTTGGGTTGCATAATAGAATATGCTTGTTTTACACATTTAGTACCTTTTAGGATTAAGAATTTATTTGTGGATACCCTTTGGATTTGATATATCATAGATAAAAGGAAATGGATTTGTATTGTTTACGATCTTTCTGAACTTTCTTATACTGAAAAAGGATATAAAAGATTCACTGATTTGTTCTTACGAACATGCCTTATTAGAGGTTGTTATTGATTTTTTTAGTAGTACTGTATAACTAATAAGGTAGTAAATGTATGGAATTTTATTTCAAGACTCAAGTTGATTGGGAGAAGTTAGAAAGAGTCCAAATCCTATTTCTTAGTTACATTTGATGCAAGCAAAATGTACCTCAGGTTGTTGTTCGGGCAGAGTTTGCAGCCCAACCTGTTTGCCTCAAGACCATCTTCAAATTGGTATCATTCCTTTGTAGATTTAGGGATTTGTGGGATTTATCTTCAAGGAAAGACATAAATTTGTACTTATAATTTAGCACTCTGTTCTTCAGAGGTCATTACCCAATTCAATGTGTGTAGTTTTGCAATTTGGAAACAATGAATAAGCATGGGTGACGATCATTAATTAGTTGAAGTTCTCCTAGTGACCACTGACAACTAACTTGCATGGAGAACTATAGAGTAGATAAAACGTGGTTTCCTTCAGCTTCACCAACTATTCCAAATTCTCATTTTCAATTTGTTAAACATGATCATTGAAAATATTTGCATTCACCTTCTCATTAGTGAAGGAATTGAGATGTCATAAATATGTGTCTACTGAAGTACTATATTCCTTGGCTTACCATATCTGTAAATCCCTTCTCCATCTATGGGAAATTTTTTTATAAGGGATTCTGGAGAATCACATATTCTTCATTGATTTCACCATCATCCTTAGGATTATAAATTACCTATAGTCTCCTTTTATGAGTATTGATGGTTGTAGGGGTAGAAAAAGAAATGTCAAGAAGGTTTTCAAATGGGGTAGCAGTTTATGAAGTGGAGTTTATATATATATACTTAAATACAGATTCCCTTAAATATTAAAGGAATGATATACATATGGCTTTAATATAAGAAAAAAGGGCTGCAAATGTAGCTTCCACAAACAAATCCAGGAGTCAAACAAAGATCACCAACTCATGTAATGTTTACATGTCTTTTCCATGAAAGAGACTATAGAAAACTACCCAAGTAAATAAATATTAAGAATTGACCACACTAGTTACACTAGGAGGCTAGTCATGGTCATTCTCTAGGGTAGGGTTCTAAGCCAAGATATGGGGATTGACACTAGGAAGCTAGAGTGGGGAAGCTTGAGACCATATGGCCAAGGGATAACATCATTGCCTGCTTGTTGCTTGGTGGACTATGTTGGAATTTGGGTAGCTCAAAGGAATTTTTGAGCGATGAAAACCCACCAAAAGGAGTTGGTTGGGCAAGTTACCCAAGTAGTTGGAGTTTTGACCCAAAGATGTGGGTTTGGACCGAAGACAATTAATTATTTATTCTAATTTAAAAACTGTCATGATCATAAAAACTGTCTTCAAGGGGTATCTGAATATTTTTCCATGATGGCATCAAATTTATTAGCATCTTAACTTCCTTTTAGAGGAAACGTAAGATGGTTAGTGGTTTAATTTCAGTTTAGGAGGAGAAAGATGCATGTGCAACATGCTTGCCTTGAAAATAGTGTTGGAAGATCTTTGGTGAAGAAAAAGTATGGAGTGTGATGTGAAGTTTGGTATTAGTCTGTTGTGATCCTTTGTAGACCCATGAAGACACTTTCAGTATCTAGTGCAAGGCATTTTCTCCCTATTGTTGACATATTTAGGAAAATGTACATGTTTTTCTTAATAATAAATTTTGTTGCATTTGTTGAGTTCAAGAACTTAAGAGAGGAATGGAGAATGAATTAGGGAAGAGAATTAAAGTCCTTCAATCAAATAAGGAAAGGGAGTTTGCATCAAATGAATTTTCCAATTGTTACACAAGTGAAGGGATATAAAGGCAAAGACAATTCTACACTTTATTTACTTGAATAGAATGGGCTGGATGAATGAGGAAATAGGATAGTGCTGGATATTTCTAGATGTATATTTTTTGAAGGCAAGGGATTTCCAAGTAAGTATTTACTATCTTATTGATTATTGTCATCATCACTCTCAGTGGTGCCTCTAACGTCTCTGTTCAAACAAACTTAAAGTCTCTGGTCAAGTTATATCATCTAGTATCATACATTGATCAAATGCATCTGAAGCAACCTGCCTACTATTCTCTGTTTTGCATGTGTCAATGAGAAATATACCTTAAGTGTGATGATGCCTTTTTGTTCTGAAGCTTCTTGCTATAAACAATATACCACAAGGTTTAGGCTTGTTGATGCCTTTTAGGATCCCTTCAAGTTGTTGGCCTTGTTCTGCAAACCACTCATTCAAGACAGTGTTAATGACTATTATATCATGCCAGCAAACTCTAGAAGATCTTTGTGCTTAGCGAAACTGTATGATCTTCAGAATTTACTCACCGTAGGTATACTTCAGTTAGGCCCACAGGAGGACTATCATGAATAATTTAGGATTATTGTCATATAAAAGGTTATTGTCACAAGGGTGTTGTATCAAAACACTGCAATGATAGTCTTAAGCAAATGCTGCAAGGAAATGATGAACCTTGAGGCTTACTACTGCAATAAGATAAAGCTATTGTATATAGTGAGACTGCTTGACAACACAACTACTATGGAAATGATGAGATCTTAATTCTGATGCCCTTTCACTTCTTCAACTTAAATGGTGTTGTAATGTAAATTATGTTTCCATAGTTGAACATCTTAAGTATTTTGTGATATTGTTATTGTACCATGGCACCTGGATCGGATCCAGTGTTTATCAACACTTTTTTAATAACATGTTTTATTTTCTTCCTGTTGCTGTTCATTGGAAATTCTGAACCACTTTCTCAACTGTCAGATTAGATGGAATATTCATGCATATTCAGCTCTATTAGTAGAAAAGAATGTAACCATTTCAGGAATTAGCAGTTGGTGATATATGGCTGAAGTTGTAATTGTGGGATGTCAGAGCTATTAGCAGTCACAAGGGTGATTGATGGAAAACATTATGAATGCCTCCAAGAAACTTCCTCACTTCACTTGAAAGCTTTATAACCCCTTGGTCTGGATGGCCTATGACATTATAAAAATAAATCAAGTTATAAATTTCACTCCAACTGCAAAGAAACACAATATTCAGAGCATGGATGTATGAAAGGGCCAATATGTCAGAAGAAAAAGTCACCAATGCTATCCATGGCTTGCTCCAACTTGAAAAGATAGTCACGGTTATTCCCACATGGACCAACAGCTTTTGCAATTTTCCTGCATACAAGATGATGCCATTTGTAAGTCAAATTCTGTTGAAACATTTTATACTTAAAACAAATCTCATATTTCAAACATTTGGGTCAAATATACTGTTGTAAGTTACATACCTTGCCATTTCGTGCAGTGGAGCTAGGCCCAAATAATACTTGTTTATGTTCTTGTTTGGAGTTGATATGAACTTGCAAGAATTATAAAACCAATGATTATGATGAATCTACCAATGATTATGATGAATCTGTCTAAAAAGTAGGAGAAAAATGTATTTCCATATAAAACAAATCCAACAAAAAATTAGACAAGCCCAGAGAAATTAAGGCTATGAGATCAAATCTGCTTGAACTCACACTAGGACTCCAGTCAGAAATGGGGTTGAAAAATCTCCTTCCTCCTACAATAACAAATCCACCACTGAAGATTAGAAATCATATGAAAATTTCAAACACATTAATAGATTCTATATATTTCCAAGAAATTGTTAGGCAGTTGCCATAGATATGGAGCAATGCAGAGCATCTTACTGTGTAGAAATATACAGAGGCCTTAAGATCGTATTCACATTCCCTCCTTTCCAGATATTGATTATCACATTTATTAGTAAAAACCCATCAGCATTTTTCCCATTAATAGGCAAAGAAAAACATGCTAAACAAAACAGTGAGCCTCCCCTTTCATCTCACCTCCATAGCCAATATTTCCTTCTCTGGTTCTCCTCTCACATAGTAAGCTCTACCCCACTAAGAATATCAACCAAAAATCAGTGTCAGTCCATACAGAAAAAAACAATGGAGATGTAGAAAAATACCCTTCATAAGACAAATCAAAACCAATAGAGTTTAAAAAGCCTTTACATGGATTGCTTATTGAAAAATATCTAGTATTCCCAGCAATGTACATAGCTCAAAAATTATATGGGAATATAGAAAGAAGATAAATGTAAGATAAGAATATTCTTTGTTCTTGCACAAATAGCTCCCTCCTGCACTTCCAATGTACATGTCCGAGCTGGAGATTGTGGAGTCCCATGGTGGTCAATACAAGCTGCAAAAGGCACAAGGAGGAAGTCCCTTTAAACATCCATTCCAGCAATAACACCATTTTTCCTTATTGAATGATGTGAATAACTCATCAGTATGAATGAAATTTAAACCTAAATTAAAAATTCTTTGGTAGCCTTTGATATATCCAACAAATTCTTCATCAACATCAACATCCACAAGCCTATACAACCCATTCTATTTTAGCACCGATGCAATCACCTAACCATTGGTCCATTACCTTTATCTTTCACAAAACAATTTTCAACACTAAATGAGGCCTCCAAATATGGACTCTATATTGTTATCTCACTAATTGAGAGAAGATTTTTATCCATATCTGATCAATGGTATGTAATGCACATTCTCAAAAGCACACTTCTTAACATCTAACAATTTCATTTGAACATCCCCACAATTTTCCACAAAATGCACCCAACCAAAACCAAAGACTATAGTTTCTATTTTGGATTTGGCTTCAACGAAGGTAATAAACCAATCCTTCTTGATGGTCATGTGCTTTAAAGCACCAAAATCAAGGAACCAATTATGTAAAGTCCTACCTCCCACCTAAGAAGAAATTTAAATTTAAATATATATATATATATATATATATATTGTTCTGAAGCTTCTTGCTATCAACAGTATACCACAAGGTTTAGGCTTGTTGATGCCTTTTAGGATCCCTTCAAGTTGTTGGCCTTGTTCTGCAAACCACTAATTCAAGACAGTGTTAATGACTATTATATCATGCCAGAAAACTCTAGAAGATCTTTGTGCTTAGCGAAACTGTATGATCTTCAGAACTTACTCACCGCAGGTATACTTTAGTTAGGCCCACAGGAGGACTATCATGAACACTTTAGGATTATTGTCATATAAAAGGTTAATGTCACAAGCGTGTTGTATCAAAACATTGCAATGATAGTCTTAAGCAACTGCTGCAAGGCAATGATGAACCTTGAGGCTTACTACTGCAATAAGATAAAGCTATTGTATACATTGAGACTGCTTGACAACACAACTACTGTGGAAATGATGAGATCTTAATTCTGATGCCCTTTCACTTCTTCAACTTAAATGGTGTTGTAATGTAAATTATGTTTCCATAGTTGAAGATCTGAAGTATTTTGCGATATTGTTATTGTACCATGGCACCTAGATTGGATCCATTGTTTATCAACACTTTTTTAATAGCATGTTTTATTTTCTTCCTGTTGCTGTTCATTGGAAATTCTGAACCACTTTCTCAACTGTCAGATTAGATGGAATATTCATGCATATTCAGCTCTGTTAGTAGAAAAGAATGTAACCATTTCAGGAATTAGCAGTTGGTGATATATGGTTGAAGTTGTAATTGTGGGATGTCAGAGCTATTAGCAGTCACAAGGGTGATTGATGGAAAACGTTTTGAATGCCTCCAAGAAACTTCCTCACTTCACTTGAAAGCTTTATCACCCCTTGGTCTGGATGGCCTATGACATTATAACAATAAATCAAGTTATAAATTTCACTCCAACTGCAGAGAAAAACAGTATTCAGAGCATGGATGTATGAAAGGGCCAGTATGTCAGAAGAAAAACTCACCAATGTTATCCATGGCTTGCTCCAACTTGAAAAGATAGTCACGGTTATTCCCACATGGACTAGCAGCTTTTGCAATTTTCCTGCATACAAGATGATGCCATCTGTAAGTGAAATTCTATTGAAATGTTTTATACTTAAAACAAATCTCATATTTCAAACATTTGGGTCAAATATACTATTGTAAGTTACATACCTTGCCATTTCTTGCAGTGGAGCTGGGCCCAAATAGTACTTGTTTATGTTCTTGTTTGGAGTTGATATGAACCTACAAGAATTATAAAACAAATGATTATGATGAATTTACCAGTGATTATGATGAATCTGTCTAAAAATCAGGAGCAAAATGTATTGCCATATAAAACAAAGCCAACAAAAAATGAGACAAGCCCAGAGAAATTAAGGCTATGAGATCAAATCTGCTTGAACTCACACTAGGACTCCAATCAGAAATGGGGTTGCAAATTCTCTTTCCTCCTACAATAACAAATCCACCATTGAAGATCAGACATCATATGAAAATTTCAAACACATGAATAGCTTCTATATATTTCCAAGAAATTGTTAGGTAGTTGCCATATATATGGAGCAATGCAGAGCATCTTACTGTGTAGAAATATGCATAGGCCTTAAGATCATATTCACATTCCCTCCTTTACAGATATTGATTATCACATTTATTAGTAAAAACCCATCAGCGTTTTTCCCATTAATAGGCAAAGAAAAACATGCTAAACAAAACAGTGAGCCTCCCCTTTCATCTCACCTCCATAGCCATTTTTTCCTTCTCTAGTTCTCCTCTCACATAGTAAGCTCTACCCCACTAAGAATATCAACCAAAAATCAGTGTCAGTCCATACAGAAAAAAACAATGGAGATGCAGAAAAATACCCTTCACAAGACAAATAAAAACCAATAGAGTTTAAACAGCCTTTACATGGATTGTTTATTGCAAAATATCTAGTATTCCCGGCAATGTGCATAGCTCAAAAATTATTTGGGAATATAGATAGAAGATAAATGTAAGATAAGAATATTCTCTGTTCTTAAACAAATAGCTCCCTCCTGCACTTCCAATGTACATGTCCGAGCTAGAGACTGTGGAGTCCCACGGTGGTCAGTACAAGCTGCAAAAAGCACAAGGAGGAAGTCCCTTTAAACAGCCATTCCAACAGTAACACCATTTTTCATTATTGAATGATGTGAATAACTCATCAGTATGAAATAAATTTAAACCAAAATTAAAAATTCTTTGGTAGCCTTTGATATATCCAACAAATTCTTCATCAACATCAACATCCACAAGCCTATACAACCCATTCTGTTTTAGCACCGATGCAATCACCTAACCATTGGTCCATTACCTTTATCTTTCACAAAACGATTTTCAACACTAAATGAGGCCTCCAAATATGAACTCTATATTGTTATCTCACTAATTGAAAGAAGATTTTTATCCATATCTGATCAATGGTATGTAATGCACATTCTCAAAAGTACACTTCTTAACATCTAACAATTTCATTTGAACATCCCCACAATTTTCCACAAAATGCACCCAACCAAAACCAAAGACTATAGTTTCTATTTTGGATTTGTCTTCAACGAAGGTAATAAACCAATCCTTCTTGATGGTCATGTGCTTTAAAGCACCAAAATCAAGGAACCAATTATGTAAAGTCCTACCTCCCACCTACGAAGAAAATTAAATAAATAAATAAATAAATATATATATATATATATATATATATATATATATATATATGTTCTAGGGATCTTGCTGCCAGGCTGTCATAGGTTTCCTAGCTGTGCAGGTGTTTATTACCGTTGTGAATTGTGTGTGGCACTGAACTGGGATTGAGTTTAATACACATTTCAATGCTTAGATTTTTTTATAATCCAAAGCCAATTCGTCCCTTTGTCTTGTCCATTCTCGCCGCATTTCATGATTGAAAGTATGATTAGGTCAAAGTTCATCAAGGGTGAAAACTGTTTCAGTCATAATTGACTTCATCACATCCACGGAAAAGTTGCCAGTAATTGATATCTGGCCAGATTTTTCATGCCGATAGAACAATATGGTTCTTTGGATTATATTTTATTTGGACTTATAAGTTATAACTACCATATTTGAAAAGATGCATATACTGAAAACGTATCTCTCCTTGTACAAATTTAAAACAAGACAACATTTGTACAACAATACTAGGAGAGCATTGGCAAGTTCTAGAGTGGGTCTCCTCTCCAATCAATGGAGCTATCAGGTAAATACAGGGTGCCACTGCTATTACTTGTGGGATTCTGCTACAAACAGATTCATGGCATGGCATGGGAATGACGTGGGGAATGGATTTTTTCTAATGATTCTCTTCATGTTGATGGTTATAATTTTAACAAATTCAGCAGGGTGGTTGCAACTGGCACATATTCCTTTCAATATCCAGATTTTGAAGGCATGAGAAGGAATAATATTTTGAAGAAGTGAAAAGCAGTTCACCTTATTATAGTTACCATGCGAGGTCTTCCTTTAAGAGCTTCACAACATCAAATAATTTCCATAAATATGGTTGTAAGAGTCATGATGGTGTTGTAATGTAAATTATGTTTCCATAGTTGAACATTTGAAGTATTTTGTGATATTGTTATTGTACCATGGCACCTGGATCGGATCCAGTGTTTATCAACACTTTTTTTAATATCATGTTTTCTTTTCTTCCTGTTGCTATTCATTTATCCTCAAACTCCTCTCCAACCTCAATATCAGTGCTAGTAGTAGCATGCGCAACAACACTATGCTTAGCAGAACTAGAAGAACGTGTTTTCCAAACTGCACGAGAAATACTTCCCTCACGAGTCACCATGTACCATGCTTGGTCTCGGTGGTTCTCTTCCTTCTACTCCTAGTTCAACTACCATATCTTCATTGGAACCAACACCCCAAAGTCCACTAGACAACAATTCACCATTTTGTAGTAGTGATTCGCCATTTGTACTGGTGATTCGCCATGATTTTACAAGATAATATAATCTCGTGAGAGATTCGCCAAAAAATTATATATACATATTATATTATTAATAAAATTTCCTTCCATTTTTCCTATGTATCATGGGGATTCACCCATTTATTATATATATAAATTTAGGGGGGTTCTTAAAATTTTCCCTGCTTCATTGGCAAATGTGGCTTCACGACGCATTTCATCTAGATGGATGAGATCTAAAAGACATGCCTCTTTGTCAGAAGTGTTAGGTAGAAGGTCAATTGTGAGTTTCAACGATGGAATTTCACATTGAATTGGTATGATAGCTTCCAGACTGTAAACTAGCTGAAAGGGATTAAATCCAGTTGTATTTCTTACTGAGGTTCAGTAAGCCCACAAATCTGAGTACAAGATTAAATTCCAGTTTCTTTCTGAACCCAAATAATTCATTGAATCATACGCTTAATAATTTTTTTGATGGCTTCAAATTTTTCGTTAGCTTGCGGATAATAAGGGGTATAACAATCATGTGACAGTCCTAACTTGGAAGTCAACTCAGTCATCATGTAATTGCGAAAGTGCTTTCTATGATCTGTAACTATTGCTTGTGGCACACTAAACCGAGTAACCACATGGTTAAATAAAAACAATGTAGTTGTCTCACCTATGTTTTAAAATGTAGGCATCGCCTTGATCCACTTGGTAAAATAGTCGACGACGACAATAATATAGCCATGGCCCCCTAGCTGAGAGAGGGTTACATGTCATGAATTCAATTCCCCATTTGGAAAATGGTCCCACCGCGATGACAGGATGCATTGGTGATGGCAGCATACGGGTTTTATGATCAAATATCTGGCAAGCATGACAAATTTTGACCGCGAGAATGTAGTCACGAAATATGGTAGGCCATAAGTAGCTAGTGTGGAGAATCTTCTTTGCGGTTGAAAAACCAAACAAATTTCCACCACATGTACCAGCGTGTAAATCATTTAAAACTTTCTCGGCCTCCTCATGAGTGAGGCACCTATGTAAAATCGTATCAACACCACGACGATAAAGTGTATCGCCGACGATCAAATAATCTTTGTCTTGGTATCGAATATGTCATTGTTGCGAGCGAGAGGTATTGGGTCGAAAAATTTGGGTCTGGATATACATCAAAAAATGTACATAAGATGGGTTAGATGATGCTATCAGAAACAAAGACTCATCCAGAATAGATGGTTCCTATGTAGACTTAGTGATACTCAAGGGAAGGTCATAGATAAACTTAGCGAAAACCAAATATTTATTTGACTTGGATTGGATGAATTCCAAATAAAACTCCTGGAAAATGACTATCCATTTTGAGTATTCTCCCCGTGGGGGGGGGCCCCCCCCCCCCCCCCCAATTGACGTGAAATAATGTATGTCATAGCGTTGCAATATGAAATGAAAATGGTCTTCCAGAGCAGGATATAGTGGCGAAATATTTGTACAACTTGAACGGCTACCAAAGCGAGCTTCTCAACATAAGTGTAATTAACTTTCGTATCATTGAGATTGCGACTCAAATAATAGATCGGATGTTCAATACCATATTCTTCTTGGACTAAAACCATGGTGATGGTTGTATATGCAATGGCGAGATACAGGAAATAATCACTTTGATAACTTGAGGGATACATTAATGATGCTCGGATCAGGGTATCTTTAAGAGAACCAAAGGAATCTTTTGCAACCTCATCCCAATGGAAGGGAGTCCCCTTTTTCAAGAGTCAAGTAAATCCTTTAGCCATTTCAGCATCATTGGGAATGAATCTCCTTAGAAATTTAGCCTTCCCTTGGAGTCTCTGTAACTGAAGTAGGTTGGAAGGCGCGGAAAAATCTAGAATGGCCTATGTAATATTCCTAAATTATCCATGAGCTAGTTGGAATATTAAATTTTGTTTTGCTCCTTTGTTTTATGAATAAGATGACAATGGAGGTCTACAATTCTCCTTAATAATGAATAAATTAATGCCAATGTGAAAAGGATAGATCTTGGCAGCTTAATTGAGCACCCTTAGGTGTGAAAAGGGGGTGGAACACCTTAACTAGGTCAACTTTGACCAAATCAACAATGTTGTCATGGAGGAGTGGACATTTATGGAGATACAACATAGTTTTAGATGGAGACTCTTTGCATGGAAGCAGTGTCATTGGATGGGGCTTAGGGTTAGGAAGACCATTTCTTATATAAGGAAGAGGATGGCAGCCATATTTCATTATGTATGATATGTTTATGAATTGATCTTCTTAGATATTTGGTCTGTTTAGACTTTTCTTTCTTTAGCTGTTTAGCTAGGATTGTTGTGTTGTTTAGCAGAGGTTGTTCTTGATCAGGATTCCCACCTCTTCCATTGAGAAGCTCTTGGAGGAGTCTTGTACTACATTCCACTATCAGGAATTTGTCCAAATCTACAGTCTTATGGTACAAAGCAGTTCCTGTTCAGGGTGTGTTGTGTTGCAGGGTTGCAGCAGTGGAGACTAGATCTGGGTGATTTCTGATCTGTTTTTCATTGGAAGAAGGTTTCCTTCCATTGGAAGGCTGGTGAGGAAGGCCCTTGAGCCTTATTTCATCATTTGGCATCAGGCCGTGTTATTATTTTCCCCTACAGTGCAGTTTTTGTCTTGGACTGCGTTATTTCTAGGGAGGAGTTGTTGGGTGTTTTCAGTACACCATTGGGAGAGGAGGTTTTCTAGTGAAAGGGATCCGCCTTTCATTTAGAGGATCCAATTGTAGGATGCTATTCTATTGTGCATATCAGATCAGACACAACTTTCCAGCTATTGTGTTGCAGTGAATATTCAGCCCTAGGGCTTTAGATCCAATTTTGTATTATGGTGTATTTCTGAAAACCCTTTCTGGGTTCTTTGTAGGTGATTGTATTAAGCCTATATCTGTATTGTTCATATATTTTGAGGCATATAACAGCCCTACATATTTTTTATATTCATTTTTTGTAGCAGTGCACTTATGATTGCGTTGTAGTTGTCTTCTGGCATTTTAATATAGTAGCAGCACCTCATTTTGAGGGATTTCTTCATTGGAGGCTTATTGTATCTTGTTATATGCTTTGTGGCCTATCATCTTATACATTTTTTCTATTTTTCTAATGTATTAAGAAGCTCCATGTTGGCCTCCATTATTGATGTGATGTTTTAAACTGATATCTCCATGGTTTTGCACTATATTCTTGCTTTCCCCATTTGGGAATATTACAATGGTATCAGAGAATAATCTTGGCACAGCCTGTGCATCTTGAAAAGCAAATATGTCATCTGAAGAAGGAGATCCTCTTACTAATAGAGAGAATAGGTATCAAAGAAGAAGACACCAGAATTATGATTATACATATGAAGAAGAAGATAAGGGTAAAACAACTTTTTAAGGAGGAATGAAAAGGAAGGAGTTCTCAAGACTACTTTTCCAAACTATTCAGGTCATTAACAAATACATCATAGAAATAAGGATGGAGAGATGTAGAAATTCTCCAAAAGATATTGTGGATAGAGAAAGCTCCATATTTTCATATTATGGGTGTGAGCATTCAACCACACAAACAGATCAACAATGCTATACCATGCCTATGTTCATAGCAAGAGAGATGGATGAAGGAGATGTACCAAAGGAGGAGACTCTTGGTGACAATCTTAAGAGTATGAATCTCAATCTCAGAGGTTCAAATATCATCTAAAATTCCAAGGGTTTTGCAAGATCAAGGAGAATATAAGACCTAGCAATCATAATAGAAGCAAGAGGTGAAAGCAACATGATTTGTGTAGATTTTTTCTATCTACTTTTGATGGGTCACCTAAATGTACAGCTAGGGCTTGGGTGAAAGAGCTAGACACCTATTTGCAGCAGCACCAATTTTCAGAAGATGAAGCCATTAGAGTAGCAACGCTGCATCTTGAAGGTAAGGCTTATACCTGGTGGTTTTATGAAACTTCTTCCTTGAATCATGTCAATGTATCTACTTATTTAAAGTTCACTAGGAGGTTAGTGATAATAGTTGATGTAAAATGTTCTAAAAATTCCTTGGTTGAGCTAGCCAAGCCTAAACAAGCAAAACATTTTCATGAGTTGGAAGGATCCATAAACCTAACTCCATTTCATAATGCTATTAAGGGGGTTAAAAGCTTCCAGAATATCTTGCTAGAGGCAAGATCCCCACTTCAATAATGGCTCTCTTCTCAAAAGGAAGACATGGAGATCTCTTTCTCAAAAGAGGATCAAAACAAATAGCCTCATAATGATGATGATGTAACCTCCATTAATGATGAAGAGGAGGCAAGAGGTAATAGCGTTGTCACATCAGGAGCAGATCTATCACCTCATGGAGAGGAAGATGGGGCAATTTCTCCAATGGGAGGAATTATTGTACCCTTGAAAAAAGTTCCAAAGAATCCCACATGTGGAGATGAGGGAAAAATATATGAGCAACATGTGCCATAATTGATAGATTGTGAGATCTTGCAGATAAAAGGAGAAGATAGGGAGGATGGCCAACATCATATGATTAGGAGCACACACCCCTATCTATTTCAAAAGGTTGGTGCATGAAAGAGGCAGACTGATTTGCGCAGTGAGAGCAAGGACAAAGCAGTCCACTCATATATGCAGTCTACTCTTGATATTGATGTCTCTTTCCATCGAGGCATTCCACCTGGGAGGCCCCCAGATCAGGCAATGATGAGGCATGTCTCACATCATGATGCACCATTCATAGATCCCGGAGGAATGTGTAGAAATTTGCTGAATAATGAAGATTTATTCACCAATATTAACCTGATCATACACAAATTCGATTTGCTGCATAACACATAATCTCTTCTACAAATTAATCATCACATGCGGAAAATAAAACAAGCGGTAGAACATCAATTCACACACATAGAACGCAGCATGTATGGGGAAAGCTTATAGCTGAAAACCCTCAAATATATATGTATCATATAATGGATGAGAAACATGTAACTTTACACAATACAATACTCCTCACAAGTACTCAGTACTATCTCCAAAAGCTACACACAAAACTAGCTCAGTTTGAACCGATCACGGGTTCAAAACTCCTCCACTAGCTGCCTGCCTCTACTGCGCAATCCAAAAGGAGATAATAGGCTGAACCAATTAGAATTCCTCTTTCTTGAACAGCGCAATCATCATTGGCATAGTCATCCCACTGATTGTGCAAATCTCATGCACAACTAATGTACAACTGCCGTCGATCTCACCCTTCCATCTACCTCTTCCACTGGTCTTCACTGAACTGTACATGCACTGAGTTAACTGATGTGTTCTTTAGTTGATTTATGAGTTAATAATTAGTGAATTAATTAATAATTAATTCACACCACTCATGTCTAGTGTATTAGCTAGTTAAACTAAATACAACTAGTTCAACTAAGTTAAACCGAACACAACTCCATCAACTCCTCAATCAACTTCACCAAACTCTGCCACATGAGTTCTAATTGAAGTCAAACATGAAATAGCTAAACTAACCCTTAGGAAATTCGAATTTCCTTCTTCCAGCTGCATGTGCCACATCTGTAGCTCGAACTGAAGTGCTCCAAGAGGATAAGATAATGTTTATAGTCCAAATATTATTAAGGGTTAATAACATTTGACTGACCTATTTTTAGACAGGCAGTCTAAAAATAGACTTCGACCTATATGTCTAAAAATAGCTATCCATATATTTTTACCAACTTGACCAATCATCCAAGAATAGCATCCCGCAACTCCTAGACCATGTTCCATATGTCTAAAAATAGACATTGTCTAAAAATAGACTTTTCGACAAAAATTACATGTGTGGTCCCCACCTAGTTTAGGTGATCACTTTCCAACTAGGATCAGGAAAGATGTTTCAGGAGGCCTCCTTCACTGTTTCTTGTTGCCATTTTCAACACTCCCTCTCAACAAGAAAGGAGTGTCTTTGCATGAGACATGCAACTCCATGCATTCACCCTGCAACCTTCACAAGCGCCATGCAACTCCATGCATGCGACATGCAACTCCATGCATTCGCCATGCACCCTTTTCATGCGCCATGCAAACTCATGCATGCACCATGCAACTCCATGCATGCGCCATGCACCCTTTGCAAGCGCCATGCAAACTCATGCATGCACCATGCAACTCCATGCATGCGCCATGCACCCTTTGCATGCAACATCTCTGAAACTGAATAGGCTCCAAACAACTCAATCAGTCTGATGCATCTATCATCAAAGTCTTCGACCTCTGCTTAGCTACTGCACATGCGCCACACCTTACTAGGAACCATTGCGCCGTTGAACTCTTGCACTCTGGGAACTCTTGCACTCCATGCACTCTTTGCGACCACCGTCAACTCCGATTCGCGCTTCCGCATCCGACACCGTCACCTTAATCCGCCCGCATCAACTAATCGATTCAACTACTGCTACGCCGTGGGCACCTCGTAGCCGGGGTCAATTCAATGAGATCCACACCATCTCATGAATCCCGCCCCGTAAATCTCCTTGGGATTAATCATGCATGTCGCCCCACCTCACACCTGGTGGTATAGCTGCATGCACTCCCTCTGCCCATCTGGCACGAAATTTCTCTGCATGAGTGGTTTCTTCCACTCCATGATCCTCTTGTGGCTGCTCCACACCTCGAGGTTCACTATCACCTGCATGCAAAACTTGCTCCCTCTCAAGCATCAGTTGCATGTCTTTATTACACTTCCCAACAGTAGGAAGCTCCGTAGACATCCCATCTACTTCAAGTCTGTAGAGATTCTTTGCCCGAATCCCAACCTTCTTGACTTGTCTCGTTGCCTTGTGCCGAAGGAAAAATTTCCCTTCTCTAAAGACAACTTCATACCCTTTATCCTCTAACATTGCGACTGAGATTAAATTCTTTGTTAGACCTAGTACATGCAATACATCTTGTAAAAGAATGAGTTTACCTGACTCCCTCTGAAAGGTTATGGTACCAATTCCGGTCGCATTGTATCGTCCACCGTCGCCCAACTCAACATGCATCTCGAGACCTTTCTCCACCAAGTCACTGAAAAGATTTGCATCTCCCGTCATGTGAAAGGAAGCGCCACTATCAATATACCACCCCGATCCCAATGCACTAGACAACATGCATGCGATCAATGAGAAGTCCAGCTCAAATTGCGAGGCAAGAGCCTCACCAGCTGCAGCTCCAGCAGCCTGCTTGTTCTTCTTCTTCTTTGGGCAATTCGTGGCGTAATGTCCATGATCGTGACAGTGAAAAAACTTCACTTTGGACATGTCACGCTCTTTACCATCTGCATCGGATTGAGAAGCCTTCTCCTTGCCCTTCCCCTTCCTTGCTTTGGCAGCCAAAGCACAGTCTTCTTCATCAGATGCCTTTGATGAAGATCCATCCCTGGTATTCCGCCGGATCTCCTCTTGCACCAAATCAGACCACAGTATTTCCCATCTGGGCAATTTCTCCTGACCATTGACACTATCTTGATATGCATGCCAACTTTTCGGAAGACCCAGGAGAGCCAAGCTCACCAAGTCCTCATCCTCCACCATCACTCCCATGCTTCCCAGCTCATCCCTGCATTGGGTGAACCTCGTGAGGTACTTGGGGATGCTCTCTCCTTTCTCCATCTTGATGTTTCTGAGTCTATCCTTGAGCGCCAAATTCCTCTGGTCGCTCTTGCTCTGGTAAATATCTGTCAAGGCTTTCCACATCAAATATGGAGAAGCCTTTCCATGCAGGCTGGACACTATGTGATCCTTTACGCCCTCCAACAGAATCCTTCGACATTTTGCTTGTTTCTTTCGACAGGCTTCCACAACAGCAGCATCATTAGAAGTAGGCTTTGGAATCTCTTTCTCCACAAATTCCAACAACCCATTATCATCTAATACAGCCTCCATGTGTTCTTTCCATGCAACATAATTCGAACTGCCTTCCAAGGCATATTCTAGTCGCAATCCATTGAAAGACATTTTCGCCGCGGCACCAAAAACACAAATCTGCAAATTCAAATTTCACCACCAGCTGATAACTCAACCGCTTCCGATCTACACTTGAGAACAAATTATTTCCAAATCAGAGATTGACCACACGGGCATTTACCAGACCTTTCACTTTCCGAAGAAAGATGAATCCGGAGGCTACCTGGCCCGAGTGCAGACTCTGTCCAAGGAAATAATTGCAATCACCGTAATAGATATTTGATGATTAATTTCGCTCTGATACCATGTAGAAATTTGCTGAATAATGAAGATTTATTCACCGATATTAACCTGATCATACACAAATTCGATTTGCTGCATAACACATAATCTCTTCTACAAATTAATCATCACATGCGGAAAATAAAACAAGCGGTAGAACATCAATTCACACACATAGAACGCAGCATGTATAGGGAAATCTTATAGCTGAAAACCCCCAGCTATATGTATCATATAATGGATGAGAAACATGTAACTTTACACAATACAATACTCCTCACAAGTACTCAGTACTGTCTCCAAAAGCTACACACAAAACTAGCTCAGTTTGAACCGATCACGGGTTCAAAACTCCTCGACTAGTTGCTTGCCTCTACTGCGCAATCCAAAAGGAGAGAATAGGCTGAACCAATTCGAATTCCTCTTTCTTGAACAACGCAATCATCATTGGAATACTCATCCCACTGATTGTGCAAATCTCATGCACAACTAATGTACAACTGCCGTCGATCTCACCCTTCCATCTACCTCTTCCACTGGTCTTCACTGAACTGTACATGCACTGAGTTAGCTGATGTGTTCTTTAGTTGATTTATGAGTTAATAATTAGTGAATTAATTAATAATTAATTCACACCACTCATCTCTAGTGTATTATCCAGTTAAACTAAATACAACTAGTTCAACTAAGTTAAACCGAACACAACTCCATCAACTCCTCAATCAACTTCACCAAACTCTACCACATGAGTTCTAATTGAAGTCAAACATGCAATAGCTCAACTAACCCTTAGGAAATTCGAATTTCCTTCTTCCAGCTGCATGTGCCACATCTGTAGCTCGAACTGAAGTGCTCCAAGAGGATAAGATAATGTTTATAGTCCAAATATTATTAAGGGTTAATAATATTTGACTGACCTATTTTTAGACAGGCAGTCTAAAAATAGACTTCGACCTGTATGTCTAAAAATAGTTGTCCATCTATTTTTACCAACTTTACCAATCATCCAAGAATAGCATCCCGCAACTCCTAGACCATGTTCCATATGTCTAAAAATAGACATAGTCTAAAAATAGACTTTTCGACAAAAATCACATGTGTGGTCCCCACCTAGTTTAGGTGATCACTTTCCAACTAGAATCAGGAAAGATGTTTCAGGAGGCCTCCTTCATTGTTTCTTGTTTCCATTTTCAATAGAATGGGAGCATTAAGAGGTCATGGTACAATGTTGAGAGTCTTGGGTAGACTCAAGGAGGAATGAGACATTCTCCCAACATCATCATTACCCACTCTCATCTCAGATATTGCGTTGAGAAAGAAGCAGTAGAGGGAGGATAGCAGCCTTCCAACATGTCACTTTGGCATGAGAGATGTCAAAGAGGAGGAAAAATACATGACATATCATCAGCGCTGTCACTGTGGAGGATAAATCCATATTGGAAATCCTAGCTGTTGGTGGATTATTCCAAGGATATTTTTACTTGTATGATACTTGATGACCAACTACATGAGGAGGGATATTTAGTCAGAGATGAGGTCATCTACTATCATGGTAGGATCTTCTTATCTAGAGCTTCCAAGCTCAAGGAGAAGTTACTACAAGAAGCTCATGAAGATTTTCTCTTTAGCCACACTTATTCTATGAGAGCATATCACATCATCATGGATGGGTACACTTGGGAAGGCTTTGAAGAGGAGATATATAAGAATTTGAGGAGATGCATGGATCATTTGGAGATGGAAGAGATACATAACTCTTTGGTGGATTTATCACAGCCACCTCTTTCCTCTTTGGGAATGAGAGGGGATTTATCTATGAGCCTCTCCATTTGTATGAGCAAAGCATATGGTAAGGATCATGTTTGTTTGCATAATGATTTATATAATGAATATGTTCATTCCTTAACCATATATGTGCATGCCATTCCTCCAAGAAGAATCATTCTTCCTTACGAACTTCATGGCCAAATTTGGGCCATAAACTATGTTTAGCATGGCCACTCCCTAAGAGGATATAGGGAGATGATTTACCATTCAAGGTGCACTCCAAAGGCACCAAACATTTCTCACATTTTCAAAACATGTGAGAAGGATATGGAAGAAATTAAGTGGAGGGGAAACCACTTACCATATCATTATCTGATGTAGTCAAGAGATATACTACGCTGGTTCCATATGTGGGACTATGATCCACCTCCATTTTTTCATATTTATGTTTATATGTACTTGGTTTTGATCCTAGATATTGATGATGTACTTATTATTTTTATGGGAATGATTGGAGGGAGGATTTCATGTGCCCTATGGGAGAGAAATTATCGATGTTCATTACGCTACATGTTTCAGGGAAAACATTGGGCAAACCACGATTGTTTCATTGGATCTATTGCTTCCTTGTGGGATGGATCATTCACATCTCATGAGAATTTGGGAGGAGAATTTCATGGAGGGATGGATTGGGAGACACTTAGCTTATGAGGGAAGCTTATCACATGGAGGTGTCACCAATGATGCAGGAGAAAAAATTTAGCACTCACCTTGTCAGTTTCTTGAGGACAAGCAACACTTGGGAGGGGAGGATTTTAATATTCCTAAATTAGCCATGAGCTAGTTGGAATATTAATTTTTTTTTGCTGCTTTGTTTTATGAATAAGAGGACAATGGAGGTCCAAAATTATTCGTAATAATGAATAAATCAATGCCAATGTGAAAAGGATAGATCTTAGCAGCTTAATTGAGCACCCTTAGGTGTGAAAAGGGGCTAGAACACCTTGACTGGGTCAACTTTGACCAAATCAACAACGTTGTCATGGAGGAGTGGACATTTATGGAGAGACAACGCAGTTTTAGATGGAGACTCTTTGTATGGAAGTAGTGTCATTATTGGATGGGGCTTAGGGTTAGAAAGATCATTTCTTATATAAGGAAGAGGATGGCAACCATATTTCATTATGTATGATATGTTTATGAATTGATCTTTTTAGATCTTTGGTCTATTTAGACTTTTCTTTATTCAGCTGTTTAGCTAGGACTGCAATGTTGTTTATCACAGGGTGTTCCTGATCGGGAATCCCACCTCTTCCATTGAGAAGCTCTTGGAGGATTCTTGTAGTAAATTCCACTATCAGGAATTTGGCCAAAGCTATAGTCTTATGGTACAACGCAATTCTTCTTTAGGGTGTGTTGTGTTGCAGGGTTGCAATAGTGGAGACTATATCTAGGTGATTTCTGACCTGTTTTTCATTGGAGGAAGGTTTCCTTCCATTGGAAGGATGGTGAGGAAGGCCCTTGAGCCTTATTGCAACATTTGGCATCAGGCCACATTACTATTTTCCCCTACAGTGCAGTTTTTGTCTTGGACTGCATTATTTCTAGGGAGGAGTTGCAGGGTGTTTTCAGTACACTATTGGGAGAGGAGGTTTTCTAGTGAAAGGGATCTACCTTTCATTAAGAGGATCCAATTGGATTAGGCTATTCTAGTGTGCATATTATATCAGCCACAACTTTTCAGCTATTGTGTTGTAGTGAATCTTCACCCCTAGGGCTTTAGATCCCATTTTGTATTATGGTGTATTTATGAAAGCCCTTTCTGGGTTCTTTGTAGGTGATTGTATTAAGCCTAGATCTATATTGTTCATATATTTTGAGGCATATAAAAGCCCTACATATTTTTTATATTCATTTTTTGTAGCAGTGCACTTATGA
The DNA here is from genome assembly GCA_034641835.2 of Pinus albicaulis. NCBI lineage: Eukaryota > Viridiplantae > Streptophyta > Pinopsida > Pinales > Pinaceae > Pinus > Pinus albicaulis. Next base: position 419,933,460 of record CM076574.1, on the reverse strand, counting down.
CTACGTTGTAGCTATCTTCCAACATTTTAATATAGTAGTAGCACCTCATTTTGAGGGATTTCTTCATTGGAGGCTTATTGTATCTTGTTCTATGCTTTTTGGCCTATCATATTATACATGTTTGTTGTTTTTATAATGTATTAAGAAGCTCCATGTTGGCCTCCATTATTGATGTGATGTTTTACACTGCTATCTCCATGGTTTTGCTCTATATTCCTGCTTTCCCCATTTGGGAATATGACCTTCAAGGGATCAAGTTGAATTCCATATTTTGACACGAAGAAAACAAGAAAATGACTAGAATTGACACAAAGCACTCATTTGTGTGGATTGAGGCGTATTTTGTAGTGACAACATCATAAAATTTTTTCTCTCAAATGTATCGAGTGGTCAGCCTATTTCTGTGAATGGGAAGGCAGGTCACCCAGATAAGGTTGAACAATGTGTTTGAGGTCATAGAAAGCATAATTCATTGCCATTTGAAAGGTTTCCCCAACATTCTTTAAACCAAAAGGGATTTTTCGATAAGAGAATGTGCCCCAGGGACAGATAAAATTTGTTTTATATTGGTCCTCTGGGCGAATATTGATATGATTGTAACCAAAAAAACCATCCATGAAGGAAAATATTTCACATCTGCACATTTTTCAATTATTTGGTCGATAAAGGGAGTGGAATAGTTGTCCTTTGGAGAAGCACGATTAACATCCCGATAATCAACGCACGCTCTAATTTTCCCTTGTTTCTTCATGACATGAATAATGTTGGAAACCCAATTAGTAAGCAGAACAGGGTAAATAAAACCAGCACACAAAAGCTTTTCAACCTCTCCTATAATGGAAAAAACCTTCTTAGGATGAAGAGGACGAAGGAGTTTTCGTATCGGTTTGACATCAGGGTACATTTTGATCTCGTGCTCAACAATACTGGAATCGATGCCTGGCATTTCCTCATACAACCAAGAGAATACATCATGAAATCCACAGAAAAGAGAGTGGTAAGTGTCAAGTTCAGATGCAGAACAAGACGCGTCGACATAAATGTTTTCTACAACACCAGGTTTGTTTGAAATATCGATATAAATTTTTTCTTTGATATTTGATGGGTTTCGCTCAGAATTGACGACATGGATAGGAATGGAATTAGTTAGGAAATCAACGAATGTAGGGTGATATAGTCTAGTTGGACTATCCTCATTGTAATCTGGAAGATGGAATTAGTGATGAGAATCTACCCATGGTTCTTCTTCCGACATCATGGATTCCATAATGCTCTTATAAGTTGAGAATATCCTTGAAAAAGGGTTAGAAGAAGTACCATAATCCAAAGAACGATTGATCCAAACAGTTGGTGACAAAGGATCAGGATTGGTTGCACAAGCCAAAAATATTGATTTCTATGTGAGTTCGATTGAACTTAGCAGCATATTTTCACCTGGATTATCTATTTCGGAATCATTAGGAACCTTCCATAAGTTAGATGAAGTGGAAGATATCATATTGCATGTTTCAATTTTTGCGATTTTCGTCGATGTCACAGGCTACGGTAATGAAAAAATGCCCATTAGGGAAGAATCCTTAAAGATTCTTACACCAATATTTTGAAGAGATGGTGGGGGTTTGTGAATGAATGGAATGCTTCTAGTTTCCTGGGAACTAGAGGTGAAGAAGGCAAGTTGATCGATTACTGTGATGCTGCCCTTATGGGGGAAGGCGACCATGTGAAAGTATGTAGATACAACGAGAACCATAGCATAAACCCACGGTCTTCCTAGTAAAATATTTTAGTCAAAGGGTCCGTCAATGACCTAAACTTAAATAATAATAGTTCCCCCCCCCCTAGTTCAACTTGCAGGTTACTGAGAATTCCACAAGGCTTATATGTATGACCGTTAAAAGTTTTCAATATCGTAGGTGATTGTGATGAAGGTGGTGAGCCAAGTGATTTCCAGAAACTCATAGACATGATACAAGTAGATGCACCTTCATCAATAATAGTCCAATGAATGAGGCGATTTAGGACATTTATTTGGATAAAAAATGCTAATTTTGCTGGTAATTGTGGCACATATCCCACATGGTTAAAGACTACAATATTAGAGTCCATCGGGTCGATTCCACCAATTGATGACAATAAAGCATGCTTTTCAGAGGGACAATTATGAAGAACCTCAAGCCTCGACATAACAGAATGTGACTGAGCCAGATCTTTAACTATGTTATAATTTTGAGTTGCACAAGCTCGAGGGTTTAAAGACATTTTATGAACGAATCCCTTTGGAGGCTTTATTGTTAACTCATGAATAATAGGCGACGGAATTGAATTAGACGTAGTCGAAGTCGAAGTAGTAGGTTGATCTGTAGCCTAACCATTCGATGACGAAAGAGGATTACTATAATATTTACTTCAAGTAGACACCAAAACATTAGTTTTGGGCTTACTAATGGATAACATAAGCACTTGTTAACTAGAAGTGATATCGATAGAGACCATATGTGTTTCCGTGTTCAGAAAAGGGTTTGTCAACATTGTAGATGCGGTAGAAGTGTTAAGAATTTTTGAGACTTCTGAGCGGTGGGGATAGTCTCGCATAAAATGCTCCTCATTACATATCAAACAAGGGTAACGAGTTTTTCGAGAAGAACTGGGTGTATCGGATGATTTTTCCTGCTGGGGTGAAGTTTGTTTTTTCTTATCTTTCCCTTTCTTCTTACTTCTGTGTTTCTTGTCACTTTTTCTCTTGTCAGATGGCATGACATGTATTTTGGAAGAAGATGCAGAATCAGATGCAACAGGGGTTTTATTGGACATAGAAAGTGTGGAAACATATGGTCGAATTGCTGGTTTAGTGCTAGCATAACCAATCACACCATTTCGGGCATGCAAGTCCTTACCATATGGAGTAGGAGGAACAGTAAAATTTGGTCGTGTTGCATTCAGAATATTTTCATATAGTGTGCCAGACTGAGTATATATCAAATCCATGTATTGGGCACGAGCTATTACTTGCTCTTCAATGACAACACCACTTTTGGTGACGTCCTCGGTGATAAATGGTAACAAGGACTTTATAAACGACTCAGCTAAAATTTGATCCAGAACAAAGGTTGTAAGCATTCGACAATGATGACACCACTCATGAATGTGATATGATATGTGAGTAGTAGTCATCTGTTTAAATTTTGTCAAAATTTTTGTTCCAATTTCATATCTGAGGGGTAACTTCAAGTGGGTTAGAAAAGTAGTGGCTAAAGCCATGAAGTTATCGAAATAAGCTTGTGGTAATTCACTATACCACTTTTCAGCTGGACTAGTGGGCGTTCGCTGGAAAATACGGAGTCTAACAGAACCATCATTCAAGGAGTTTGAAGAACACCATAAATGATAAGTCATAACATTCGTAGACGGATATTCTCCAGATTTTACATTGAATTTCATAATATCAGAGGGTAATTTATGAGGAATCACTGGCCACCAAGGTAAATAATGAATGGGATCATTAGTGAGTCGGTTTAAATTAGGTAACTCTAGTGTTGAAAAAAACATAAACTGTCGGTTTATATCAGGTTGAGCATAACCAGGGTAAGATGGAATTTCCTGGGAAATAGGGTGTTGTGCACCAGTATAAAGAATTTTCTGCTGGTAACCCTGATAGGGGTAATTTTTTTGATCAAACCCTTGATAGGCGTGTTGACCAGAACCTCGATAAGTTTTTTGTTACCAAACCCAGCATAGGCTTGTGACCAAGTTCAGGATAGGTTTGATACCGTTGGAATTGTTGTTGTGGCTACCGTGGGATTTGATATTACAGTTGTTGCCCACTAGGATAAGTTGGACTAGTTTGTGAATAGATGGGACCAGTAGGATCTTGTGACAAGGGTAAACTAGCCTATGATTATGAAATTCCTGATACAAACGGCTGTTGTAAACCAGACTGGGAAGACGAAGTATGTAGACCCGAAACTTGAGAGTTAAGGGTTAAAGGACCCACCTGAGAAGGATGAGATATGACCAAGGAAACAATAACATGCATAGTAGGTACGGATGGAACATGTTCAACTGACTGATATTGGTACACAACCGTTTGCGGTTGAATTGGCAAGGTAGGATGTCATTGACAAATAGGCATTCTAGCATAAGATTTGCATAAAAAAAAAGGAGTACAACCATATAGGGTAAACATGATTTGCCCCCAAGCATATGGATTATAAGGATATTGAACATACTGACAATCATATGATGGGATTCAAGTGGAAACTGGATAAGATGGATGGTAATCGGATGGACCAGCCTGATATTGAGTTGAAGATGTGAATAAAGGATCAGGTCGTTCAGTACTCATAAGAGAGGAACCAGATAAAATTCGAGATGATGACATGGGCGAAGTCCATGGACAAGAGGAGGCACTCGAGTAGGTTCCATTTAAATATTGGTAACCTTGTGGGATGGACGGACCAACATAAATATGAGACTTGGGTGTCTTAGAAAACATCTAAGAGGTAGAAATAGTAGATGCAGTCATAACTATAACATGTGGTATAGTCTGGGATTTTGTATTAGCCATGGTTAAATAGCCCAATAAATACTCTAAAGAATCTACATGAACTTGAAATTGAGCAGGATCAATAGGAGCAGTGTGGGTCAAATGAGGAAACGTTGGATACAGATGAAGTCCTAACCCAAAATGAGTTGGATTTTTAGGGGTTGTCTCTTCCTGAGGTTATTCCTCAATTGAAATCAAACCAGGTGGCAGTACTTCACCATAAGGCCCGAAATAAATTTTAGTTGGTAAAATCTATGGTAAAGAGGAGGACTCAATATTTACAGATGACTGAGGATGATCCGATTTATCGTCTTCCGGCACAGGAAAAAATTCTTGTTGTTCAACTTCGGGATCAATATTTTCTGGTAATAGAACGAAATTTTCCATATCAAATTTCGATTGAACAACTTCAGGTTCTATATGTACCATTTTACTAGATTCAACTTAAGTATCCTCAGGTAATTGTGAGTGTTCCATCTCGACGGTAGAAGATAAACCGGGATTGGTAGAAGCGACTTGAAACTCGTTACTCAAAGGATAATATGACTCTGGTAAATTAAATGAAGATGAAGCACCAAAGGTTCCAGAGGTTCCGGACTCAGTAGGACAAGCTCGCCTTCGCCAACTAGGTGTAGCTTCTATAGGTAAAGGTGATTTATTCGTTTTCCTACATGAACGATGGGGAAAGGGTTGATATTATTCCATTATTGCTGATTGATTTTATTACAAAAGATAAATAAACAAAAAGAGGGTAATGCTAGGAAAAAGGATTACCAAGAAAATATGAACTCTAATATACTTCCCCAGTAAACCAAGTACTTATGTACGTGTAGGAAATCTCCTCGAATGTTGAGTTCATTGTATCATAGTGTACAAGGTGGCCTTCCTTGGTTACCTATGGATGGTAAGTAACCTAATTTTTTCCTCCCAAATATACTTGATGGTATGTAGAGGCCCAATCTGTGTTAGCGTTTTTTAATGCGAAACCGCACAGTGAGAGCATCCCCTTATACTTTTCAAACTAGAATACCGCCCGATATACTCAAGGTATGTGGAAGAGATCTGATATACTTACATACATGGGATGAGGTATCACACTCCGAATGTATTGCAGATAATTAACGACAGTTGCTATGTTTTATGACATTGGAACATGTCTCTAGCCTAGACCTCTAAATTTTATCGTTAAGTGACAATGCTCCCTTGGGCTATTTGAGATAAATTTTAAGTTGATATTTCTTAGAAATTTTCCTTTCAAGTTCACCGCGTGATGTATTTTAAATTCCTAGAATGCAACAAAGATGATAAGAATTCACTTTGATTCGATTTAGATGATGAAAACCTTAGCTACAAGGAATAGAGCAATCATATTGTAAGTAATCAACAATGAGCACATCTAAATGCATATTCCATAAATATTCCTATGAAACACTCAAAAACCCTATAGGAAAATGCATGTTTTTCTTTTTTATTTCTTTTAAGTGTGAAAGAACGGAAAACAAATGAAGATGCACAAACAATCAATCAATACTTTCCAAAGAAACGAAGACTAGTAAGACAATTCCTCTTTCAAAAATAAAGAACTGATCAAATATAAACTTTAAAATTTGGAGCTATTTCAACAATGATAAATAAAACAAGAAGAAACATTGAAAAAATAGACATCCAAAGTGAGTAAGTATATTAGAATTAATCTAGTCTCTAGAGGCAATCAGACACTTGAAAACTTGGCAAACAAGACATTGCACTGGTTGGTAAAACACAAAAATATGACGAATTTTGGTTGGTCACAAGAGAAACTCACCCCTGAGTGGGAGACAGTGCGTTGCAAAGCACTGTCTCTAAGCCAGTAGTGCTTTGCAGAGCACTGTGTCAAGACCAACAATGTGTTGGTGCTAGAGGAATCTCAAGATAGGAAAACAAACACACTTCTTTTACCAAAACACATTCAAATAACTGTAATGAAGCAAGTAAATTATACTAGAGGATGAAAAACAAGGATAAAACCACCAGGGACAATCAATCGAGTCCCTATTATGGTCACCAATTTGTTTAACGGAAATCAAACCTATGGATAGATAAGTTTCCCTAAGTGTGGTGGACGCACTTAGAACAACAGATGAAATACACTTGAACTTTTCCTTAAGATAAACAAATAAGAGAATAACACCTACTTGTGATCCTTCGTTATAATTCATCTCCCTTTTGTCACTCCCGTCTCTCTCAATTGAACTGAACTTGTTTGATTGGTACCTGCAATTTCTAACAAAAGACAGAAAACGACATTAAATCATATGATCTATTCATCTTAATCAAACTGAATCAATTGCATTTTAAAATACTTATATAAAAGCATGAAAACATGTATTATGAAAGGAAAAAATCTATTTATTATAATATAGAAGGAGAAGTTACAACTAGTTGGATCGATTCGATGTCAACTCGCTCCAGCTTTAGTCCTATCCTCATCACATCAGCAACATTACTCTAGTAGCATAACATTACTTGCAAACAATACCTCAAAGAGTTATAATCTCACCAACATAACTCTAAAAATTCAAACTCTTTGTCCCCTTTGCACTATGATCAGTGCTCAATTTATAGGAAATGAGGGTAGTTTGGCATTAATTGGTCATTGAATGACTTTTCCATAAATGGATGAGGGAATTTCCTTATTCAATGGGATAAGACGATAATTAATTTAATGGCTCCATGGTGTTCATATTCGAGGTTATCAGATAGCATGATAGCTAGAAACAATTCTAGAAGCCACTAGAAAATGGAAAGATTCCTAGAATCCTTTGAACAATTCGCTCCCAGTCGACCAAGGCACTATTAAGTGGGCCTAGGTGATCCAAAATATTTTTCTTGAGATGTGTTAAATAATTACATGTGAAAATTGAAGCTTTAAATAAGAAAATTTAAAGGCATAAACATAAGGAGAGAGAAGCATTTGAAATCATGCAAGAAGACCCAAAATTGATATCAGAGTTTGTCTAAGAGGGAGTACGTCTCTGGGCCCTGCTCAAATAATGGGGAGGCCCTCTTTCATTAAGTGGAAAAAATGAAAGTACAAGTACAAAATGAGAAATTACACCCATATACCTACATAGCAGATAGTGCTCGAAATTTGTAGACCCCTGATGAAGAAATGGACATCATCATTGGCTTTGTGGCATTGCGTAGTGCATAATCCATAAAAAAAATTCCTTAATCTGACAAAGTGAAAATCTGACCCCTCTGGAAAATGGCTCAGATCATGGTTCTGCCCCCCTCCTGCACATTGGTCATGGTTCTTCTCTCTCGGTTTTCATGCTCACTCCTGACCACTTGGACACCCTACAAAAATGAACTTCTATATCACTGAAGGTGGGCGGACTCCCCAAGGAAGTCCACTTGGTGTGGTGGTTGAGATCCTAAATATGAGGGAGGCGGTCGGGTGGTCAAACCATGCCTCCTCCAAACAAAGGTCAGAACTCATTTTGAAAACCAATACCAAATCCTTTTTTTAAAAAACCATCGAATATTAATACATAAAAGTGGGGGTCGAGCCCACATTGGGTGGCCCACCCCGAATTTTCCGCCGACTGCTGATATCTATGTAATGGGTTGGAACATGTAACGTGGGTTGGGCGGTGGGTTTACACTCTCGCCCACCCATATATATATGTCATTACCATATGGTGTGGGGGTAGAGGGGTCATGGCCGCTGATCCCCCTTAATTTAAATTTGATTTTATGTGAATGTGGATCCGTAGGGGGGTAGGGCGGGGGTCATGGCCTGCCTTACCTCTTTTTTTAATATTTTTTTAGTTTTTAAAACTAACGGTCCATTTTTGAAAATTTTGAAAATTAACCGAAGGAGTCAATTTAATCATCCCACAAATTCACTCGGAATCTGGCTGGGGTTGGCTGGAATCTGGTGGTCGGGTTCCATCAAAATTTTTGCCTCCTTAAGTTGCCACATCACCAAGTCAACCCTTGAACTTTGACTCATCCTAACTCCTTCATACGGACTCAGAATTGAGTGTTGTCTGCACCATTGGAATAAGAAAGGCGAGATATTTGACCTGAACCTAGTTCGAGATCAATCCAAACACTTTGATTTTCGAGCCTTTGTACTTAAGCCACTTGTACTTGTACTTGTTCAATCCACCTAGATCATTCCTACCCACTAAAGAGCTTTTGGACCCCAAAAGAATTAGCACACTCAAAACCATACTTTCAATCTCCTGCATGCAAAACTGGTACATCATTTTCAATCATGTACACCACACATGACTCAACAAACCATCCTTGCCAAGAGTTTATAGCACACACTCATTGGCCAAGGATTACATAAAGATAATCAATACCTCAAATACTCATACAGAAAAGGCCAAGACATCATCATTGTGTTTCAAAGTGATGGGAACACCCATCACGTTTACATTTATTTGCAACGTATAATTTACAATGGTGGCCATAACAAACTACTACATCTAAAAAAACCAAATTAGTAAATCAGACCACCGTGAATGTGATGGATTCATTTTTTGAACATGTTCACCTTTTGACTCCTCTATCGATGCCTCTGAAGCATGGATCATTGGACACATTGCTTGTTGGTGTCCCACTTCGTTGCAACGACTACAATGATTCTTTTTCCTCCAAACTTTCTTGGTCGCCTTGTGGCTCTTTCCCCTGGTGTTCCTCCGACAAGTGTTCATGGAGCCCTCACTATCGTTGGATTGTGAGGAAGTGATTTCATCGCCCATCATTGGCTGGTCACTAGTTTTATTGGAGCTTTCTCCCATTTCCTTTCTGGTGTATCCAAGCACTACACGACGCGATAATTCATCGACTTCGATGGGGTTTATGATGCCTTGGCCATGGATGTCGAGGCCTTTTCCTTGATACCCCATATTCTTCAACAGTTTGTCTCTGATCCTTGTATTATGTTTTTCAAAAGCAGCGAATTCATCATCATGAAAAGTACATGAAATTGAAGGGTTTCTTTTACCTCGGGTTGGTTATGTCGCAATTGTTCCAAGGCCTCATCCTTAGCTTGTAACTGGCATAGTAACCTTTGTTTTTCTTCCCTTGCTTCCTGTAGGATCCTTCTTAGCTCAAAATTTTCTACTTGGATGCCTTGGTTAATATCTTCAAGTTCTTGGAACTCCGCCGCAGTAAGTGTCCTTTTCATATTTGGTACAATATATGTTGATATTTTTGTTTCATTGCCTAAATCAGAACCCAAGTCTATGGGTCCTTCTGCTGTGATCCCAAAGGCTGCAAAATTCATTTCATCACCAGAATCAGACCCTAGGTCAATTATTCTACCTTGTGCAAATCCTATAGTTGTGACCTTTTCATCTTCCTCGGATTCAAAATCTTGGTTTTGTTGTATGGTGGTGGCGATCTGTTGCTTCCCCTTTTTGTCATTTCTCTCAGGTCTCAACTCAGGGTGTAGCTTCCAACAATTTTCTTCCTCATGTATCTCTTTTTCACAATGTGTGTAAGAGGGATTTTCTCCCCTTATTTTTGTTGCGCAATTCCTTTTTGGCTGGTCACTTTTTTCATGCGCCCCCCTGCTTTCTATGTGCATGGCCTTTACACTGGCCTCATTGATGGTAGGAGGCTCAAACAAAAATAATGAATGTCTTATGTAATTGTGTATTGACCCAATGTACTTAGTTACAACTTCAGGTGAATCTAATGAAATGCCCAAACCTAGTGCTTGTTTTCTAAATTCCTCGGTGAAGTTTTGCATGTTTTTTCCTTTACCTTGGCTTAGGTACTACCACTCCATTAAGGCTTTTTGATTATAACCCAAGGGATAGAATTGATTTTTAAGTGCGGCAATAAAATTTGACCATAAGGAAATAAGGTTACCTAAATTACTGCTACCTTGAAGTTTTCTCTCCCACCAGATGAGAGTTGTGCCACTCAATTGAAGAGAAGCCAACTGGATCTTTGCCCCATCCTCCACAATCCACTGAATTCTGCAATAGACTTCAAGCTGCCTAATATAGTTGTTAATTTTCTCTGCATTGATTTCACCATTATACATGGGTAGATCAAATTTGACATCTAACTTAAAGAAAGGTTTATTAGATGCATTTCCAAAATTCCTATGATGATGGTGAGACGAAGAGGAAGAACTTTCACTTGCTGGAGGAGAAGGAGGTGGATCTCCTCTGCCATCTCCATGTGCTGAACCTTCTGAAGAATTCTCCCCTGATTTTTCCAGTTTCTCAAGTCTATATAACAACTTCTCGACCTGATATTCCATGGTGTAGAAGGTCTTGCGGAATTTGAGCTCCTCCTCATGTCTAACATCGTCCTCCATGTTCCTTCTCTGATGTGCATGCCCTACTTTGGGATCAAAATATTGTAGTGTCCCTTTGCCTCTTCGTAGCCTGTTTCTAGTTAGCATACAAGAATCTAATTCACATCTACAAACACTTGCTATAATACCACTTGATCCAAAATATTTTACTTGAGATGTGTTAAAGAATTACATGTAAAAATTACAGTTTTAAATAAGAAACTTTAAAGGCATAACCATAAGGAGAGAGAAGCATTTAACATCATGAAAGAAGACACATAATTGATATCATAGTTCATTTAGGAGGGACTAAGTATCTGGGCCCTACTCAAATAGTGGGGACGCCCTCTTTCATTAAGTGGAAAAAATGAAAGTACAAGTATTAAATGAGAAATTACACCCTTATACCTCCATAGCTGAAAGTGCCCGAAAGTTGCAGAACTCTGATGAAGAAATGGACAACACCATTAGGTTCGTGGCGTTGAGTAGTGTAGAATCCATATAAAATTTTCCTTAACCTAACAAAGTGAAAATTTGAACCCTCTGGAAAATGGCTCAGATCATGGTTCCACCCCCCTCCTGCACACTGCTCATGGTTCCTCTGTCTTGGTTTCCGTGCTCACTCTTGACCTCTTGGGTGCCCTGCTCAAATGAAGGTTTCTATCACTGAAGGTGGGAGGACTCCCCAATGAATTCTGCTTGGTGTGCTGGTTGAGATCCCAAATATGAGGGAAGGGGTTGGGTGGTCAAACCCCGCGCCCTCCAAATAAAGGTCGGAACTCATTTTAAAAATAGGTACCAAATCCTTTTTTTTTAAACCATCGAATATTAATACATAACAGTGGGGGCTGGGCCCGCATTGGGCAGCCCACCCCAGATTTTCTGCCAGCTGACGATATATATGTAATGGGTTGGAACATGTAATGCGGGTTGGGCGGTGGGGTTACACCCTCGCCCACCCATATATATATATATGTCGTTACTGTATGGTGTGGGGGCCACGAGGTCATGGTCGTCGAACCCTCTTAATTTAACTTTGCTTTTATGTGAATGTAGATCCGTAGGGGGGTAGGGCGGGGGTCATGGCCTGCCTTACCTCTTTTTTAATATTTTTTAGTTTTTTAAAACTAACGGGCCATTTTTGAAAATTTCAAAAATTGATCGAAGGCGTCAATTTAATCATCCAACAAATTTGCCCGGAATCTGGCCGGGGTTGTCTAGAATTCGGTGGCCAGGCTCCATCAAAATTGTTGCCTTCTAAAGCTGCCACATCGCCATGTCAACCCTCGAACTTTGACTGCTCCTAACTCCTTCATATAGACTTAGAATTGAGTGTCATCTACACCATTGGAATCAGAAAGATGAGATCTTCGACTTGAACCTGGTTCAAGATCAATCCGAACACTTTGATTTTCGATCCTTTGTACTTAAGCCACTTGTACTTGGACCTATTCGATCCACCTAGATCACTAGGTGTTCTGCAACACTTCTTTGCATGGGAGTAAGTGATCTGTAAAGAAATTACTACAATATAGGGGTGCGTTGGTGGTTCAATAGAGCATACTTCAAGCAGGGAAACTTTCATGGATAAAAACCATCAATGGGATGACTTGTTTAACGCAAGTAACAACTGATTTAGAGTATGAGAGACTTTTTTTGTACTAATCTGAGTTTCGGGAGTGATGCCCAAATTGACCTCTAACACCATGCTTTCTATATGGCAAGGAAATTTGAAAGTAAACATGTGTAAACTAGAAAATAGATCACTAATAACTATAACAAAGATCAAGCTCCCTTACCTAAACTAACAAGGTTGACTCCTTAACAAATGGATGAAATAAGACAAAAGAGACAATGTTTCAACCGTGATATCAAGTATAGTAAAGGTAATAAATGAAATGAGAATAAATTATTCTACATAGTAATTGAAGTGGAAGAATATCAAGAATCAGAATAGTCACAAGATCTAACGCTAGAAGATACTACTCCAAAAATATCTTGTCATGCATTTACTAAGATCAATACTCTACAAACCCTCAATATAGAAGGATATATTAAAAATAAAAAGGTAACAATGTTGATTAATTTGTGCAATACCTATAACTTCATCAATTAAAAATTATCAAAACTTTTCAATTGTTTCATATATCCAGCATCAAAGTTTTAAGTAATGAATGTAGATGGAGGCAACATAAATTGTTTAGTGAAGTGTCATATTATTAATCTCAATATGGGGGAGTATTTATTGGATAATCTTATGATTTCAATACAAATGGGTGGTACTAATTTTGTATTAGGGTTCCAATGGTTATAATCATTGGGAACAATAACCTTTAATTTTCAAGATCTATTCATAAAATTCACCTCAGAAGGAAAGGAAATTGAGCTTAAGAGGTATCCATGGGAGACCCTCTAAAGTGATAATATCTAATGGAATGACAAAATTACTTTAAAATGGGCACTAGGGTGTAATGGCACAATTACATTCGTTAAATGTTAAAATGTCAATATCATCTATGTCAGGGGGTCTCCATAAATTTTTCAACAATCATCCCAAGGTATATGGATGAATTCCTAAAGGTATTCCACCTAATTGAGATCGTGAAGATGCTTTTTATTTGCAATTGGGAAGTGTATCAAAGATAAATGGAGAAATAAAAGCATACTAGAAGAGGAAACAATTGTTGGAACTATGATTAATTAGCAAAGTAACCCAAAAAATGTGGAGTACATCATCAAAAAGAATAACCTACTAGTGGAGGAAATGGCATGGGAAGATGACTTATTAATGCAGAATCACTAGCAATTAGTCAAGTGTTAAGTGCAACACTTTTTTGAAATGGAGGGGCATGTTAAGCCCTTTATGAACCCCATGTTAACTCTAAATCGCATATTAAGCCATATATATTGAGTGATTACATTTCTATTGTTATATTTTTAAGTAGGCTAGAACACCTCATGGTCCCATTTTATTATAATTGTCCCCTTTTACACACACACACACACACACTAAGGATACCTAGTCTTAAATAACCAAATATTGTCCTGTACATTGTATTCCTTATTAAAATAGGCTTCCCCCTTAAAGATGATAGTAATTATTGGTTTCTTATTATTTTAAGGCACAAGGATCATAACATAAGCATTGTAGTGGTGTCTTTAGACACCACCTCTCCCTTACAATACTAGCTCTTTAATCCACCAAATCCCTCGATTCCCCATCATAGTATCAAAATTAATGGATTGGGATCTTTCATGTTATCTACAAGTCTTGAAGAGGACAGAAGTTATACATCCTCTTGAAAAATTATATATTTTTGGTAGACTAGCATAGGGATTTGACTTGAAGACTAAATATGTGATTAGATTTATATATCAACATTAGGAGTTTTATGTTATATCATATGGTTTTGAAGGGAAAGAATTATGGAATTTGGGCACAAGATATGGGAACATTATTGAAGAGTAAATAATTATAGTAGTTTTCAAAATATATGGTCCCAAATTTGAATGATGACTACAAATTTTTTATTATAAATGAAAAGGTTGAGGTTGTAGGAGTCATAATGCCCTGAATATATAAGGAAATTCAATTTCATACAAGAAAGATTGACAACTTGAAGTTGTTTAAAATAAAATAAATGCCATTTTTTATGAAGACAATAAAATTTGGGTTATTCAAAATGAGAAAGAATTGGTCTCTCTAGATCCCCTATTCTCTAAATAAATAATACTACATGCCTTATGTGAAGGAACTTGAATTTAAATTAGGTGAATATGGAAAGGATGAGTCCCAATGATGGGTAGCCCATAGAACTAATCCTAATGAATTTAAATACACCATATTATTTTTTCTATTTCACATTCTAAGTCGATCTATCCTTCAGAAAATATGGTGGTAAGAATTATTACTTTTATTCTTTTTTGGATTATTAATTAAGGAGTATGAAAAATTCCTTGAAGAAGTGAAAATTTTTGACAAACAGCAATCCCATTTGCTTAAGAAAAAGGGTCTATAAAATTATAGAGAAATACATCGACAGTACAACAAAGAGAAAGATCATGATTACTTTACTTAGATTCTTAAGAAGGAACATGGTGATTAGACCTCAACTAAGAAAATTAGAAAGAAGAATTATGAGTTCTATTGATGGAAATTGGGACATATGGATAATAATTATTGGTAAAATACCAATTGATAGAGTAAAGTGAAGAAAATTGAAGGAAATTTGTCAACTAGAAGATCAAGCAACCTATAGAGCCAAATTGTAGAAGGTGATGTAAAAACAATCTATTTTTTAGTAATGCTTATCATTCCTTACACTCATACTTCTTATAGAACATTTATAGTAAACTCTAGTTGCACTCATATTAGGGATACAAATTATTCTCTTTTTTACTTTAAAATATGCTACATAAAAAGAAATATTAGTAGCAGATGATTACACACTTATTGTTGTTGGTTGTGGAAATATTGAATCTTATAATTTTGTGATCATTGATGTGTATCATATACCTACCTTGAGTGGAAAATTGTTATATGTACCCAAACTAATTTAGATAAGCAAGAAGGTGAAATTTTTTCCATATATGTTATTTCAAAAAATATGCACAACAACTTTGTTATTGTGACCAAGGATTTCCTTGATATGAAGGATAAACTATAAATTTTTTAGGACTTTCCCAAGAAAGAATCATGACCAGTTGCGCTCATAGTTCACACCAATGTTTAGAGAATACTTTGGCATGAATAACTCAAACATATAAAATTATGAGCTATGAAGCTTTAAAATGATGGTGAAACACATCATCACTAATGAAATACTTAGGGTTGTTTCCATTGATCGATTAGGTGAATAATGTATGCTTGCAAAGTATAATTAGGCTTTGTTTGAGATAGGGTGAGAGTGAAGGTAAAAGAGTTAAATAGAAATTTTCCATAATGAATTGTGCTCCCTAAACAGACTATCACTAGCTAGTGTAAGGTTTGTATTTATGTTTATTACTAACTTTTCTTGGTATACCTAGGTTTATCTCTTGAAGAATAAGATTTAGTTCAAACAATTTAGAGCATTCACTAAGAATCATTGTTTTCAACCTATGAAATGTTGAGGACCTAAAAATGGATGAGGATGTGTAGGTAAGGATTTTAAAATTGATTGGAAGTGAATAGAATATTTTAACAAATATTTGTACCTTGCACACCTCAATACAACGTTGTTACCATAAGAGAGGATTATACTTTGGTATAAATGGCACATTTTTTACCTTACGGCAAATGTCTATTCACTAATTTTTGGGAAGAAGATATAAATTTCTCAAACTATTTCTTAAATCTAGTTCTAAGAAATTTTTTATAGGATGTGACTCTAGGTGAAAAATTGAGTGGAAGGAAACTCTCAATCAAACATTTTATGAAGTTTGGATTCATAATGATGGGCACATATTCTCGATTGTGGAAGAAATAAAATAGACACAAAGATATATGTTTTTATCATGATTGACTACTTGAGAGTCAACAACCTTTAGGTTCTTAGAACCATAAAAGAAAATATTATCTGTAGAAGATATGTTTTCTTTAATGAGAAGAAACCATCTATCATTTATTGGATTTCATTTATCATTTATCAATTGTGTTCTATGAATTGTCAACTAGTCGCTCAACTCTTAATTTGAATTGATCTATAATTGACCTTCCATAGTAGGATCAACTAGAATCTTTGGAAGTGACTATTCGATCAAAAAATGATGATATTGGTACATTAACTCCTTTAGAAATTGTAGTTTGTCTTCCTAGATGAGTGACTAAGATAATTGAAGCTTGTGTACTTTATGTAGGAGATATCAATCACTACAAAAAACTAAAAGTTAGAAACAAAATTATATTTTTTCTCTAATGTAACACATGATAGAGACACGTGATCCAAATAAATATGCAAACATATATTATCATACTTTCATCAAACCCATTATTTTCTCTTGTGAGAACCATAATGTGTTTTCTTTATTGACCACATAAGCATAATATGGTGGTGTAGTAGATGTTGGAACACAGGTGATATGTATTTGATATCTCATAGATGAAACATTGTTTTCCAATTGAATCATTGATTGTTGTATATTGTGATAACAAAAAATATATTGTGTGCTTTACTTTGCACACAATAAAATGAAGCATTGAAAATTCATGCTCATTATTTTAGACAATTAATAAAATAAAATATTGTGAATATAATTTATTACATTCTTTTTTAGCATCCAATTTGTATGAATCGATGATGGTATCCTTATTTCTCAACCAAGATATGTGTTAATATTTTCTAGAAGTTTCAAATGGAAGATAGTAAACCCTATGATACACCTTATCAATAAAGGGTGAAGCTAACCAATGAGTGTGTCTATGGAACACATGATAAATGCATGTGATCAAAGATATATCCAAATGTACATGTTCAAATTGAAATTAGACCCATTGTTTCGTATTGTGAAAGGATGAAAGTGTTTTCTTTATCAACCACATAAGTAGAATATGGCGGTGAAAGAAAATGAATTTTTTTCTCTAGTGAAACACACGAAAGAGGCATGTGATCCAAATATATATGCAAATTTAGATGATGAACTTGGCATTAAAGCCATTTTTTGTTATTGTGAAAATTAGAAGGTGGTTTCTTTATTAACCACATAAGAAGAATATAGTGGCATAATACATGTTGAAACAAAGATGATATGGATTTGATATCTCATGGAAGGACATATTTTTTGGATTAAGTAATTGATTGGTATATTGTGATAAAAATGTATATTTTTTCTTCACTTTGCATACAAAAAAAAATAAGCGTGTGGAGCTTCATGACGCCCATTAATTGAGACATTAGGTACATAAAATATTGTAAATATTATTAATTAAAAGTTTTGAGCATCCAATTCTTATAAATGGATGATGCTAACATTATTTCTCAAACCTATATATGTGTTGAATATTTTATAGAAGTTTAGAATGGAACATAGTAAACCCAATGCTACACTCTATCAACAGGGGGTGAAGCTAACCAACGAGTGTGACTCTTTTGAAGTTGATGTTACAATCTATTGATAGGTTGTTAGTAGCTTTATTTATTTATCTCATGAGTAACATAATGTTTCATTTTTTTTTTATGTGTTTATTGATTATGTAGGATTTACAAGAAAATCACATTAAATCCATATTGAGAATTGTTTGGTATATCAAGGGAACCTACCAACTTGGTATAAAGTATTGTAGTGAGAAAGTCAACGAGTTAGTTTCTTACATTGAGTTGGATTGGGATTGAGATGGAGATGATGGGACATGTCTACATCTTACTATGTTTTTTGACGTGGATGGAGACGCATTCTCAAATATTATAAAAATATAAGATGCTTCCTTTATTAACCACAAAAATAGGATATTGCAGTGTAGGACATGCTAGCACAAAGGTAGTAAACATTCAAAATCTCATGGGTGAACTTGGTTTTATATTTAAATCATCAATTTTGGTATATTATGACAACCCAAGTGCAATCTAGGTCACAAGAAACATTGTTGCACACAAAAAAATGAAGCATGTGGAGGTTCATTGTCATTATTGAGACAATTAGTATAAGAAAATGTTGTAAAACTTATTTCTTGCATTTCTTTGGGGAATTAAAGTCTTATAATGAATGACGGAACTTTTATTTCTCAACCTAAATATGTGTTGAATAATTTACAAAATTTTATAATGGAATATCTTACACCCTTTGCTACACTCTATTAGTTAGGAGTGAAGCTAACCAAGGAGTGTGATTCTTTGAAATTCAATGATACAATAAGTGACCAAATTTTGGGTAGCCTTATTTATCTAAATCACAACCAACTTATTATTTTCTATATTATTATTTTTATTTCTTGATTTATATACGAATTTCAAGAAATTCACTTTAAATCAATAAAGAAGGCTCTTCATTATATTAGTGAACTTACCATCTTGATACAAAATATTATAAATAAAAAGTGGACCAATTAGTCAATGACACCAAATCAAATTTATTTGGAGATATAGATGGCATGAAAAATGTGTCTCACTGTGTGTTTCAACATGGCTCTAAATCCTTTTTTTAGTCTTGTAAAAATTAGAAGATAGTTTCCATATTAACCATAAAACTAGAATACCATGTTGTAGTACATAATGAAAAGAGTCAACATGGATTCAAATCTCATGGGTTAACGTGGTTTTCCAATTGACTCATCAAAATGTGTTATATCGTGATAATCAAAATGTGATACAATTTGTAGAAATCACTATTGCATTATGAAAAATGAAGCATATGGAGAATCTTTCTTATGAAATTTTCTTTTGTCAATCCAAGTCTTACAAATAGATGATGGTATCTATTTTACTTAACCTTAATATGTGTCAAATATTTTATAGAGGTAACTTCACAATGGAATATTGTGAAACTTTTCCTACATCTTATTTTTCAAAAGTGAATCTAACCGAATGTGATTCTTTGAAAGTCAATGTTGCAATCTATCAAGAACTTGTCAATAGCTTTTTTATTTAACTTTTAGTGGGTATAATATTTTCTTTTTTATTAATGTGATTTATTGGTTTATGAATTATCCACATGAAAGTCACCTTGTTTTATTGTCTACAAAAAGAGATGTTCAATATAACAAGGGAGATTACTAGTTTGGTCTACTATATTGTAGAGATAAAGTGAACTAGTTAGTTAATTATGCCAACATACATTGTGGTGGATGTGGAGATGATAGGAATTCTACACTTGGATATGGTTTTTAATTTGGCTCTAGATTCATTGTGTGGTCTAATAAAAGGTAGAAAGTAGTTTATTTATTGATCATTAACTATGGTATATTGTGAGAATCAAATTGAAATATGGGTTGTTGAAAATAGTGTAGAAAAACCACATAGATTCAACTAATATTGTATTATGCTAAAACAAAATACTGAATCTATTTCTACAAATTTGAGAAAACCAAACACGATCGCACAATCACATGAATAAGAAAGAGAAATAATTTCAATCACACAACACAAACGTGTATCTGGGAAAATCCTCAACTAAAAGCCCCGCTATATGTATTTTGCATAAAATCAAGAATATGAAACAATACAATGTTATTTCCCTTCCTAATAAACCTCTACACTATCTCTGTTTGTCTCACTCTAATTTGAGTAGGTTTAGTCCAATACTTAACTAATTACTTTCCCCTGTCTGATTAGCCCACCTTAACAAATCTTGAGGGAATTAAGCCCCTATTAAATACAAAATTCCCACTAATTGAGTACACAATACATCCAAGGTGTCCTGATGATCTCATGCATGACCTGTACAATTTTCTAATTATACAACTCATAGTCTACTTCCCTTTAACTCCAATCTCAACTAGGTCACTCTTAGAATTTACATGCAACAACTATTTATAGTGAATTATAAATTATCTGATTGATCGCTACATGTGAATTAAATCATATTTAATTCACTGGACCTCTCACAAGCTCATCCATTAGTTAGAACTAGTTAAACTAATTTCAACTCAAATAATTAAGTTAATTAATTACAACTCAAAATAAACTGCAACTGGACCCCCTACAACTTAGGGTGAACTCTACATGCCTCTAGTTTGACCCTCAAATTGAATTGACTGAGCTAACTACGTCTTCCTAACTCAATTAACTTATACAATATGTCATGTGATGTGGAATTACAATTTACTTCTAATTTAATAAAGGGAACATTAAATTAGAATCCCTTTTGATGCCATTTTCAACATTTCTTGTTTCCATTTTCAAAGAATAGTATTAAACATAATAAAATAAAGCATCTAGAGATTCATGTTCATTATTCCATATGATATAATTAAATGATTTGAATATTGTTTATTACATTTCCTTTTGAACATCCAAGTCCTATAAATGGATGATGGTATCCTTATTTCTCAACATAAATATGTGTTGAATCTTTTAGAGAAGTCTATAATGGAGCACTGTAAACCTTATGCTACATCTTATCAATTGGGAGTGAAACTACCCAAGGAATATGAGCCTTCATAAGTCAATGCTACAATTTATTGACAATTTGTTGGAAGCCTTATTTATTTAAGGCATAGTGGCCCTAATCTTTCTTTTCTTGTTAGTGTAGTGTCACAATTATGTAGGATTTGTGAGAAAGTCGCTTTCAAGTGACAAAGAGAAATGTTTATTATATCAAGGGAACTTACCAACAAGGTATAAAATATTGCATCTACAAAGTGAATTAGTTAGTTTATTATACTAACTGGGAATGCATAGATATAGCGATGAAAATAAATATACATCTATCTATTTGTTTTGACTTGGATGTAGACCCATTCTTTGGTCTTGTAAAAAGAAAAAGTTGATTATTTATTAATTAGAAAAGAAAATTTATCATGGTGTAGTAAATGCTGGAACAAAAATAGTGTGGATAAAACCATTTCATGGATGAACATGGTGTTTCAATTGAGTCATTGACTATGATATATTATGAAAATCAAAATGCAAAATAAACTGCGGAAAATCCTATTGCACATGGAAAGTTGAAGCATGTGGGGCTTCACACTTATTATTATCTAAGAAATGTGTGTAAGAAATGTTGTGAATATTAATTATTGGAGGATAAATAATTGTATTGTTGATATTTTTATGAATCTTCTCTCAAAAACTAAGTTTATGATACTTCTATGCTTCAAATTTACTAAGTTGCAATTATGTGGGTTCCTATAAAAGTAATTTCACTTCTTGAATATTTATCTTATTGTTTTGATGGGGCCAGGGCTCAATTTATGAAATTTGATCATATATTCACATCATTTTGAGATAGTAAATGGGAAATTATCTAGTTGGTCAACTCAGGGATCAACTAAGTAGTTGACTACATCGCTAGTTAGAACAAAAGAATTGAATGGTGTGTAGAAGAAGGAGAAATTGATGAGTTTTTATATGCTACGTCCATTATGTAAGA
Source organism: Pinus albicaulis (assembly GCA_034641835.2). NCBI lineage: Eukaryota > Viridiplantae > Streptophyta > Pinopsida > Pinales > Pinaceae > Pinus > Pinus albicaulis. Next base: position 419,911,603 of record CM076574.1, on the reverse strand, counting down.
TGCCCCTATGGGTCAATTTAATAACAAGTTGTGTAGTGTATTGTGTATGGAAACCTCTAGTTATAACAAAATTATTGTGTAGTATATTGTGTATGGAAACCTCTAGTTACAACAAAATAATTGAAAATAATTGATTGGTGTGTAGAACAAGGAGGAAATTGAGGATTTTTTATATGCTATGTCCATTATGTAAGATGCCCCTATGGTTCAATTTAATAACAAGTTGTGTAGTGTATTGTGCACGGAAACCTATTGCTTCCTTACATTGCTATTGAATAACAAGTTGTGTAGTGTATTCTATATGGAAACATTTTGCTTTCTTACATTTCTATGTATATTGAGTTATGTTCAATTTGACTTTAAGTATTGTACCAATGTCTTTAGACACCACCTCTTTCTTAAAATGATAATTTTCTCATCTATATAATCCTCTAACACAAAAACCTTATTTTTCCTTGTAGTTAATACCACCTCTTGTAATGGAATAATGGGCCACTGATTTGTAAAGTTCCATTAATATTTCATTGGAACAATTCATTGCAATATGTCTTGTAATATTATGAAACCTTCTATTATACAACTTATTACTTTAGATCTTGGGTTATTATCACTATCTTATAGCTAAAATTTATGAAAATTAAAGAACAAGAAAATAATCACATCATCCACACAAATGAATACAAGATATATCTCGAGAAACCTAAAATGGAATTAAACCAAGCTAAAAGTTGAACTCTATGCTATGCTCTCTTTTCTTCAAGCATGAAATTCAAATACAAAGAAAGAGACACTCAGTATGGAGTTTTCTTTGGCATTAAGGCATAAATGCCCACTGTAGAATCATCTTCCTCCTCTATTATGTCTCAAATCTCACTCCTAAATGCCTTCTCAACTATGGAACAAGTACAATCCTAAAAGAATGGAAGTATCTCTCCTTTTGAAGGCACAATATTTAACATAGTTTGATAATTGTATAAAATTAGGGTTTTTGCATGCACCAATCCTCAACTAACATTAAGGTTTTGGACCTTCTATAATCTTCTTAAAAGTTCACATATGTCTAGCCCCACATGTGAATATTGAAAACTTGAAGTGACATCAATTTAATACTACGATGGTCAACATAATATATCAACTTAGAGAAAACATGACAACTACATACAAACTCTCCCTCATTAATATTCTACCAATAAAAATCCACACTCATCACTCTCCTATTAAATTAGGGCAAATATATTTAATAAAATTAAAAACAAGGACCACAAGTAGTGGTATTCCCTTCCAAACCTGAAGTATTAAAGGACTCCATGCTAACAACAATTGCTTAAAAAAATGCTAAGTGCAAAAAATTTCGGACAATGAAAGAAAGAGATTCCAAAGTTTTAATTGAACATGAATGGTTGTGATTTCCATTGTCGGGAAGTGAGATGACTTGATTTATTGCCCCATATAGATATAGTCACAATTTTAAAGAATTTGAGCCCTGTTGATTTAAAGAAAAAAACAATTAAGCTGGAATTAACATTCTTAAGGACAATAAAACTCAATACTGAAAATAAATTTTTCATTACAAAAATACTCCATAGATTATCAATGCTTAGAAATATATATACTAGAATGAATACCAAACAAAAGAAAAAAAAATACTTCATTTTGATTAATAAAAGTGATTGAATAACAATGGACAATAATACTGAGTATAAATAAATAATACAAGAAGATATGCCATTAAATATGCCATACAAGAAGATACAAGGAAATTGTTAGAGCATTGACATTATTAATATAAAAACCCTTGAAGGTGGTTTTACAACAACAGGAACACTAACGTTTTTCATGATAGATTTTGAGAGACTGAATTTTCACAAGCACCCATTTGGGCTTGTTTCGTAAACCTATAACTATAGATATTAAAAAATGATGAATAAAACTCACCCAAAACTTATAGATGACACTTAAAGGAGATTCCTCTACCTCAACATATATAGAAATAGAATAAAATGAAATCTAACTATAGATATTAAAAAATGAGGAATAAAACTCACCCAAAACTTATAGATGACACTTAGAGGAGATTCCTCTATCTCAACATATCTAGAAACAAAATAAAATGATATGATTAACAAGTGCGCTCTTCCCTCTATTGTTACTGCCTCCACTTCTTGCTAACGTATTGCTTAGGGTTTCTAGTGGGATTGTTTCTCTCTCTTCAACAGGTGAATATGCATATAAGACCTCTGCCTCGGCTTATACCTATAATGATATTGTTGTTGGTTCACCCCGATCAACTGGATATTAAATGATTTCTACCTCTAATGATATTGTTGTTGGGTCACCCTGATTAACTGGATATTAAATGATTGTAGAATAAACATCTTACTCAACTGGCTCAACTGACTTAACAGGATCAAATGAATATACTGTTGGGTCCAAGTAACCCATCCTAGCCCTTACCTTTGACTCTGCCCCTTGGAGGAAATGAAAAAATGGCTCTTTTACTTGATCTTAAACTTGTTGGTGCATAAACAATTGACTCTGGATCAATTTCAAATGGAACTGTATCAACCCGCTTCAAAGGCAATAGCAACTTTAGGACAAGAGGTGAGGGAAGTAATTACTGATCTAGATCCACTGCTAGATAAATATCAAGAAGCACCAACTAGGCAAAGGCATACAATATGATGCACCTTTAATATTATACGATGTCTTGTTGCTCAGATGCCTCCTCCATTTGTGGTTCTTAATATTGATATTTTAGGAATTATCTTGGTTTCAGGACCGGTTCAAGATCAACTTAGCATGATGTTTAACATTTGCAAATTTTTCGAAGGATCAAAGTATTGCTGAAATTAATGCCATATTTTTAGTTGTAGATATCCCTGTTTAAGCTTGTTGTAGCCTAGACTAAGTGTTATTAATTATTGGTTTTTATGGATTACTTGTCCGTAGGTTCTTGTTTCTTAGAACATAGGCTAATCCTATAAGTCATGTACACTTTAGACTCAGCTAATGCATATCCATCAATTCTCATCTTTTTGGTTAGATAAAATTGAAAACTTACACATATATATGTGTGTGTGTGTGTGTGTGTGTGTCATATATATGTGTGTGTGTGTGTGTGTGTGTGTGTGTAGAATGGAAAAATGATAAAAAATGAGATTTTATAATAATAAAATCAGTCCAAAGTGTTATAGGAAGTGAGTTCTGTCATATATATATATGTGTGTGTGTGTGTGTGTGTGTGTGTGTCTATGTGTAGAATGGAAAAATGATAAAAAATGAGATTTTATAATAATAAAATCAGTCCAAAGTGTTATAGGAAGTGAGTTTTGTTGAGAAAGTTAGTAGTGGTAATCCAATGGTTTTTATTCATGTCAAATATAGTAATTAATGTCGAGCTTAACTTTGGCTTCAAAAGAGCATAAAACGTTCTATATGAAGTGAGTTTTGTTGATAAACTTAGTTGTGGTTATCCAATGATTTTTATTGATGTCAAATATAGTAATTAATGTCAAGCTTAACTTAAGCTTCAAAAGTGCATAAAACGTGCTTGGTTGGATAACCCTATCTAAAACCATTTTAATGGTATATTGCACTTAGCCTAATTCCTATGGGATGAGGATAAATTAGAGTTTGAAGTGTTAGGATTCAACATTGTTCCAAAGACTCTTGGTTATTAAAGGGCCTCACCTTTTCATATTTAAAAATTCAAAGTAGAAGGTAAAAAAATCAGGATGAAAAAGTTGATCGCTGGGAGTGGTGAAGAAGCAAACCCCTAGTCACAAGGGTTAAAACTCAACATCCAAGAAATTATTGAAGTGACTATTCCAATTAGCACTTACACATTAGAATGGTTGACAAGCTGTGATGTCCTTCGCTACTAAAAAGTATTATTATCGTTATTATTTTGTTAAAATTGAACTATGAAATCAACGTGGCAGAAAATCCATGAGATCTAATGAAATATTTATGTAAATAAATTTTTTATTAATAAATAAATGATAAGCTGGAAAAAAAATTCTAATTGATCCCATGGATGAAGGACAAAACTACAATCTCGAATTTAGATTAAATCAGTAAACTAGTGGATCAATTTAATTTGTGCTACCAATACAACCTATATTTGTTCTATCAACATTTGTTGCATAAACATACATCAAATTTTACTTTCAAGTTACAACAATTCCCCCAAGAAGTCCAGGGATTGATCTATTGGTCAAGAATGGGGGCATCAAGATCACACTAGTATGACTTATTTTTCCCCATTAAATACCAGGGTCATCATGGCTATCTAGCCAGGCAGGGCACAACACTAGTCATACACTATGAGACTATACTACATCTTAATATGTGGTGGATGCAAGAATAATCTCACCAATTTTCCCCCCTATTCATTCAATTATGGGTGTATGCTAATGAAATCACACATGTTAACAATCATATTGTACTTGGAAGTAGTTGGCATTTTAACCATAACCCTTAGTTATTCCATTACGGGTGTATTATGATAAAATCACATGTTAACATTCATATTGTACTTGATAACGTTGAAATATACAAACAAAACCATGAATAGAACCTAACTTCAATTGATATCATTTATGGTACGCTGCATTGACAAAGGAAAAATATATATTTTAAAGTTAAAAATCATAGAAATAATGATGTGAACAGAAGATGTTATTGACTAGAATACACAATCTCAAGACCATAACACCACATCAAGATCCTGAGAAATTACACTATGGTTTAAACCATACATCTAATATAAGGTCAAACTGAGATGTAGGAATTGGTATTCAATAAGATTTCCTTTGTTATATGAATAAGATTTAGCTAGAAATGTTTTAAAAAATAGATACACTGGTGTAACCAGTGCACACAGCTGTGGTCAAATATACTGAAAATTACGATGTAGGAGTGTACTACTTTGTGACTGGATTATATTACCATAAGTATTTTTTTATACCTCGTAGTGGTCTAGCAATCTTCTGAGCGTTAAGGGTAAGGTGACTAGAAAAGTAATTGGGTAGGTTAATTAGTAAAAATAATACCAGATCAACAACTATAAGGAAGAAAAGGGGGTCAAAAGAACTCCTTAATTTCCACAGTGAATCAACTAAAATAATTAAGATGAATAAGAGTAACTAGACAATAACTGGTTCAGGTGGACTAGGAGTGCACTCATTTAGAAGCAGCATGTAGCAGAAAATTCACGGTGAATATAGAATTTTCGGCAACGAATTCTGGAACAGAGGGTAAGTTATTAGATATACCAGTATATGAGTATGCTAAGTAGCTATTATAGGGGCTGATTAAATTACCCTGACTCAATGAGTCTGGAAATGAAATAAAGGCTTTATTTATTTCCACTGGTGATAGTCTCAGAAATTCAGAGTTTACAAGTATACAAGGAGGAAGCCTGGAAACTAGTAAAGAATTAGGACACTAAGAAAAATAATTACACACTTAAAGAACACTGCAATCATAAAGAGGATAACCCCAAAATCTTGAAACTAGCATACAAAATCATAATTTAGGAACAATATGTGAAATAAATACATTATAACAAGTACCATTTCATTAATTACAAGAAATATGAGAAATTAAAGTGATATATATATATATATATATATATATATATAACTTGGAAAATACGATGTAAATAATAGTAACTCTGTTCACATGGACAATAGTCATTTATGTTGCTTAAAATACATTTACAAAATAGCGGTGGAATTTATAAAAGAAATTCATGAATACCTGCAAAATGGTAATAGAGAACTGCCATTAGTAATAATAAACCAGTCGGATATTAAAGAAATAGAAAACAAAACATAGAGTAAGAAAAAATAAGCCTTATATTTTTAGGTGGAAAAACTCAGGAACAAGCTTCTGGCACCAATCACAAACTGAGAAAAGAGGTAGGATATATTAATGGCTAGTGCAAACCTGGAGAGGAATTACTATGAAAATACTAAAAAAAAAAAAAAACAGAACCTTAGCTTACCATGGCACGCTCTCTAGAAAGCGTAAGCCAGAGTGTTGGGGTTGACCACTGACAGTCTGAGGTCGATGAGAAAGACGGCAGTAGGGTAGCTCAAAAACCCTGATACCCCATTCCAAATATGTGTTTTACCCTTGGTAAACATGGAAAAATAGGAAAAAAATGTTTATTTTACTAGTATCATGCTCTAGGGAAGTTCTTGACCAAGAAACCTAAATTTGTATGACCTGGCGACAAAAAGCACACAACATACATTCAGAAGCTCCTCCCTGCAATCCTCCTTCAAAATTAACATCAGGAAAACCCCTTCACATGTGTCTGACAAAATCAAGATTCACATATGATGCACAAGTTGCCCTGAAAACAAGAGGAAATTGTTTTGTTTTACATTGATGATAAGTAAAAATAATGAATGGGTGGTTTAATGGTGAGGTTGACATAATATTAAGCGACGCTGACAGAATTTGGAAGAATATATGCCCTACGACCCTAGAACTTATGCCAAAGGAACTCCATGTCGTTATGCAGTGCAACCCCACCATGGGGTATGTTATATGTCACCTTAAAAGTAATAAGAAATTCAAAGGGTGCCCTCGAATAGAACTTCATCTTGGTCTTCTTTAGCATGGAAGGTGGAGCTCTCAGTCTCTTCAGCACCTTCTTCACATTTTTCATCTGCTTCTAGGTCATCTGCACCCCACGATAATACAAAGATGATTATGTCAATTTTCAACAAAAACCCATTGCAGGATTCCTGCAAATCATAGAAAAAGGTAAATAGATGACAAAATGTACCAGGAGGGGGTGAGAAGGTGAGGCAATGGGCAGCATATGCTTCCACTGAGGGTCTGATCACAATGATGTGATTGATGATGGGATGATATGAATGAATCTCTCATGTAAACCTAACATCTACATCCATGTGACTTGCAATAATTCCTATATGTTCAGTAGGTGGCCCTCTGATCAATGACTTCCTCTGCTCCTGCAGAGGGCCACCTGAATTCTCTGAATAGTTGGTCTAGCGGATTTTATCTAAACCTTTCAGGACACAAAATGGTAAGTCGACAACTCTTTTGGAGGAAAAAATAACAACATCAACATAATAAGTCCCTGTCTAATAAACAATATAGAAACAAAAAAGTTTTAAAAAGGTTAAAACAAACTAACTACCTAGAGACTGCACTGCATGGTTGTCATTTGAATCCCTTCAACTCTGGACCTTGAGGCCTAGCTAGCTCAAGTGTTGCAGAGCTCGATCCAATCAGGAAAGAGAGCGAATGACTCTAAAGGAGACAACATAACAGAGGGTAGTTACACCAACTAATGAGATCATTATACAATATCCCTTTGAGCTTAATTTGATTGCCAGAAATAAAGGATTTTTTGTTTTTAAAAATGACCAGTATATTATATCACTGCACAATAAAAGGATACATTAGGGCGTACAAATTAGAGAGCCAGATTGTGATTTGGCACTTTACCTCTGCTAAATAGGAAAGGAGTGCCCCCATCTCTGCCTTAACCCAAACCTTAAGATGATAAATATGAAAATAAGAAAACAAAGAGTGATACTTAATCTATAGCTAAATATACATATACTGAACACATATACAAAAAAGTATTAAGATAAGTTGTAAATAATTTAAGAAGCTCAAAGACTAACAATCACTCCATGCAGAAGGGCATGTGACAGATATAAGACAGGAAAAGAGTGAGGGAGACCAAATATACTTGTGGCAACCTAACCCAACATAAAGAAAAATATAGTGACCAAATCACCATCTCATGTTCATGGCACAACCTGCAATACAAAAACTTTGTTACAGAGTCAATGTAGAGATAATTACAAAGCCAAAAAAAGTAATGAATGATATTCCTTACCTACTTTTTTCAAATATAAAGGCAAAATAATTAGTCACCTTCCTGTTTCCCATCTCAGAATGAGCATACAAGTCAACTTCCATTACAATATGGATGTGATTTGGTTTGTCCTTGGACCTGGCCAGAGGAGATGGAGGCATAGCATAGAACCATAAAAAACAAGGGCAAGGCCATAAAAACCAAGGGTCGTAGAGCCATAAAACCAAGGGTAAGGCCTTCGATAGTGGCCACTAGCTTAGGATAGAGCCATAAGAAAACCAAAAGATTACCTTAGAGGTATTTTTAACCATGACCTATTCAATAAAATGAAAAATATGATAATTACATTTGGATAAGAAGTTACAAAATTTTTGATTACTTTTAAACAGATTTTAGGTTTATTTTAAAACAAATTAAAATTTTAAATAAGGCCAACTTAGTTCGACACATGATATCATACCACACACCTGTAGAAATATAGCATTGCATGGGGCTATCTTGCGAACACCTGTCCACACTAGCAGAACATCAACATGTATGTTCCCAAGGCCACTGACATCTTGTCCTTTTGTGTGTCCTATAATTTCCACTTTGTGCTCGTATCTACCATTTTCTCTATTAAAGCTACTCCATTCCATTCAGAGCAGATTACTCTAGCAATAACAAAGCAGTTACAGGGTGGCAGGTCTGTCACTGCCATTTTCTCTTTTAAATCTTCTCATTGATGCTCTATGTTTTTCAAGAAAGTTTATGTAACAAGCCTGAGATGGAATGTGTAGCATGGCTCAATATTTATAATCAGAGCTCAAGTTGATCCTACCTTCTGTGTTATTTTTCATTTTTTTGCAGCCAGTTGATGCTTATATTCCAAACAAGATATTTTATACTCTAGTCAGTAAAGATAGTTCCCCAACTACACCCATTTCTAGAGCACTGGATTAGTAGCCAGCGGGAGGCGCACAAGAAGTGGTGTAGTTATGGGGAGCACATGCCCCTCATATCCTATTGTTGTGGAATCATTTGCTGATTCTATCTATTCCGTTGATAGTAGTTTCCGAGGAGAAAATGTTGAATATGAAAAGGTAGATCAAAGGATACTCTGCAGCACCAGTAGTAGATCCAATAACTCCAGACCCAGACTCAACATCATTAGAATCATAAGCTCATCCACCACCAATAGCATAACCAGAGCTACTCGTTCCAGTCCCATCTCCCCTTTGCTCGCTCCCAGCTTTCCCACAACAGTTGTTGATGTATATGAAGCAGGAGTCAGAGATGTTGTGATAAATTATGGGATGATAAATTATGGGATTGTTGCTTTATCAGATTGATACCCACCACCGACAAGGGTGATAGAGACAGAGTCATCAGTAGCAAACCCATTAATATATTTTGGTATTTGAGCCAACTACTAAACCCGTGGGAAGTCAATATAGATAGATGAAGAAGTTTTTTATACGACATGTTTATTTACCACTAGATTATATCCACCAGCACCAGCACGAGTAGCATCCATCATAGGTGGCTCAACTAGTCCTTGATGTGGCCATATATGAAGCAATGGTGTAGATGGCGGGGGAGAAAGGAATGAAATGTTTTGGAATAGCATGGATTAGTTGACCTTGTTCCTAATCCCTTCCATTCCTAGAGCCAGTAGTAGCAACCCCTCTTAGTAAGCCATCGATCTATTTATTTAACCAACCCAGTAATAGTTCCCTCTTAGTAAGCCATTGATCTAGTTGTTTACCTAACCTAGTAACAGTTCCAAGTCCAGTCGTGAATTGAGATGCTTAACCAATAACAGAGGTTGTGCAGAGCCTATAGTAGATCAGAGAATAAAAGCAATAGTCATAACATAGGAATCATTGAAAATAGAAAAAAGTAATGTGCATGTTTCGGATTGAGTTCCAAAACCCATTTGAGATCATTTCCCTTAAGTTCTGGCAAAAATAGGCCTACAATTATATGTTTCACCCACATCCCAACAGGGCTATAGTTCTGAATAAAGAAGGTAGGTTTTTCTTTCCTGTTCAAATAAAGAAAGTGGTATTTAAAGCTTAAATTAAACATAAAATTTATTTGTGGTGTTGAATCCTTTCTTCTTGATTTTCAAATGAAGAATTTCTTGTGTACATAAATGACCCAACAAACAATTTATATGTGGGATAGTGAACATAAATAAAAATTCATATCAAGTGAACTACGATGCAGCAGAAATAACCCAACAATTTGTATGTGGGATAGTGAATAGAAATAAAAATTCATAGCAAGTGAACTAGGATGTAGCGTTGCATCCATTGCTTTGAGGTTGAGGTTGCTTATTTCTTTGAGGTTGAGGTTAAGGTTGAGCTTATGCTCTTCATCTATTGCTTTGAGGTTAGGCTTATGCTTCCTGGGTGAGACGATATAACCTATATTGCATGGGAACGACTTCCGAGAAATGGGAAACCCGTTCCAGAGGTTCCTGCGCCTGCGCTCCCGGGAGCTTTGGAACAGTGTGGGAACTTACCATTTTCAGCAGGAGCTATGACTAGAGCTGGGGCACATTCTGGAATCGTTGACTACTATGATGATTGACGTTTTAGTGTTTCCAACAAAATTTGCTGCAAAAAAAAAATCTTTTCAGAAAACTTCCCTTCTCAAATTAACGCGCAAAAAAAAAACTTTTTCCCGCCAAACTCACTCACAATATTGCATAAATTTTGTCAATATGCCTCCATTCACTCCATCACTGTAATTTTTAACTTGTTTAAGAGCACATAGTTGTTTGTTCTATCCATGTATTCATTTGCAAATAGTACCGAAAGCAGCGGTCCTCTGCGGCCAGTAAGCTCAGTGAGATTCCAAATACTCTGTGTTTTTTTCTAGACATTTAAACTAAAATAATCAGGGCTTTAACTTTTCAAGGATTTCTTATTTTCTGTGCTTTCTATTTGTGAGCTGTTCTATGGGGCTATTTCATTTTTTAGTACCATTTTATGTGATGTCTAAACTCTGGTTTCTTGCTTCCCTTGTGTGAAATTCCTCTTTCCATTAGTATGTTAGTTCTGTTTCCTTTCGGTTTCAGAGAGGCTCTCTTCTTGTAAAGATATTTATATTTTTTCATAACAAAATATTTTTTTGTCTTTAGATAAAAAATCATATTAAATTAGTAAATGCATCAATGATGTGTCTGACATTTCTAGAATTAGTAACAGAGAGGCTCTCTTCTTGTAAAGATATTTATATTTTTTCATAACAAAATATTTTTTTGTCTTTAGATAAAAAATCATATTAAATTAGTAAATGCATCAATGATGTGTCTGACATTTCTAGAATTAGTAACATTAACGCTCCTTTCACAGGTTCAAAGTATCAAATGCATCTGCCACATTACAACATTCCACAGATTAATTTGGTTTTTTATATAATTTGTATGAGTTACATTGTATCAATTTTCCATTTAGATTTTTAGATATGTTATATTGTTTTATTAATTAGCTAATTAGAATGATAACTGGGCAACTTTCATATGAAATGGAATTGAATCTAATCACTACCAAAGAAATAGTTATAGTTGTCTCTTTCTCAAGTATAATTTATATAACAAATGTTTATAGTTGTCTCATTATAAAATATAATTTAGATAACAAACACCACTATCCTGTTAATCTATCCTGACAAATGTTTTATTACCTATTCACTTTTGAATTTCATTTTATTTCAATTTCAATTTTATGATATATCACATTTTTTAAATTTTAAGAATTTCAACATTTAATATTTTAATAATTTTTCAAAAATAATTATATACTCTCTTATGATTTCTTTGGCTATGTTTTGATTCAAGGATAAACACTTTCTGGTGTGTTTTTATTTAGTGTTAGTTAATTATTTTATTATTTTTCTTATTTGCAATACAATTATGAATAAGGTTTTAATTATTTAAAATATGTTTTAATTATATAAATAAATTCAATATTCTAGAAATTTTTTGTAAAATATCTAAATTTTCATATTGCACAGTTTTTAAAATTTTAAAAGCTTTTCACATTTTTTTATTATATAAAATTAGCCTAAAAATATAGTTTCTACATGTTCTTTTTCTTTTTACAAGTATTGCTAGTTTTTAATTGTTATTGTTGATTAATAATTAATAATTTTCACATACTAAACAGACACATCTCCATGTGAAATCAAGACTTGTTTCAGTATAAGTTGTCTTTTGCTAAGTTGGAATTTTAGATTTGCATCCAAAATAATATTTCCGAAAAAATCCATTGGCCATGTCGGCACACGTATACAAAAATGTAATGTATTGATGTGTTTTTGATTTATCTTCTTCATATACATGTTGAATTTTGAAATGGTGTTATTCTTTTGTAGAGAGAAACACTTTTCTTTAACCAAAATTTAAAGTTAGGGAATTTTGCAATATTTAATCAAAAAAATAGGATATGTTACACAGAAAAGCTTCATGCAAATAAAACATAGATATGTGTAAAGAATCTCTAAAGCATAGATCTATGTAAAGAATATATATTATAATAACTAAGATTTAAAATTATGGAATTTTACAACACTTAATCCAAAGGTATAGAATATGTGAAAGGGTAGGAGCTGGGACTTCAACCATGAGTTCATGCGATCTCTATCTATACTAAATTAAATTTGAATAAAATAAAATATTTGATATGGGTATATACTATAAATCCATACATTTTCTTATATCTCTTGCTTTGAAGTTTCTAAGAATCATCAATAGAGTTTAAATTTGAATAAAATAAAATATTTGATATGGGTATATACTATAAATCCATACATTTTCTAATATATTCGCTTTGAAGTTGCTAAGAATCATCGATAGAGTTTAGTCAATTTTCATTGTAAATTTGAAAATGAGATAATATTAACGGGAAAATTTTAGTTGAGTTTATTGTTTTTTATTTCATCAAATTATAAGGAGAGAAGTCTCTTTTACTTTATACATTTTCGTGATAGGAAACAGTTTTTTGGAGAATGGAAAATTTCATGGATTTATTTTAATTTATTTTATTATTTTTTAATTATTAATTTTTTTAATATAAAAATGATTAAATTAATAATAATCACGAGTTTAATAATTATAAATTTAGTTTTTCTTTAGAGAATATCTAGAATTAAATTTTCTTAAAATATCTTAAATGAATGCCAAAATTCGTGCTTTATGAAATTTGTAAGTTTTTACGGTAAAGTACTTAATATTTTTTTTTATCCTTTATGAGATTTCTACGTTTTTGCGGTAAATTATTGTTATGAAACCAACTCCAAAAATAGAATTAAAGGGAGGTCAACGCCTTAGAAATCAGCCACTTCGAGGGGGCAACCTCCAATACATTACATAAATGAACAATTCTTGGATGATATAAATGACCAAAACCTCCTTCTATATATAGGAGTCCATGGGCCCACAATATAATCCTAGCCGACATAACAATAACAATGTAAGGGCACAATAATAACAATATTGGGGTTACATGGGTACAACAATAACAATAAGGGGGCTACACTAATAACAATAAGGGACTAAACTAGTAATATAAGAACCTAACATGCCCCTCTCCTTCAAAAAAGTCTTGTCCTCAACGTTTGAGTAGCTTTGGGTGCTTCTGTATAAAATTCTCATACTCCCATGTAGAATATTCAGTGGGTAAGTTCTTCTACTTGATGAGATACTCTAAAATTGATCAATTTCGTAGTTGTCGAGTTCTTGTTTCCATGACCGCTCCAGGTTCCAATATGATTTTTCCTTCCTCATCAAGTTCTATAAATATTTTTTGAACTAGAAGATTTTCACCTATAACCTTCTTTAAGCATGAAACATGGAAAATTGGATGCACTCGCGAAGAAGCAAGAAGCTCCAATTTGTACGTCATAGTACCAATCTTTTGCAACACCTTGTAAGGACCATAGTACTTTGGCGATAATTTATTATCCTTCATAGCTTGCTTGAGGGACATTTGTTTGTATGGTTGTAGCCATAAAAATACCCAGTCTCCTACATCAAAACTTCTCTCGCTGCGATGTTGATCTGCCTGTTGTTTCATTCGATTTTGTGCCAAATTTAGGTTATCGTTTAAGAGTTGGAGAACTTCTTGTTGATGCTCGATGTGATCTTCCACTGCTTGAACCTTATAATTTTCTCTTAAAGATGATGTGATGGATGGTGGATGACATCCATAAAGTGCCATAAATGGGGTCATTTTTGCTGCAGTATGGAAGGAAGTGTTATACCACCATTCAGCGAGAGGTAACCACTTGACCCATTGTGTTTGTTTATCAGATACAAAACAACGAAAATATCCTTCCAAACATTTATTTACTATCTCAGTTTGACCATCAGATTGAGGATGATAAGATGAGCTATGAGCTAATTGAGTACCCAAACAAGAAAATAACTTCTTCCAAAAATTTCCAGTAAAAATGGGATCTCTGTCGCTCACAATAACCCTTGGGCTTCCATGTAGCTTTTGAATTCTATCCATAAATGTAGTAGCAACTGTACTTGCTTTAAATGGATGAGATAATGCACAAAAGTGTGCATACTTAGTAAGTCTATCAACTACCACCATGATGACACTCTTTCCTTCGGACTTAGGTAAACCTGTGATAAAATCCATTGAAATCTCCTCCCAACATTGACTTGGAATGGATAAAGGTTGTAGAAGTCTCGGGGTCTTAATTGTCTCAAATTTATTCTGCTAGCAAACCAAAAATTCCGCCACAAACTTTTGAATATCAGATTTAAGGCCATCCCAAAAAAATTCTTTCTTCACCCTGTGGTAAGTTTTTAAAAATCCTGAGTGTCCTCCTAAAGGAGAAGTGTGCAATTCCAGAAGAATATTTTGTTTTGGTTGGGAATTCTTACAAAGATATAAGCGATCTTTGTACCATAAGGAATCATTTTTCCAACTAAATGTATCAGATGTACTAGGATCTTGCTGCAACTTTTGAATGAGTGTCCATACTTCTTCGTCCTTCTTCCATTCATCTCTTGCTTCGGTTATCCAATCTGGTTGGATAATAGAAATGGCACAAAGCAATGCTTCCACCTCTTCATTCTTTCTTGAGAGTGCATCTGCGACAACATTAAGCTTTCCTTTTTTGTAGATTATTTCAAAGTCTTAACCCAACATCTTTGTGACCCATTTTTGCTGCTCTTCTGAAGATAGTCTTTGTTCCAAAAAGTGTTTAAGACTATCATGATCAGTTTTTACCTTGAAGTGTCTTCCAATTAAGTAAGTTCGCCATTTCTTTAGTGCATGCAGTATTGCTAACATTTCCTTCTCATAAATAGGTTTCTGTAAATACTTTCCTTTGATTAGACAACTTTCAAAAGCAATGGGTCTTCCTTCCTGCATTAAAACTGCACCAATTCCATTTCCTGAGGCATCACATTCCACAATAAAGGTTTTTGTGAAGTCTGGTGTAGCTAAGACCGGTGCTAGGCACATTGCCTCTTTAAGATGTTCAAAGGCCTTGGTTGCTTCAGGAGTCCATGAAAATGCATCTTTCTTCAATAATGTTGTTAGAGGTGCTGCTATTCTCCCATAATTCTTAACAAACTTGCGATAATAGCCTGTTAACCCGAGAAATCCTCGCAACTGCTTTATTGTCTTGGGGACTTTCCATTCCTTAATAGCTTTAATTTTGTTAGGGTCTACTTTAACACCCTCGTGAGATATAATATGACCCAGATATTCCACCTCTTGTACTCCAAAGAAACATTTGGATGTTTTTTGCATATAATTGTTTCTCCTGCAATAGTTTGAGCACCCTGTCAACATGTTCAACATGATCCTTCCAAGACCTGCTGTAGATTAGTATATCATCAAAAGATACTAGCACAAATTTTCTAAGGAAGGGTTTGAAAATGGAATTCATCAACCCTTGAAATGTAGAAGGTGCATTGGTAAGGCCAAAAGGCATGACCAAAAATTCATAATGACCCTCATGAGTTCAAAATGTTGTTTTCAGAATATCTTCAGTCTTCATTCTAATTTTATGATATCTTGAACAAAGATCCAACTTAGTAAAATAAATTTCTCCATGTAATTCATCCAATAATTCATCAATCACAGGAATGGGAAATTTATCTTTAATGGTGAGTTTATTGAGCTCCCTATAATCCAGACACATGCGAGACGATCCATCCTTCTTGTGCACCAATACTACTGCAACAGAGAAATAACTTTGACTAGGTTGAATTATGCCAGCCTCTAACATTTATGAAATCATACATTCAATTTCGGTCTTTTGGACATAAGGATATCTATAAGGCCTGATGTTTGGAATAACACTTCCTGGAATCAAATGAATAACATGATCATGATCACGAATAGGTGGGAGTCCTTTGGGAGTTTCAAACACCTTGGAATGATTGTCCAAGACTTTTTGGTGATTTGCAGAAATAGATGATTTTGATGTTGGAACTTCTAGTGAGCATAATTTTGCAATTACACCTCACTGTTCTTTATTCATAAGTTTTTTCATGACATTAGAGCTTATTAACTTTCCTGGTTTCCCTGTGATACCCCGTAATTCAACTTCCTTTCCTTCTAAAAAAAATTTCAAGAAAAGTTCTTGAAAATTAAAAGCTATCGTCCCTAAAGATTGTAACCATTGTACTCCTAGTACAACATCAACACCTCCCATAGGAATGGAAAGCATTGGACTATTCAATACATATTCCCCCATGGTTAGCTTGATATTGTGGCATTTTCCAGAGCAATTTATAGTTCCTCCATTTGCAACCATCACTTGACATTCTGGTGCTGGGTATAGGAAACAATTCAATTCCTTGGCTACCTTACAATGAATAAAATTATGGGTACTATCCGAATCAATCAACACTATTACCTTTTTCTTCTTGATATGTCCTTCTATCTTGAGAGTTTGAGGAGTGGTAATTCCTGCCAATGCATTACACGATATGGTCGGATTCTTTTCTTCCTCTTCTAGGGTTGGTTCCTGGTGTATATCCTCTTCTTGTTCATTTTCTTCTTCCTCTTCACAATCTATGTAAAATAATTTCTTCTCAGCACACTTATGACCTTTAGTGTATTTGCTATCACAACTATAGCAAAGCCCTTTTGCTCTTTCTTCTTCCAATTGTTGTGGTGTCAACCTTGTAGGTTGTGGAAATCTAGGCGTAGCAACACTTCCTTCTTTATAGAATTGAGTGGTAGGCTTCCTTGTCGCCATTATTTTACATTCAACTTTTCTTGCCAACCTAAATTCCTTCTCCAATGAATCTGGTTCCAAAACACGAACTTCATGTTGGATGTTATCCTTTAAAGTTCCTATGAAGAGATCGATCCTGTGTTCCTCTGGAATATCAGTTACCCTTATATTCAATTTTTGGAAGTCCTCAATGTGCTGCCCCACTAAACCCTTTTGTTTGAGATTTATCAATTGGCTAAAGGTGTTGCTCTTTGTATCCTCATAATGTGCTATCATTTCCTCCGTAAAAATTGACCAAGTGACAATTTTTTTACGGGAGCAAAGCCATTGATACCATACAAATGTATTTTGTTCTAAATGTAAAGTTGCAATGGGTACCTTTTGTGTGTTTCTCACATTATTGAGATCAAATATTGCTCCATCTACAGTATCCATGTTACGGGATCCTTGCCATCAAAATTCCTCATATCCATCTTTGTAATATGGTGGTTCTTCCATCCAACATTAGATTTTATGAAATCATGATTAACATTTATTTTTTTCTCATCATGGGTTTCCTCTATTATATTTTTACCATTAGGAAACATTTCTTGTATCAACTTTTTCAAACCTTCCATGTCTTCTTTTAGTTCATTCTTCATGTTTTCCATGTTGTCTTTCATTTTTGATCTATCTGCTTCTGTCTGCATCCCAACAGCTGAAACTGTACCATCCATCCTTAACTTCCATGCCCACTTCCATGCCATCCATCTTAGCTTCCAAACCATTCATCTTCGCTTCCATGCCTTTCTTCAAACCATCCATGTAAGTTTCCATGCCTTTCTTCAAAGCTTCCATTTCATTTTTTGTTGCTCTTTGTGATAGCAAAATTTGGTGCACTTGCTCATGTAATTTTGATATCTCATGTTCAGTTTCTTCGTCTTCATGAGTCAGAGTGTAGCCTTATGAAAGCTTAATGGGTGTTGAATTATTTTTAGGGGGTATTTTAGAACCCAATACTGATATCTATTCTTCAATATTCCCTTGGAATAAATTCAAACTATTTTTTTTTCAAATGAGACTTATGTAATTCAAAAAAAATACACACCTTTTTCTTGCTGTTTAGGAGCTCGATATTGAAACTAAATTATCTCTGTGATTTCAAATCTTCAATATCTAAAATTTGGCCTTGAAGTAGCCTTATGAATATTCTTTCGAATGCCACAGGTCTGACCGGATTTTTATTCTTCAAGGAAAACTTGTGCCCAATCTCCCACGATGACCTAATTATGGACTCGTTTAGTAGAGCAAACTTGTACGACTTTCCATGTGTCATTGTTTCATCCTTCGGCTCTGAAATTGATATACCAAAAACTAAATTCTGTGTACTTGTGGCCACTTTTTACAAAATCCCAATCCAACACTCAGGTATAGAGTTATGATGTTTTCCCACGGTCCCCTCTTTGAGATGAAATTCGGGAGCATGAAACAATCCTAACTTCCACATATCATATCTCAAAAAATATTGCGAACCCCCCCAGATATGCAGGGAATTTTCCACGGGGTTCCTATAGGGATTTGAAGCTTAAATCTTGTAAAAATTTCATTTACGGAAACTTTGTATATGAAAATTTATAAATTCCATGATGACTGTTTTGGACAGAGTCGGGAACTGAAAAACCTAACTCCTAGATCCTTATCTTCAAAAATATTAGAGACCAAGATATAAACTGTTTACAGGAGGTTCTCGGATTTTGGCCTCCTGTGCAAATTTCAAATCCTGAACCTTCGTAGAAAAAAAAAATTATTACGAAAATTCCACGATGACTGTTTGGAGCGGAGAAACCCTAGAATCTAAGCCTACGTGCAAATGTTACATGAAACCAAATCCAAAAATAGAAGAAAAGAGATATCAACGCCTTAGAAATAATCCACTTCGAGGGGGCAACCTCCAATACATTACATAAATGAACAATTCTTGGGTGATACAAATGACCAAAACCTCCTTCTATATATAGGAGTCCATGGGGCCATAATGTAATCCTAGTGGGGCCACAATGTAATCCTAGCCGACCTAACAATAATAATTTAAGGGCACAATAATAACAATATTGGGGTTACAGGGGTACAACAATAACAATAAGGGGGCTACAGTAATAACAATAAGGGACTAAACTAGTAATATAGGGACCTAACAAGTACTTAAAGAATTTTAAATGTATTTGAATTCTTGGTCAAGTTAGATAAGAATATTAGTGATGGTAACCTCGATATCTTTTCCTTTAATTAGCATATCAACAAAATCATTGATGTATAAAATTCAAAGTCCTAATGTTTTATGGATGATAAAAATTATTAAAAATTATAATTTTAGTTTTGTTTTAGAGAATATCATAGAATTATATTCTGAAACCTTTCCAAACTAAGGCCAAAATTCATATGAGATTTCTACGTTTTTAATATAAGTGATGGTAACATGGATATCTTTTCCTTTAACTTAGCATCTAAACAAAATTTTTGATGTATAAGATTCAAATTCCTATGGTTTTATGGACAATAAAAATGATTAAAAGTTACAATTTTAGTTTTGTTTTAGAGAATATCATAGAATTATATTTTCTTAAAATCTCTTAAATGAAAGCCAAAATTCATGTCTTATGACATTTCTAAGTTTTTATTGTAAAGTACTTAATAATTTTAAATGTATTTGAATTCTTGGTCAAGTTAGATAAGAATATTAGTGATGGTAACATGCATATTTATACCTTTAACTGCAGCTGAGCAAAATTATTGATGTATAAAATTCAAAGTCCTAATGTTTTAAGGACTATAAAAATTATTAAAAATTATAATTTTTGTTTTATTTTAGAGAGCTAGAATTATATTTTCTTTAACACCATCTCGATTGCTATTATAATCTGTTACATAAATGTTATTATATAGATTGTTGAAAAGTGTGTTCTTAAGTACATTTTCAATTGCATTTGCATTTTTGTGTACAAGTGCATGCTATTTTTTTTCATTGTACATTTTGTTTATAATATGTGTTTTTGTCTCTTGTATTAATCAGGAAAATCATGGAGAGTGGTAGTTCAATACCAGCAAGTGGATATGACAATTCTTCTCTTCCTCCAATTCCAAGCTGTCAAGTCCAACAAAGCACAAACCCCATGAAACCCTTGTTGAAATTTTTGAAGAAAATTACTAAAAACAAGAAAAAGAATAGTGGTGGTTGTGAAGAATGGATGTGCACATTGTGTAACCATGTGTTTAAGGGAAGTTACACTAGGGTGTGGCATCATCTTCTATCCATATTTGGTGATGGGGTAAAGGGTTGTACATGTAAAATTGAGAAAATGATGGAGTTGACAAAGCTTCATATGGATTCCATAGGATCTAATGTAATGAACTTGGACAATGATTGTAATTTTAAAGTACCAAGATCTCCTTCCCATGATATAGAAGATTTGGTTAATCAAAATGCATCAAACCAATTTGAATCTGTGGGGGGGTCTACTTCTAGGATGAGCAAGAGGCCTGCTAATTTTTCTCAGGAACAAATTTCTAAAATCTACAATGTAGTACATAGGGATGAGGCTGATGATGCTATTGCTGATTTTTTTATGGCAAATGGAATTTCATTTAATACTACCCGTTCTCCACATTACAAAGAAATGGTGCGGAAAATTATAGCTGCTGGCCCAGGATATGTACCTCCAAATTACAACAAAATGAGGACATCATTGTTAGATAAGGGGGTGACAAGAATGCAGGGGCTTATGGGACCTCTTAAACAATCTTGGATTTATTCAGGATGTTCAATAGTTATGGATGGTTGGACAGACATTCAACAAAGGCCATTGTTGAATATTATTGTTACATCTCTGGCTGGGCCCTACTTTTTAAGATCAATTGATTGTAGTGGGAAACTAAAGGATGCTACCTTCATGTTTGAAGTATTGAAAGAAGCAATTGATGAGCTTGGTCCTTCAAATGTAGTACATGTAATCACAGATGCAGCCCCTGTTTGCAAAGCAGCAGGTTTGATGGTTCAAAGTCGATATAGGCATATCTTTTGGACTCCTTGTTGTGTACATGCCTTGAATAATGTCCTCAAAGATATTGGAAAAATATCTTGGATTACTGCGCTTGTTGGGAAAAATCTTTGAGAGGGGGGGGGGGGGGTGAATCGGTATTTAAGACTTAGTCAAACTTTTTGCTTAAATATAAAGCTACCATTGCTAAGAGGCCAGCTAGCGTATACACGCGGATATCCTTCATAAAACATAAAGTACATACACGGAAGATCTAATTATGCCATTAATTCTTCACTTATATCATTCCGTCATTCATTCATTAGATGTTCAATAAACAATAAACGCTAATAGTGAACATAATAAACCATCACACATAAGCATCACACATGAACACCGGGATTTTAGGTGAAACCCAGTCGGAAAACCCACCCTGTGATTGTAGCCTTCATCCTTTGTGCAAGAAAACATCTTACAACATATGTCATGGCGAAGCCCCTCCTGCCGGCACGCGGGCACACATGCACTCGTTTACCGGCTATACGGAAGGGAGCTACGACCCCCTGCTCTCGTTTACCAGCCTCTCCTGGAAGGGAGCTACGACCCCCTGATCTCGTTTACCAGCCTCACCTGAAAGGGAGCTACAACCCCCTGACTGAAGGCTACAACCCTCAGCACCACCATGGACCACGTTTCATCAATTTTCACGCTGGATCCAACTCACACAATTAAGCTCAAGGAACATTCATCAAACCAACCACTTGCTCTATAGCAGCATAACCAATCTTTGAACAACCCAGATCATCATAGACAGTTAGCAGTAACACATCAGAAACAGATATCAGCAAGATAGCAGAACAGATCAGACATTTCATACTCATACTTCAGCAAACCCTAGTTTTGCATACACGCTTTCCTTTCACTGATACCGTGTATATACGCGCCTTAGATCATACAAACCCGCGTATACCTCTGTGCAAATTACAGAGCTAATTTTACTTCCCATACGCACTTTCTCTTCAGCAAACCCGTGTATATACGCTCTTACTCTGCGGCGAACTAGCGTATAGTTCTTCAGACATTTAGGTCATTGCAATTCTTCAGAACAGATACATCACACAGATTTTACCCTTTACTTCAGACAGATGTTCGCCTCATCTCAGATCTAATCATTCCATAACAGATCTAGCAAATACAAATACATTTCAGATCTAGATTCACTTCTTCATTATTTCTTCATAGGTGCATCATGCTTTCAGATCTACCATTCAACTGTTACCCTTTCCATTCAGATATACTTCAGAGAGAAGTATTCATTCAAGCTCAGACATCTTTCACACACACTCATCATTTGCACAATGAATTTCTTCTCCTTATATAGGATTACCCTTTTTCAATACCATGAGCCAAAACCACATTACTTCCGATGGTATTCCTGGACGAGGTCACATAGACGAATCATTACTCAATACAATGGGTCAATACCATGGTGGTTACCCCTGGTTTTGTACTTTATGAGCGCTTTTGCCCATACGCGACTTGTCACGTTATTTCCCGCGTGCATACGCGACTTCTCCTAGACAATTCCGCGTATGCCTTGAGACATACTCTTTTCATCATAGATCTAGCACATACTGAATTCCTTTCTTCATTACCTTCTGTACTCACTGTAGATACATCAGATTTACATCATTTAACAAGTTCATCAAGACATATTCTACCAAGCACAACTTCATCAAGTAGGCTGCCATCATCTTCATCAAGTGGGTTGCCATTCAAGGACAACACTCTATCAAGTGGGTTTTCATCAAGGACAACACTCAGCATCATATTGCCAACAAACATCATATCACATCAGATTTACATTATTTACCAAGTCCATCAAGTCAAGAATAACTTCATCAGGTGGATTGCCATCAAGGACAACACATGTCAACAATCTCATGTCTTCATCTTCATTCAGTGGGTTTCCATAAAGGACAACACTCTGCATCATATTGCCAACAATCTCCCCCTTTGGACTTGATGGCAACCACGATGGTGTTTGATCACCACAACAGATAGACACCATGTCACTCTCCCCATTCTTTGACACCATTCGTTCTCTTCATTCAAACACCATGTCACTCTCCCCCTTTGACATCAAGGGCAAAGGGCGGATCAAAACCAACACACTCTCCCCCTTTGTTCCTCATGTAGAAGAAGGGCGCTGTAGATCTGATGTGCACTGAAATTGTCATGCTCCTCCTGAGTTCATGCTGAAAGTTCATCCATATGTTTCAATGAAGTACATGAATCTATGACCTTCCTATCACCAAGGACTCATACTTACATCAAAGATCCAACCAAGTGGATTTACATATGAGACTCAAATACCCAACCAAGTGGGTTTACACATTTCAATTCAACTACCCAACCAAGTGGGTTTACACATTTGACTCAGCTACCCAACCAAGTGGGTTTACAAATTTTTGACAAGTCCTTACATGACTGAATATTACAATTTTACATTATGGGTCTCAACAAGACCTTCTTATCAAATTACAAATATGACTTTTCATGACCAATACCAGAAAGACTTCAAGAAAAAGAACATATTTCAGAACCATCATAATGCCAACAATGCATTATTCTCAGCATTATACAATGCATTATTCCCCCTGAATTTGTGCATCCAAGTATCCTTTCCATATGACTAAGGCTCCCCCTTAGTTTGTGCATCCTGAACACTTTCAACCAATCATCAAGGCATCTTTAAAACATCAGAGATTGAAACAGTATTATAAGAACTGGAACACCACTAGAGATACCAGAGATACCAAACAGTACTGCAGCTGTGCTGAAGAAAGCTGACCCCAAACAGAAATTTGTCAGCAATCAGACATACGCGGTTTTATGTGTATGAACTCGCGTATATACGCGACTATGTCTCAGGAAATCCGCGTATCCAATACCATCTTCTATATTTTAACCAGATCTGATCCTCTGTGAGGCAAATACAGTGTTCAGCTTCTTTCTGAGATATTTGAATGCTTCCCTAGAATACAGATAGATAGAACAGTGTAGTTGTGTCTTCAAGCGTCATCCAATGGTTGTAGCATAAGCACATTAGTAACCAAGCCTTCAGCTTCTTTGCAACATCAATACATTCTTTCCAAGAGAAATTATCATACCAGAACAACATCTTCAAATATGTGTCAAGCAATCATCCATGTGGTCCAATATCACCATGATCTTTAAGATTTAACATGAAGTAACATATGTAGGGAGAAGATCTCAACCATAGTAACAAACTCTGCATGATCTATTCTTATTTCTGAATCAAACGACTTCCAATTCATCCATGTGTGAGCACAAAAGATACTTCTCATCATAATAAACCATGTACCAAGTCATCATCATTTGAGCATGAGTATCACAATAACCAAAGAATAAGCAGTCATAGTGCCAACAATGCAATCATTAGTATTTAACCTGCTGCTCCCCCTGAACCAGTGCTCCTCCTTAACTTGTGCAACCTGAACACCTTCATCAGCAAGTCATCAGCAACAATCTCTGTATGATCTGTCCTTATCTTTGAATTATAAGATTTTCATCTCAGCAACGAATACTCTTCATCAAAAAGCAAACAGGACTCATCCATAATCTTCAACATAAGAAACCATGTATCATTTTATACCCAGAATAATGCTAACAGTGCAATCATTAGCAGTCATACTGATGCTCCCGCTGAACCTCTGCTCCTGTTCTTCAGCTGTCATCCCAATTATTTTATTATTAATGAATACGCGACTGTGTCTGCTGGAACTCGCGTGTATACGTGACTTTTGTTCATATAACCCGCGTATGGAAAGTGAAGCATAGAAATTTTCACATTCCTTCATCTCCCCCTGAACTTGTCCTTCCTGTACATGTCTTCTTCATATCAGATGCTCTGTCAGAAATACATATAACCAGAATAATCAAATCAACTATGAGAATCATCATACATTGCTTCCCCTGTGATGATACATCCCCATAATGTATCTCATATTACTTCTGCAGTCATTCAGAGAAGTAAGCTTCAGAAGCGGATGACTGCAGTAGGGTCAATATTCCCTACGTTTCTGATCGGTCCTCCATCTTTTTCCAGATTTGTTTGAACTTTCTATTTGTGTGCTGGAAGTTATCCAATTTCTCATATCTGTTCATCCTGCATTCCTTTTCCACATGACCATACTTATTACAAGCATAACATCTCATGTGACCAGAGAAGTAAGCACAAGGATCATAGTGTGTTTCTCTGTTCTTCCTCCTATTGCACTCAGCTGCTTTGTGATCATACTTGTTGCATGAAAAACAATATCCCTTGAAGCTACCAGAGTACCTTTCTGAATAGAATCTATTTGAAAGTGACTGAAATGATCCGCTTTTGCAATTTGCTGCAACATGCCCATAATCATGACAATTAAAGCATTCAACATTATTGAATGATTTCCTTTGAGAATTCATGATTGTAGGTTGACCTCTAGTTTCTTTCAACACTTCAGGTTTTGTTTTTACATCCTTTGAATCTTTAGCACTTCCTTGTGAACTAGATTCTGCTTTGACCGTTTCATGAAAACCCAGACCAAGTTTGATAGAAGAAGACCTTTCACTACTAAGAATATTGTCCAAAATATTAGTAATATCTTGAAACCTCAAAAGTTTATCTTTTTCTTCTAATTTACCTTTGAGAATGTTTACCTCCACCTCCAAGACTTGGCATTGCTTTTTCATGCTTTCTTCTTTCCTTCTTCCATCTTCTACTTGATCATTCAGATTTAGAATCTCTTCTTTCAACCCATTTCCTTGTTCTTCAAAAGTTTGTAAGAGTTCTTCATTCTTCTTCTTCGATGCTTCGAGATTTACTTTCAGAGATATGTTTTCTACTTCAAGTCCTGCATTCTTCTTATTTGATTTATCCAGGTCTTCTTTGAGGGAAATGATTTCTGCTTCAAGTCCTTCCTTTTCAAATGATTGTAGAGGTTCCTCATTCTTCTTTCTTGATGCTTCAAGATCTGCTTGTAGAGAGATGATTCCAGCTTCAAGACCTTCATTCTTCCTTTTTGATATTTCGAGATCTGCATTTAGATCGTTAATTTTTGCTTCTAGTCTTTTCATTCGATTGGATGCATAAGCATGAAACCTTTGATACTTGTCTATAGATTCACTCTCCTTAGATGAATTTTGCTGATCTTCATCTTTAATCTTGACAGCTTCTAGATCCATACTGTTACTTTCACTATCTTTACCTTTGCATATACAGTTAAGTGAAATACAAGAACAACGATCAATACCTGTTTCATCTCCTTCAATTTCTGCTATACATGATTTCTGAGGTATCTCCTTTCCTTGAGTAACCTTCTTCTTTTGCTTCTTTTCCATGAGCACTTGTAGAGCTTGGTCAGAATCTTCTTCATCTTCACTAGACACTTCATCATCATCTTCATTTGCATAATAATTCTTCCTCTTTTCAAATTGTTTCCCTTTACCATGTTTTTCTCTATAAGGACATTTAGCAGCATAGTGACCAACTCTTCCACAATCAAAACATTTGAAGGGAAGCTTACCCTTGAATCTTCCAGTACCTAGTTGGAGTTTTCTCACAAAATTCGCTTCTTCTTCTTCGGATATATAGCTGGATTCTTTGACAACTTCCTTTTCTTTTCCTTTTGCAGATGCCTTAAAAGCAACTTCTTTGATTTGAGAAGGACCTCCTTGTCTCATTTCAAAAGCAGTCAGAATACCATGTAATTGAACAATAGTAAGAGTTTGCGGATCTTGCCTTTCTTCAATAGCTGAAACTTTAGAGTCAAATTTTGAAGTCAAGGATCTTAAGACTTTTTCCACCAGAGTAGTATCGGTTATGGTTTCACCCAAATTTCTCATTCGATTTACTATATCATCTAGACGAAGAAAGAAACTGGCAATACTTTCATCACTATGCATCCTTAAATTTTCATATTCAATTCTGAGAGTTTGGAGTTTTGCACTTTTTACCTTTGTATCTCCTTCATAGCTCAGAATGATTTTGTCCCATATTTCTTTTGCTAAATTTAGCTGCATCACTTTAGCAAATTCTGGTTCAGACATGCTTCCTAATAAGACATTTACTGCTTTGGCATTGATTTCATACTTTTTCCTTTCTGCTGCATCAGTAGGAATACTTGCTGGGTATTGATAACCTTCTTCTACGATTGCCCATACATCTGCACCAAGACTTTGCATATATGCTTTTGTACGTACCTTCCAGAATATCAGATTGCTTCCATTGAATATAGGTGGCTTTATAGACATTATTCCTTCTTGACTTCCCATTGCGACGGATCTCCTTCAAGCGATCAAGCTTCTGCAAAAGGACCTGCTCTGATACCAATTGTTGGGAAAAATACTGAGAGGGGGGGTGAATCAGTATTTAGGACTTTATCAAACTTTTTACTTTTTCACTCTCTAAAACCCATACGCTACTTTGTTGAAGCCAACTAGCATATACACGCGGATATCCTTCATAAAACTCGCGTATACACAGAGATCTAATTATGCCATTAATTCTTCACTTATATCATTCCATCATTCATTCATTATATGTTCAATAAACAGTAAACATGTGCAGTAAGAACAGAATAAACCATCACACATAAGCATCACACATGAACACCAGGATTTTAGGTGGAAACCCAAGTCGGGAGAAAACAACCACTGCAGTTGCTCAGCCTTCAATATTTTATAATAAAGAAAACATCTTACAACATATGTGCTGGCACAGCCTCCTACCAGCACGCAGGCACCCACCTGCGCTCGTTTACCAGCCTCTTCTGGAAGGGAGCTATGACCCCCTGCTCTCGTTTACCAGCCTCTCCTGGAAGGGAGCTACGACCCCCTGGTCTTGTTTACCAGCCTCACCTGGAAGGGAGCTACAACCCCCTGACTGAAGGCTACAACCCTCAGCACCTCTATGGACCACGTTTCATCAATTTTAACACTGGATCCAACCCACACAATTAAGCTCAAGGAACATTCATCAAACCAACCACTTGCTCTATAGCAGCATAACCAATCTTTGAACAACCCATATCAAGGTACAAATTAGCAAGAATACATCGAAATGTATATCAAGAAGATAGCGCAATGCATCGTATATTTCATACTCATACTTCAGCAAACCCTAGTTTTGCATACGCGCTTTTCTTTCACTGATACCGCGTATATACGCGCCTTCGACCATACAAACCCGCGTATACTTCAGTACAAATTACAGAGCTAATTTTACTTCCCATACGCGCTTTATCTTCAGCAAACCCGCGTATATACGCGCTTACTCTGCGGCGAACTAGCGTATAGTTCTTCAGACATTTAGGTCATTGCAATTCTTCAGAACAGATACATCACACAGATTTTACCCTTTACTTCAGACAGATGTTCGCCTCATCTCAGATCTAATCATTCCATAACAGATCTAGCAAATACAAATACATTTCAGATCTAGATTCACTTCTTCATTATTTCTTCATAGGTGCATCATGCTTTCAGATCTACCATTCAACTGTTACCCTTTCCATTCAGATATACTTTAGAGAGAAGTATTCATTCAAGCTCAGACATCTTTCACACACACTCATCATTTGCACAATGAATTTCTTCTCCTTATATAGGATTACCCTTTTTCAATACCATGAGCCAAAACCACATTACTTCCGATGGTATTCCTGGACGAGGTCATGTTGACGAATCATTACCCAATACAATGGGTCAATACCATGGTGGTTACCCCCCGGTTTTGTACTTTGCGAGCGCTTGCCCATACGCGATTTCGGCACATTATTTACGTGCATACGCTACTTTGTATAGACAAACTGCTCGTATGCCTTCGAGACATACTCTTTTCATCATAGATCTACACATACCGAATTCCTTTCTTCATTACTCTTCCGTACTCATCAGATACATCAGATTTACATCATTTAACAAGTTCATCAAGACATATTCTATCACACAACTTCATCAAGGAGGCTCGCCATCATCTTCATCAAGTAGGTTTCCATTCAAGGACAACACTCTATCAAGTGGGTTGTCATCAAGGACAACACTCAGCATCATATTGCCAACAAACATCATATCACATCAGATTTACATTATTTACCAAGTCCATCAAGTCAAGAATAACTTCATCAGGTGGATTTCCATCAAGGACAACACATGTCAACAATCTCATGTCTTCATCTTCATTCAGTGGGTTGCCATCAAGGACAACACTCTGCATCATATTGCCAACACAAACTCAATTTAGATGCAAGAGATGTACAAATGTACATATGTAACCACCATGCCTCGTTAGCAATCTATAGGATGTATTCAAGGAAGAGGTTTTTGAAACCTGTAGAAACAATATATGCTACATACCTCATTCTTCTTCAATGTATGGTTGAGGTGCATGCATCCTTACAAGCCACTGTTGTTTCCCAAGAGTGGAATGCATGGTCTGAATCTAAATCAGTGTAGTAAAAAAAGATAAGAGAGCAGCTTCTCACTAATGATTGGTGGTCTGATTGTAAATATGTTGTTTTTTTCACAGCTCCAATTGTGGAGTTGATTAGGTATGCAGATTCTGATTCCCCCACCCTTGGAGAAGTTTATGAATGTATTGATACCATGGTAGGCAAGATAAGGCACATCATTCGAGATAGAAACCCCTCTTTGGGGTTCTTTAATCAAATTCATAATATAATAGGGAAGATATGGATCAAACTTAATACCTCTCTTCACATGGATGCTTATGCCCTTAATCCAAAGTGCTATATGGAGAGACCAAATAGAGTTCTACCCATTGAAGATGAAGAAGTGAAAAAAGGGTTTCTTGATACCATAGGAAACATCTATACACCTAATGAAGAAAATGTAATGCAAGAACAATTTATCGATTTTTCTACCTTAAACCCTTCCACATTCTCTCAACATGCAAGGGTGGACATCAACATTTATGCACAAAGGAATCCCATTGGACGGTGGAGAATGTATGGGGGGAAATCCCAAGAGCTTTGAAATCTTTCCTTACACTTGCTATCTCAGGTTTCTAGTTCGTTGGAAGCTGAAAGGAATTGGTCCACTTACAGTTTCATTCACTCAGTTAAGAGGAACGGGCTTACCTCTAAGAGAGGAGATAAACTGGTTTATATGCATAGTAGTCTTTGACTTCACTCAAGGAAGCTACCTGAGTATTTAGAGGGTTCGACAACAAGATGGGATTTTGATTGTGAGCATGCTTCTCAAATTGATGATGATGAGGATAATCCTTCACTCGATGTAGGTTTAGTTGGCATACCTTTGGGTAGCACTGCAATTTATCTTAATATTAATGATGGTGATGATGAAATTGGAGGGCCTAGCAAGGCTCAAGGTTATATGGATAATCCTGATACCGAAGATTGCACTTTATGATCATCTTCAACTTTAGTCTTTACTGTTATGTTTTGGCCTTTCAGCATTTTTGGACCATGTATTACTTTTCTACTTTGGACATTTGCAATTCTTTTACTATGTACTACATTGGGCATGCTAGCAATATGAATATTAATATGATTTCTTTGATTTTCACTATGTTTCATAAATTCAAAAGTGTCCCTTGAATCAATTATATTTTCAAATTTTCAGTTTTAAATTTGATATTCATACAATGAATTAAAATTTAAAATTGATTTTAATATTTGAATAATTTGATTCATATTAATTTTGATTATTATATAAATTAAGTAATTAAAAAAAAAGTTTTTAATTTTTTAATTTATAATTTTTTTTATTGTATAATATTATTGCTCCCAATTCACTGTTTCTTGTAAATTTTGTGGAAACCCGTTCCAAACACCGGTACCCAAGTTGCCAATGTTCTCACGTTCCATAAACTCATGCAACACTCATGCAACATAGGATATAACGCAAGAGTCTTCGAAAGAAAGAATTATGCTTGGTGGGTGGGAAGGGATAACCCAAGAGTGGTCAAAAGAAAGAATTAACCAGACTATATAATCGTGATATAACCCAAGAGAAAGACTTAACCAGACAATATAACCCAAGAGATAGTCGAAAGAAAGAATCAACCCCAAGCTGGGATGGATAAGAAACCGGCTGGCCTGTAGATAGCACCAGATCTACCCATGTATCTACATGGGGCAGTAAGAATTCTCTAGGTTCTAAAAAACAAATTGGATATAAAAATCCTTTGCACCAGAAAACTTTGGATACAAAATCTTTGGATAGTAGAAAAATTTGTTGCAATTATACGACTTAAAATTTTGGATAAAATAATGTTGCCCCAACTTTGCTAATAAAGACGCGTGAAGTCTTTGTTCATCGACGCGTGAAGTTTGCAATAAGGACTGGAATGTTTTACCACACAAAAACTTTTATTAAAATTGAAATGAAACAAATTACAAACATAAAACTTTGGTTAAATTTACATAGGCACAAAATTTTTTCGATCAAAGAATAAACTAATTGACGGTCAACAATAATCCTGCGGAAGGCCAGGACTAATAATAAATAGATCTAATAATAAATTTGAATGAATTTAATCTTGATGACTAATGACTACTTTTTAACTTCTAATTCTAAACAGGTCTAATAATAAAAACTTGAATGAATTCAACCTTGATGACCAATAGCTACTTTTGAACTTCTAATTCTTTTTAGATATGGACCACCCATTTTAGACCTTTTAAATCAAACGCGAAATACCTTTCTCTACATTATCATGTGGACCACCCATTATAGACTTTTTAAATCAAACGTGAAATACCTTTCTCTATATTATATCTCCGAATATGTTGGAAATCGAGCATTATCTTTTCATAACACTAATACCCATAATGAGTTGGGAATTAAATATCATGTTTTCATAATATTATTAGACAACATGTTGTTTTAATACTCACATTCAATACTTTTATTATTATCCCTTGGGCTAAAGCTAATTTAGCTCAATTTATTTTATTGTTATTATTAGGGAATTGTCAATATTTAGTTGTTGGCCTGTCAATCTTGTCACGAACGTAGTCACCTATTTGCACCCCACCACTCCATTATGAATTTATTAAATCAGCTCTGACACGGGCGCCTTATCTCTAGGGTCAACGAGAATCTATCTTCACAGGGAATTGACTAAAGCAACCATAACCAATATTTAACAGGCCATAGGCTTATTGATGCTGTTGGGCTGTATATTTCTATTATTTTTGGATTACGTACTTGTTTAAATCTAAATTGCATTAACAAATTTATAGACTAGGAAATATTTATAATGTCATCTACAAATACAGATAGATGAAGTCCAACAAAGTTACTTATAATGCAGATTTTACCTTAACGATGAGAGATTCTTTCTGCTCATAGGTCCGTCAAAACTATGAATATGCTCATAAAAATACACTCATAATTCTATGTGAATGTTTCCGAAATGTTTCCTATACAATACACATATGAACATAAAACCTTGACAGACTTTTGACAGAAACTTAAGTAGCCGAACATTGACCTAACATAGCGTTAAGGAAAGTCTGTATAATATATAGGCATTGCCCACCCAATAGCGAAAGTAATTTAACAAGATAATTGCCTGTATATATAGCACATTACAAGAGTGCAGAAACCCTCATTCCTCCAGTGAGGGGAAGCACAGCTTTGCAGCTAGCAGGTAATCTGCCATATATCAAGATGACCGATAATTCAACAACCCAACTCCAAAATCTTTTCGGGATAATGTATGGTGCAGGGTTGATACTGGGAATTATACTGCTGATATTGGCGATCTGGTTATCTTTACGCTTATGCCACCTACCTCTATTAACAATTGCAGTTCAGAGCGGGGCTAACAGTAGTGGTGGCACCGCCCCTCAAGATGGCGTTGTGATTCAGATCAATGAGGCAGCGTTGGATTCATCTTGCCCCACCATGATATACTCCCACAAATCCTGCAACTCCTTGAAATCTGGAGATTCAGATGAAGAAGCGGAGGACATGAAAAGCTGCTGTTCCATTTGCTTGAGCGATTACAGGGACTCAGAGGTTGTTAGAGTGATACCTGACTGTGGTCACATGTTCCACACGGTTTGCATCGATCAATGGCTTCGAAGCCACGCCACATGCCCCATCTGCCGAATTTCCCCTCACAATCTCCCCTCCCCCTCTCCCTCTCCCTCTCCCACAACGAACGCTGCCAATTCCCACTCCTACTCCTACTACTAGTCCAATTCCTAGTGTCACGCCTCAGTTTCAAGGCATCATCTATTCTCTAAGTATATGAGCTTCTAATATCTTGTAATTAAGTTCAAAAAAACCCATTATCGGGCTGCAAAGCTTAAATTTGTGGAAAATTGTACGATACAATCTCGGGGTTTGTTAATGGAAAATCTCTTTTGAGTCTTACATGTTCTATGAATGAAAAGTTGGTAAAAACTTCTTGCTTCTTTCATTTGAAGGATTTCTATGGAGTATTCATAGGACAAGTCCCAGCTCCCACTCCTATGAATGAAACAAGTTGGTAAAACTCCTATGAATGAAACAAGTTAGTAATCATTTTTTTTTTAATTTGTGAATGGTTGTAATCTGAATATTCATATGACGAAGAAGAAAAGTATGTAGATTTAGTTTGTAAATTTTTATTTTTATTTTTGGATTTCTGAATGGTTGTAATCTAAATATTCATATGACGAAGAAGAAAAGTACGTAAATTGGAATTTGGTAGTTAGAATTTGATTTTGAGATATTTCCAAAATCTAAATATTCATATGACGAAGAAGAAAAGTATGTAAATTGGAATTTGGTAGTAATTTGATTTTGAGATACTTCCAAAATCTACAATGGACATTCCATTATTCCTCGTTAAATGTTTTTAAGTTGTATTAAAAAAACATTTAAGTTTTTAAGTTGTATTTTACAGTGTTGTCGACTCTTTTGGAGCTTATCCATTATCCATTTCGCTAGTGATTATCCAGATAACGTCGATCGTATCAGCACTCTGGAGTGGAAGATTCGCCTCTCGTCATCTAGTCACTCATTAAAAAACTCCACTTTTCCTCATAAAGGCTACCAATATTTATGTGTAATCGCGTAGAAGTGTTATCTATGACGTGTGGATGATATGGTTGGTTTATATGTATAGACGAAGAATTGAGGATAAAAGTCAATTTTAATACAATTGTATATAAATTAGCAGTTGTATTAAATGTTGTAAAGGAAACATTGTAAGTTTAAAGCATGATATGGAATTTGCATTAAAAATAAAATAGTGTATTGCATTCAAGAGAGGGTTTTATTCATCATTAATAAAATATGTATTAGAAACAATAACACCTCAAACATATTTTGTCTGTTATTTTCTTGTAAATGTGAAACTTTTTCTACTTTTTCCTTGTAACAACTTGTTAAATGGCATACTTACCATAAATTGAATCCTCCATAGAGAAATGGCGCCATTGTTATCTATGGTTTTTGCAAGTGCACATGATGGCTCTGTAAATGTGGGGAAAAGGCAAATTGAGGCCCGAGAAATTGGAGAAAAGGCCAACATTGGAGGTCTAAAATCATCACGTAACTTATAAGTTTTTAGCTCTTCATTATAATTCTCTCATCTATAGATTCAATGGGTTTTGACCCAAATCATATTCTTTGCATTAGTGGATCTACACCCCATGGTCAAAAAATTGTGATATTTACCTATATTCTAAATTATTTTTCGTTATACAATTTGAATGAAAGGAAGATCTGGAAAAAGTAATGGAGCAAGTCTCCTCATTATGGGGACATGTTGGGATCTATATGCCCCATTGATTCCTTGAATTTGACCTTGTAATGATTGTGGTGTCAGTAACGTGAGTGTGCCTGTGGCTACCGAACCTCCCACAACAATTTTGGCATCATCAAATCCTAGAAGATACAGGGAATACTTTGGAGGCTTACAAAAAAAAATAATGATTGGATACAACAAGGCTTTTTTACCCTTGCTCGGAATTTTATAGAGATAGATTTGAGCAAAGGCTTACTAGGTAACATACTGCTGAAAAATGGGAAATATGAATGGAACCAAAGTTTGGATTATGAAAATACAACATTTAGATGTTTTGCTTGTTTTCAAACAGGTCACCTATAGTATTAATGTCCAAATGCCAAAAAACACCTGAAAAATAAAAAGGGGGAAGCTCGAAAAAAGAAAGCTTGACAGCACACTAACTTTGTAGAATTAGAATAGGAATCTAAGGAAGATATCCCTTCTCAAGATACTAAGGATAATCATAACATGGAAAGTACTTAGCAATCATAACAAATTGACCATGATGGGGAGAGGACTGAGGAAGGAACTCCTTCAACACGAATGGTAAGACAAAAAAATGGGGCTCCCTGAACAAATAGAGCTCATGAATAGGGAAATTTAGATTCAAACAAAGAACAACCCCAAGTAGAGTTGGGTTTGGATTTGGTAGTCATTTCAGTGGAATCTTTGGGTGGTAACTCGCAAAAAGTGCATAGGAAGAAAGGGAAGAAAGGGAATTCATTATTATTAAAAGTGCTTATCTCTTTGCTTTTTCTTCTTTCTAGGTGTTTTTGTCTCCCAATATTTTGATCTTGGTTTTTGTTGGAAGACTTTTGACCTCTGCAAAATGTAATTTTCTCTATTTATAATAAAATTACAATTCTCTTTGAAAAAATAATAATAACACCTCAATCATTATTATTAATCCCCTTTGCATTATTTTAAATTGTTAGGATGAAGATTATTAGTGTATGCCATGGATACCATGTTAATTATGGTATTTCCTTACCTGTCCTACACTATTAGAATAGTTTTGTCTCTTAACTTTTATAGTCACAGTAAGATTATGTGAAGCAAGAAAATGAGGCTAAACAATCACAAGGAGCTTATGTCCAACAACTAAAGCAAGTACTAAATTCCTATGTACATCTTTTAAAGTTCTTCATTAAAATATATTAAGACATATTAATAAACTATTATACCAATCTCTTTTATTTCTTTTATTTGAGATGTGATTGAAGGAAACTTATTAAAAAACAATAATAAATATGACTTTAATTCCAAATGAGAAACTTCTTCCTCACAACAACTTGTTAAATGACATACTTACCATAAATTGAAGCCTTGGTAGAGGAATGGTACAAGTGAGCGTAAGGGTTTTCATAGGTGCACAGGATGGCTCTGTACATGTGGGGAAAAGCATATAGGGGCTAGAAAAATTAGAGAAAAGGTCAATATTTGACGTCTAAAATCATCATGAAACTTATGTTTTTCAATCCTTCATTCTATTATACCCTCATCAATCGATTTGATGGTATTTGGCCCAAATAATATGCTTTACATAAGTGGATCTACATCTCGTGGTAAAACAATTATGAGATTTACCTGTGTTGTAAAGATTTCTTCATTGTACAATTTGCATTAGGAAGATCATGGAAAGTACTTACCATTCAAAACAAATTGGCCATGATGGGGAGAGGACTCAGGAAGGAATTCCTTCAACACATATGGAAATACAAGCAAATAGGGCTTCAGGAACAAAGAGAGCTCATGAATTGGGAAATTCAAATTCAAACAAATACCAAACCCAAGTGTAGTCGGGTTTGGATTTGGAAATCATTATGGTGGAATATTCGGGTGTTAACTAACAAAAAGTGCATAGGAAGAAAGTGAAAAAAAGGAATATGCATGATTATTAAAAGTGACGATTTCTTTGTTTGTTATATTTTCTAGTTGTTTTTTTCTCCCAATATTTTGGTCTTGGCTTTTGTTGGAAGGATTTCAACCTCTGCAAAATGTAATTTTGTTTCTTTATAAGAAAATTATGGTCCTCTTTAGGGGGAGGAAATAACACCTCAACCATTATTATTAATCCCCTTTGTATTCTCTTAAATTCTCTTAATTTGTTAGGATAAATATTATCAATGTCCACCATGGATGCCATGTTAATTATGGTGTTTCCTTACCTGTCCTACATTATCTTACACTGTTAGATTAATTTTGTCTCTTAACTTTTATAGTCACACTAAGATTAGGTGAAGCAAGCAAATCCCTTTATTGTTTTTTATAGTTTTCTTCTATTTTATAATTAAATGCTCACGAGATTTATAAAGTGTTTTCGTTGACGTGGGCTAAGGAAGAGAGAATGGAGTCGATGCAAGAGGGATTGAAGCGATGTTCTCCCTCCCCTAAAAGAATGAGAATGAAAACGACATCTCGTTTCTCCAGACTACACATCTTTTAGTTACGACTCAATATCTCAATATGTGAGTACCACAACAATGACAAATAGGATGTACAAGTTGGTGTATTCTACTTGATATACATCTTGGAATTTTTTTTAAATTATATTTCGGTTAAATTTCTCCACAATCCATATATTGGAAAATCGTATTTGAAACAATAAAAAGTTGATTTGACCCAAAAAAATATTTTTATTATTCTAATAAAAACTCCAATTACAGTCGTCTTCAGAATCATTGTCGCATTTATGAAGCTGAGATTTTGGCCTTTTAATGTTTGTTTTATTTGAATCGTTTCCAACACCTAAGAATCTCTTAAAACTCATGACGATTTCGTTCAATCTTATCCTTTTCTTAATAGAAAATATGATTTCCAAGTCTGTGAAGCTATGGTTATGCAAGTTATTATTGTTATTACTTGGAAGATCCCTTTACCATGTCTTGATCAAAACTATAAGAAATATGATATATTTCTATCCTCTAATAATGGCACAAAGGGAATTATAATAGAGGCTTTGTGTCAATTAGCAGTTTTGGGTAAGAGAACAGTTAGCCAATGGAAGGTATGAGTCCCCACCTAGTTGCAGAGTGCCTAGTTTGTCTGGAGTGTCATTTGCATCCATATAATTTCACTCCCAAGCACAATATTATTCTCCTTCAAACCATATTATGCTAGTGAGACCTTCATGATACTATATTTTTTCTTCTTCACAAGAAAAGAGTTGTTCTGCTTCATGATATCTCAAAATAGTTGTCCCTGTAAGAATTTCATCCTCTATGCAAGCTACACAAGGTAAAACTAATAAATAGAGAAAAATTGAAAAAAGAAGATAAAACCTTATCTATATCCCTCAATAAACAAGAAAAAAACAGAAGTGAAAAGAAAATTAACATGTATTAAATAAAAATGGGGAAGACTTGATGCTTTTTATACGATAAATGCAGTGCTCTATTATGGCTCACCATTGCACCAAAGAATCCCTCCGTGACTCCTTGGTGGGATTTGAGTATCGATTGTGGAGGGAAAGTAAAATATTTTTTTCCTAAAATATTGATTGTGGAATAAATAAACTAAACATTAAACCTAATTCCAGAAGGCACACTCATTTATGCTATCTCCCTCTATCTATATGTTGCAAAGGAAACGTCGTAAGGAATTAGCATAGGAAAGAATTCCTTGAGTAGCCTTGTTGTGTAAGCTTGCCACTGCTCCTCTCCTCTTCAGTCCCTCACAACTCTGGCATGTTTGTCCTTTTCCACTCGTGTTACCAAAAGGTAGTGATTTATGAATAGGTAGTCTAAGCTGGATAGAAAATACCTTTCCCTTATAGGTTGTTTGGGCTGGCATGTTAAATCCATTCTCTGATTCTAACACTAGAGAAATTGCAATGAAATTTTATGGTGTAAAAAGGTTAGACAAAGAAAATTTCAACCCTTCCCCCACAAGGGAATCCTTGAGTCAAACATGACTCATTTTTAGTCTAGTTGTTTAAGCTTGTCAATGTTCCTCTTCATTCCCTTGCATCTCTGGAATGTTTTCCCTTTTCCACTCATGTTACCGAAAGGTAGTGTTTTATGAAAAGGTAGTCTAGGCTAGGTAGTCTGAGAAATAACAATATGAGTTTCTGCTATAAAAAAGGTTAAACAAAGGAAATTTCAACCCCTCGACCCTTCCCCCACAATGGAAAAACCCTATGGATGAAATTTTTTTGCGATAGACTAATGCGTAGGACTCAGCACTAGTGAGACTAAAACTTCATCATTCAAATTTGGTGACATGTTAGATTGACCCGAGAGATATAACACAACTGGTGATCCTAGTTCATGACCCAAGGGAAGAAATATAGTTTAAGTATCTCTCAAGTGTACTGAATCTTGGCCAAGATATTTTTTAGAATAATTTTATCATCACAAATCTCATAAATTTCGAGTGTGAACCTCCGGACAAAGAGAAAAAACACTGCAGAAAAGCCCCTGCATTAGATTTTTGACATTAGGTTGCCCACAACAATAGTCACTCCCATGTAACATATGAATCCTCCAAAATCCACTTTAAAAAAACCCATACACACAAAGAATTATTCCAGTGACATCAAGACCTTCCAATGCCATAAGTGGGTAAAATATGGAAGAAGAAAATAGATGAAGAAAATGGTGATATGTTATGTAATCTAAGTGTAAACCAGTTTGAATGAAAGAGAAAATATTAATGTTATTGATAACTTTTTATAATTGAGACTTTTATATTTCATTTATTGGGTGAAAATTCAAATAAAGAATTAAAATTTTAGATATTTGAATGAATAGTAACTATAAAACATTTAAAACATCAATGAATAGTTGACAACAGTTATTATTTCAATACCTTCAACATTTTCATTTTAATATCAAATCTTTTTAAAACAAACATATTTCTTGAAATTATAGACAAATAATATTTTAATAAACAAATAAATTATAATAATCTTATTTAATAACAATCCAGTATAAAATAAAGGCATGTATGTTTGTCCAAATAAAGAGAATATCTTCTTTGGAAAAATATCCATGAAAGATCCTATATCTCAAAAGTAGCACTATGTGTTTTTCTTCTCATCAACAAATTTTCTTTATGGAATCTCACAAAGCCTGACACAATTCTTTGATTGTATATGAATTTGAATCATGAAATATATGCAAAAAAAAATTTATATTTTATACACAGTCCTTTTTTTATAAATAAATTTCCAGATAGTTATTTTAATTATATATTAAAATTTTCCTAAATATTTTAGAATTCAAAGTGATTTTAATTATATATTAATTTATTCTTCTCATATTTTTAATCACAAATGGCTAAATCTGAGAAGATTTGGAAAACTCCATTTTTAAACGATAACATTGGGCATAGACATAATAGTTATATTTTGAAAAAGAGTTTAGTTTTAGATGTGATTTTTCAAAAATGGAATAAATAACTAATATTATATAAAATATAAAAGATGTTATAAATGAATTATTTTACAATTTAAAGTGATTTTAATTATATATTAATTTTTTCTTCCCATATTTTTAATCACAAATGGCTAAATCTGAGAAGATTTGCAAAAAGCCATTTTTAAATGATAACATTGGGCATATACATGATAGTTATATTTTGAAAAAAAGTTCAATTTCCCATGTTTTTCTTGAAAAGATGTTATAAACAAATTGGAGTCTGCAATCAATTCTAATCAACGATGGATGGTTGTTATTTGATATGCAAAAGGAAACAAGAAGATCTCCAAAAAAAGAAAATACACGTCTAATTCATATTTGTAATTAATTATTTTTAAAAATCAATTCATTAATTCGAACTAAATTTTTAAATAAAATCAATTATTAAATCATGAATGTTACCTAATCATAAGATTACATTAAAAAAACCCCAAAAAATATAATCGTGCATATAATTTGCAATCATAATATTCCATGCAGTATAATAGTATTCCAATTAACCTTCACCATACATTTCAGTTTTGCCGTTAGAGCATTGAACCGTAATTAAGAATCAAACAAACCAGTACGTGGATAATAATGTCATATGGGGAAGATAAGGACTTCAATTATTTGAACTAGGGAAACATGGCATATATATTAAGATCGAAAGGAAAACAAATATTCTCATTGAATAATTGAAAGGAAAAACATCCCTTACCTCCCCTCCTTTCATATAAACCTTTCATCTCAAATATAATTTACATATGAAGGCATACTGATGTATATTTCCAAAGTGGTCTCTTTCCAATAATATATATCAGTCCTTCTATTCAAGAGTGCTATCCCAGCTTGTAACTGAAATAGTGCAATTAAAACTGTAAAACTAAAAAGGAGAAATGGCATGATCAACAGAAGATACCTAACTAAGGGAGGTAAGTGGTTCAGGTTACATCTCAGACTCCAGATACTTTTTCATCTTTGTTCGCTTTCTCTTGAGCCTCTCTTTCCTTTCATTGTCCTCCCTGTTATTAATAAATATAGAAAATGATTTCACTAACCTTGCACTACAGTCTAATGCATGGGAACGATGCTTGGAATTCTCAACGTCTTTGTGAGTATTATGATGGAACAAGCATATCATGTGACAAAAAATATATATGTGGAATAAAATAGTGACGGAAAAGCATGAATACCATGGGATTAAGCGTACAAATATCTCATCTTAAAATTGCACTGGCTTCCCTACAAGATTCAAAGACATGAACATGA
This sequence comes from Pinus albicaulis, assembly GCA_034641835.2. Lineage (NCBI taxonomy): Eukaryota > Viridiplantae > Streptophyta > Pinopsida > Pinales > Pinaceae > Pinus > Pinus albicaulis. Next base: position 419,870,011 of record CM076574.1, on the reverse strand, counting down.
TTTATCCGGTTAGATCAATCAAGGATTACGTGATATTTTGTAATATATATAATTGGAGGGGGTTGAGAAATCGACCTAAGGATGATATTGCAGAATTTGATGGACATGATATTTTCTATTTTGAAAATATTACAAAATTGGATGGACAAGACTGAGATGAAAAAATGGAACTCATTCTTATAATTTCAATTCCAAAACATTTCCAAATACAAATCCAAGCGTTACGATGTTGAAATATTTATTGTTACCTTAGATTCCTAACGTATTAGATGTAGTACTTTTGATTCCACTCTTTCATCGACTTCCATACTTAGTACGAGGGGTTTCCACAGTGTGTTATATTATATTATTTTTGGGATTCAACTGCATTAAGTAAGTCATTCATCTATGACCATTTGCATGAGAGGTAATCATAACTGACTAATTTCTCATGATTTTTGAATAGTCCACTTAGCACTCATTGCATCAAGTGATGCTCACAGGGGTGAAGAAGTGGGATTAGAACTAGTGAAATGAATCACATAGCGTCAATCATCACTTTCAAGGCTTGCACCCGATAACCAGGACTTCCTGGGAGGTCACCCATCCCCGGAACTCCTCTCGCTCAAGCGCACTTAACTGTGGAGTTTTCCCCCAAAATCAAGCCCACTTAGCTTGCTACCCTATTTGCAAAACCTTAGCAAGTATTTTTTCTCATGAACCATTCAAGTAGAGGCCCCTTTACTCTTTTTATTTATGTATGAGGGATTTCCACATTGCATTATATTAGATATCATTTTTTAGATTCAAGTACGTCAAGTAAGTCATTCATCTATGACAATTTATGAAAGGTATTCGTAATTGACTAATTTCTCATGATTTTTGAATAGTTCACTTAGCACTCATTGCATTGGGTGATGCTCACAGGGGTGAAGAAGTGGGATTGAAACTAGTGAATGGAATCACATAGCGTTAATCATCACTTTCGAGGCTTGCACCTGGTAACCAAGATTTCCCGGGAGGACTTCCATACAGTTTTTAAAATATATAAGGCGCAAAAAGACATTTATATAATTGTATGAAATATCACGAGTTAGAGTAGGTTTAAAGAAAACAAATATACACCAAAACAACGAAATAAGGTTCAAACCAAACACATAAAACAAAACATGGTAAGAATATAGTGTAGTCCTAAATTCACTTGTATGTACGGATCCAACACTCTATTGAGCCAAGAAATTTACAATAAAATGCTTGGAACCATCCACAAACACAAACTAATATTTATTTGTGGATTTTAAATTAAGTAACTTGTGAATGTAAGGGACAACACTTCCAAATGAGATGGTGCCTTTGATCAAAGTATCAAGTTCTTCATCTCCTCTAATGGCCAGCTGCAAATGCCTTGGGGTGATACGTTTAACCTTGAGATCTTTACTGGAATTTCCTTCCATTTCTAAAATCTCTATAGTGAGATACTCCATAATGGCTCCAACATATACGGCTGCAGTAGCTCCAACCCTTCCATTTGCAGATACTCGAGACTTCAACATATGGTGGATCCGTCCCACTAGAAACTGCAAAAAAAAAAAAATCAGACCACATATTACAGGAGCCATTTGTTAAAGTATTTGAATTGTTACAAAGCTTCAAGGAATATGTTCTCTCAAGGAGAAGGGATGTTATCATTGCTTCATTAGAATCAATATTTTGACATTGTAGAAAATAAATGGATACAAACGCAAGTAAAAACACTGGAAACCAAGTCCAAAGAGTTCAACATATTACAGGAATCATGTGGAGTTATTTCTCACAGAAGTATTTCAATTATTGCATAGATTCATTGAAAATATTTCTTCCATAAAAGCAAATCTCTCTAATTACTTTAGTTGAATCAAGATTTTGGCAGTCAAATTTGTAGAAAATCGATAAATAGAGCAAGTAAAAGAACTGAAAACCATGTTTCACATAGTAATCGGGGCTTGTAGTAAAAAATTTCACAGTTTCTAGGAAGATAAAAATGTTTTCACAAGATAGCATAAATTTAGTGCAGGGAAGAAATCCTCTATGATAGTACTTCCTGGGATGGAGGTAATCAAATCTTATGGGGAAAAGAACACCATGAGATCAAATTCTACTTCAGTCTACAGTAAAAGAGACACAAGAGAGGTTGTATTGTTGTATCGTATTTCATAGAAGGTGGAAGAGATATTAGTAGGGTTTAGTGAGTTAGTTAGTTAGTTAGCCTAGCATAAATGAAGGAGGCAATGGATTTAATGGCCTAAAACATTTCAATCGTCTAACATTTTATCCAATGGCACAAACAGGGACATAGTGGCAGTTGAGAAGTTGCTTTCAAAGAAGAAATCCTTACGATGTAATTAAATGGTTGGTAAATATTAATAACCATCAATTCCAAAACAACTCCAATTACATTTGACTGAGCTTTTTATGGAGTGAGTTTGATTCCAAGATTCAAAAACTTTTATATTCAATACAAATATCAGTACTTGAAATATATATTAAAAAATTTAGGTAGACTCAATATTTTTTCAAACAAAAATTCATCCAACATTTCTTCGCAAGATATCCATCTTAACTATGAATTATCAACCATCCATAATATGAAATATATCACCCTCAATCACACACTCTCTCTTAGTCCTCTACTTCTATCACTATTTCCATATGTCTATCCTCTATCCTCCCCCCCTCTCCCCCACCTACATCTTTGTGTCTCCCTCTCTCTCTTTTACCCTTCTCTCCGTTAGAAATGATCTCACTAATCAGAGGATGGGATGAATCGGTAGTGATTATAATTATATAAGTTTTCTCTCTTTTTACCAAAACAATAATCCATCAGCAAACTTATGAAACAAGAATGACATCAATAGATAAAAGCATGTAAAATCAACATAAAACACCATAAACAATATCAATCCATACACATAATAAAACACAGTTTTTTCTCATGGAAAACCTTCTCCACGGAAAGAAAAACCACCCGCTATTTTTGTTGTTGCTCAAATTTCTATTATGCTCAACAAATTTTTTACATAGAGTAGCCAACACCCACTAGCTCGAAGACTCGACTCCTACAACAATATTCTAACATCCATCACCTATGTTATCACCGAAATTTGGTCATCTAACTATTTATAATTAGATGGATCGAAGTACACCATGTAAGACCAATTTTACCATAGTAAAATTGCTTTCAGTACAAGAAATAATTTAATAAACCATATTTTATTAAGTTATTTATGGTTTAAACAAAAAACCCCATGAGGAATAATTAAATAAATCCTTATTTATTTTATTTTCCTCTAGAAATAATTAATTAAACAATTATTTAACTCATATTCTTGGTCATTTTTAAGCCAATTATTTGAAATAATTAGATAAATCATTATTTTTCTTATTTTTCTCTAGGAATGATTAATTAAATCATTATTTAGTTATTATTCCTTGTTAAATTTGACTAAATCACCTAGGAATAATTAAAAAAATCATTATTTGTTTATTATTCTTTAACCACATTCTTGAAATGATAAATAAATCATTTTTTTGTTTATTATTTAACCAATTTAAATACCTTTTCTCTCCAACAAAATATAATAAAATATTCCAAGCGGTTAGATCTAGATCTTGGTTAATAATATTTTATTATTCTCCATTATCAAGGATAACTCGATATTTTGTTATAAAAAGGAGGGTTTCCCCATTCATTCTTCACTTTGATCATTTTAATTGTCAGAATTTGATCATTCTTTTTGTCGCTACTATTTTCTTTTTCCTTTTGAGTTGCCATTTGAATTCAACATACATTTTGGGTTTTCTACACCATTGAGAGAGAGAAACTTCTAAAGCTGAAGCATTTAGGAAAACCAAGAACCCATCCCATTGAGGGGGACTTGTAACATCTACTTGTTTCCTTCACTAGGTGTTATAATATATGAAATTATTCATTAAATCTTGTCTTCCCTATTAGATGCATGGAGTAATTACTATTTATTTTCACTGTTTATCTACTTTACTGCATAGATCTAGGGTTTTACATCATTTGTTCTAATTGTATATTGCAGATCTAAAGAGCTAAACAACCATTTCTGTTGTTATGGTTATTTGTCACAAACAACTAAAGTAGGCTTTTTTCATACACTTGAGTTGAGAATTTACGCTAACAAATGGCGACTCCGCTGGTGTTTTAATTACACATTGGCGTCAACAAATGACGACTCCACTGTTATAATTCATATTCCTGCGTGACCATCAAATTCAGCAACAAGGGCATTTACTCAGCTTTTTTTAGTCTCTTGATGTTGTTTTTCAAATTTTATGCCCTAGTTTAGTCAAAATTCTAACTTCTGAATGTTTTCCAAATTTTTCCACAAGTAACATGTATCAGTCGTGCCAGAGATGGAAAATTTTCCATAACCTGCCACCCAAGAAACAAGGAGCAGCAAATTGCAATTTTCATCTCACATAGTGCGAGTTCCCCTTGAACTCGCACTTTTCTGCCCATAAACTGCGATTCCATCTGTCCACAGGTCAGAAACTACGATGTGGGATCTTTTTCAGATTTGTTTTTGCAACAATCAGGGTTTTCCGAGAGCATTGTTTTAGGTTGTCTCACCTCCGTCTCAACTCTTCTTAGGCCTGGATATGCTCAATTTCTCTCCTTGAAGTAGAACCAAACCCCCCAGGGTTTCAGTACACTTCCACCTTTTTAGGAGGGGTTGAGCTGAGTAGGTAGTCTAAGATTTGCAGCGCTTTCAACCATTATTTTAGGGTATGATCCATCCTTTCTACAAATCCTTTTCGATAGGTTATTGTTCCACCCAAAACCATTTCTTAAGTTTTTTTGGTATTTTCCTTAGGGTCTCTTTGTTTTCCCTAGGTTTTTTTAACCTTTAACCTTATCTATTGCAATAGTTTTCCCCTCTGGTTTCTTGTTGTTTTCTACGTCATTTTCAATAGTATAGAGTCATTAGATCCTTGTCACTTTGACATCCGATATCTTGGCCATTTTTTAGTGTGTTTTGAGTCACTTTCGCCCACCTTTTAGTCTGGTTGTTTGGGAGCCCTCTTTTGGATTGAACTTATGCATGATTAGATGTTTATTTTACTGTCATTTCAGTTTTATTTACAGTACTTCAACATTTTCTCTTTTTTCTTTACATAACTGTCTGGGCTTAATTAAAATTAACACATGGCTTGTACACCGTCACACCTAAAGTGAAGAGTGCTTGGTTTACACCTCCAAGCCAAGACATAAGCATCATAATTAATCAACTGGTCTCACAGATCCTTTGTTTATCACTCTTCAACATTTTTGTGTCATCTGTGACTTGCCATAATTATGCCTCCAAGGCATTTATCGCAGAGAATCCAAGGCCTTCAGCCTCAGTTTCCATTAGGATGTCTTACTCCACCCCGTAGGGTCCAAGTTAGTCCTCCCTTGAGTCCCCATACCGACTTTGATTCTAGTTCGTCGGGTTCTTCGTCTGATTCTGCCCTGGTTCTCCTCACCCTCATATCATCCCCATGTTAGGCACCAATGTAGATGCAGGTCCTCAAGCCAGTGGTGGTCCTAGCCTTAATGCCAGAGCCACTAATAGTGAAACCGCTACATGAACCGTCCTGGATACTCCTTTGCTACCTTTTATGGTGGGTTTAAGCCTTCCTAATTTTAGCCAGTTAATCAATGACCCCATGTTGCACGATGCAGGTTGGCTAGCTATGCCAACTAAGCTTCCTTATGACATTCCTAAGTTTGAATGAAACACTAGAGAGGACCCCACTAATCATGTCTTCTCCTTTCATATGTGGTTTTGTTCTAATTCCATTTCCGATGACTCCATTCGCCTTTGGTTGTTCCAACGTATGCTCACCAGAGAAGCAACAAAGTGGTATTTCGATCAGCCTGTTGCATCTCATACCACTTTTGTGACTCTTTCTAAAGAGTTTTTGTCATATTTCCAGTTAACCCTCCATTATGATACTGGTACCGAGTTGTTGACAACATTCCGTCAATCTTCTACCACCTACCTTTATGACCATGCCCAAGAATGGCGTAGAAGAAGGAGCTTGTGTAGAGCTCCTACATTCGACGACTGTGTCTATATGGATTGGTTTCTCAGAATGATTTTATCCCCCATCGGTAAATATGTCGCATATAATTTTCCTCAATCAGAGGAAAAATCTCTCTAGGTCACATTAAAATATGACTTGATCTACGCCTAGTCTGGTTATGTTTATACCGTTTTACCAGATCTTCCTATGCCTGGTGGTGTCAATGCACTGGGCACATCACATGTTGTCAATGGTATTGTTGAATCTCTCTCACACCCATAGGCTCCTCCTCACATAAGTTATGGTTACCCCCAGGTGGGGACCAGTTCCTCCAACACCTATCCCCCCCAGGCAACTTGTATCCCAGTCAAAGCATGCCTTATGCATTTGCCCCACCACATCAGTTGATGCCAGGGCCAATTTTTTCTCAACATGTTTACCCAAGTGTTGTCACACCTCCTTTCCATCCTTTTTCACAACCTGATGCTCTAGCCCCTACATCATCAGCATCCCCGACTCCCATGCCTTCTCAACCTCTGCCACAATAGCAACCACCTCCTCAAGGGAAAGTGTATACTCAATAGAGCACGGCCAATCCTCCTAATTTTAAGAAAAAAAAAAGGGGAAAGGCAACCAGAACCAACAAGCACTGGGTAACCAAGTTCGCCAAGGTAATCAACTGAATGCACCCCAAGGGAGCCAACCTAACACTGCGAACTAGCAACAAGGCGATCAAAGCACGTAGAAAAAGACCCTTCATACGAATAAACCTTGTTCATGTTGTGGTGTCCATGTCCATTATACTCATTATTGTCCCCTTTTACCCCATATGCGCTAGTTTTTGGAAGCCTAAGCAACGTTTAGAGGACAAAAACCCACCGTTTCTCTTCCTCCAAACTCTACACCAGCTCAACTGGCTATGTTCACTAATCCTTTCCCTCGGCAAGGATATGTTACTGCCCAACCACCTCAAAGTCAGGCCGCTCCTCAACCTATGTAATCTGGTACCCCTGATTATTAGATTCTCATGATGAATTCTAAAGAGGTTAATACCATTGATGTCAACCTTCAGACTCGGTCGCGCCAATATGACAAGCAACCCACTATGTCTACAATCGAGTCCCAAAACAAAGTATCCACAGACTCAATTTCAACACCAAATTTTCCCTTACAGATCCCTCAGCCTAAGGCAGAGGTCATTCGAAAGATCCCTAAAGGGCCATTACGCTGAAATGTTTCTTATGCCAAAGCTTCCCACACCTACAACATAGTAAATGACTTGGTACAGTCCCCTGTTTCCATGTCAATGTTGGAAGTCCTCTAGATGTGCCCATCTTAACGAAAAGATATACTATGTGCTTTGGGCACTGTGGATCCTTCATATGATCTTCTAATAATCTTTAATGTTGACAAATCAAAACATCCCCCTTTTCCTTCATCCGTTGCCTTCAAAATACCAGTCAAGATATGTAATGCCCGTGTTCAGAGATGTATCATTGATGAGGGTGCATCCACATGCGTGATGTCTGCCTATGTTTGGAAGAAAATCGGATCCCCCGATCTATCTCAGCTCACCATCACTTTACGTGCTTGGGACTGTCACCCTTCTCATCCCCTTGGCATGTTCTGCAATTTTCCAGTCACACTTGTAGGAAAGACTGTTTGTATTTACATATAAGTCATTGATGCCTCGTTGGATTATAACATCCTCTTGGGTCATAGGTACACCTATGCGATGTCAACCGTCACATCTATGGTTCACTGTAAGATGTGTTTCCTCCATAACAAAAGTATCGTCACCATCGATCAGTTCACATATTACGAACTGAAGTCTTAGAACTCACTTGAGTCCATCATATCTTTGGTGGCTGATAACCAATCAGTCGTGTTATAACTCCCCCAAACTTCCCAAGGTTGAGAGTGGGATTAAAGGAAAGTAACCACATACCAACCTTTATGTCTGATAGCTAGCCCTACCAGGACCAGAGAGGATTATTTCAATGTCATTTTGCAGTCAATGAAATGACTAAATATATAATGATATTAGGCTAGGTATATAACTTCAGTAAATAATGTTTTTGTTTGGTTTTTATGTGTTGGATAGGAATGACAGTAAGGAGACTAGGTCTAGGGTTTGAGGTTTGAATTCAAGATCAATCCACAAAGAATACGGATGAGGCCAGGTAGGTAGCTTGAAATCATGTTTATTCTATCATTGTGTATAGGATGAAATGATAGAAAGTCTGAATGAGAACTGAGGTGAATTCATTCATTTAGAATAAAATAAACACATAATGTAAATCTTGTTAAAACAGAGCATGAAAAGGAATTCTTTATGCTTCTAAACTTACAAGATAAATACAAAGAAGCATGTATATTAAAGAGGAAATCATATCATTTAACATGATAAGATAAACATACAGAGAAATAAAAATGCTCTAAGGCATACCACAGTATTCTCAACACAATTTCTGCAACACTGTCTTTGATTTCATTCCAAAAGGCTTATACAATAGCTCCACTACAAAAGGAAACTATCCAACACAACTCTCCAGCCCAAGAAAAGACTAAAGAGGTTATACTTATAGAAAATATGCACAATGACACCTCATAGGGTCGAAATCCCATCCACAATGCATCATAAATACATGAGATGAGTTACATGTTGCCTCATGATAAGAGGTGAAAACCAACTCAATTACTCCAATGTCAGCTCAAAGGACAAAAAAACCTTGAAATTCTGAATTTTTCTAGGCTTGACAAGTGTCCTGAGGAATCCTATGCAGATTTGTAACACATTTTTCAGATGTGTAACAAAATTTTTACAAATGTGTAACACTTTTTTGCTTGCATATGATTTTGAGGGACTTTTAGGGCTCCAAATCCAAATCTGAAAGATAGGTCAACTAGCCTCGTGTGTATAGTTTCTAGAAAATATTTATTTGAACAATAGCCCATGTGAATGCCTCCAAAAGTTTATTCTCCCAACGTTACTCCAGATGCGTAACAAACTGTCATAAATACTGGTAGAAGCATATACAACTGGTTGTTTTTTGGATTTTTCTTCCAAACTAGAGCTTATCATGCAGCAAGGGTTCCTGATATGTGATGTACTCATCAAAACGCATCTAACCATGTAATTTTTTCATCATTTGGATGCCCTAGTAACAAGCGTAACAAATTCATGTTACACATCTGTGAAAGTGAAATTTCCAATTTAGTGCAAAACAAATTGCTAAAAATACCAAAATTGCTCAAAACTTCACCAATTTTGTTTTGTGGCACTCATGGATGTTGTGATAAACAACCAATGAAGCTTCAACCAACAAATCTAAACCATTCTTCCTCTTTAGCTTCATTTGAGCCTCTTTGAGCTTCTTTTTCACTTGTTTAATCCTGATTTGTGAATTTTTGTTCCTGGTAAAATAATTATTGGCCATATGCCTCTAAATATTGTTGTCTCTTTTGGCTATTTTCAAAAAAATTTCCAATTGTTTACTCACTCTTTCTAATGAGAGTTCTCTATCTTGATTTATCTCCAAAGCTATTAGCTCATGAAAGGAAAACTGTTAAAGTGGATGAGTTGACTGTCTTTCTAGCTCCAACACCCTCTTAAGGCCTCTTGTCTTTGGCATTCTTGACTGTGTTTCAATCTCCATGTCTTGCATTTGATCAACATCTATTACTTGCTTCCCTTTAACTTTATCTGTCTCTGGGTCTGCCTTAAGTTTACTTTGTATCAGTTGCTTCACCTTCAATTGCCAATTTTCTTGTTGTAATAAATTAATCTGAGATTTTTCAATGGAGAAAATCTTCCTCAACTCTGTTATTTCCTCATACTTTTCCATAATGATCTCCTCAACTGATTTGACTTCAACCTACTCTGCTATGTCAACTTCTAAGGAAATATTTTCATCATGTTGGTGCAATTGTGATTCAATCTGATGCAGGAGTAGCTACTCCCCTGTCTCTCTTTGCTCAGATATGGTATCAAGTGTAGATACACTTTTTATGGATATGGGAGCAAAGACCTATCTCTTTCCCTTATCATAGGTGTGAGTGAACTTAGAAACCCTAGGAGCCTTTGAAATCTGAGTTTGCATGCTGGAAGAGTCAACCTTCATTGGTTGTGCTGATACTAATGGTGATGGTGTTCTATGCATAATAGGAGGACTAGTAGTGGATGTTGATGCTACTTTCTCCATGAGGGTTTCCCAAGTCATGTTGATAGATGAGAGATGATGCAAAATAATGAGTTTGTCTAGACCATGATGGAAAATACTTCGGTGATGATCTTTGTTTCTGCTCTGAACCTTCTCAGTCATTCTAACCAAACTTCTGTACAAGTAACATGGAAATTCAAGAGGATTAGTAGAGGAAAAGTGCATCAATAATATGATATGGTACCTGCACAACCTAGATAATCTCCCTTCACATGTGAAATATTTTATAATTAACCTCATCAAAGGAGCATATATGTTAAGGAGGTTCCTGAAAGGGAATATGTACTCAGGGTTCTCTCTAGCATGAGATTTGAGGAAGAATTTGTAATATTCAAGATCTATATCCATGTCCTTGAACCACTTTTTTCCATGACTTGGTATACTTATTGCTGAAGAAATCACATCTGCTAATAATTTGAACTCTACATCTGCAATGATGGCCTTTCCCATGTTGAAACTAGTGGAAAATAAACTTGTCAAATGGAGATGACAACCTTCTTCCATGATTTTCTCACAGAATCTCAAACATCTAGTCCTATCAATGCATCCTTTGGAAAAAGGTGATGCATTAACTTCTTGCAAGTTGGAGGGTTCAAATCTGATGTCAAGCCCTCCTTTCTAGATTTTATTTTCACTTTCCATAATGTTAATCAAAAGGATGAAACCCTGGGTGTTTAGATATAGTGGGTATATTTATTGTGAATTTGGAAAAGCAAAGGACAAGGATAGGGTAATTTTGGAGGATGAAATGAAGGGTCGTGAAGCCAAGAAAAATTTCCAAAAAATTTCACGAGGTAGGGTTGTGTATTGGCTTCAAAACACAGGTGAAATTTGGTGAAATGGATGTAAATAAGGTGATTAAATTAGGAAAACACAGATATTTCATAATTCTGTAATAGAAAAATAGTATGAATTAGGGTTTGATGGGAATGAAGTGTAGGGAGACTGTGAATGGTAGGGAATAATAGGGTATGGTCTGGGGAAGGTTTATGAGGATTTTAAATAATAGGGTTAGGTTTAGTCCACTGAAATCATCCACTGATAAACATAAGTGAAAATGTAGTGGAAAAGGAAGTAAGCAAGAAAACCAACACTATGCTTGGTAATTTTACTTGAAGAGAATATGAGGTACTTACTTACTAATGAGGAAGCTGTAGAAACTAATTGCAAGGAAAATGGAGCTCAGATGAATGATATGGAAGCAAAATACCAAAAACACAGTACATTGACAGATGCGTAACAAGCTCTCCCAGAAGCATAAAAAAAACTGCCCGATGAGTAACAAAGCACTGGCAGATGTGTAATGCATCGGGATGAGGGTGGAGGGGAGGGCGCAAGAATGGAAGAGTAAGTGGGAGGAGATGTGTGGCAATAGGGGAGTGGAGGGAAGCACGAGAAAAAATGGTGGGAAAGGAGGGTGGTTTTGATGGATTTAAGAGGGGGGTAGCAGTGCTAAGAGGTTTTGCGAGCGGGGGGGGGGGTGCGAAATGAGGAGAAGTTGACATGTCACGTGGGACTGATGAGCATGAAACCACCTTTATTGACCCCCCTTGCCTGTAAAGGGAGGATGGCGAGGGAGGGGTGAAGAGGCCTATTGACCATTGATTTGATGGAGGAAAGATCTAGCAGTTGGGATGAGCTTGCTATTTAAACATAAGCGACAAAAATTTTTGTCGTTTTCAAACCTTTATGACATGATCAGGGAATTTTGATAAAATTAATAATGCCTTCAAACTTTGGATAGGGACATAATGAAACCAAACCTTAGGCTATTAGCGTATATTTATGATGTTTCTCAAACTTTGGGTAAAATGCAATTTCACCCCTTTTTGGAACAATTTGACAATGAAAAAAGTTTTGAAATAAGACTAAGTTTCTTATTTTATTCTCCTAACCATGCTTACTCCCTTTATGATGAAAATGAAACCTTGCTTACCCTCTTTGGTGGAATTTTTCGACTTTTCAATGGAAAAACAAGGATTCGTAGACAACACACTTAGATGGAGATGAAATGACTGACCTAAGAATCTAAATGACAATGAGTGACATGACTTATGAGATGATGATGGCCATGGATGGAATGAGAGGAGCAAAATTTTTGACCTAGACCATATGCAGTGACCAAAATTTATTTGAAAACTTGTTTGGAACGGAAAAATATTTGACCTAGAACTACTAGCAAATAAACTGAAAAAACATGTTTTATCACTGGAAATATTGACACTAACATTGGCTCCAGCAGGGGATGGAACCTCCTTCAGGAAGTGTCAAGAACACTATAGATCAAGTAACCTTATCCTTTAGGCATGGAGTAAAAAACTAGAAATAAAAACAACTTTGACAATTTTAAAATGATGAAATAAAACTAGAAATGACTTTGACTAAAAAAAAAATTGACTTGACTTTGACTTGACAACAGATTGAAATTTTTTTTTTTTAACATGAGCTAAATGTAGAAGTCTCATGGCCTTCACCTAGGGCTTCAAACATATGCAACAACTTCTTATTTCTTGGACATCAAATAAAAATGATATGTACAGTGAAAGTGAACCTCTTCTTCAACGATCATGTAAGGTAATATTTGAGGAACCTACCATCGATTGGTCCTCCCAGAACTTCCAGCCCTTCAATATCTTCTAATAAAAATGCCTTATTACCTATGAGTGTAGTAATCTTATAAGGACCTTTCCATATATTATCAAATTTTCTGTATTTACCTTTGTCTTCATTTTGGGCATCCCAGTTAAGAAAAACATCTCCTAGATTAAAATCATCAACTTTCGTCTTCTTATCATAAATATTCTTGATTTTCTCTTGAAGTTTTGAAGTGTGACTGAAGACTTCATCTCTCGACTATTGCAGATGAATGATTAGGCTTATTATTTGTTGGATATCATTTGGTTCAATTTCACTCTCTTGCAGAATTTTCATCATTGGTACAACTAAATAAGTAGGGAACACTGTGTCAACATAATACACAAGCTGGAAAGGTGTCATGCTAATTGATCTCTTCATGCTAACTCTGTACGCCCATAAATCATTGGTGAGCTTTTTGTGCCAATTGATCTTGTTCTCTTACAACATCTTCTTGATTATGTTCACTAAATATTTATTGGACGATTCAGCCAACTGGTTTCCTTGAGGATAATATGATGTAGAATGACCAAGCCTAATGTGATAATTATCACACAGGAAAATCATTTTCTTAGACTTAAAGGTGGCTGCATTGTCAGTAATGATTTTATATGGATAGCCAAAACGACACAGAATATTATTCTATAAAAATTAAATAATGACAATATGATTAGCTTGCCTTGTGGGGATTGATTCAATCCATTTAGTGAAGTAATCAGTGGAAGTGAATATCCACTTATTTTGGGCTGATGAAAGAGGAAGAATTTAGCCAATGAAATCAAGTCCCTATTGCTGAAATGTCACTTTCACTTCAATTAGTTTCAAGGGGAAAGGCAAAAGCTTTCTCTTCCCCTAAAAATTTTGACATTCATGAAATATCATGATTTTTTTATAAACATTAGAGAGTAGACTTGGCCAATAGAAACCCACCCTCAAGATATTATTTGTTGTATTATTCCAATAAAGATGACCGCCACAATCACCTTTATGAAAGTCACTCATCACTTTTTCAACTTCTCCTTCAACCAAACAATTTAGCAATACTCCACTCAGATCTTTCCAATACCAGACATTGTTAAGAATGCAATAATTGAGAGCTTTCAACTTCAATGATCTATATTTATTACTAGGCAAGCTAGGAGGAGGATTGAAGTGTTGCAAAATATGAACAATATCAGCATACCATGCAATTGAAAAAAAAATTTCAGATACCTCAAGTAATACTTCAGCCACTTGTTCCTCAGATAATGTAGAAATAAAATTAACATCCAAAGCATGTAGATTTTTGTCTTCCATAATCTTTGTGAGGCCTTGTCCCTTAATCATATTTGTAGGCTTGATTTCCAAGTCATACTCTAACATAGCAGCGATCCATTTTCCACGTCGCACCTTTAGGATCATTCTGCGTGAGCACATCTTTGACAACAACGTTTGGGACATATGAAATGATATGAGAGTGGATAACATAGACCTGGAAGTCTTTCAATGATTTGACTAATGCCAAGGCATGTTTCTTAATGATATTTTACTTCAAGGATGCATCTCTTAAGTTTCTACTGAAGAAGGCGATGGGCTGCTCTGTGTTCTGATTTTTCTTTTGCATAAGGACAACAACTTGAATATGCTCTGAAGCAAATAAAAAAATGTTGAAATCAAGTGTGTAATCTGGACTAATAAGGATAGGGTCATGAGATAAAGCCAATTTAACTTGATTTAATAACTTATTTTCCTCTTCAGACTATTTAACTTCACTATATTTCTTCAGCATGCTTGTAATTTTCCTCAAATGTTCAACAAGATTGGGAATAAACCTTCTTAAAAAAAATTATTTTGCCATTGAACAACTGGATTTCCTTATTGCTCCTAGGATATTCCAAGGTTTTAATTGCTTCAATCCTTAAATTACCTATTCGAATACCATCTTTTGATATGATATGGCCCAGTAATTTGCCTTCCCATAGAAAAAAGGCTCTTCTTTGGGTTCATCAATATGCCAAACTTCTTGCATCTCTGAAAAATTGTTTTCAAGTGTTGTAGGTGTTGCTCATCTGTCTTAGAAAAAATAGTTATGTCATCAAGATAGATGACCAATAATACATCCTTTTCATTAGATAAATAAATATCCATCGCTCGATGAAAAGTAGCCCCTGCATTCTTCAATCTGAAAGGCATTTTGGTGTACATGAAGGCACCCCATGGTGTTGTAAAGGGTGTCTTTTCCTAATAATCTGGGTGAACAAGAATCTGATTATACCTGCAGTATCCATCTAGCAATGAAAGTCTAGAAGATCCAACTACCCTTTGCAGAATATGGTCCATCATTGGTAGTGGGTAATTGTCTTTCAGAGACACTTTATTCAGATTTTTGAAATCTATACACAAACGAATCTCTCATGTTTTTTTCCTTACTGGCACCAAATTTTACATCCAATTTGAAAAGCGAAGTGGAACTATAATACCGATAATAAATAATCTGTTTACCTCCTTTTGAATAGAGGGCAACAATTTGGGATTCATTCTCCTTAACTTCTAGTGGAAAGGCTTCTGATCCGGCTTTAAGGGAATTGTATGTTGTATTATATTCTTATCGTACACTTTTCAAATCAGAATATTCCCAAGAAAATACATCAAAAAATGGACACATAATGGCTGTGTATTTACTTTTCATTTCCAAGCTCGAGAATTTTGAAACCTTGACCATCTTTGGCTTTTCAGGAGTGCCAAGATTGATGTCTTCCACTCCCACTTCTATTGGTAGCATGGTCGGTTTGCATGCAACATCATCTTGATAAAAAAATGTCCTCCAAAGGCACTAGACCTCTTGGAATGGAATTTTCTTTCAGCTGAAGTTCTTGCATTTATGCTGCATGGAATTCTTGGTCATCTTCATAGCAGTGGTTATCCATTTGTAAATTCACAAATTCCTCTTCTGTTTGTAAGAAGCTGTTGATCCATTTATCATCTTGAAATACCTACCAATATTGAGCATTATCTGGAATAATAGGGCGGTGTTTCACGTTTATCTCATACTTGTTATTTGGATACAATGGAATTTTAAACATGCTAGCCGAAGTGGCAAGAGAATCAGCAATAACATTGTTGTCCCTTGGTATCAATGACAAAGTATACTTGGTGAAGGTATTGAGGATATCTAACACTGCATTTTTGTAAGCTCGCATCCTAGGATGCTTGGCTTGGTATTCCCCTTTAACTTGTTTTATTACCAGCTCGGAGTCGCCATACACATAAATTTTCTTTGCACCTAACTTCTTAAGACTTTTCAAGCCAGCGATCAAAGCCTCATACTTTGCTTCATTGTTCTAATAATCGAATTCCAAATTGTAAGAAGAAATTCAAACATTGGGAGAAAATTTAAGTGAATAATTTATAGGGCTATGAATCCACACTCCAATTCCATCCCTTTCCTTTCCCAAGGCTCCATCGAATTCCATGGTCGAAAAACTACTTTGTTCATCAGGAAGATGTAAATCAGATGACAGAACTTTACTTGCTGCTTGAGAGATTCATACTGTACCAATTTTTTTTGTACTCTTCATTGTTTCATTTCATTTTTGGGACGATAGGCTTTGTTCCAAACCAGTTGCCATATTTTCTTGATTTTCTTCATTTGCAATTTCTAAAACAGAATTTGAGAACTCAAAAATTTATGTTTTCTCTTCAATCAAAACTTTTGAAGATGTTGAACATTCATTATTGAATAATGTAAAGGACTCTAAATTCATGTGAAAAACATGTATGGGATGATTATTAGGCTTTTCTCTACTACTAATCATGTACTTCATTTTTCTTTCTCGGTATAGTTTTCCGAGTTACCCAAAGATGATAATTGTAGCATATGAAAACTCAAGCTGCAAAGTACCTCTAATATTTTCTCCCCATGACTGGGAGAGAAACATTCAATATCTGGGAGGGATATCAGCCACAACAACATCCATAAGTACATTCTTGGCTGGGATCTTATCTAAAGAGACCACAAAGTCCTTAATGAGGACAAGGCATTTCACCCTCCCCGAATAAAATGAATAAATATCATGGTAAGGTCTTGTGATATCCAAGCCTAATCTATCTATAATGGCCTTAGGCATGATGTTATGAGATTCTCTGGAATCATTCATGACAATATCGAGGATAAAATCATGGATTTTGAGGCTAAGATAAAATAGAGGAACCTTACTATCTTCTAAATCACCATCAATAACAGGACCAAATAGAAGTTTTGGGAGATTATCACTTACATTAACCATGTCAGACATCTGATCCTCCCTAAGAAACTTAGCTAATTGAAACTTATATTGGTCGTTCTTTACTATTTTATTTAGAGGAATGGAAATTTTCAACTTTGTGATTTCATTTTCAAGACTAAAAAGAGCATAATGTTTTTCTACCTCTTTCAATGGTGCATATTTCTTCTCTTACTTTTCTTTGTGTGAAATTTCCTTCTTTTTTCCTCCATCTTGTGTTTCTTTATCCTTCTTCTGACTGCTGGTGGAAAATTCATTACCTTTAGCATGATTAGGAACAATAGGTCCTTTTTCTTTGCTTTGATTTGGAATGTTGGTTTCTTTATGATGAGCAACTATTTGAGCATTTTATTTTTTCTGATTGGAGGTTATAGGAACATTCTTACTCCTCAAACCATACTGCCTATGTATGTGAGTAAGATCATTCTAATACCCCCTCTGATAATATTTTTTCCGTACTGATAGCATGCCATAATTTGAAAAAACATATTGCTTATCATCTGGTGCATAAATTTCTGCAGAAAACTAATCTTTTTCAGTGAGGAAAATAGGTTGTTGATTCTCCTCAAATAAATGATTCTCGCCAGAAATTTATTCTTCATCTTCTTCATCAAGACCTTCAGTGTAATTCTGCTAAAATGGAGTCTAAATTTTCTATTGACTTTGTGGATCCTGACCCCTTTGTTCCCTTTACTTGATCTTGTATTGAGGCTGTTGATTTTGACCCCTGAAATTGGGATTTCTAATAGAAGGTTCAACTTGTCTATCAACCATAGACATTTTTTCCATCATATTCTCCATGGTTTTGATCAAGGTGTATAATTTTCCCTCTGATGAAGTAGATGTTTCTTCTTTGATAGTGACTCTTTTCTCCATATTGATTTTAGACTTATTGATGATCAAATTAGCTTCCAAACTCACTACATTTCTCTGCATTTCTTCAAGAGTTGATGGATTTCTTTCCCTCAGCTGGTAAGCCATGTCAGGATCAAAACCATCAGGATAGTGAAGCAAAGCAAGGCCTGGAGGAGGCTTTATATTTTCAGGAATTTAATCATATATTTTATTGAATCTAGCTGTAAATTCTTGGACAGGCTCATTAGGATTCCTTTTCAAAACATTATATTCAACTAAAATTTGTAATGGATTCTTCTTCTCCTCCCATTTTTCCATGAACAAGTCAATCAACTGCTGTGAAGTAGCTATTGAACCAGCTATAAGAGAGCGATACCATTCCTTAACCTCTCCTGAGAAACTATGTCCAACGATGTGCATCTTGGCATCGTCATTGTCAATCTATTCAATATCTAAAATCAACCACTTTTACAATGTGTTTGGAAGCAGTGACCTCTTATGTTCCATAAAAATTGAGCAATCTTTGACCACAATTCTGAGGTATTGTAGTGGGTTTTTAGGGTAAAATTAGTGGAATCAATTTGGCCATGATTAATGGAGGGGGTTGTAAAGGTGTTGATGGAGTGAAAACTTACAGAGGTAATGGTGGAATGAAGGGAAGAGATGATGATTTATTTGTATGAGAAGGTGTAATGATAGGTGGTAAAGCAAAAGCTTGTTTTTGATATAGGAAATAAGCTTTCTCTGAAGTTTCTTGAAATTTATCCACCAAGCCTTTAAGTTTGTAGAAATTAGACCAGACTTTACTATCAACTTCGGAATAAGAAGAGTAAAAAAATGCTACAAAGGTCTCAAAATCAATTGGATCAAAGATATTTTATGAAAGAAAATTTTCAGACTTAGACCTGAAGAAATATGTTTAAAATTTTGAATTATAAGACAAATTTTCTAAAGCAAATCTCGTAGGCAAGGAATTTGATTTGACAGGTGGAGGAATAGATCTTCCAAATTTTTGAGACTCAATTTTCTGTTTTCTTAAAATACTTTCAGGGTCATTTACAATTGGTGAAGGATTTGGGTCTTGATTTGACCTAGAATTTATTTTAGGAGCCATCTTAGATATGAATTTGGACTTTGGCTCAAATTTAATAACTCAGCATGTTTCGAATGCTAGAACTTGACTCTCACAAGTAGAAAATTTATAGGACTAAAGAAATATTTCCCAGGGAAAGTTTTGCAATCATTCCCTAGAAACGGTGCCAAGAATATTATGACTCCCCCAACTTCCCAAGGTTGAGAGTGGGGATTGAAGGAAGGTAACCACGGGCCAACCTTTAGGTCTAGTAGCTAGCCCTAATAGGACCAAAGAGGGCTCTCTCACTGTCACTTTGCAGTCAATGAAATGAATGAATATCTAATGATCTTAGGCTAGGGATATCAACTAAGTAAATAAGGTTTTTGTTTGGTGTGTATGTGTTGGATAGGAATGACAATAAGGAGACTAGCCCTAGGGTTTGAGGTCTGAATTCAAGATCAATCCACAGAGAATTAGGATGAGGCCAGGTAGGTATCTTGAAAGCATGTTTAGTTTTTCATTGTGTATAGGATGAAATGATAGAAATTCTGAATGAGCACTGAAGTGAATTCATTCATTTAGAAAAAAATAAACACATAATGTAAATCATGTTAAAATAGAGCACGAAAAGGCATGTTTATGCTTACAAACTGACAAGATAAATACATAGAAGCATGTATATTAAAGAGGAAATAATATCATTTAACATGATAATATAAACATACAGAGAAATAACAAATGCTCCAAGGCATACCACATGATTCTCAACACAATTTCTGCAACACTGTCTTTGATTTCATTCCAAAAGGCTTATACAGTAGCTCCACATCAAAATAAAACTATCCAACACAACTCTCCAACCCAAGAAAAGACTAAAGAGGGTCTACTTATAGAAAATATGCATAATGACACCTCATAGGGTTGAAATTTCATCCACAACGTATCATAAATACATGAGACGAGTTACTTCCTAGAATTTAGGGAGGTTAAAAACCATTCCCTCAAATTCAGCTAATGACTAAGAGTGTTTGTCCCCAATATTAAATTACATGTTTCCTCGTGATAAGATGTAAAAACCAACTCAATTAATCCAATTCCAGCTCAAAGGACAACAAAACCTTCAAATTCTGACTTTTTCTGGGATTGACAAGTGTCTGGAGGAATCCTATGCATATGTGTAACACATTTTCTATATGCATAACATACCTTTTACATATGCGTAACACTTTTTTGTAGCTAATTATGAGGGACATGTAGGGCTCCAAATGAAAATATGAAAGATAGGTCAACTACCCCTGTGTGTCTAGTGTCTAGAATTTCTTGAATTTTCAAAAATGACCCATGGGAAGGTCTCCAAAATTTGATTCTCCCAAGGTCATAAATACTGGAAAATGCATAACAGATTGTCATAAATACTGGCAGAAGCATATAAAATTGGTATTTTTTTGGATTTTTCTTCCAAACTAGAGCTTATCATGTAGCAAGGGTTCCTGATTTGTGACGTACTCATTAAAATGCATCCAACCATGTAATCCATTCATCATTTGGATGCTCTAGTAACAAATTGGTGTTACACATCTGTGAAAGCTGAATTTCCAATTTAGTGCAAAAAAAATCACAAAAAGTACCAAAACTTATCAAAACTTCTCCAAATTTGTTTTGTGGCACTTCTGGATGTTCTGCTAAAGAGCCAATGAAGCTGCAGCCAGCAAATCTAAAACATTCTTCTCCTTTAGCTTCATTTGAGCCTCTTTGAGCTTCTTTTTCACTTGTTTAAGCCTGATTTGTGAAATTTTGTTCCTGATACAATAATGATTGGCCATGTGCCTCTGAATATTGTTGTCTTTTTTGGCTCTTTTCAAAAGTTTTTCCAAATGTTTATTCACCCTATATAGCCAAATTTCGCTATATTTATTGATCTCCATATCTATTATCTCATCAAAGTATAATTGTTCAGGTGGATGAGCTCACTGTCTTTCTAGCTTCAGCTCCCTCTTAAGGCCTCTTGTCTTTGGCTTTCTTGAATGTGTTTCAATCTCCATGTCCCGCATTTGATCAAAATCTATTAATTACTTCCATTTACATTTATTTGTCTCTGGTTTTGAATTAATTTTAGTTTGTATTCGCTGCTTCACCTTCAATTGCCATAAGAAAGTAATCTGAGATTTTCCAATGGAGAAAATCTTCCTCAACTCTACTATTTCCTCATATTTTTCCCTAATGATCCCCTCAGTTTATTTCACTTCAACCTGCTCTGTTATTTCAACTTCTAAGGGAATTTTTTCATCACGTTGGTGCAATGGTGATTCAATCTGATGCATAAGTAACTACTCCCCTATCTCTCTTTGTTCAAATATCGTATCAAGTGTATATAGAATTTTGACGGATATGGGAGAAAAGAGCTGTCTCTTTCCCTTCTCATAGGCATGAGTGAACTCAACAACCATAGGAGCCTTTGAAATTTGAGTTTTCATGCTGAAACATCCAACCTTCATTGGATTTGTTGATATTGATGGTGATGGTGTTCTATGCATAACAAGAGGACTAGTAGTCGATGTTGATGCTACCTTGTCAATGAAGGTTTCTCAAGTCATGTTGATAACTGAGAGATGATGCAAAACAATGAGTTTGACTAGACCATGATTGAAAAGACTTGGGTGATGATCTTTGTTTCTTCTCTGAAGCTTCTCAGTTATTCTAGCCAAACTTCTGTACAAGTAATATGGCAAGTCAAGTGGTTTAGTAGAGGAATAGTGCATCAATAATATGATATGGTACCTGTACAACCTAGAGAATCTCCCTTCACATGTGAAATATTTCGTAATTAACCTCATCAAAGTATCATATATGTTAAGGAGGTGCATGAAAGGGAAGATGTACTCAGGGTTCTCTCTAGCATGAGGTTTGAGGAACAATTTTTAATCTTCAAATCCTATATCCATGCCCTTAAACCACTTTTGTCCATCACTAGGTATACGTGTTGCTAAATAAATCACTTTTGCTAATAATTTGAACTCTACACCTGCAATGATGGCCATTCCCATGCTGAAACTAGTGGAAAAAAAACTTTTCTAATGGAGATGATAGCCTTCTTCCATGATTTTCTCACAAAATCTCAAACATCCAATCCTCTCAAAGCATCCTTTGGAAAAAATTGATGCATTAACTTCTTGCAAGGTGGAGGGTTCAAATTTGATGTGGCACCCTCCTTTATGGATTTTCTTTTCACTTTCCATAATTTAAATCAAAAGGATGAAACCCTGGGTGTTTAGATATAATGGGTATATTGACAGTAAATTTGGAAAAGCAGAGGACAAGGGTAGGGTAATTTTGGAGGATGAAATGAAGTGTAGTGAAGCCAAGAAAATTTCCCAAAAAAATTCAGGAGGTAGGGTTGTGTATTGGCTTCAAAACACAGGTGAAATTTGGTGAAATGATGTAAATAAGGTGATTAAATTAGGAAAACATGGGGATTTCCTAATTTTGTAATAGAAAAATAGTATGAATTAGGGTCTAATGGGAATGAAGTGTAGGGAGACTGTGAATGGTAGGTAATGATAGGGTGTGGTCTGGGGAAGGTGGATGAGGATTTTAAATGATAGGGTTAGGTTTAGTCCACCGAAATCATCCACTGACAAACATAAGTGAAAATGTAGTGGAAAAGGAAGTAAGCAAGAAAACCAACATTTTGCTTGATATTTTGACTTGAAGAGAATATGAAGTAATTAATTACAGCTGAGGAAGTTGTAGAAACTGATTGCAATGAATATGGAGCTCGGATGAATGATCTGGAAGCACAATACATTGACAGATGTGTAAAAATCTCTCCCAGAAGTGTAACAAGACTACCAGATGAGTAAAAAAGAAATTCCAGATGTGTAATGTGTCGGGATGTGGGTGGAGGGGAGTGCCTAGGAATGGAATAGTAAGCGAGAGGAGATGCATGGTAGTAGAGGAGTCGAGGGAAGCATAGGAAAAAATGGTGGGAAAGGAGGGTGGTTTTGATAGATTTCTGAGGGGGGTAGGAGTGGTAAAATATTTTGTGGGGGGGGGTGCGAAATGAGGAGAATCTGACACGTCACATGGGACTGGTGAGCATGAAACCACATTTTCAAAACCCCCCCTTCTGATAAAGGAGAAAATGTTTCTCATCTCAAGATGTCTACCATCTATCATCTTAACCTCCATTGATTCATGAGTGAAGCTACCTTCAGAATGCTCCAAGAATAATGGGGCCTCTTCATTATCACTACTACTAAGTGACAACGTTGTAGATCTGCAGGGTAATACATATGTTGTCTCAAAGCAAGGAAAAATACTAATCTCATAACCAGTCATTGTACATAGGATCATGCCCATCCCTTCTTCTAAAATTCTACACTTCAACTCAAAAGGTTGAATGTAGTCCATCCATGACAAACTGGGATAACTTTTCATCTCCTCCTTAATCAAATCAAGGGTCCTCTGCGCTATGATATGTTGCTCCTTCAAATCAGCATTTTGTTCTAACCATTGGTTATGCATTGGCCCTGATGGCATGACCCCATAAGTTTCAATAATATCTACTGAAACAATAGGTGATGAATGTGTATGCATACCTTGGATCAACTGATGTGTGGGAACCTCATGACAGAACACAAGAGTTCCTCCAACCGGGACACTGGTGTATCCAATTGCTGGTAAGAGAGATGGCTACTCTTCTACCAATGTACCATCACTGGAATCTTCCTCCTCTTCCTCATGCATCTATTGAATCATGCATGGGACTCTATGTGTCAATAGCTCAAGACTATTAAGCAAGGTTGCAAGTGTCTCTTCTCTAGATGCAAGTACTTCTGTAGCTGGTGCTGAATGAAGTGACTTCTTTTCTAGAGTGACAAGAATGACATCCTCCTTTGTTTTATTATGAAATGATTCTTTGTGGCCCATATCTTTCTTCTTTACATAAAACTTCTTCCTCAACTTGTGAAAGAAATCTGAATATTTAGTCACCTTTGCATGCTCCATGTGTCTAAATGACCAATCATTGGCTTCACCAAAAAAATGAAGTGTTGCAATCTAGACAACCTCCTTTTCAGCCACAGGATATAGCATGAAAAATGTATCCAAATATTTCCTCCAAGTTTTAACATTGCTTGAGGAAGATCCATCAAATTTAGGCAAATAGAATCTATCGTGCCTCTTCCTTCTATTGCTGTTATAGGATCTTATTTCTTCTTTGAGTTCAAATAATTCTTGCAGAGTTAGACTTTCTTTGAAAACTCTAGAATGTGCTTTGTACTCTTCCAGATACAAACTGAGAGTCTTATGAGTCTCAGGTCCTATTCTTTATTCATTTCTATACCTCTCACCTTCTTCAAAGAAAGTGGGAATAGTAGATCTATAAGGAGATCTATGATTCTTTGGTCTTCTTTTCTGTTGATAGGAAGTGCTTGGACCTTCCTTATCAAATATTCTTCTTGGATCTTATTTTTCCTTTCCTTCTCCATTTTATTGATCTCCTTGGAGAGATCTTGCTTGGATCTAAAGAGAGGAGTGGCAAGATTATAATCCTCCTTCATGATAGATCTCATCTATCTGCTTCTTATTTTGATTGCAAAAGATGAAGTGTCCACAAGCTGAGCCAAAGATCATGCTCTGATACCACTGTAATATCCCAAAAGGGAGAATGCAGTAATACTTAAACACAATATAAGAACTGAAACTAACTAAAAATTAAATCTAGAGAAAATATCAAAATATACAGATAAGCTGAGCCATTTTATTATATGGAGATGAATCAGTTACACAATGTTCAGAAAATGAGTAGATGTAGCGCAAGAGGAGGCCTAGAATCACCTTACAATGATGCTGCAACAAGCACTGCGTAACTGGTGAGCTTACAGAAACAATACTGCACTGTCCTTTCTGCTGAAAATATGCATGAACTGCTACAAAAGGAAATGCAGATCTATGGAGCTTATGAGCTTTGATGATGCCAAGATTCAAGATCTGGCCAATGTGATGGGTTCCCAAGATAACCCAGAAAGGATTTTCCAAATCTACAACTTTGGAAAATCACCCTCCTAGGGCTTGATCCTTTATCTGCTGGGATTACAGATCTAAAGCTAGATCTGAAAAATAGATGGCTAAAATATTTCACAAGATTAGATCTAAGCTTGAAGGGCTTATCCCTCCTTCAGATCTACAAGCTAGAATCTCTAGCTCTAGCTTCTCATTCCTCCAAAGATGATTACAACTGCTGCTACACAATTGATCGTAAAAATTGTGTTGTAAGGGAAAGAGATGCTTTATTCCTATTTAAATATGCTGCAATAAATCTAAGCTCATGGAAATACTGATGGCAAGGTGAGGGGATGATCCCTCATAGGATTACTAACTGAAATGTTAGCAAATTCCTTCCTCCTTTGGATCTACAATAATGGACAACGTAATTCTGGATGTAATTGCTGCTGCTAGGAGGTCAATAAAGTTTGGCTTGATGCCAAATCTGATATGAAGCTCTGGGAATGCTGATATTCAAGCCCTGGGTGATATGAATAAACCTTCACCAGTTCTCCAGCTGAAATACTGGAGACAATCTCCACCTTCCAAACTGATCTCCAGAAATGTACAATTTCTTAATAAGGTTGTTCTGCAGATAGTAGGAAAATATATATGGCACCAATTCCTAATGTAGAATGAATTACAATACTCTTTCAAGAGCTACTCAATGAAAGAAGTGGGATTCTCTACCAGGAACACTTGGTGCTAAACAACACTTGCAATCTTTGCTAAACAACCCAAGAAAGCAATGGAGTGTCACATGACAATTCCAGATCTAAATAGACCTCAAAAGCAATAATCAGTAGTCTGCCTTCATTGTTGTATTCATCTTCTTTATATAGTTTATGAGCCTTCTCATGCCTTGGCCCTCATCTAAACTACACTGTGCATGTGGACAAGATCCTCCATGTTTGACTGCGCTGCCTATCCAAGTCATCCATCATGTCTAGGTGCAATTTATACCCTCTCCATCATGTATGCATTAATTGCACAACTTCCTCCATCATCTCATCATTAATGCTCCATAATATTCTATTTGGTTTCTTCCAATATCTTTTTTGACTGTATCAACCTCCATGATCTATCTCATTAACGAGACATGATCTCCACCCATTCACATTAGTAGTTGCTCCACTACCTCCTCTATGTAGATCTAGGCTTAATTAATCCACATTCACACATAAAAAGTGGATATTTATTCATCATGAGGATTATGGGTCCCTCCACCCTTTTATTTACTTAGTTAATTAAGTTTATTAAGAACTTTAATATTCCAAATATCATGTGAACATTTGGGAATATTACAAATCTGATGCATTGACATCCTTCATATGAATAGGCTCATATCTTGAGATCTTTTCTCCTTTGAATTTCATCATTTCACTGGTCTCTATCATGTTTGATATTTTTTTTGACAAGAAACCCTAATTTCAAGGAAGAATGGGCAAAGGGGACTTAGATGAAAATAGGGGAAAAAGCGCACCAAGTTGGAGTGAGGAAATGAAGGGGATAGGGTAAGAAAATTTTTGAAAAATTATGAGGAGTGGGAAATTGACGAAATGAGTGAAATAAAGTGATGGGAAGGGTATGGAGTGTCTAATGAAGGATATTAGAGATGTATAGGCTAGGAAACTAGGAAATTTCCTTATCAAGTGAAGCAAAACCATGAAATCACAAAAGCGCAGCAAAAACGCAGCAACAAACTCTAGGGAAAGATTTTATCAATCTTGTGAAGAAATTGACTAAAGAAAATATTTGAAATGGTCCCACTTACTTGTTTGAAGTTGTTTGAAAAAATGAGATGGATTTTACACCCGTTATTTCCCTCCTTATGTCTCCAAATAAAAACCGCACAAGTTTCCAGAAACACAACAAAAGCACAACACGCTGATGAATTAATAAATTCGGTGAAGTAATATGAACTTATGATGGTTGAGGAAAGTTTTGCAATGGAAGAGAGGAGCTCTTGAAGACTTGGAGGAATAGAATGATGTTTTTAAACACCTTGATTTCCCTTTATAACTCAAAAACTCGATTTTGGTGGATTGACATCATGTACTTTACCAAATGACTTAATGATGTGCTTTATTCCCTAAGTACTAAATCCCATGAAATTTACTTGTTCTGAATGATGGTGACATGACTCTAAATGGAAAAATTATGACACTCATGACATTCTCATGATAAAACCTACAACACCATAACTCTTCCTTTTTAGATTTAAAATAATGACACTTAATGAAGGAAAAATAACCTATGGTGACTTAATGACTCATGAAACGGATATGATTTGGCCTTGATGACCATGACATGAGAGTGAAAATCACAGTTAGACAATGACTTGACCATTTAAAAACCAAGAGAGGTGTCAAATTTATTTGAAAATGTAACAAATTGACCATAAGAACTTATCAATCACATGGAAAGAGTACATTTGATCACTAGTGACTCATAGACACTAACAAGTCTCATAGGAACTAAATCCTGAAGAAGATGGTAAGAATATGTAGAGGCATAGGCGCCCCCAAGCATGCTATAGACATGCCCAATAAATTTAGAATAATGGGCTCTAAACACATTTTGGTGATGTGGTTCACCACTTGATTATCCTATGGTTATCTTTGTGTGGGAAGAATGGATAGATATAGTTAGAGAAAGGAAATAGTGGATTACCAATATTATTTGGCACTGCATATTTGAATCAAATGGAATGAATTTCTGGGTTCACATACATGGTGTCACTATCCCAAAGAGTGGGTTTGGATATAATTAATTGGTGCTCACCTAGAAAACATAGATTTTGGTCAACAACAATTTCTAAGTGACTGGGTTGTTGATGTTAGATGAAGGAAAAATTAAGTGGATCATCCCTAGAGTGATCTGAAGTGATATGGGACTCTAGAGTTTCTTCTAAATGGGGAATAATAATGGGACTAGAGTCAACACTACTCGATACACTAGGAGGGTCGGGGAGAATTTATTCTCTTGGACTCTCAAGTATGGGTGCCCGCTTACCCAAAAATTGGGTGTCAATGTAATGGCCACAAGGTGTATGTGGTTCGAATGCATGGGTTAAAAGTAAGGGGTTATTGAACTAATCGAATTCACTATGGATTATGTCATTGGCTTCTTTCGAGAGAGTATGGCTCTCATATTCTCATTGATGATTTGGCATGGAAAGAAGAAGCATTGTTGCGGTGGCTTCTTTTGAGAGAGTATGGCTCTCTTACTTGTCTTCATGATGATCTAGCATGGCAGCAGGAGGCTTTTTTGCGTTGGTTTTTATTAGGAAAATATGGTTTGACATTGTTTATGTTTTCCCATATGACTTTACTTCTTATTTTTCACTATGATGATGTGATTTTTGATTCCTACATGGCCAACATGGCTAATGATGAGGGCATTGATATGTGTAATCTACTCTATGTATCATGGGTTGGAGAGATATTTCATAAGTTGGGGCTTTCCACTTTGTGAATGAACCACTTTATCTTATGTATCTCATATATAGAGGAGAACTTTGGTCATCATATGGTTGCCACTTAGAGATTCATTGATGAGGATAGGTATCTAACTTTTCAGAGAAGCCATTCTAGACATTCTAGAGAGGCAGCTTTGGAGCTGGACATGCATGAAAGATTGTGACAGATGGGAAGTCCTTCCACTTGAGGATGCCATTTGGAGGGAGGATGTTTTCTCTAGCATCCACGTGTTGCAGTTGCTTGAGGACAAGAAACATTTTGCCGTGGAGGACTGTAATATTCCCAAATTTTCACATGATATTTGGAATATTAGAGTTCTTAATAAAATTACTTAATTAAGTAAATAAAAGGGTGGAGGGACCCATAATACTCATGATGAATAAATATCCACTTTTTATGTGTGAATGTGGATTAATTAAGCCTAGATATACATAAAGGAGGTAGTGGAGAAACTACTAATGTGAATGGGTGGAGATCATGTCTCATTAATGAGATAGATCATGGAGGTTGATATAGTCAACTAAGACCTTGGAAGGAACCAAATAGAAGATCATGGAGCATTCATGATGAGATGATGGAGGAAGTTGTGAAATTAATGCACACATGATGGAGAGGTTGTACATTGCACCTAGACCTGATGGATGACTTGGATAGGCAACACAGTCAAACATGGAGGATCTTGTCCACATGCATAGTGCAGTTTAGATGAGGGCCAAAGCATGGGAAGGATCATAAAATATATAAATAAGATGAAGACAAAAATGATGGTAGGCTATTGATTATTGGTTTTGAGGTATGTTTAGATCTATAATTGTCATGTGACATTCCATTTCTTTCTTGGGCTGTTTAGCAAAGATTGTAAGTGATGTTTAGCACTGGGTGTTCCTGGTCGAGAATCCCACCTCTTTCATTGATTAGCTCTTGAAAGAGTATTGTACTTAATTCTACATCAGGAATTGGTGCCATATATATTTTCCTACTTTCTGCAGAACATCCATATTCAGAAATTGTACATTTTTGAAGATCAGTTTGGAAGGTGGAGGTTGTCTCTAGTTTTTCAGCTGGAGAACAAGTGAAGGTTTATTCCTATCACCTGGGGATTGAATCTGAGCATTCCCAGAGCTTCATATCAAATATGGAATCAAACAAAAATTTATTGACCTCCTAGCAACAGTAATTACATCCATAATTATGTTGTTGACCATTATTATAGATTCAAAGGAGGAAGGGAGTTGCTAGCATTTTAGCTAGTAAACCTGTGAGGGATCATCCCCTCACCTTGCCAGCAGTATTTCCGTGAGCCTGGAGTTTATTGCAACATATTTCAGCAAGCATAGAGCATCTCTTTCCCTTACAGTGTAGTTTTTATGAGCAGTTGTATAGCAGTAGCTGTAATCATCTTTGGAGGAATGAGAAGCTAGATCTAGAGCTTCTAGCTTGTAGATATGAAGGAGGGATTAACCATTCAAGATTAGATCTAACCTTGTGACATATTTCAACCATCTATTTGTCAAATCTAGCTTTAGATCTGTAATCCAAACAAATAAAGGATCAAGCTCTAGGAGGGTGATTTTCCAAAGTTGTAGATCTGGAAAATCCTTTCTGGGTTATCTTGGGATCCCATCACATTGGCTAGATCTTGAATATTGGCATCATCAAAGCTCATAAGCTCCCTAGATCTGCATTTCCTTTTGCAGCAGTTCATACATCCGTGTGAAAAACATGGATGGGATGATTATTAGGCTTTTCTCTACTACTAATCATGTAATTCATTTTTCTTTCCCGGTATAGTTTTCTGAGTTACCAAAAGATGAGAATTGTAGCATATGAAAATTTAAGCTGCAAAGTACCTCTAATATTTTCTCCCCATGACTGGGAGAGAAAAATTCCATATCTGGGAGGGATATCAACCACAACAACATCCATAAGTACATTATTGGTTGGGATCTTATCTAAAGAGACCACAAAGTCCTTAATGAGGACAAGGCATTTCACCCTCCCCGAAGAAAATGAATAAAGATCATGGTAAGGTCTTGTGATATCCAAGCCTAATCTGTCTATAATGGCCTTGGGCATGATGTTATGAGAGTCTCTGGAATCAAGCATGGCATTATGGAGGATAAAATCATGGATTTTGAGGCTAAGAGAAAACATAGGAACCTTACTATCTTCTAAATCACCATCAATAACAGGACCAAATAGAAGTTCCGGGAGATTATCACTCACATTAACCATGTTGGACATCTGATCTTCCCTAAGAAACTTAGCTAATTGAAACTTATATTGGTATTTATTTACTATTTTAGTTAGAGGAATGGAAACTTTCAACTTTGTGATTTCATTTTCAATACTAAAAAGAGAATAATGTTTTTCTACCTCTTTCAATGGTGCATCTTTCTTCTCTTACTTTTCTTTGTGTGAAATTTCCTTCTTCTATCCTCCATCTTGTGTTTCTTTATCCTTCTTCTGACTGATGGTGGAAAATTCATTACCTTTAGCATGATAAGAAACAACAGGTCCTTTGTCTTTTCTTTGATTTGGAATGTTGGTTTCTTTATGATGAGCAACTATTTGAGCATTTTGTTTTTTCTGATTGGAGGTTATAGGAACATTCCTACTCCTCAAACCATACTGCCTATGTATGTGAGTAAGATCATTCTAATACCCCCTCTGATAATCTTTCGTCCATACTGATAGCATGTCATAATTTGAAAAAACATATTGCTTATCATATGGTGCATAAAGTTTTGCAGAAAATAATCTTTTTCAGTGAGGAAAATAGGTTGTTGATTCTCCTCAAATAAATGATTCTCGCCAGAAATTTCTTCTTCATCTTCTTCATGAAGACCTTTAGTGTAATTCTACTGAAATGGAGTCTGAATTTCCTGTTGACTTTGTGGATCCTGACCCCTTTTCTCCCTTTACTTGATCTTGTATTGAGGCTATTGATTTTGACCCCTGAAATTGGGATTTCTAATAGAAGGTTCAACTTGTCTATCAACCATAGACATTTTTTCCATCATATTCTCCATGGTTTTGATCTAGGTGTATAATTTTCCCTCTGATGAAGTAGATGTTTCTTCTTTGATAGTGACTCTTTTCTCTGTATTGATTTTAGACTTATTAATGATCAAATTAGCTTCCACGCTCACTGCATTTCTCTGCATTTCTTCAAGAGTTGATGGATTTATTTCCCTCAGCTGGTAAGCCATGTCAGGATCAAAACCATCAGGATAGTGAAGCAAAAGCAAGGTCTGGAGGAGGCTTTATATTTTCAGCAATTTAATCATAGATTTTATTGAGTCTAGCTATAAAGTCTTGGACATGCTCATTAGGATTCCTTTTCAAAGCATTATATTCAACTAAAATTTGCAATGGATTCTTCTTCTCCTCCCATTTTTCCATGAACAAGTCAATCAATAGCTGTGAAGTAGCTATTGAACCAGCTGTAAGAGAGCGAGACCATTCCTTAACCTCTCCTAAGAAACTCTATCCAACGATGTGCATCTTGGCATTGTCATTGCCAATCTATTCAATATCTAAAATCAACCACTTTGACAATGTGTTTGGAAGCAGTGACCTCTTATGTTCCAAAAAAATTGAGCAATCTTTGACCACAATTCTGAGGTATTGTAGTGGGTTTTTGGGGTAAAATCAGTGGAGCGAATTTGGCCATGATTAATGGAGGGGGTTGTAAAGGTGTTGATGGAGTGAAAACTTACAGAGGTAATGGTGGAATGAAAGGAAGAGATGATGATTTATTTGTATGAGAAGGTGTAATGATAGGTGGTAAAGAAAAAGCTTGTTGTTGATATAGGAAATAAGCTTTCTCTGAAGTTTCTTGAAATTTATCCACCAAGCCTTTAAGTTTGTAGAAATTAGACCATAATTTACTATCAACTTCGGAATAAGAAGAGTCAAAAAATGGTACAAAGGTCTCAAAATCAATAGGATCAAAGATATTTTCTGAAAGAAAAGTTTCAGACTTAGACTTGAAGAAAGATGTTTCAAATTTTGAATTATAAGACAAATTTTATAAAGAAAATCTCGTAGGCAAGGAATTTGACTTGACAGGTGGAGGAATAGATCTTCCAAATTTTTGAGACTCAATTTTATATTTTCTTAAAATACTTTCAGGGTCATTTACAATTGGTGAAGGATTTGGGTCTTGATTTGACCTAGTATGTATTTTAGGAGCCAGCTTAGAGAGGAATTTGGACTTTGGCTCAAATTTAATACCTCAGCATGTTTCGAATGCTAGAACTTGACTCTCACAAGTATAAACTTCATAGGACTAAAGAAATATTTCCCAGGGAAAGTTTTGCAATCATTCCCCAGAAAGGACGCCAAGAATATTATCACTCCCCCAACTTCCCAAGGTTGAGAGTGGGGATTGAAGGAAGGTAACCACAGGCCAACGTTTAGGTCTAGTAGCTAGCCCTAATAGGACCAAAGAGAGCTCTCTCAATGTCACTTTGCAGTCAATGAAATGAATGAATATCTAATGATATTAGGCTAGGGATATCAACTAAGTAAATAAGGTTTTTGTTTGGTGCGTATGTGTTGGATAGGAATGACAATAAGGAGACTAGCCCTAGGGTTTGAGGTATGAATTCAAGATCAATCCGCAGAGAATATGGATGAGGCTAGGTAGGTATCTTGAAAGCATGTTTAGTTTTTCATTGTGTATAGGATGAAAAGATAGAAATTCTGAATGAGCACTGGGTGAATTCATTCATTTAGAAGAAAATAAACACATAATGTAAATCTTGTTAAAATAGAGCATGAAAAGGCATGTTTATGCTTACAAATTGACAAGATAAATACATAGAAGCATGTATATTAAAGAGGAAATAATATCATTTAACATGATAAGATAAACATACAGAGAAATAAAAAATGCTCCAGGGCATACCACATGATTCTCAACACAATTTCTGCAACACTGTCTTTGATTTCATTCCAAAAGGCTTATACAGTAGCTCCACATCAAAATAAAACTATCCAAGAAAACTATCCAACCTAAGAAAAGACTAAAGAGGGTATACTTATAGAAAATATTCATAATGACACCTCATAGGGTTGAAATTTTATCCACAACGTATCATAAATACATGAGATGAGTTACTTCCTAGAATTTAGGGAGGTTAAAAACCATTCCCTTAAATTCAGCTAATGACTAAGAGTGTTTGTCCCCAAAATTAAATTACATGTTTCCTCGTGATAAGAGGTAAAAACCAACGCAATTAATCCAATTCCAGCTCAAAGGACAACAAAACCTTCAAATTCTGACTTTTTCTGGGATTGACAAGTGTCTGGAGGAATCCTATGCATATGTGTAACACATTTTTCATATGTGTAACATACCTTTTACAGATCCGTAACACTTTTTTGTAGCTAATTATGAGGGACATGTAGGGCTCCAAATGAAAATATGAAAGATAGGTCAACTAGCCCTGTGTGTCTAGTGTCCAGAACTTATTTAATTTTCAAAAATGACCCATGGGAAGGTCTCCAAAAGTTGATTCTCCCAAGGTCATAAATACTGGAAAATGCGTAACAGACTGTCATAAATACTGGCAGAAGTATAGAAAATTGGTATTTTTTTGGATTTTTCTTCCAAACTAGAGCTTATCATGTAGCAAGGGTTCCTAATCTGTGACGTACTCATTAAAATGCATCCAACCATGTAATCCATTCATCATTTGGATGCTCTAGTAACAACTCGGTGTTACACATCTGTGAAAGCTGAATTTCCAATTTAGTGCAAAACAAATCACAAAAAGTACCAAAATTTATCAAAACTTCTCCAAATTTGTTTTGTGTCACTTCTGGATGTTGTGCTAAGAGCCAATGAAGATGTAGCCAGGAAATCTAAAACTTTCTTCTCCTTTAGCTTCATTTGAGCCTCTTTGAGCTTCTTTTTCACTTGTTTAAGCCTGATTTGTGAAATTTTGTTCCTGATACAATAATGATTGGCCATGTGCCTCTGAATATTGTTGTCTTTTTTGGCTCTTTTCAAAAGTTTTTCCAAATGTTTATTCACCCTATCTAGCCAAATTTCGCTACATTTATTGATCTCCATATCTATTATCTCATCAAAGTACAATTGTTTAGGTGGATGAGCTGACTGTCTTTCTAGCTTCAACGCCCTCTTAAGGCCTCTTGTCTTTGGCCTTCTTGAATGTGTTTCAATCTCCATGTCCTGCATTTGATCAAAATCTATTATTTGCTTCCACTTACCTTTATTTTTCTCTGGTTTTGCATTAATTTTAGTTTGTATCAGCTGCTTCACCTTCAATTGCCAATTTTTTTGTTGCAAGAAAGTAATCTGAGATTTTCCAATGGAGAAAATCTTCCTCAACTCTACTATTTCCTCATATTTTTCCCTAATTATCCCCTCAACTGATTTGACTTCAACCTGCTCTGTTATTTCAACTTCTAATGGTATTTTTTCATCACGTTGGTGCAATGGTGATTCAATCTGATGCATAAGTAACTACTCCCCTATCTCTCTTTTCTCAGATATCGTATCAAGTTTATATATACTTTTGATGGATATGGGAGAAAAGACTTGTATCTTTCCCTTCTCATAGGCATGAGTGAACTCAAAAACCATAGGAGCCTTTGAAATTTGATTTTTCATGCTGAAAGAGCCAACCTTCATTGGATTTGTTGATAATGATGGTGATGGTGTGCTATACATAACAAGAGGACTAGTAGTCGATGTTGATGCTACCTTGTCAGTGAAGGTTTCTCAAGTCATGTTGATAGCTAAGAGATGATGCAAAATAATGAGTTTTACTAGACCATGATGGAAAAGACTTGGGTGATGACCTTTGTTTCTACTTTGAAGCTTCTCAGTCATTCTAGCCAAACTTCTGTAAAAGTAATATGGTAAGTCAAGTGGTTTAGTAGAGGAATAGTGCATCAATAATATGATATGGTACCTGTACAACCTAGAGAATCTCCCTTCACATGTGAAATATTTCATAATTAACCTCATCAAAGTATCATATATTTTAAGGAGGTGCATGAAAGGGAAGATGTACTCAGGGTTCTCTCTAGCATGAGGTTTAATGAATAATTTGTAATCTTCAAGATCTATATTCATGCCCTTAAACCATTTTTGTCCATGACTAGGTATACGTGTTGCTAAAGAAATCACTTTTGCTAATAATTTGAACTCTACACCTGCAATGATGGCCATTCCCATGCTGAAACTAGTGGAAAATAAACTTTTCTAATGGAGATGATAGCCCTATTCCATGATTTTCTCACAAAATCTCAAACATCCAATCCTCTCAAAGCATCCTTTGGAAAAAATTGATGCATTAACTTCTTGCAAGGTGGAGGGTTCAAATTTGATGTGGCGCCCTCCTTTCTGGATTTTCTTTTCACTTTCCATAACTTAAATCAAAAGGATGAAACCCTGGGTGTTTAGATATAGTGGGTATATTGACAGTAAATTTGGAAAAGAAGAGGACAAGTATAGCGTAATTTTGGAGGATGAAATGAAGTGTAGTGAAGCCAAGAAAATTTCCCAAAATATTTCAGGAGGTAGGGTTGTGTATTGGCTTCAAAAATAGGTGAAATTTGGTGAAATGGATGTAACTAAGGTGATTAAATTAGGAAAACATGGGGATTTCCTAATTTTGTAATAGAAAAATAGTATGAATTAGGGTCTAATGGGAATGAAGTGTAGGGAGACTGTGAATGGTAGGTAATGATAGGGTATGGTCTGGGGAAGGTGGATGAGGATTTTAAATGATAGGGTTAGGTTTAGTCCACCGAAATCATCCACTGACAAACATAAGTGAAAATGTAGTGGAAAAGGAAGTAAGCAAGAAAACCAATATTGTGCTTGATATTTTGACTTGAACAGAATATGAGGTAATTAATTTCTACTGAGGAAGTTGTAGAAACTGATTACAATGAATATGGAGCTCGGATGAATGATCTGGAAGCACAATACATTGACAGATGTGTAAAAATCTCTCCCAGAAGTGTAACAAGACTACCAGATGAGTAAAAAAGAAATTCCAGATGTGTAATGTGTCGGGATGTGGGTGGAGGGGAGTGCCTAGGAATGGAATAGTAAGCGGGAGGAGATGCATGGTAGTAGAGGAGTCGAGGGAAGCACAGGAAAAAATGGTGGGAAAGGAGGGTGGTTTTGATAGATTTCTGAGGGGGGTAGGAGTGGTAAAATATTTTGTGGGGGGGGGTGTGAAATGAGGAGAATCTGACACGTCACGTGGGACTGGTGAGCATGAAACCACCTTTTCAAAACCCCCCTGCTGATAAAGGTAGGATGGTGAGTGGGAACCGAAGAGGCCTATTGACCGTTGATCTAATGGAGGAAAGATCTAGCAACTGGGATGAGCTTGCTATTTAACCATAAGCGATTTTTTTTTTTTCATTTTCAAACCTTTATGACATGAGCGGGGACTTTGGATAAAATTCATAATGCCTTATAACTTTGGATAGGGACACAATGAAACCAAACCTTAGGCTATTAGCACATATTTATGATGTTTCAGAAACTTTTGGTAAAATGCACTTTCACCCCTTTTTGGAACAATTTGACAATCAAAAAAGTTTTGAAATATGACTAAGTGTCTTATTTTATTCTCCTAACCATGCTTACTCCCTTTAAGATACTGATATGATGAAAATGAAACCTTGTTCGCCCTCTTTGGTGGCATTTTTGGACTTTTCAGTGGCAAAGCAAGGATTCGTAAACAAAAGACTTAGATGGAGATGGAATGAATGACCTAAGAATCTAAA
Source organism: Pinus albicaulis (assembly GCA_034641835.2). Lineage (NCBI taxonomy): Eukaryota > Viridiplantae > Streptophyta > Pinopsida > Pinales > Pinaceae > Pinus > Pinus albicaulis. The sequence goes on along the minus strand of CM076574.1, from coordinate 419,832,594 downwards.
TTACAATGAGTGACATGAATTTTGAGATGATGATGGCCATGGATGGAATGAGGTGGAGAAACATTTTTGAGCTAGACCATATGCAGTGACCAAAATTTATTTCAAAACTTGTATGAAAAGACAAAAATTTTGACCTAGAACTACTAGCAAAGAAATTGAAAAAGCATGTTTGATCATTGTACATATTGACACTAACAAGTTGCACCTCTCAATAGTGTTTCATCAGGTGTCTATAAATATTCCACCTTACTTGGTTCATTCCCTACCCCCCCTCCTCTTATCACTGAGCCTAACTCATCGAGTGTTTTCATGTTGCAAGTGTCTCAGGCTAGCCAAAAGCGATCCAGTTTGACTAGCTAGCAGCCAACACCTTCGAAACCTGTTGTTGTTCACTTCACTCAGCCATCAGGACCATCTCCTTAAGGACCTGCTCCTTCTGCTGGTGTCTCTCCCATTATTTTTCAACCATAAATGGTCTCCCCAAGCCTTAACCATTTGGGACCCATTTTGCTAGGCCATTACCCTTCCGATCAGATACTATTTTTAACTCCCCCCTATGGATTCTTTTCGGTGCCTGTTATGGTTACATTGAGTCTACCCAATTTAACTCTGGGGATCCCAGTCTAATACATTGATCCCCCAAAAAACACTCCACCTGGTCAATTAAACCATATACCGCTTTGACCCCAGTTCAACCGGGCTCCATGACCCCTCTCTTTGCTTCAATGCCACAACCACCTCAATAGGAAACCACTCTTGTTTCGAAAGCATCTGGTGAGGAGGGAAAAGCAAAAAATAAGGACCCTAAGGACAAGGCTCCCCAAACAACTCCATATCAACTTAAGCCTCCAAATTCGACACCTCCCTGTGCTTTGTGTGATGTTATTGGGCATGCCACGCATAACTGTCTTGAATTTCCTCATCTCAAACTTGTGGTAAATGAAAATTTTCCTGAATCCAACATCTTGGAGGTCCATGTTACCTTACCTGATTCAGTTAAGAAACTCAAATCGTTGTGCATGAACAACCCTTGTGCTTTGTGAAACCTTTATGGAAACTATTCTCATTGTTGTCCCCATCTCGATGACTTTCGCGATACCCTTGAGGCAGCTCGTGAAATAGAGGTTGCTCGTAGTGGATCATGTACTCCTCTAGTTGTGATTTCCACTTCAGAAGAACCAGAGGAAAGTTATGCACCCATTGTGATAACCTCCCCCCAATTTCAAGATGATGGAATATTTGGTCTCTATTCTTTATCTGTTGTCATCCATGTGATCCACATAGGAAGACCCCTCTAGGGCTTCCCATTCTGTGTCGTTCGAACCTCCCTCGTCGAACACCTTGGTCTAAATATTGGTCGATGTTTAATCTAATAGATCTTCATCTAATCATAGTATGAATTCGTATGCGAACCATATTTCTCATGATGATGCACCAGGTAGCTCCATTGCATCATGTGGTATCCCTTCCTCTATTCCTCCCATATTCCATTCATATGAATACATTATGGAAGGCATGACCACCCCTGGATTTCCCTGGGATGATATGCATCATCATGCGTATTTCCTTCGGCAGCACACCCATGGTCAGTATGTTGTGGAGTCCAAAGACATAATCCATATTGAAGTAGATTAGTTCAATAACCCCTTACTTTTAACCCATGCATTCGAACCACATACACCTTGTGGCCATTACATTGACACCCAATTTTTGGGCAAGTGGGCACCCATACTTGAGAGTCCAAAAGAATAAATTATCCCCAACCCTCCTAGTGTATCGAGTAGTGTTGACTCTAGTCCCATTATTCTTCCCCATTTAGAAGAAACTCTAGAGTCCCATATCACTTCAGATCACTCTAGGGATGATCCACTTAATTATTCCTTCATCTTACATCAACAACCCAGTCCCTTAGACATTGTTGTCGACCAAACTCTATGTTTTCTAGGTGAGCACCAATTAATTATATCCAAAGCCACTCTTTGGGATAGTGAAACCATGTATGTGAACCTAGAAATTCATTCCATTTGATTCAAATATACAGTGCCAAATAATATTGGTAATCCACTATTTCCTTTCTCTAACTGTATCTATCCATTCTTCCCACACAAAGATAACCATAGGATAATCAAGTGGTGAACCGCATCACCAGAATGTGTTTAGAGTCCATTATTCTAAATTTATTGGGCATTTCTATAGCATGCTTTGGGGCACCTATGCCTCTACATATTCTTACCATCCTCTTCAGGGTTTAGTTCCTATGAGACTTGTTAGTGTCTATGAGTCACTAGTGATCAAATGTACTCTTTCCATGTGATTAATAAGTTCTCATGGTCAATTTGTTACATTTTCAAATAAATTTGACACCTCTATTGGTTTTTAAATGGTCAATTCATTGTCTAAGTGTGATTTTCACTCTCATGTCATGGTCATCAAGGCCAAATCATAGCCATTTCATGAGTCATTAAGTCACCATAGGTTATTTTTCCTTCATTAAGTGTCATTATTTTAAATCTAAAAAGGAAGAGTTATAATGTTATAGGTTTGATCATGAGAATGTCATGAGTGTCATAATTTTTCCATTTAGAGTGACGTCACCATCATTCAAAACAAGTAAATTTCATGGGAGTTAGTACTTAGGGAAGAAAGCACATCATTAAGTCATTTGGTAAAGTACATGATGTCACTCCACCAAAATCGAGTTTTTGAGTTATAAAGGGAAATAAAGGTGTTTCAAAACTTCATTATATTCTTCCAAGTCTTCAAGAGCTCCTCTCTTCCATTGCAAAACTTTCCACAACCATCAGAAGTTCAGATTACTTCACCGAATTTATCAATTCATCAGCCTGTTGTGCTTTTGTTGTGTTTTTGGAAACTTGTGCGGTTTTTATTTGGAGACATAAGGAGGGAAAGAACGGGTGTAAAATCCATCTCATTTTTTCAAACAACTTCAAACAAGTAAGTGGGACCGTTACAAATATTTTCTTTAGTCAATTTCTTCAGAAGATTGATAAAATCTTTCCCTAGAGTTTGTTGCTGCGTTTTTGCTGCGCTTTTGTGATTTCATGGTTTTGCTTCACTTGATAAGGAAATTTCCTAGTTTCCTAGCCTATACATCCCTAATACCCTTCATTAGACACTCCATACCCTTCCCCTCACCTTATTTCACTCATTTCCTCAATTTCCCACTCCCCATAATTTTTCATAATTTTTCTTACCCTATCCCCTTCATTTCCTCACTCCAACTTGGTGCGCTTTTTCCCCTATTTTCATCTAAGTCCCCTTTGCCCATTCTTCCTTGAAATTAGGGTTTCTTGTCAAAAAAAAAATCAAACATGATAGAGACCAGTGAAATGATGAAATTCAAAGCAGAAAATATCTCAAGATATGAGCCTATTCATATGAAGGATGTCAATGCATCAGATTTGTAATATTCCCAAATGTTCACATGATATTTGGAATATTAAAGTTCTTAATAAACTTACTTAATTAAGTAAATAAAAGGGTGGAGGGACCCATAATCCTCATGATGAATAAATATCCACTTTTTATGTATGAATGTGGATTAATTAAGCCTATATCGACATTGAGGAGGTAGTGGAGCAACTACTAATGTGAATGGGTGGAGATCATGTCTCATTAATGAGATAGATCATAGAGGTTGATACAGTCAACTAAGATATTGGAAGGAACCAAATAGAATATCATGGAGCATTAATGATGAGATGATGGAGGAAGTTGTGCAATTAATGCATACATGATGGAGAGGGTGTAAATTGCACCTAGACATGATGGATGACTTGGATAGGCAGCGTAGTCAAACATGGAGGATCTTGTCCACATGCACAGTGTATTTTAGATGAGGGCCAAGGCATGGGAAGGCTCATAAACTATATAAAGAAGATGAATACAAAAATTAAGGAAGACTATTTATTATTGGTTTTGAGGTCTATTTAGATCTGCAATTGTCATATGACATTCCATTTCTTTCTTGGGTTGTTTAGCAAAGATTGCAAGTGTTTTTTAGCACCGGGTGTTCGTGGTAGGGAATTCCACCTCTTTCATTGAGTAGCTCTTCAAAGAGTATCGTACTTCATTCTACATCAGGCATTGGTGCCATATATATTTTCCTACTTTCTACAGAACAACCATATTCAGAAATTGTACATTTCTAAATATTAGTTTAGAAGGTGGAGATTGTCTCCAGTATTTCAGCTGGAGAACTGGTGAAGGTTTATTCATATCACCCAGGGCTTGAATATCAGCATTCCCAGAGCTTCATATCAGATCTGGCATTAGGCCAAAATTTATTGACCTCCTAGCAGCAGTAATTACATCCAGAATTACATTGTCCATTATTGTAGATCCAAAGGAGGAAGGAAGTTGCTAACATTTCAGCTAGTAATCCTGTGAGGGATCATCCCCTCACCTTGCCATTAGTATTTCCATGAGCCTAGAGTTTATTGCAACATATTTAAATAGGCATGGAGCCTCTCTTTCCCTTACATCGCAGTTTTTACGAGCAGTTGTGTAGTAGCAGTTGTAATCATCTTTGGAGGATTGAGAAGCTAGATCTAGTGCTTCTAGCTTGTAGATCTGAAGGAGGGATAAGCCCTTCAAGCTTAGATATAATCTTGTGAAATATTTCAGACATATATTTGTCAGATCTAGCTTCAGATATATAATCCTAGTAGATAAAGGATCAAGCCCTAGGAGGGTGATTTTCCAAAGTTGTAGATCTGGAAAATCCTTTCTGGGTTATCTTGGGAACGCATCACATTGGGCAGATCTTGAATCTTGGCATCATCAGAGCTCATAAGTTCCCTAGATATGCATTTCCTTTTGTAGTAGTTCATGCATATCTTCAGCAGAAAGGACATCATAGTATTGTTTCTGTAAGCTCACCAGTTACGTAGTGCTTGTTGCAGCATCGTTGTAGGGTGATTCTAGGCCTCCTCTTGGGCTAGATCTACTCATTTTTTGAACATTGTGTAATTGATTCATCTCCATATAATAAAATGGCTCAGCTTCTCTATATATTCTGATGTTTTCTCTAGATTTATTGTTTACTTAGTTGCAGTTCTTATATTGTGTTTAAGTATTATTGCATTCTCCCTTCTGGGATATTACAGTGGTATCAGAGCATGATCTTTGGCTCAGCTTGTGGACACTTCATCTTTTGCAATCAAAAGAAGAAGCAGATAGATGAGATCTATCATGAAGGAGGATTATAATCTTGCCACTCCTCTCTTTAGATCCAAGCAAGATCTCTCCAAGGAGATCAATAAAATGGAGAAGGAAAGGAAAAATAAGATCCAAGAAGAATATTTGATAAGGAAGGTCCAAGCACTTCCTATCAATAGAAAATAAGACCAGAGAATCATAGATCTCGTCATAGATCTACTATTCCCACTTTCTTTGAAGAAGGTGAGAGGTATAGAAATGAATAAAGAATAGGACCTGAGACTCATGAGACTCTCAGTTTGTATCTGGAAGAGTACAAAGCATAGTCTAGAGCTTTCAAAGAAAGTCTAACTCTCCAAGAATTATTTGAACTCAAAGAAGAAAGAAGATCCTATAGTAGCAATAGAAGGAAGAGGCACAATATATTCTATTTGCCTACATTTGATGGATCTTCGTCAAGCAATGTTAAAGCTTGGAGGAAATATTTGGATACATTTTTCATGCTATATCCTGTGGCTGAAAAGGAGGTTGTCTAGATTTCAAAACTTTATCTTTTTGGTGAAGCCAATGATTGGTGGTTTAGTCACATGGAGAATGCAAAGGTGACTAAATATTCAGATTTCTTTCACAATTTGAGGAAGAAGTTTGATGTAAAGAAGACATAGATGGGAAACAAAGAATCATTTCATAATAAAACAAAGGAGGATGCCATTCTTGTCACTCTAGACAAGAAGTCACTTCATTCACCACCAGCTATACAAGTACTCGCATCTAGAGAAGAGACACTTGAAACCTTGTTTAGTAGTCTTGAGCTCTTGACACATAGAGTCCCATGCATGATTCAATAGATGCATGAGGAAGAGGAGGAAGATTCCAGTGCTGGTACATTGGTAGAAAAGCAGCCATCTCTCTTACCAGCAGTTGGATACACCATTGTCCTGGTTGGAGGAACTCTTGTGTTCTGTCATGAGGTTCCCACACATCAGTTTATCCAAGGTATGCATACACATTAATCACCTATTGTTTCATTAGATATTATTGAAACTTATGGGGACATGCCATCAGGGCCAATGCATAACCAATGGTTAGAACAAAATGCTGATTTGAAGCAGCAACATATCACAGCGCAAAGGATCCTTGATTTGATTAAGGAGGAGATGAAAAGTTATCCCAGTTTGTCATGGATGGACTACATTCAACCTTTTGAGTTGAAGTGTAGAATTTCAGATCAAGGGATGGGTATGATCCTATGTACAATGACTGGTTATGAGATTAGTATTGTTCCTTGCTTTGAGATAGAATATGTATTACCCTGTAGATCTAGAGCGTTGTCACTTAGTAGCAGTGATAATGAAGAGGCCCCATTATTCTTGGAGAATTCTGAAGGTATCTTCACTCATGAGCAATGGAGGTTAAGATGATAGATGGTAGACATCTTGAGATGAGAAACATTTTCTCCTTTCTAGATGAAACTTTCTCAATGAGCATCTCACAACTCAAAGAGAAACTTCTACATGCAGCAAATCCAGAACCTTATTGGTTTTGGAGGGCCATTGATGAGAAGAAGGTCTCATGGAGAGATCTCATTGGAGGTGCACTTCAAAATTTCATGGAGTTCAAAGTTCTTCAATAGTTTGAGGAGGTTGGTGTCCTACAACGGGAGGATGCCAAGTATTTGCAAAAGGAGATTCACCATCCTCATTGGGATGAATGGTTGATAGTATGGAGCAAGGGGTTTCCAAACCACTTCCAAATATATGATATAGGCCAGCAAGAAGCATGGTTGCGCTGGTTTCTCTTTTGGGTGACTATGGCTACCACTCAATGGGTCATAATTTTATGATTCATTCCTTGCACATCACTGGAAGAATGCGGAAGAAGAAGGCATGGATACTTTGGCTGTTGATGAGAGAGTTTGGAAATCACATATTATATCTTATGTCCTTGTATTTACTCTTTTTTGGGATATGTCTCATGTCTTTACATGTATTTTTGTTTGGGATGTATCTCATGTTCATGTGTGTACTTGGGTTTGTGAGAAAGCATAACTCTCACATGATGTGGCATAAAGGAGCTTGTTTATATTATGTTGATGAGACATCTCACATGTCCATTACTATATTGGTGCTCCATGAATTGCATCCTGATAATGCAAGGAGGCAACAAGAATCCTTGTTGCTATGGTTACTATTGGGAGAGTACGGGTTGAATTCTTCCCATACATTGCATGACATTGTTGGAGGATGGCAACAGGAGGCCTTATAGCGTTGGCTTCTATTCGGTGATTATTGTCATTGTACCTGGTATGATGATGATGTGATGGGGAAACAAGATGCCTTGTTAAGGTGGCTTCTCTTGAGAGAATATGGCCACTACATTTGGTACAATGATGATGTGGGATGGTAGCAATAGGCATTGCTGCGTTGGCTTCTTTTGAGAGAGTATGGCTCTCATATCCTCATTGATGATTTGGTATGGAAAGAAGAAGCATTGTTGCGGTGGCTTCTTTTGAGAGAGTATGGCTCTCTTACTTGTCTTCATGATGATCTAGCATGGCAGCAGGAGGCTTTGTTGCATTGGTTTTTATTAGGATAATATGGTTTGACATTGTTTATGTTTTCCCATATGTCTCTACTTCTTCTTTTTCACTATGATGATGTGATGTTTGATTCGTACATGGCCAACATGGCTAATGATGAGGGCATTGATATGTGTAATCTACTCTATGTATCATGGGTTGGAGAGATATTTCATAAGTTGGGGCTTTCCACTTTGGGAATGAACCACTTTATCTTATGTATCTCATATATAGAGGAGAACTTTGGTCTTCATATGGTTGCCACTTAGAGATTCATTGATGAGGATAGGTATCTAACTTTTCAAAGAAGCCATTCTACACATTCTAGAGAGGCAAATTTGGAGCTGGACATGCATGAAAGACTGTGACAGATGGGAAGGCCTTCCACTTGAGGATGCCATTTGGAGGGAGGATTTTTTTTGTAGCATCCACTTGTTGCAGTTGCTTGAGGAGAAGAAATTTTTTGCCATGGAGGGCTGTAATATTCCCAAATTTTCACATGATATTTGGAATATTAGAGTTCTTAATAAACTTACTTAATTAAGAAAATAAAAGGGTGGAGGGACCCATAATCATCATGATGAATAAATATCCACCTTTTGTGTGTGAATTTGGATTAATTAAGCCTAGATCTACATAAAGAAGGTAGTGGAGAAACTACTAATGTGAATGGGTGGAGATCATGTCTCATTAATGAGATAGATCATGGAGGTTGATATAGTCAACTAAGACCTTGGAAGGAACCAAATAGAAGATCATGGAGCATTCATGATGAGACGATGGAGGAAGTTGTGCAATTAATGCACACATGATGGAGAGGTTGTACATTGCACCTAGACCTGATGGATGACTTGGATAGGCAGCACAGTCAAACATGGAGGATCTTGTCCACATGCATAGTGCAGTTTAGAGGAGGTCCAAACCATGGGAAGGCTCATAAACTATATAAATAAGATGAAGACAACAATGACGGCAGGCTATTGATTATTGGTTTTGAGGTATGTTTAGATCTATAATTGTCATGTGACATTCCATTGCTTTCTTGGGTTGTTTAGCAAAGATTGCAAGTGATGTTTAGCACTGGGTGTTCCTGGTCGAGAATCCCACATCTTTCATTGAGTAGCTCTTGAAAGAGTATTGTAATTCATTCTACATCAGGCATTGGTGCCATATATCTTTTCCTACTTTCTGCAGAACATCCATATTTAGAAATTGTACATTTTTGAAGATCAGTTTGGAAGGTGGAGGTTGTCTCTAGTTTTTCAGCTAGAGAATAGGTGAAGGTTTATACCTATCACCTGGGGATTGAATCTGACCATTCCCAGAGCTTCATATCAAATCTGGTATTAGAACAAAATTTATTGACCTGCTAGCAATAGTAATTACATCCATAATTACGTTTTCGACCATTATTATAGATCCAAAGGAGGAAGGAAGTTGCTAGAATTTCAGCTAGTAATCCTGTGAAGGATCATCCCCTCACCTTTCCAGAAGTATTTCCATGAGCCTAGAGTTTATTGCAGCGTATTTCAGCAAGCATCGAGCGTCTCTTTCCCTTATAGTGTAGTTTTTATGAGAAGTTGTGTAACAGCAGCTATAATCATCTTTGGAGGATTGAGAAGCTATTTCTAGAGATTCTAGCTTGTAGATATGAAGGAGGGATCAGCCCTTCAAGATTAGATCTAACCTTGTGACATATTTTAGCCATCTATTTTCTAGATCTAGCTTCAGATCTATAATCCAAGCAGATAAAGGATCAAGCTCTAGGAGGGTGATTTTCCAAAGTTGTAGATCTAGAAAATCCTTTCTGGGTTATCTTGGGAACCCATCACATTGGCTAGATCTTGAATATTGGCATCATCATAGCTCATAAGCTCCCTAGATATGAATTTCCTTTTGCAGCAATTCATACATATCTTCAGCAAAAGGGACAACGCAGTATTGTTTCTGTAAGCTTGCCAGTTATGCAGTGGTTGTTGCAGCATCATTGTAGGGTGATTCTAGGCCTCCTCTTGGGCTAGATATACTCATTTTCTAAACATTGTGTAACTGATTCATCTCCATATAATAAAATGGCTCAGATTCTCTGTATATTCTGATGTTGTCTCTAGATTTATTGTTTAGTTAGTTGCAGTTCTTATATTGTGTTTAATTATTACTTCATTCTCCCTTTTGGGATATTAAAATATTTTATAAGGAAGTCATTTGAAGAGATAGGCTACCTAAGGTTTCGGAAGAAAGTGTGGGAGATGGTTTATAACCATGACTTAAGAAGTTTATTTGCTATCAATTTTAGAAGAGATCATGTCACAATTTCATGGGTAAACTTCATGGTGTCAGCATATATTATATCTTCAGCTACTACAATCCCTAATTAAGGAGAGATTTGGTTCAAGGGGATGGATTTATACATTGATCACTATAGGTATTTCTTGAAACCATAGTATAAATACTCCCATTCTCATATCTTTTCTAGCAAGAAATCGCTGGAAAAGTACACCCCCTTGATGAGAACTATTTTGAAATACTTCACTTTTGAGGGCAGGTTTGGTAGGTTGTATCAGTACCACATCAGGTTGTTGATGCATTTTAATTCTCAAAAGTCCCTCAAATTACCTCACTACATGTCCAAAAGTTTGGTTAAAATGACAGAGAAGGTGCAGTCAAAGGGAAAGGATCATTGAGACAGTTTATTTCATCATGCCTTGATCAAACAAATAATCCTCCACTAATTATAACAGATAAAAATTCCATGGGAGACCTTATTGGAGGCAGTTTATCTTCTTCCTACCTCAAATCGTCTAAAGAGTTAGAGCACTCCCGTAGCATCATCTAGCCCATAGGAAGTTGGCTCATCAAAAAAGCCATTAGTGACAAAGACACAACCTAGAGCAGAAATTTCAAAGACCTATAACAGAGGTAAGAGGTTGATTTTTTCCCCTGAAATAGCACATATGCCTATACCTAAAACTAGATCCCAATCTAGAAGGATATCCAAGGAATTTTTCAATGAAGAAGTGCAGGTTGAAGATATAAGAGAGAAATCACCTAGAGATAGAGATGATACACCTTTGCAGCATGAGGAAGAGATACCTCCTGAACTTGAAATGGCATACCTAGAAGAAGAGCAACATGAAAATAATCCATCAGAATACATCATCAAAGAGAAAGAGGCACAGATTAGGGAGCTCAAAGATGATCTTTCGAAGAAAACTTTCATGGTATCTTTCTTGCAACAAGAAAATAGGCAACCGAAACTAAACCTATTGTTGCAAGGTAAACCACAAGGGGACCATCCATCATCCAACAAGGAAGATGTTTTGGTAGAAAAGGACAAGGGAAAAGCCATAATTTATGTGGAGAAATTATAAGAGAAGTACATTCATATGCAACATAGGATGCCTTTAAAACTAGCGTAATGGCAAGAAAGGAAAAATATGAAAAAGAGCCATCTCCTCCTCAAGCCGACGAAGACATAAATGACATCATAGCTATTGAAGTTAAAGAAGATAGGGAATATTAGCTTGGGGTAGTAAATGAACACCTAGAGAAGCTAATGAAAAAGGAAAATAGAGACACTTCCATACAGAGGCACATGGCAAGGCACTACTACACTAGAAACACTATTTGCAAAATTAGGGTTAAGAACATGAAGAAAAAGCTCAAGAAGACACTAAGCAAGCTCAATAAAAGGGATAATATATATCTATTGGCTGATGAATCCTTATTTATTTGAGCCATGGAAAAAATATGGAAAAGGGAAAAAAAATTGGCAAAATTTTGAATTTTTTCTAGTTTTTTGTCACACAGGCAAAAATGGTGCACAAAAACGCAACAAGTGCCCGCTGCGCTTTTTCCCAGAGGATTTAAATGAATATTGGAAATCATGTGGAGATGGATAATGATGTGAGGATAACATAAAATTACTTTTGGAATCTTGAAATTTTATATATTTTTAGAAAATGACAAAATAGTTCCCATTTTTTACCTTTCTGGCACTATTTCAGACCACTCGTTGCATTTCTGGGACAACTTGACTTCAAGGGAAATTTTCAAAGGTTTGGATCATTATTTTCCAGTGCTTGATGATTTGACCGTGTATTATAGATCTCTAGGTTTCCAAAAATACATTTTCAATTAAAAAAATCATTCGGGAAGGCCTCAAAATAATCCTCCAAAGTTGTGTTGCGCTTCTGCTATGCTTTTGCTGCATTTCTGAGAAATTTTGGTGCGCTTATGGGTTTGAAGATTTTTCTAGACACGTGGAGGTAAAAAGTAAAAATGGTCGATTTAAGAGCTATATAATGAGTTTTTTTATGTTTAATAGGCCTATTTATGGTCATCTTTTTAAAAGAATCTCATGTTTAATGACTTGAGAGAAAAGCTCAACTAGTTAGCTAAAAAGGGGAAAGTTGTTTCTAACTCCCATAGGATTAGGATATGAGTCATTAGGTTCATTAATTAATTCCTATGGATCAATATTCGACCCCTAGAGGTAGAATCTTGTTTTATTTTGTATATGTACTCAGAAATAACTCATTGAGAGGGTTGGATATTTGAAGTTCATACTCTTTTGGCACTAGTGTACTTGACTATTTGCAGAAGAAATTTACAGGAAATTGAAGTTATTTTTATGGGATTCTTGTGATGTGGTTAGTGACAATGTTTTTATATATTTTTCTTATGCATATGATGATCAAGTTATTCAAGCAGCCATCTACTTTCTTGCTATGCTTTATCTTTTATGTTTTGAAGTAGAAATCATTCTTTTGTGCTCTGTTTTTGTTTAAGATAAGAATATACGTGTTTCATACTCTAAATAAGTGAATTCATTATGTTCACTTAGATTATTATATTATTTCCTCCTCACCACACTACAACGACAAAGCAATTGTGTCGCTGATCTCATCTACCTTGCCTCTTACTATGTCTGCAACTGATATTTTTTGGATATCTTGCCTAGTTTCTGAACCTGGTGCTTCTTTGTCCAACAAACCCTAACCAAACCTAGATAAAAAACCTAATAATCTTATAGATAGCCTAAAATACTTATTCTCCGGTCATTTCCATGGACTGTGAGCTTGATATAGAGAGATCCCTCTTTGATTTGGTAGGGCTAGCTACCAAATTGAAAGTTGGTATGTGGTTACCTCTTTGGTTTCCTTTCTCAGCCTTGGGAACTAAGGAGCCCTAATATTTTAGTGTCTTTGCCAGGGAATGAGTGCCAAATCTTCCCTAGGGATATTTCTTATAGTTTTTTGAAGGCTAGAATTGTGGGTGACAGGTGGTAGCACTCAAAGAAGGTTGATTTAGTCATTTTGATCCAAAGTGCAGAATCAGAAGAAAACTGGCTCCTAAAAGGCATATGAGGTCCAATATTGATCCTAATCCTTCTCCAATAGTTAATGATCATGAGAGGCTATTTAGAAAGCAGAGGTCAGAGTCTCAATAATTTAAAAAAAATACACTTCCACTTGTAAGATCTACCTCTTTACATGCAAGGTTGATTTCTCCTGAAGATTTATCTTTTGACCTTGAATTTGAGTCATTTTTATTCAATTATAAGTCAAAATATTTTTTCTCAGAAGTATTTTTTGATCCCATTAAGGTTGAAACATATTTTCCATTTTGTGAGACTTCATATTTTGAGGGTGATAGTAAGGTCTGGTTAGTTTTTTGCAAACTTTAGAGCTCCGTTGATTAGTTCCAAATAACCTTTGAAAAGGCCTATATCTAGTACCAACAAAGTCTCATACAGCTACTCCATCATCCTCCATTTTCAATCAATCACTCCCTCTGCAATAATTTCCTTCATCAACACATCCTCTTGTGATTTCCATACAAACTTCTACAACAGTCATGGTAAGATTTCCCCCTCGTCTTTACCACCACAACTTACTCCTTTGCCTCAAAATTATGGAATATTTCCTTTGTTTGATGGGAAAATAGATTTCATTGCTCATCAACATATATTTAAAGTGATTGATTTTATTTATCTTGAAGAAATTGATAATGATGATGCCAAAATGTGCATAATAGCACATATTTTTTTTAGGGGAAGTTAAGAAATGATTTCATTCCCTAAAAACTGCTTCTATAGCCAATCCACAACAGTTATTAGATCTATTCCTATCAAAGTGGAAAGAGAAAAAGAACCATATCCAAATTATGGCCGAGTATAATGCTTTGAAGAGAAATACTAATGAGTCTGTGAAATATTTCAAAACCAGATTTAATAGAAGATATGATTCTATCCTAAAAAAAATTAAGCCTCCTCCTATCCTAGCGCTTCTTAATTATCCAGATGATTTTGATCCAGATATGGCCTACCAATTGAGGGAGAGAAATCCTACTACCCTTGAAGACATGCAAAGGAATGCAGTAAGTTTTGAGGAAATTTTATTTATCAAAAAGTCAAAAATGAAATCAGAAAAGAGGGTTTCCATAAAGGAGAAGTTATCCACTTCATTTGAGGGTAAACTTCATACTTTGATTAAGACAAGGAGAATATGATGGACAAGATGACCATCACAGATAGAAAAGAAGAACCACAAATCAAAAATCCCAATTTCAAAGGTCAACCGCAGCAAAATCAATACAGGATCAAACAAAGAGAGATGTGGGGTCAGGATCAACAAGGTCGGAAGGAGATCCATGCTCCTTTTAAGACAAATTATACAGAGGGCCCTGATGAATAAGAAGAAATCCCAGAAGAAAATCATCTTTTTGAGGAAATCCAACAACCCATTTTCTTGACTGAGGAGGATGAATTTCTTGAAGAACCTTATGTACCTGATGATCAACAATATGTTCTTTCTAATGATGATATGTTGGCAACACAAACAACTGATTATCAAAGAGGTTACCAAAATTCCCTTAGCCAAGTGCAAAGGAAATATGGTCTTAGAAATAGCAATGTGCCCATAAATTCAAATTAGAATAAAGAAAAAGGACTTGATGTTACAAATTAGGGAAAAAGTAATGAAGCTTCCACTAGTAGTCCGAAGAAAGACAAAGAAATTCAAGATGGAGGACAAAAAAAGGAGATCCCAATTAGAGAATAGCCCAAAAATAAGGACTTACCATCTAAAGAGGTAGAAAAACATTCTTCTTTATTCAGTATTGAGAATGAAATTTCAAAGCTTAAAGTCCCAATTCCATTCACTGAATTAATCAAGAATGACCAATACAAGTTTCAAGTAGACAAAATGCTTAAGGTTGACAAAATGTCTGATATGGTGAATGTTAGTGATGACCACCCCAAGCTTTTATTTGTCCTTGATGTCGATTGTAACTTAGAAGACAGTGAAGTTCCACCTTTTTACCTCAGTCTTAGAATTCATGACTTCATTCTCCATAATGCTATGCTAGACTCTGGGGTCTCACATAATCTCATGCCTAAAGCCATCATGAACAAACTAGGACAGGATATTACCAGGCCATACCATGACCTTTACTCTTTTGACTTAGGAAGGGTTAAGTTTCTTGGCCTCATCAAAGATGTAGTGGTGTCCTTAGATGAAATTCCAGCTAAGAATGTTCTTATGGACGTTTTTGTAGCTCACATTCCTCCGATATATGGAATGCTTGTAATATCCCAAAAGGGAAAATGCAGTAATACTGAAACAAAATATAAGATCTACAGAAAAGTAGACAATAAATATAAAGAAAACATCAGAATATACAGAGAATCTGAGGCTTTTTATTATGTGAAGAAGATTACAGTTACAACAGTGTAAAAATAGAGGTACTCTAGCCAAAGAAGTGGCCTAGAATGACCGTGCAAACATGCTACAACTAGCATTGTGTAACTGGTGAGCTACAGGAAGCAATACTGCGTTGTCCCTTTTTTTGATGATGTACATATAGCTGCTACAAAGAGAAATTTAGATCTATGGAGTTCATGAGCTCTGATGATGCCAAGATTCAAGATTTGGCCAAAGTGATGGAAACGCAAGGTAACCCAGAAAGGATTTTCTATATCTACAACATTGGAAAATCACCCTCATAGTGTTTGATCCTTTTACTGCTGGGTTATGTAGATCTGAAGCTATATCTGATCCAAATATGGCTGCAATATTTTATACAACCATATCTAAGCTTTGAGGGTTGATCCCTCCTTCAGATCTACAAGCTAGGAGCTTGAGATCTTGCCTCCTCTTCTTCCTCCTTCAAGTTGTAGCATCTGAATATGTAGTTGCTACAAAAAATACGTTGTACATGAGGGAGAGGATCTATTCCTACTGAAATGTGCTACAATAAGCTCCAGGATGATGGAAATGATGATGGCAAGGTGAGGGTATGATCCCTCATAGGATTACTAGATGAAATACTAGTAACTTCCTTCCTCCTTTGGATCTGCAATGATGGACTGCATAATCCTTGATGGGACTACTGTTGATAGGAGTTCAATAATGTTTTTCCTGATGCCAGATCTGAAATGAAGCCTTTGGAATGCTGATATTCAAGCCCAAGGTGATAGGAATAATCCTACACTAGTTCTCCAGCTGAAATATTGAAGACAACCTCCACCTCCCAAACTGATCTTCAGAAATTGCATAATGGTTCTATATAGAATGGAAATAGTGTGGCACCAATGCCTGATGATGAATTAATTACAACCCTCTTCCTTAGATATCACTCAAGGGAAGAGGTGGGATTCCCGCTCGGGAACACCCAGTGCTAAACAACACTTGTAGTCTTAGCTAAACAACCAAAGAATGCATGGAATGTCAAATGACAATTCCAGATCTAAATAGACCTTCAAATGAATAATAAAAATCATGCCTTCTATGTTTCCTTCATCTTCCTTATATAGTTTATGAGCCTTCCCATGCCTTGGCCCACCTCTAAACTACGTTGTGCATGTGGAAATAATCCTCCATGTTTGACTGCGCTGTCTCTCCAAGACCTCCATCATGTCTACATACAATTTACACCCTCTCCATCATGTGTGCATTAATTGAACTACTTCCTTCGTCACTTCATCATGAATTCTCTATGATCTTACATTAGATGCCCTCCATGATCTCAGTTGACTACTTCAACCTCCATG
This sequence comes from Pinus albicaulis, assembly GCA_034641835.2. Lineage (NCBI taxonomy): Eukaryota > Viridiplantae > Streptophyta > Pinopsida > Pinales > Pinaceae > Pinus > Pinus albicaulis. The sequence continues at coordinate 419,815,780 of CM076574.1, read as the reverse complement.
ATCTATCTCATTAATGAGACATGATCTCCACTCCGTTCACATTGGTAGCTGCTCCACTACTCCATTATGTAGATCTATGTCTAAATAATCCACATTTACACATCAAAATTGGATTATTCATCTTTGAGGATTATGGGTCTCTCCACCCTTTTATTTACTTAATTTAATAAGTTTATTAAGTATTCTAATATTCCAAATAACATGTGGAAATTTTGGAATATTACAATCATCCCCAGAAAAATGTTGCTTTTCCTAAAGCAACTGCAAAAGTAGATGCAAAGTCATCTATTCCCTCCCAAATGGCATCCACATAAGGAAGGCCTCCTCCATTTGCTGCAATGTGTTATGCATGTTTGGTTCCAAAGTTGTCTTTCAAAAATGCATAGAATGACCTCCAACTGTATAGTCAGATGTCCTCCTTTAACCATGAAGTACCAAGTGATAGCCATAAGCTGCCCATCATCATCATCAATACATGAGATACATAAAATAAAGTGGTCCTTCTAACAAAGGAAATTTCCATCTCACAAAGCATTTCTTCATCCCATGTTTCATGAAGTACATTGAGCATTGACATGCCCTCATCCTTAGCCCTGTAGGCCTTGCTGGATCCAAGCATAATTCCAACATTATGCAAAAGAAGAAATAGAGATATATGGATAGGAAAAGATGTCAAACCATATTCTCCCAACAGTAACCACCGGATTAAGGCCCTTTTCTGTCATCCTCCATCTCCCCCATGCAAGATGGATAAGACAAACTCCCCCAAAAGCAACCAAAGCAACAAGAGATCTTGTTTCCTTCTCTCCTCTTCATGTGCATCATGGAGTAAAAACATATTGATAGACATGTGGGATGTCACATCAACCCAATACAAGTAAGAATCATTAATACACATCATGAGAGTACCATGCCAAGTTTTACACAATACAAAACACATAGACATAGGGGAGGTCATGTGATGGCCAAAATATCTCATGGTAAACCCAAGTGAACATGCCTTCTTCTACTGCATACTATCATTGATACATAAGGCATGAGTCAGAGAAATATGATCTATTGAGTGGTAACCATACTCGCTAAAGAGAAGCCAAAGTAGCCATGCCTCCTTCTTCATTTCATGAGTGTTTTTCAACTAGGCATGGATCAAAAAAATAGGAGCCTTTGGGTAGTAACCAAACTCACCCAAGAGAAACCAGCGTAACCAAGATTCTTGTTGGTCCATGGACTATATCTGCAAGTGGTCATGCGACCCCTTTCTTATCATCCTCATCCACTCATCCCCATGAGGATGATGAATGTTGTTCTGCATAAACATGGTATCCTCCCTTTGTAGAATGCCATTCTCCTCAAAATGATGAATAACTTTTCACTCCATGAAATGTTGAAGTGCACCTCTAATGAGATCTCTTAACGAGACCTTCTTCTCATCAATGGCCCTCTAAAACCAGTGAGGTTCTGGATCTACTGCAGGTAGAAGTTTCTCTTTGAGCTATAAGATGCTCATTGAGAAAGTGTCATATAGAAAGGAGAAAATATTCCTCATCTCAAGATGTCTATCATTTATCATCTTTACCTCCATTGCTTCATGAGTGAAGTTACCTTCAGAATGCTCCAAGAATAATGAGGCCCCTTCATTATCACTGCTACTAAGTGACAGCACTGTAGATCTGCATGGTGATACATATGTTGTCTCATGGCAAGGAACAATGTTTAACTCATAGCCAGCCATTGTACATAGGATTATGCTCATCCCATCTTCTGAAACTCTAAAATTCAACTCAAAGGGTTGAATGTAGCTCAAAAATGATGAACTGGGATAGCTCTTCATCTCCTCATTGATTAGATCAAGGGTCCTCTACGTTGTGATATGTCGCTGCTTCAAATCAACATTTTGTTCTAACCCTTGGTTATGCATTGGCCTCGATGGAATGTCCCCATAAGTTTCAATAAGAGGTACTGAAACAATATGATATGAAGATGTATGCATACCTTGGATCAAATGATGTGTGGGAACCTCTTGTACGACCAAAAGAGTTCTTCCAACCAGGACAATGGTGTCTCCAACTGATGGTAAGAGTGATGGTTGCTCTTCTCCAAGTGTACCATCCTTGGAATCTACCTCCTCTTCCTCATGCATCTCTTGAATCATGCATGGGACTCTATGTGTCAAGAGCTCAATAATATCTTACAAAGTTGCAAGTGTCTCTAGTGACCCCTTTTCTAGAGTGACAAGAATGAAATCCTCCCTTGTTTCCTTAGGAAATGTCTCTTTGTGACACATCTCTGGTTTTCTCACATCAAACTTCCTTCTCAAATTGTGAAAGAAATATGAATATTTATTCACCTTTGCATGCTCCATGTGACCAAACCACCAATCATTGGCTTCATCGTAAAGATGAAGTGCTACAATATGAAAAACCTCTCCTTTAGCTACAAGATGTAGCCTAAAAAATGTATCTAACTCTTTCCTCCAAGCCTTAACAGTACTTGAGGAAGATCCATCAAATGTAGGAAAATAGGATCTATTGTGCCTCTTTCTTCTATTGCTGCTCTAGGATCTGCTTTCTTCTTTGATTTGGAAGAATTTTTGGAGAGTTAGACTCTCTTTGAATGATCTAGACTATGTTTTTTACTCTTCAAGATACAGACTTAGAGTCTCATGAGTCTCATATTCTTTTCTTTCTTCATAACTATACCATTCACCTTCTTCAACGAAAGTGGGCATAGTAGATCTATGAGGAGATCTATGATTCTCCTGTTTTCTTTTTCACTGATAGGAAGTGCTTGGACCTTCCTCATCAAATCTTCTTCTTGGATCCTCCTTTTTCCTTTCCCTCTTCATTTGATTGACCTCTTTGGAGATATCTTGCATGGATCTAAAGAGAGGAGAGGAAAAAATAAAATCTTCCTTCATGATAGATCACATCTATCTGCTTCTTCTTTTGATGCAAAATATGAAATGTCCACAAGTTGAGCCAAAGATCATGCTCTGATACCACTGTAATATCCCAAATGGGAAAATGCAGTAATACTAATACAAAAAAGTAAACAATAAATCTAAAGACAACATCATAATATACAGAGAACCAGAGCCTTTTTATTATGTGGAGAATATTACAGTTACAACAATGTAAACATAGAGGTACTCTAGCCAAAGAAGTGGCCTAGAATGACCCTGCAAACATGCTACAACTAGCATTGGGTAACTGGTGAGCTACAGGAAGAAATATTGCACTGTCCCTTTTGTTGATGATGTACATATAGCTGTTGCAAAGGGAAATGCAGATCTATGGAGCTCATGAGCTCTGATGATGCCAAGATTCAAGATCTGGCCAAAGTGATGGAAACCCAAGATAACCCAGAAAGGATTTTCCAGATCTACAACATTGGAAAATCAGCCTCCTACGGTTTGATCCTTTTACTGCTGGGTTATGCAGATCTGAAGCTAGATATGATCCAAATATGGCTACAATGTTATACAACCAGATCTAAGCTCTAAGGGATGATCCCTCCTTCAGATCTACAAGTTAGGAGCTTGAGATCTTTCCTCTTGTTCGTCCTCCTTCAAGTTGCAGCAACTAAATATGCAGCTGCTACAGAAACTGCATTGTACAAGAGGGAGAGGCTCTATGCCTACTGAAATGTGCTGCAATAAGCTCCAGGCTGATGGAAATGATGATGTCAAGGTGAGGGGATGATCCCTCACAGGATTACTAGCTAAAGTACTAGTAACTTCCTTCCTCATTTGGATCTGCAATGATGGACTGCGCAATCCTTGATGGAACTGCTGCAGATAGGAGGTAAATAATGTTTGGTCTGATGCTAGATCCAAGATCAAGCCCTGGAAATGCTGATCTTCAAGTCCAAGGTTATAGGAAAAATCCTACATCGGTTCTCCAGCTGAAATATTGAATACAACATCCACCTCCCAAACTGATCTTCATAAATTGCGTAATTCCTGAAGGTAGGTGTTCTGTAGAGAATGGAAATAGTGTGGCACCAATTCCTGATGATGAATGAAGTATAAACCTCTTCCTTAGATATCACTCAAGGGAAGAGGTGGGATTCCTTCTCGGGAACACCCAGTGCTAAACAACACTTGCAATCTTAGCTAAACAACCAAAGAATGCATGGAATGTCAAATGACAATTCCAGATCTAAACAGACCTTCAAATGAATAATCAAAATCATGCCTTCTATGTTTCCTTCATCTTCCTTATATATTTTATGAGCCTTCCCATGCCTTGGCCCACCTCTAAACTGTGTTGTGCATGTGGACATAATCCTCCATGTTTGACTACGTTGTCTCTCCAAGTCCTCCATCATGTCTACATACAATGTACACCATCTCCATCATGTGTGCATTAATTTTGAATACTGCCTCCATCACTTCATCATGAATTCTCTATGATCTTACATTAGATGCCCTCCATGATCTCAGTTGACTGCTTCAACCTCCATGATCTATCTCATTAATGAGACATGATCTCCACTCCATTCACATTAGTAGCTACTCCACTACTCCATTATGTAGATCTATGTCTAAATAATCCACATTCACACATCAAAAGTGGATATTATTCATCTTTGAGGATTATGGTTCCCTCCACCCTTTTATTTACTTAATTTAATAAGTTTATTAAGAATTCTAATATTCCAAATAACATGTGGAAATTATGGAATATTACAATGCTTCTCTCCCGATCACGGGGAGCCAAAATTAAAGGCATTTTGTAGTTAGACTTTTCTTATGCTACTATACTAGTTTTTAGACAACTCAGAAAATTATAGAGGGAAAACAAGATGAAATACATGATTAGTACCAAATAAAAACCCCACAATCACCCAATTCATGTTTTTCATATAGATTTAGAGTCATTTTTTTTGTACAATGATGATTGTTAGAGGATTTGATGGAAGAAAGAGCATAAATTTTCGATATTTCAGATTATGTTCAAGAAATTTCAAGTGTAGAAAAGTAAAAACTATAATCTAGCAGCTTGCAGCCAAGTGTACCATTCAAAAGGATATTTGAAACAATGAATGAGACAGAGCCTATTGAGACAATAGAATATTCTGAAACAGATAATCAAAATCAGTCATCAAAAATTGAGCTTCCCAATGAAGAAAATGGCCAATGGACCATGGATTTTGATGGAGCCTTAGGTAAGGAAGGATTTGGAATTGGAATTTGGAATAGTGGTCCCATGAATCAGATGTTCAGATGTGTTCTTATAAATTGGCATTTGATTGTTCCAACAATGAGGTAGAATATGCAGCTTTGATATTCGGTCTTGAAATTATCAAGAAATTAGGTTCTAAGAAAATTTCTGTATATGGCGACTCCAAGTTGGTAATAAAGCAAGTGAAAGGGGAATACTAGACCAAGCATCCTAGAATGTGAGCATATTGTAATGAGTTATTAGACATTCTTAAGGACTTCACCGAATAAACTCTATCATTGATTCCAAGGAACAATAATATCATTGTTGATGCCCTTTCCACTTCAACTAGTATGTTCATGATTCTGGTTTATCCCAACAAGAATCATGAGATCAATGTCAAACATCACCCTGCTATTCCGAAAAATGTTCGGTATTGGAAAGTCTTCGAGAATGAAAAAAAATTTGACAATTTCTTGCAGATGGAGAAAGAGTTTGTTATTTCACAAATTGATGATCATTTTTATGAAGACGATCAAGAAATGCATGCAGTAGAACTGAGGGTACTACAGCTGAAAGATAACACAATTCCAAGAGGTCTAGTACCCTTGGAGGAGCTTTTTGATCAAGATGATATTGCACGAAAACCAAAAATGCTGCCAAATGAGGTAGGAGTAGAAGATATTAATCTTGGCACTCTTGAGAAGCCCAAAATAGTTAAGATATCAAAGTCTTTGAGTCTAGAAATGAAAGGTAAATATGCAACACTCATGACTAAATTTTCTGATGTTTTTGCATGGGAATATAATGATTTAAAGGTGTATAAAAAGAGCATAATTAAACATAATATTCACATAAAACCTAATCAGAATCCTTTCCATCAAAATCTCAGAAGGATGAATCCAAAGATGCTGCCCTCCATTGAAAATGAATTGAACAGATTATATACTACTGGCATTATTATCCCTCTTCATTTCTCAAATTGGATGTCAAATTTAGTATTGGTAAGAAAGAAGACATGTGAGATTCGCTTGTGTATTGATTTCTGCAACTTGAATAAAGTGTCATTGAAGGACAACTATCCACTTCCAAATATAGATAATATCCTAGAAAGGGTATTTTTTTCTTCCATGATTTCATTGTTAGATGGATATTCCAGGTAAAATCAGATCTTGGTTCATCTGGATGACCAAGAAAAGACAACCTTCACGACACCTTGGGGTATTTTTATGTATGCTAAAATGCCCTTTGGATTGAATAATTCAGGAGAAACCTTTTAGTGAGAGATGGATATTGAATTTTCCAATGAGAAGGATGTATTTTTGGTCATTTATCTTGATGACATAACATTTTTTTCCAAGTCGGATGAAGAACACTTGCAGCACTTAAATAAAGTTTTCCAAAGATGCAGAAAATTTGGCATATCGTTGAATCCAAAGAAAATATAGTTTGCTATGGAGGAGGGGAAATTTATTGGTCAAATCATATCCAAAGATGGCATCTGAGTAGATCCTTCAAGGATTGAGGAAATTCAGAATTTGGACTATCCTAGGAGTAAGAAGGAAATTCAACCATTCAATGGTGAGATCAATTTCTTGAGAAGGTTTATTCCTAGCATTAATGAACTCTTAATGTAAATCACCAATATGTTAAATAAAAGCAACGAGGTGAAATAGTCCGATGAGGCAAGAAAATCATTTAATCAAGTTTTGCATTGTATCATTCTCCTATCCTTATCAACCCGGATTATACACTTGATTTTATCATATTTTCCTTTGCCTCTGAACATACATTAGCTGATTTCCTCAAGAAAAATAAATATCATAAAATAGAGCAACCAATAGCCTTCTTTAGTAGGAAAATAAGATATGGGGCTTTGAAATACAATATCATTGAGAAACAGGCATTGGGGCTAGTCAAATATTTGAAATACTTCAGATTTTATATCCTTCATTCCCATGTTCTTGCCTATGTTATGAATGTTGTTTTCAAAGATGTATTAACACATAATGATATTGAAGGAAAGTGTGGTAAGTGGATAGCTGCTATGCTCGAATATGATTTAGAAATCATACCTACAAAACTGATCAAAGGTCAAGGCTTAACTAAGCTCATGGCAGACTCTAACTTACATGCTTTAGATATCAACTTTATTTATGTTCTTTCTAAGGAGCAGGAGGTTTATTCATTACCTCAGGTATCTCAGTTTTTTACCTCATCACCATGGTATTCATACATAATTCATGTACTACAACATTTGAATCCTCCACCAGGATTTCCCAAGAGTAAAGGTAGATCTCTGAAATTGAAAGCTCTTAAGTATTTTATTCTTAACAATGCTTTATATTGGAAAGATCCGGGAGGAGTTTTATTAAATTATTTGGTAGAAAGTGAAGTTCACAAGGTGATGCATGATTTCCATAAAGGTGATTGTGGTGGTCATATTTTTTTGGAAAACTACAACAAATAAGATATTAAGGGTTTGTATCTATTGGCTGAGTTTTTTTTTCAGACGTATATAAAACAGTCATTAGCTGTCATGAATGCAAATTTTTCCAAGGAAAGAGAAAATTGTTACCACTGCCCTTGAAACTAATTGATGTCCAAGAACCCTTCCAGCAGTAGGGGCTTGACTTCATCGATGGGTTTTATCCTCCATTATCAGCTCAGCATAAGTGGATACTCACTGCCACCGACTATTTCACAAAGTGGATTGAGGTGATACCCATGAGACAAGCTACATACATGGTAATTATTCAGTTTTTGGAGAGTAATATTCTGTCCTGTTTTGGCTTCCCACAGAAAATCATTACTGATAATGTAGCGACCTTGAAATCCAAAAAGATGACAGAATTTTGTGGTAAATATCACATAAAAATAGGGAATTCAACAACATATTACCCTTAAGGAAATGGGTTGGTTGAATCATCAAATAAGTCATTGGTGAACATAATAAAAAACTACTGCAAGAGAACAAAAAGAATTGGCACAAAAAGTTAATTAATGCTCTATGGGAAGACAGAGTTAGCAAAAATAAGTCTATTGGCATGCCACCTTTTCAGCTGGTCTATGGTGTAGATACAATGTTTCCAACTTCCCTAGCAATGTCGGTGATGAAAAAATTACAAGAGATGGAAAGTGAACAAAATGGAATTTAGTGAAGAATTAATCAAATGATCCATTTGCAGCAGTCGAGGGAAGAAATTTTCAATAACACCTCAAAGCTCCAAGAAAAAATTAAGAATATTTATGACAAGAAAACTAAAGCTGATGATTTTAACTTGGGAGATGTTGTTCTCCAGTGGGATTCCCGAAATGAGGAAAAAGGAAAACATAATAAGTTTGAGAACTTATGGAAATGACTCTACAAGATTTTAACATTCATAGGGAATAATGTTTACTTATTAGAATATCTTGATGGGAAAGCACTTCCAGGAGGACTGGTGAATGGTAACCTCCTCAAACACTATCTTACCTGATCTTGAAGACAATGTCTCACTTTAATTGTAAATAAAATTTTATTTGTTCTTAAATAATAAAGGAGATGTAAAAGAAGTTTGAAGCCTGAGGAGAAGGCCATAAGGCTTCTCTCAATAGCTGTTGTTTTCTGTTTAAAGTTTAAAATTCAAATCAGTTTTTGAGTCAATTCAAGTAAATTTTTATTTTTCTTAGTTTAGGTAGTGAGTCATTTGAGTGTCAAGTGTTTTATTTTGACTCCATTGCCCAATGGATGAGGCTACCTGGTCTACGATTTTCTTGACACCTCCTAAAGGAGCTGCCATCCCCAGCTAGAGCCAATGTTAGTGTCTATGAGTCATCGGTGATCAAATGTACTCTTTCCATGTGATTGATAAGGTCTTATGGTTAAATTGTTACATTTTCAAATAAATTTGACACCTCTCTTGGTTTTTAAATGGACAATTCATTGTCTAATTATGATTGTCACTATCATGTCATGGGCATCAAGGTCCAATCATATCATTTTCATGAGTCATTAAGTCACCATAGGTTATTTTTCCTTCATTAAGTGTCATTATTTAAAATCTGAATAGGAAGAGTCATAGTGTCATAGGGTTGATCATGAGAATTTCATGCATGTCATCACTTTTCCATTTAGAGTCATGTCACCATCATTCAAAACAAGTAAATGTCATGGGAGTTAGTACTTAGGGAATAAAGCACATCATTAAGTCATTTGGTAAAGTACATGATGTCACTCCACCAAAATCGAGTTTTTGAGTTATAAAGGGACATCAAGGTTTTTCAAAACTTCATTCCATTATTCCAAGTCTTCAAAAGCCCCTCTCTTGAATTGCAAAACTTTCCACAACCATCAGAAGTTCAGATTACATCACCAATTTGCTCAATTCGTCAACAGGGAAAATTTTAAGGATGGAAAATTATCTTGAGGTTTCAAATATTGGCGAATCTCACTAGTCCCTAATTGGCAAACTATATAATGTTTATTGATGTATTTGTAAAATTATTAAAATTTATAATGATTTTATATATACTCTCTACATAATGTTGGCGATTTTTAACATAAAATAATTTTATATTGTAAAATTTTGGCGAATCATTTTTATAAAAAATGGAAATTGGAGAATCTATTTTTTGGAAAAATCATGGAAAATTAGCCTGCCTGCGAATATTAGCCCCTAAAATTTTCCATGTTCATCAGCCTGTTGCGCTTTTGCTACGTTTCTGGCAACTTGTTGCATTTTTTATTTGGAGACATAAGGAGTGAAAGAATAGGTGAAAACTCCATCTCATTGTTTCAAACAGCTTCAAAAAAGTAAGTGGGACCATTACAAATACTTTCTTCAGTCAATTTATTCACAAAATTGATAAACTCTTTCCTTAGAGTTTGTTGCTGTGTTTTTGTTGCGCTTTTGTGATTTCATGGTTTTGCTTCACTTGATAAGGAAATTTCCTAGTTTCTTTGCCTATACATCCCTAATATCCTTCATTAGACACTCCCTACTATTCCCCTCACTTTGTTTCACTCATTTCATCAATTTCCCACACAAACCCTAGCTAGTTGTTGCATTTCTAGACTAGGACTGTGTTTTCCCTCTTTTGTCCCCTTTCCCTCACTCAAATTTAGAAATTACACTTTCATTGTGTTCCTAAAACACTTCCCTACTCCCCATAAGTTTTTCATAATTTTTCTTTCCCTCCATCCCCTTTATTTCTGTAATGACCCATCCCAAGTTATAAGCAAAATAATATTAGCGTGTATACGACGTATGCATATGATAGCTACACATGCATATATCGCATACACCGCACTAGTATACATACCTGCTAGTATTGAGAATATCTAAGTTAGGGTAATGAATTGAATATCACAATGCATTTTATCTCACCGAGATATAATGAAATATCAAGCTAGATACTTAACACATATACTGCTCTTATATGCATATGCGTGGTAGAGCATTAATCAAGAAAAAACAAAATATAATTTAGTACAAATTATATGTGAGTGGAAAAATAAAATAATAATATAATTTGATTAAAATTATAAAGTTAATTAAATTAAGTTAAAAGAAAAAATAATAAAATTAATCTTAAAATAGTTAATTAAAGTGAATATCTACATAAATGACTATAATATCTACATAAATGACTATAATATCTCCATAAATGATTTAGTCAATATCTACATAAATAACTATAATATCTCCATAAATGACTATAATATCTACATAAATGAGAGGAGGTGGAGGAAAGTTATAAAAGGAGTGGAATATAAAGGAGAGGGGGAGGCTTTTTCTTTGCTAATTCTGCACTATTGTCTAAGGAAATAGTGAGGGGTATGAATTTTTCTGAAAGGAAGACTCACTTTTCTTGGAATTCTGGGCACGGGGGCAGAAGAGGTATCTTTTGGGTCTCGGATTGTTTCCTAGATTGCCTGGGAGGAAAAGACTGTTTCGGTAACCTGTCCGCTACATCCACGAGGTGAACCATAGCCCAGTAAATCATCAGTTTCGTTCCAGGTATTTTTCTGTGCATAAAATAGTTACTTGTGTAAGTTTAAATTTACTGTTGGTCTCCATTTATTTGAATTTATGCTTAAATATATGTATAGGAAAAGTTTAGAATAAAAAAAATGATGGTTTAGGGGCTTTACAATTTCCTCACTCCAACTTGTTGCGCTTTTTCCCTTGTTTTGCAGCTAAGTCCCCTTTGCACATTCTTCACTAAAACTACGATTTCTTTTCAAAAACAAGATCAAACATGGAAGATACTAGTGAAAAGATGAAATTCAAAGGAGGAAATATCTCAAGATATGAGCCTATTCATATGAAGGAGGTTAATGCATAAGATTTTATAAGCATTAGAGGAAATTTTAGCCTAGAAGTGGCCTCCTAAGGAAAAATAATAAAATAATAGTTATGAATTTTGGAGGGGAAAAAAAAACTAGTTATTTTACTTATGTTGGAGTGGTGTCCCTTGGGGTTAGTTTTGGTAAAGTTTTGTATATATTTTGTTGTGCGCATTGCGCGGAAGAGTGAAAGGGTCTTTAGGGCAGGTCGAAGTCCCTATTCAATGTAAATGGGTTTAAAGGGAAAACTATGATTCTCAAACCATGGTTTGAGACCATGGTACCTGCACGCTAAGATTAGTATAAATATAGCTATACCGAGTCAAGTAAGGATATCGTATGTTTTATGATATATGTTGGTTAAGGATTTCGGGCTAATTCTGGGTTTTTTGGTAGAAAAGCTCCTGCTAGCTGTGTGCGCAGAGACCTAAGTCCTGGCTATGTGCAGACTCTGCTGGCTATGTGCATGGATCAGTAATGGTATTGAAGCACTGAATGTAATGAATTTCTAGATTTCTTAATATAGAAGATTGTTTTGACGAACTTGAGTCTATTATGTGATTGATATGTTATGTATATGTTATTTGATTGAGATCGGAATCTACGTTGTTATTTCATATTTACTTCTATTTATGATTAAATTCACCTGCACAATGAATGACGTATATTATGCATGAATTACATTGTTTTATGAATAGATTTGATTAAAGTATATATGTTTACTGTGTGTGACTACATATATATTTCATACTAGTATAATCTGCGAAGAGTTGACCTATTGATTTTTTGATCTGTTTATGCACGCATCTATTCCATTATCTGTTATAAGTCTATTTAGGGCCACCACATTAAATTATTCCTGAGGGTGTGTAATCCTGGTTCTAGCACCCCCCCATACTGCTTCAGGTGAGACTTTGATCTGTGCAAGCAGGTCATTTTCGAAAGGGTCAGTAGTTGGAGGGTTTGTTGGTTGCGTGATAAATCTGAACCTGCGTCAGGACCCCTCAAGCTAGAAAATGGTTCTGTTTCCAGGAACGAGATCATTTTGAGGGATAATTGATGTATTAGCATCCTACACAAAACAAATTACAAGATTGAATGGATAGAAAGATCCTTGAATTCGTGATCCAAGAGAATCAAAGTTCTAAATTATCTGTTGAAGATTAGGTTCAAAAGTATATTTATATAAAAGTTCATGAGATATTATTTTCTTCCTTTGAAACCGATTTGCATGATTTGTTGTCTCGATTGATTGAATTTAATTCTTACACAAAGGAAAACGCAATCACTCAGTGGACTCCAGAATCGGTACAGCAGTTAGAAAATATCAGCAATATGATAATCCGTGCGATATATCATTGGATCGATCGTGTTGTGGAGGATTTGTAACTGAGTTTTCCATTCATCATTTTCTATCTTATTTCGAAGTGGAAAGAAGGTTCTTCAAGGGTCCCAGAGGTAAGTGCCTGCTCTCTTTGAAATTGTGGATTAAGGTGCTATTGTGTGAATAGGGTTCTCTGTGTGAACATATCGCGTGAATATCCCGAAGAGGCTTGACTATGTGCAGTGAAATAACTTACTGCACAGATCTAGAAGAAGGGTTTATTTATAGTCCTCTCAAAGGTAGATCTGATAGTGATGAAGAATTAGAGACTAGTAGCTCTGATGAATGTGCGCACTTTGAGGAAGAGGAATTCTCACAAGATCAGAATAATCAGGGAATGTTGCACGTAGTTCAAATCCCATCCACTCCACTTCCAAACTCATATCATATGTCATCCACTCCACCTCCACCTCCATATCCACCAAGCACAGATATGGATGCATCTATGAATTTTCCTACTTTCAGAGGTATTGGGAATGAAGAAATAGAGAAATTTTGGTTTGTCATTGATGTTGTATGGAGAGCACAGCAATTTAATAGTGACGATGCTAAGAAAGCGCAGTTAGCCACTTCTTTTCAAGACCATGCGATGGATTGGTATATAAGATATGTATCGGTGAACCCTAATGAAACTATGAATGATCTGAAAGATTCCATAAAAGAACAATTCAAGAAGCCTAAATCATACGTGCAATGTGTCACGAAGTTGAAAGAAATTCACCAAGATTTAAACGAATTTGTCTGGGATGTGGACCAAAGATTAAAGCACACTATCAAAGACGATGGATTCACTATTGATGACACTCAAAACAAGGAATGGTTTATTGTTATGCTTCTCCCACATATGTGCTAGCCTTTGAGTCAAAAAATGATTTCTACACAGGCTGAGGTTGTAGAAATTTCAATGGAACTAGAAATTGTGTTGGTGCCCGCTGTGATTGAAACTCTGCAGATTTAGAGTGAGTTAGAAGAAATGCATTTGGAAATTTAGAATTTGTGCAAATATAAGTGAAAGGAGATATGCACAGATGTATGTTGCATACGATGTAAATATTTCGAGCATCATAAGGACCAATGTGTTAGAGTAGATTGAATCCATGATATACATGCTTGTTGTATAATTTCTACATGGTATCAGAGCCGTGTTATAAATTTTCTACATGGTACCAGAGCAGGAATCATTTGGGTGCACGATTTTGTAGAGAATATCTGAAAATTTTGATGCAAAATTTTCAAAAAAAAAAAATCATATTTGGATTTCTTGTGAAAAAATACCCAAATTTTAAAAAAAATAGGTCGAATCAGAGCTCAGATGAGGGAGATATCGTCGATTGAAAATCAACTCTTTTGTTAGAAAATTTTGCGATGGCGGGACAATTACAATGTGTGCGAGTCAGAAAAAGAAAGGTGTTCCTTAAACACATAGCCATGGGACAAGCCAAGAAGATTGGGATTCGTGTGAAGAATCTCTATAGACTTGATGTTGATGTGATTTCTACTGCGCTTCCAACCATTGGGAAGTGTAAGAAAGCCATGCAATTGATCCTCGAGAGGGTGGTGGATTTTCATGCAGATGAGGAACTCTTGGTTCCAAAGGATGAACCTTGGGATGTGGAGCAACCACAAGATGAGGATCATGGAGTGGAAGAAAGCACTCAAGCAGAGAAATTTTGAGACAGATGGGTAGAGGGAGTGCACGCAGCTATACCTCCAAGTGTGAGGTGGGGTGATGTGCAAGATTAATCCCAAGAAGTAATTTGGGCATGGTCCTAGAGATGGTGTGTCTCATGGACCGAACCTAGATACGAGGATCCCACAGTACAGTAGTAGCAGGATCAGTTATATTGATGTAGTCAGATGTCAGGACATAAATCATAGTGACAGGTGTCGGATATTGGAGCGCAGATCAGAGTTGGCAGCAGTGCAGAGTGCATGGATGCAGATGTCAACAACATAAAGAATCCAGTAGACATGTGCAGTAGCTTGCAAAAGTCAGAAGACTCTGATGACAGATGCATTATACTGATTTAGTTGTTTGGATGCTATTCAGTTTTGGAAGTGTTGCATGCAAAGGTTTCATGTGTGAGAAACACTAGCGAAGTGTTGCATGCAAGAGTTGCATGTGCGAGAAACACTAGAGAAGTGTTTCATGTAATAGTTTCATATTGCATGTAAGGGTTTCATGTTACATGCAAGAGGTGCATGTCTCATGTAAGGAAATTCCTTTCTTGTTGAGAGGGAGTGTTGAATTTTGCAACAAGAAACAATGAAATTGGCATCCGGAAACAACAAAGCAACACCTACACTAAGTGTGGGACAAGGAGGTCCAAGCAGCACCTACACTAAGTGTGGGACTAGGAGGTCAAAGCAGCACCTACATTAAGTGTGGGACTAGGAGGTCCAAGCAACACCTACACTGGTGTGGGCTAAATTTGGTGTATGTTTATTTTAGTTATCCCTTAATTAAGATGGACAATAAAATGTAATATTATCTCATAATCACTTGTAATAGTTAACTGAGTGTGATAAACTTGGTTAGCTCATGAATTTCGAGTTGAGGGTGGTTGGTGAGGCATGCAGAGTGATTATATGTGTCTTAGAGTTCAAGTTTTAGTTAAGTGCATGAGAAATTATTTAATTCAGTTAAGTGAGTTAAAGTCAGTTGAACTATTTTTAACTGTTTGTTGCAATAGTGAGAGATCAAGTGAATTAAATATTATTTAATTCACAATAATTGATCTCACATGCAATTGAGGATTTACTATTATTATTTGCATGCTTTCATTTCCAGTGGAGACCCAGTTGAGACTAAGGTTAAAGGGAAGTTAACTATCAATTGTGATATTAGGAGGCTAACCAGGTGTAGTTAAAACACCATAGTATGCCCATGATACTCAGCACAGTGTAGGAAGGATGGAATTCCTTGTGAATAAGGATTTCATTCCTCATGAAATGCATGAGCAAGGCAGGTTGAAGATAGGCTAATAATTGGCTGAGTATTGGCCCGATTTTGTCTAGATCATTGTGACACAATTAGCTGAATATAGGAGGACTCTTGTGAGAAGATTTTTATGTAATTTTTTCATGATTCCTTGTGGAATATACAATAGAAGATAGTGGTTTTTTGAGCAGCAAGCTTCCCCCGGGAAATTATTTGTGTTGTGGCTTGATTGATTCTTCTTTGCTTGATGTGATTGGTGATTGTGTTTTTAATTCCGCAATTGATTTGTAGAAGCAATTCAGTATTTAACTTTAGTACATTGTTAGATCGGATTGAATCCACGATATACATGCTTGTTGTATAATTTCTACATAATGCCTCATGTTCGATGATTATATGCATGCTCAAGGACCAAGCCCGTTGAAGAGCGCGATTGGACCGAGTGGGACAACTACAGTATGGTGTGCAATTTGTCAGTCTACGGGTCTGCATGCAACAAATTTTTGTCCAAGGATTAGAAAATATATGCCTGAGCTAAAGTGGATATTTTGTAGATTATGCTCATCACTAGGACATGATGAACATCACTATCGAAGTTTTGATTTGATGATTGACAAATCTGAGTTGTACAGATTGCAGGCTGAACCTACCTCACCATCATCCCCTTATGGGCGTGGTGGATGAGGATGAGGAGGAGGATCTGCTGGTCAAGGAAGGGGAAAAATCATCTGCTACAATTGTGGATATGGTGTTCATTATGCGTGCGACTGCCCAAATCCAGCGTGACAACATTGTAGGTACTATAGGCAATTTGATCATGTAATTGAATATTTTCCTATTTTAATTGCTAAGATGCAAGAGAATAAGACGCAAAATCTGATACAGAATATTCAGATGGTCAGGGTGGAGCTGCGAGAAGAGGATCCTAGCATGAATGTTGTCACTAGGAGTGGTGCAACCACTAGTGAGGATAAAGGAAAGAAGCCGAATGCTGATCTTTGAATCCGAAAAGCACCAGAGAAAAAGGATGGATTTGACCTGCAACGCAAAAAATACACTTTTGTAGAAGTAAAGAAGGGGTTTGCAGAAGCAAGTGCATCAAAAATAGGTATATCTATGGATGTGGCCGGAGTAGATAAATAAATTCATTCTTACAGGCTTCCATCAAACTATTGCACAATAAAAATGCAGTGGAGAATATTCAAGAATTGATAGATTACTGCACAGAAAAGGAACAACCCCGAATGGAACAGAAAGTTGTTAACAATATCTATAAGAACAAAACAAGAAATGGATGAGAGATGCACTTGATTGCTCAGATTGGTGCCTATGAGATGGATCGGGTAATTTTGGATCTTGGGTCTGATGCAAATGTCTTACCTAAGAAAACTTGGCAGCGCATGGGAGAGCCCAAGTTGGAGTGGTCTACTATTCAACTACGCATGGTGAATCAACAGAAAATCATTCCATTAGGAAGACTGTCACAGGTGGTAGTAGATATTGAAGGAGTTAAGGTGCTTTCAGATTCTCAAGTCATATAGATCGTAGATGATACTGATCCCTATCCTATTATTTTAGGCTTGGATTGGGCTATTGATATGGATGGCATCATAAATATTAAGAGGAGGACCATGGTATTTGAGAAAAATGGAACCAGAGTAGTAGTTCCTCTAGAACCTGCAAAAGGTGCAAAATATATAGAATCGGTACACACAGATGATGATTTTGACAATATATATAAGCTAACTACATGAGATGATGAATGTATCAACTTGACAACTGATGGAAGGCTTAATTTGGAAAAAGATAGCTACTACTTCTCAGATTCAGATGATGAAATGGAGAACTAGAATAATCGGCTACATGAAGTATCTGCGCCGCGTTGTAACCGAGTTACCATATCCCTTCACTGCATATCATCAAAGGTACAAGAATTACTGTATTATGATGGTTTAACTAATGTGAATATGTTTTTAGGAGAACTTGACAGAACTATTCTAGAAGCACATAGATTCCATGCACTAGACATAGCACTATGCTCTACCCTAACACGATGGTGGGAGACTCACAAATGAAACTTGGGCAACTGGGAAGAATGTACCCGAATGATGAGATTGTGGTTTAAGTGTCCAACTACTACAATAGAAGAAGTTTATTCCAGAAAAGGTGATATGCACAGACTTCTGGCCAAATGGACTGAATTATGGGGCACAGAGAAGAGACCAAAATGGGTGCACATGTTCATCCACACATGGGGGAAGGCGCCTATGGATTGGTACCTGGAAACAGAGCTGCGTCGAGGAACCCATGAATGGCTTGTGCTGATCGAAAGTTTAATTTTAACCTTTAGATTTGAGAGTGGATTTGATTGCTTTGGAAAAGTGCTGCAAGGTATTCAAGAGGTTATCTTTGATACGACAAAGCTAGATATAGAGCATGCTTCGCTAGCATGGGATGCACATATGAGGGATTGTTGGGAAACCAACTCCAAAAATAGAAGAAAAGGGATATCAATGCCTTAGAAATAAGCCACTTCGAGGGGGCAACCTTCAATACATTACATGAATGAACAATTCTTGGATGATACAAATTAAAAAACCTCCTTTCTATATATAGGAGTCCATGGGGCCACAATGTAATCCTAGCCGACCTAACAATAATAGTTTAAGGGCACGATAATAACAATATGGGGGTTACAAGGGTACAATAATAACAATAAGGGGGTTACAATAACAACAATAAGGGACTATAATAGTAGTATAGGGACCTAACATGCTCCTCTCATTTAAAAAAGTGTTGTCCTCAACACTTGAGTAGCTCTGGGTGCTTCTATATAAAATTCTAATCCTCCCATGTAGAATCTTCAGTGGGAAAGTTCTTCCACTTGATGAGATACTCTGAAATTGATCGATTTCGTAGCTGTCGAGTTCTTGTTTCCGTGACCGCTTTAGGTTCCAATATGATTTTTCCTTCCTCATCAAGTTTTGGCAATATTGTTTGAACTGGAATATTTTCACTTATAACCTTATTTAAGCATGAAACATGGAAAACTGGATGCACTCGTGACAAAGCAGGAAGCTCCAATTTGCATGCCATAGTACCAATATTTTGCAACATCTTGTAAGGACCATAGTACTTTGGTGATAATTTATTATCCTTCTTAGCTTGCTTGAGGGACATTTGTTTGTATGGTTGTAGCCATAAAAATACCCAGTCTCCTACATCAAAATTTCTCTCGCTGTGATGTTGATCTGCCTGTTGTTTCATTCGATTTTGTGCCAAATTCAGGTTATCCTTTAAGAGTTGGAGAACTTCTTGTTGATGCTCGATGTGATCTTCCACTGCTTGAACCTTCGAATTTTCTCTTAAAGATGATGTGATGGATGGTGGATGATATCCATAAAGTTCAATAAATGGGGTCATTTTTGCTATAGTATGGAAGGACGTGTTATACCACCATTTAGCAAGATGTAACCACTTGACCCATTGTGTTTGTTTATCAGATACAAAAAAACGAAGATATCCTTCCAAACATTTATTTACTATCTCAGTTTGACCATCGGATTGAGGATGATAAGATGAGCTATGAGCTAATTGAGTACCCAAATAAGAAAATAACTCCGTCCAAAAATTTCCAGTAAAAATGGGATCTCTGTCATTCACAATAGCCCTTGGGTTCCCATGTAGCTTTTGAATTGTGTCCATAAATGTAGTAGCAACAGTACTTGCTTTAAATGGATGAGATAATGCACAAAAGTGTGCATAATTGGTAAGTCTATCAACTACCACCATGATGACACTCTTTCCTTAGGACTTAGGTAAACCTGTGATAAAATCCATTGAAATCTCCTCCCAACATTGAATTGGAATGGATAAAGGCTGTAGAAGACCCAGGGTCTTAATTGTCTCAACTTTATTCTACTGGCAAAACAAACATTCTGCCACAAAATTTTGAATATCAGATTTAAGGCCATCCCAAAAAAATTCTTTCTTCACCCTGTGGTAAGTTTTTAAAAATCCTGAGTGTCCTCCTAAAGGAGAAGTGTGCAATTCCAAAAGAATATTTTGTTTTAGTTGGGAATTATTAAAAAGATATAAGCGATCTTTGTACCATAAGGAATCATTTTTCCAACTAAATGTATCAGATGTACTAGGATCTTGCTGCAACTTTTGAATGAGTGTCCATACATCTTTGTCCTTCTTCCATTCATCTCTTGCTTCAGTTATCCAATCTAGTTAGATAATAGAAATGGTACAAAGCAATGCTTCCACCTCTTCATTCTTTCTTGAGAGTGCATCTGCAACAACATTAAGCTTTCCTTTTTTGTAGATTATTTCAAAGTCATAACCCAACATCTTTGTGACCCATTTTTGCTGCTCTTCTGAAGATAGTCTTTGTTCCAAAAAGTGTTTAAGACTATCATGATCAGTTTTTACCTTTAAGTGTCTTCCCATTAGGTAAGTTCTCCATTTCTTTAGTGCATGCAGTATTGCTAACATTTCCTTCTCATAAATAGGTTTCTGTAAATACTTTCCTTTGATTGGACGACTTTTAAAAGCAATGGGTCTTCCTTCCTACATTAAAACAACACCAATTCCATTTCCTGAGGCATCACATTCCACAATAAAGGTTTTTGTGAAGTCTGGCATAGCTAAGACCGGTGCTAGGCACATTGCCTCTTTAAGATGTTCAAAGGACTTAGTTTCTTCAGGAGTCCATGAAAATGCATCTTTCTTCAATAATGTTGTTAGAGGTGCTGCTATTCTCCCATAATTCTTAACAAACTTGCAATAATACCCTTTTAACCCGAGAAATCCTCACAATTGCTTAATGGTTGTGGGGAATTTCCATTCCTTAATGGCTTTAATTTTGTTAGGGTCTACCTTAACACCCTCATGAGATACAATATGACCCAGATATTCCACCTCTTGTACTCCAAAGAAACATTCGGATGTTTTTGCATATAATTGTTTCTCCTGCAATAGTTTGAGCACCCTATCAACATGTTGAACATGATGCTTCCAAGACCTGTTGTAGATTAGTATATCATCAAAAAATACTAGCACAAATTTTCTAAGGAAGGGTTTGAAAATGGAATTCATCAACCCTTGAAATGTAGAAGGTGCATTGGTAAGGCCAAAAGGCATGACCAAAAATTCATAATGACCCTCATGAGTTCGAAATGATGTTTTTCGAATATCTTCAGTCTTCATTCTAATTTGATGATATCCTGAACGAAGATCCAACTTGGTAAAATAAATTGCTCCATGTAATTCATCCAATAATTCATCAATCATAGGAATGGGAAATTTATCTTTAATGGTGAACTTATTGAGCTCCCTATAATCCGGACACATGCACCATGATCCATCCTTCTTGTGTACCAATACTATAGGAGCAGAGAAAGAACTTTGAATAGGTTGAATTATACCCACCTCTAACATTTCTGCAATCATACGTTCAATTTCGCTCTTTTGGACATAAGGATAATTATAAGGCCTGATGTTTGGAGGAAAAATTCATGGAATCAAATGAATAGCATGATCATGATCACGAATGGGTGGGAGCCCTTTGGGAGTTTCAAAAACCTTGGAATGATTGTCCAAGAATTTTTGGAGATCTGCAGAAATAGATGATTTTGAAGTTGGAACTTCTAGTGAGCATAATTGTGAAATTACACCTCATTGTTCTTTCTTTAAAAGCTTTGTTATGACATTAGAGCTTATTATCTTTCCTGGATTCCCTGCAATACCCCGTAATTTGACTTCCTTTCCTTCTGAAAAAAAAAATTCAAGAAAAGTTCTTGAAAATTAAAAGCTACCATCCCCAAAGATTGTAACCATTGTACTCCTAGTACAACATCAACACCTCCCATAGGAATGGAAAGCATTGGAATATTAAATACATATTCCCCCATGGTTAGCTTGATATTATGGCATTTTCCAGAGCAATTTATAGTTCCTCCATTTGCAACCATCACTTGACATTCTGGTGCTGGGTATAGGAAACAATTTAATTCCTTGGCTACCTTACAATGAATAAAATTATGGGTGCTACCTGAATCAATCAACACTATTACCTTTTCTTCTTGATTTGTCCTGCTATCTTGAGAGTTTGAGGAGTGGTAATTCCTGCCAGTGCATTACATGATATGGTCGGATTCATTTCTTCCTCTTCTAGAGCTGGTTCCTGGTGTATATCCTCTTCTTGTTCATTTTCTTCTTCCTCTTCATAATCTATGTAAAATAATTTCTTCTCAGCACACTTATTATCACTGGTGTATTTAACATGAAGTAGCAAAGCCTTTTTAATTATTTTTTCCTCCAATTGTTGTGGTTTCAACCTTGTAGGTTGTGGAAATCTAGGAGTAGCAACACTTCCATCTTTATAGAAGTGAGTGGTAGGCTTTCTTGTCGCCATAATTTTACATTCAATTTTCTTGCCAACCTGAATGCCTTCTCCAATGAATCAGGTTCCAAAATGCGAAGTTCATGTTGGATGTTATCCTTTAAAGTACCTATGAATAGATCAATTCTATGTTCCTCGGGGTTTCTGAGCTTCACACTCCTAAAAATTTCAGCTTACGAACCTTAGTAAGAAAAACATTTATTACGAAAATTCGTTATTACGAAAATTCCCCGATGGCTTTGTTTGGAGAAGTGAAACCATATAATCCAAAGCTCGTGCAAATGTTGTGAAATCAACTCCAAAAAGAGAATAAAATAGATATCAACGCCTTAGAAATAAGCTACTTAGAGGGGGAAACCTCCAATACATTACATGAATGAAAAATTCTTCTATCATACAAATAAAAAAACCTCCTTTCTATATATAGGAGTCCATGGGGCCACAATGTAATCCTAGTGGGGCCACAATGTAACCCTAGCCGACCTAACAATAATAATTTAAGGGCACAATAATAACAATATGGGGGTTACAAGGGTACAATAATAACAATAAGGGGGTTACAATAATAACAATAAGGGACTATAATAGTAATATAGGGACCTAACAGGGATATTGTCAATTGCAGAAATATGACAGTTGAAGAAACTAAAGAAGATCCAAGAAATATCACAATCCCTGAATCTGAGCGACAATGTGCAGTTGTTGGGCCTTCAATTACGTCGCTAGATGTCACAAATCCTTTGAAGATTTGAAAACTTAACATTGGTACTGAAGAACGGCTGAAATTGGTGAAGATCAGAGATTACTGGGATGATGATATGGGGGGAAAGGTTGTTGAACTTCTAACTCAATATCAAGACCTATTTCCTGCAAATTTATCTGAGTTGAAAGGGATAATTGGAGAGCTTGGGGTCATGAAGATCACTTTGAAACCAGATGCGCGACATGTGAAGCAGTGTCCATATAGATTGAACACCAAATACAAGCAAAAAGTTAAAGAATAATTGGATAAAATGGTTGTTGTAGGCATTATAGAACCAGTGAAAGAGTCTGATTGGGTGAGTCCTATGGTGGTACAGGATAAGAAGACTAAAGGAGAAACAAGGATTTGCGTGGATCTATGCAAATTGAATGATGCCCGCGTTCATGATACATTCCCAACCCCATTTTCTGATGAGATCCTGGAAAATGTAGGAGGATAGGAATCTTATTCATTTATATATGGATTATCAGGATATCATTAGATCAAGATTGCACCAGAGGATAGGAGTAAGACAAAATTTGCAACAGAATGGGGATATTTTCAGTATATAATCATGTCATTTGGATTAAATAATGCGCCTGCTATATTCTCGCGCGTAGTAGTAGCTGCATTCAAGGAATACATCCACAAGTTCTTAGAAGTCTACTTTGATGATTAGGCTATCTTTGGATTGTTGAAGAAGCATTTCTCAAGTATGCGCCTAATGCTGGATACTTGTAGGAAGTATCAGATCTCACCTAATTTGAAGAAGTGAATTTTTTGTGTTCCATTCGGGATATACCTGGGTCATTTTGTCTGCCAGCAAGAATTGATGGTGGATCCCACAAATATCACAGTGATTTTTAATCTGGAATTTCCTGCTAATGTCAAACAATTGCGCTCAATTTTGTGGCATACTGGATATTACTAGAATTTCATCTAGGCATATGCGCTAATCACTACACCCATGGATAAATTTCTCAAGAAGGATGTGTAATTCTATTGGGATGAAGAATGTAAAAAGAGTTTTAAATTAATGAAGGAGAAGATGGTCACTGTGCCCATATTGTTATTTCTGGATTGGTCGAAGGTATTCCATGTCCATGTTGATGCCTCTTGCATCGCGCTCGGAGCTATTTTAGTACATCCAGGAGCTAGGGAGATTGATCACCCTATTTAATTTGCAATTAGAAAGATATCAAGTGTAGAATGTAATTATTCAACCACAGAGAGAGAAGGATTGGCGATAGTTTATGTGCTACTGAAATTCTACCACTATCTCTTAGGAGGACACTTCAAGATGTTTACTGACCACTCTACTTTGAAGTACCTGGTCAATAAGCTTGTGTTCGGGGGGAGATCTACAGGTGGTTGTTATTCCAAGAGTATGATTTTGAAGTTACTGTGAAGCCAGGGAGACGGATTAGTGGGAAATACCATATGTCTTGCATTGAGAATGGAGAAGAGCCTACTTACTTGGAAGGTGGGTTACTCGATGCACAATTATTTGCTATAAAGTTGGTTGATTATCATGATTTCCCTTATATCATTCATTTCTTCACTACTAGACGTGTGCCAAAGGAGTATACATTGCAACAGAAGAAATATTTGGTTGTGTGCGCAGACGACTTCACTCTTATTGTTGGTCAGTTGTATAAGATGGGTGTAGATGAGATCTTGCGAAGATATGTACTGTGTTGTAACATTATTTGTTTTGATAAGTTAGCATGGTAGTTTGAAAAATTAAAATAAAATGCTAAGTTAGAACATGGATGAAAAAGAAAAATTTTAAAATGTTAGGAAAATATTGTTTTAGTACATCCATGTTAGAATAAAATGTTAGGATAGTTTGCTCTAAATAAAGAAGGCAAAAGAAAAAAATGTTAGGAAAGCATGAAATAAAAAAAATGTGTTAATGCTTTAGTGTTCAAAATAAAATAATGGTCGCCTATTTAAATGCGCCAGATACTCAAAGATATAAAATTTTAATTTATGTATGTTAAATTCTTTGAAAAAAGGTTGAATGTTCATTTTTTAAATTGATATATTTAAGCGCATATTGATTTTGTTATAAGCTCACTACACGAAATAGCAGTCAAATCATTCGGCATAAAACGCCATTAGTTTTCAACGAGAGATCTGGAACCCTCCTCATATCTACAATGGAGATCCACTTCGCGACCCCCCCGACAGTTTCTTGTTAATGCCAGGGGGGGTCCGAAGTGTGGTATTCATGGCCACCCAAATTTGTGATGTGGCAACACCACATCACTTTGCACCCCTTCCGCCTAAAACAGGAAACTGGGAGGTACCCCCCTTGAAATCCACCTCCAGTTTTTCATTTCTTGAGGACCATTCTCCCACGCTCGATGACCGTTTCCTCCAACGTCCTCAACCAACAGACCTCCCTTCCCACACCATACATGTTGGTCCACTATCCAATCATATCCCTAAATGTCATTTGGCCGTTACCCTCCAACACTCCACTTATGCCTGTTAATCGCCCCATTGGCCACTCAACATGCTCCTAGACCGTTAATCATCCCATTATGCATTAATCCCCATAAAACCCTTTAAACTCCTACGGTCATATCCCAGACAATTAGTCTCAGGCCATTAAGTCTCAGATCATGCCCTATAAAGCTAATTAAGGAGAGCCCATTTCACTTTACGATCTCCATTCTTTCTACGACCTCTGCATTATGTCTAAAGTGTTAGCAACTGCGATCATTCTCCCTACTTCTGAGATCCCATCACCTTTCCTGCAACCCGATTTTCACCACCCTTATCCAATCCATACCCTATCAAACATGGCACCCAAGGCCAAAGCTAAAAAGAAAACAACTCCTAAGGGTAAAGCCAAGAAAAAGGTGACATAAGAAGTGCAGGTTGTCAATCCAGCTGCGGAAGTCATCCTTGAGGTCGTCAAACCTGTTGCAGAAGACATCCCTTTAGCAACGCCATAGCTTAACCTTGACCTCATACCCATAGTTGATGCATATTTCAAAATCACAGTCTGCCACTGTGAATTCGACTTCTATGAGCTACATCTGTGGCTAAAACAAAAGCACATGGATAACTAGGACCCTATCAGGTTCTAGGAATCTATGTTGCCTTTGTTTGCATTCCCACAAACTCATATTTTTCCTGATCTAATTGCTTGGTGTCAGAAGCAGTATGACACTATAACCAGGTCAATGGTGGCTCAAAATGGAAACATTCTGATCACCATGTCCCCTGAAAACATAAACCAAATACTTCTCATCCCTTCATCTGATTCCTTATCCCATTTCTCACCTGCTACTCTCATGGACCTTTATCACAAATTATCTTTCCCTCAGAGAGCTCAGATATTTGAAATTTTCTTACCTGAGGATGGATAATTACCAAAGAAAAACCCCCCATATGCATCCTCCATTTTTCCTATAGCTTCTAAGAACTGTATCTCTCTTATTTCTTACCTTTTAGGATACCCAAATGATGAAACCATTAATGAACCCATCTTGGGGTTCTTATCTATTTTCAGTAATGATAAACCAAATTTTTTTATGTATAATTACAACCAATTCTTTTCTGAAATTATACATGAACAATTCATGAACTTCACCACACAAAGAGTGTTTAATTATTCTTCTATGATTATTCATATGATTTTGTTTCAGTAGGCATAAATGTTGCCTATCCACTTCAACAAATAGGATGCACACGGAGTGAATCAATCAGTGATTCATTGGACATAATTGGTCAGAGCTTCATCAACAACCAATTCTTTTTCATAATTCATAGACTCCTTTATACATCCAGTAAGGCAACTCCTTACAATTCAATTAGAGCCCAAAATTGGAGAAAACATTAAAAGGATTCTTCACCTCAGTGAACAAGAAAAGATAGGTGATTGGTACCTATACAAAAATTATATAGAGATCAGGATATATGGCTGCGAACTCTCACCTTTCAAACTTCCAAGATATGTACCTATGAGAGTTTTCTCCTTGGAATACATAAGACAAATGTTAGACATGGATGAACTACATTTTGTCTCAGGAAAGAGAAAAGCACAGTTTAAAATCAAGGCCAACATTGGATCCTTCATCTGCAATACCAGGGCAGCTGGTAATGATGTAGATGCATTGTTAAAGAAGATGGATTTTAAACCAAGTTTTACTTGGTCATATGACCCCCATGGCATTATTTCTGCTCTGAGAGTTGAACTTAAGACAACTTCTTACACTTATAATTCCAGAGCAGAAATAGAGAAATACATGAACCAGGATGAATGGGTGGAAGGTACTCTACAGGAGGCATATGAAAAAGTAATTTCCGCTTCAAATGTATAGACACTAGCGCTTGACAGTAAGCAGTAGAAGAGAGTTAGAGAAGAGACTCCACATGCCAAGGAAATCATGAAAGAGTTTATCTTGCAGCACAAAAATCTAAAGCTCACATCCACTTTGTTTTCATAAGAGAAACAACAAAATATCATAGATTTGGGAGATACTGAAGTCTCCACATCCACCAGTGTTCCTCGGACTCCTCCATAAGCATCACCTCCAAGAGAACCACTAGAAATCATCCAGCATTCGGATTCCAGCTCTTCAGAAGAGCGAAATATTTTCTCCAGATTCCTAGATATCAAGCACAAGAATGAAGCATTGAAGTCTGATGTTTACAGTCAATTCTGGAAACAAACATCTACATCACATCATAGGCTTCTCACTACCTTTGACAGTGAGAAAGGAAGGATTCAAATGGCCTTTCTGCAGGCAATAGTGCCATTTCCAAAAAATCATGCTGAGTATGAGAATATTGTCTTCTCTTTTGATACAAAGAAGATTCACCAAATTAACTAGATGGACATGCAAAAGCAGTCAGGAGAGATATTATTTTCAACAATGACCACAACAACCATGTATCTTTCCAAGTTGAAAGCAGCACTGCCAAATGTTCAATCTCGGTTCAAGATTGAGAAATCGTCTTCATTGGAAGACCTTGTAGTGAAAGTTGGGTATGATCCAAAATACTGCAAGGCAACTGAGGAAATCATTAAAAAGAAGAATGCAAACATTTCTACTTTGTGCAAACAAATCAAGATACCCTCATCTGAAGACCCAAAAACTAAGGGGATGGCATAAAATGAATGTAACAAGGAGGAAATGCTGAAGTTGATCATTGATCAAAATCTGCAAATTAGAAAGATGGAACAACGAATTGAAGAATTCCTACTGAAAGAGAAATCAACACTCCAAGTGAATACTAATCCTAATTTAGCAAATCAAACATCTTCTACAGGTACAAAACTTTCTGGAACTTTGACTACTACTAATGCATCAAAATTGGCACAATATTTGGCCATTCAGAAATAGGCATATGAGAAGTTACAACAGAAGTTTCAAGTTCTTGAGTCTTAGAAAATTAAAAATGATACTTTATATGTAGAGGAAATGTAGAAGACTCACCAGTTAGAACTTAAGTTCAAAGAACTAGAGAGTAAATCTCTAATGGAAGAAACTCTGGGGGAAGCTAAGCAGAATATCTAGGAAGAAATCAACCAGTCTATCACTGAAGTATGTCCATCCATACAGAACATATTCGAACAACAAGAAATCATCACCAAATGCAGAAAAACAATTCAAGAGCAAAAAGATAAACTCAAGAAGAAGCCAATTGAAGCCACTGAAATGATCAAGGTTCTCAATTCAAAGAAAAGAGAGGAGTAGGAAGAAATCAACATCTCGGACAGAACTGCAACCAGTTTGGAGATAAAGAAAGTTTTACATAAAAGAAACTTAATCAACCAATTGCAGACCAAATGCGAAGCTTTAAATATTATTGTTCAAAGGTTTCATACTAAATTTAATGTTTTAAATCATAAAGGACTGCCAGGCTTCGTATGATTAGAGGATCAGTTGAATAATTTAGAAGATTATTGCAAAAAGTTATATACAATTGCAATAGACAAGTCAAAGTTTGTAGGTATCAAAGGTCACATTACAGGGAAAGATTTTCTTGAAGCTCTGTAGTTTGATTTGATCATTCAACATCAAATAAAACATTTATTCATTCAAAGAACAACTTTCGACAGATATATTGAAGTAGATGAAATATTCAAGAAAATGATGAGTGTATAAATCCCAAGTTAATATCAATGGGACAAGTTTTGTGAAACCATCGAGTAAAAGGATAAATTTTATAGCATGGAAGCACATCATATTTTTGAGGGTCTAGTCAGCAATAGCTTCCATCAAAAGGGGCCGAATAATCAATAAATTCCAGAAAAACAGAGACACTTCATCTATGTATCTCCTTCTTCTATTCTTCTTTATCCTATTATTGTAAATCAGTTAAGATATTTCTAAGTTTTGTGAATTAGTATAAATAACTCACAGTTCGAGTTATTAAGGGTTTCACCCTTGGATGAGTGAATTTTTGTAAGCATAAATTGTACAAGTCTTTTTTATCATCGTTTTTTTTTTAATAAGACTAATTCTATTAAGAGAAGAAACATATAGTACAATCAAGCTTGCATGCAAGCGAGGCTGAAAAGCATGGGAGCCATAGGTGATTGGCTATCAACCTCGCTCATGGATGACAACCAAGGAATGAGAAAAAAAATAACACGGAAATGTAGAGAAGCTAGATCTGAACAAAGGTATCTACCCAGTGTGGGTGGATACTGCCAAACGACATTTTTTCCCTTTTTTCTTACTTACTTTCACCCAGCTGGTGGAATTTGGCTGAGCCATGACTAGTTGTAGACTATTCTGCCCTGGGGGGAAGAATATCCTTATCAGAGTCAGAGGACAAAGACACGTGAGAGCGTTTCTGAGGGATCGACGGGGTAGAGGGGTCCGCAGGATTGGCTAAAGGAGCGTCCAACAAAATCCCATCATTCTGCCCATCTGCTTCAATTTCCTCCTCATCCGAGGTGGAGGAGTCTGTATCATCCATGGGGGGGGGGAGGAAAACAGGGATTCCAGCTCTTAGATTTGGGTTTGCGATTTAGATTCTTCTTTTTGTCGAGGAACTGGGTACATGCATTTTGGAGGTGCCCTGTTTGATGGCAACGGCGGCAATGGAAGGCTGTATTTTCGTAATCCAAGGTTGTGTCCAATGGAAATCCCCAATCTTGAGGTTGATCTGATCCAGAATTCCTTTGCTAATATCTATTTTCGCACATATTTTTCTGTAGGTGTAGAGTCCTTTCTCCATTCTTGAGGAATCTGTAGTGAGATAGCGTCCTAAGGTGTCTCGAATGGCTAAGAAAACAGAGATATGCCATAGATGTGCCAGAAGGTTCAGGAGCCTGACCCAAATGGGAATTTTGGTGATGACAGCTGTAGAAGGGTCAAAGTTTGGAAACGATGGGGTGAGGAATAGTCCAGCCGTGCCCCAGAACCAAGGGCCTCCCCTTAAGGCTTTCTGGTAATCTTCATTTAAGTTAAAAGCCACAATGAAGAAGCCTTTCGAGCATAAGTAGATCTTGCTTTTTTTAGTACAGTTGGTATGGATCCATTGGTATAAATCTACTGTACGAGGCCATAGACCATTAAATCTGCATATGATTGCGGATTCTGCAAATTTCTAGTAGTGATCGTCAATCGCAGGATGAGAGAATTCGACAGAAGGAATTTCCTCTGTTTTATCCACCAAAAATGGCTTGGGAGCCATAGTTGGTTGAGCTGCTTTCGAAGAATACTGAGGATGGGCTACATCTTTATAGACTACATATTTATAAGAGAATGGAGGAGCAGAGGAGGTCTGCCCAAAAGACCCTCCTCTTAGATGAGAGGTAACCACAATAGAAGCATCCCTTTGAATACAGTAGAAGGAGAGGGGAAGGGGTTCCTTTAGTTGTTTACCTTTATATAGAAATCTCTGGTAAGAGGAGGGGATCCCCAGCCGGAGTTCAAGTTTTTGCAAAAGATCCTGCACAAGATTTGTTTCACGCACCCATTGCATCATCGTCTTGCCAGAGAGGAGTGTGATTTGGATCTGAAATGAAAATGCTTCTTCTGGTAGATCTGGCTGGTCCGAGAAACAAATTTTCTTCTGGCAAGCTGTGGGGGTGGAGTCTGATGAATCACCTATGTGGTTTGCATGTTCTAAAGCATCCTCTGTCCAGCAACTAGCCACCATTTTGCTGTGGAGATATGTATTAGCTCAGGCAATCTCTAATGCGGCTGAGTCATTAGTGAAAGCCTCCAATTCCTTACTTTCAACAAGGTAGGCGGCAGCCCAGAGAGGTGGAAAAAAACCCCAATACTGGGCTTCAACTGAAATCCTTCGCCTTACTGTGAGGGAAATTGTTGCAGAGCTGCCAGAAGCGATTGAAAGATATGGGACCGCACTGACAGCGTCCGCCTCTGTGCTGAGGAGAAGCTAATGCCGGATTCTGCAGCCCTTCAGAGTTGGGTTTGCAACCAAAAGCTTGAACATGAAGAGAACAGCTAGCAGATCTGAATTAAAGGTGCTAACCTCTTTATCGCGGAAGGCTGTGCAGATATCATGGGTTGCAGAGGCTAGTCGAAACCCTAGGCGGGAGAAGGCTCGAGATGGGCTTGAGTCTGCAAGAAGCTCATGACATCTAACTCTGCAAGTGCTTGGAGTTTTGTTGATTGCGGGTAGCCTGTAGTTGGGGCTCAGAACCTCCAGGCCGGAAAGAAGCCTCCATTCTTCAAATCGCATGGGAGCGACTGACCCAGCACCACCGAGGAACCCATAACAGTAAACCCTAACTGTTGCGCTGGCCATCGTTTCCGAATCCAGCATAAGAATAATTTTGTATTTTTTATCATCATTAATACAAGAAGGATTCTGAATTTGTCTCATACAAATTTGTTTTCTTTGTCAGTTTTTCCAGTTTTCATACATTTTGTTTCTTCATATATTTAATTGTTATGAAGATGACTAGGTGAGGATTCTTCACAAGCTTATAACAAGCTTATTTGTTTCTTCATTTATTGAAGAATTCAGTCTGAATATTTAATAATCATGTCTTCTTACATAATTCCACTTAATCAAATTATAAAATCTTAATCACTGTGTGAGATAAGCAAGAAACCCTTACTTATAATTAATAATATTATCTACAAGATTAATCAATAACTGTTTACTAAAAGTTATCTTTTACATTGGTCCTGCAATATTGCAAAACACAAACAAAACATTATAGATGCTTTGGCATGATTATTGACCACAATCATCTCAAAGGACAACATATTGGAATTTGAGAGATGAGATATCTTAGCTGAAGCTCATAGAGGGGTTGCCGAAGGTCACTATGCAGGGAAAGCGACTGTGCAGAAGATCCTGCGAGCTGGTTTATTGTGGTTGATGCTACACAATGATGCATACGCGCATTGCCACACATGCGATGTATTCCAAAGGATAGGAAAGCCATCACATAGATATGAGATTCCCTTGCAACTACAGATGGAGTTGCAAGCGTTTGATAAATGGGCCATTGATTTTTTTGGACCTATTGACCCTTCAGGAAAGAAGACAGGTGCATGTGACATAATCACTTTGATAGATTATGTGACCAGATGGGTCGAAGCTAAGTCGATGAAGGATTGTAGTGTAGACATAGTTGCACACTTCATCTTTGAGAACATTTTGACTTGGTTTGGATTCCCTAAGATTCTGATGAGTTATCAAGGTACACACTTTGTGAATGACACTATTGAAGCTCTGAAAGAAGAATGTTTAATTCATCATCAGAAGAGCACTCCATATCACCCACAGAAGAATGGTGTATTGGAAGCTTTCAATAAGATATTTGAGACTGTGCTCACTAAGATTTGCAATGCTAATGAGGATGATTGGGATGTGCACATACCCAAAGTTCTTTGGGCATATAGAAGCACATGCAAGAAGTTGATAGGAAAGACACCATTCAAGATGGTGTATGGGCAAGAAGTTGTGATGCCTATGGAGTATAATGTTCCAAGTCTGCGCATTGTAGCATTCACAAATATGGTAGAGTAGGATATTATGGAAGAATGGTTGTCAAAGTTGGTCACGCTAGACGAGGATAACTTCATTGCAAACTTCCACCAACAACTGCAGAAGGCACGTGAAAAGGCTTGGCATGACATGCATATTAAACAAAAGGTCTTTAAGGAAGAAGATTTGTTCTTGTTGTATGACAACAAGTTTGCACGTCACCCAGGGAAGTTCAAGATGCATTGGATAGGACCCTATATTTTTAAGGAAATCACTAACAGAGGTGTGGTGCGCTTGGCCACACTAACATGAGAAAACCTTCCTGGGTATGTTAATGGAAGCCAATTGAAGCCTTACAGGGATGACCCTCTCCTTGCACGCATAAAAGGACTATATGGCTGGAAAATTGGATCTGCGCAGAAGGGATGATAGATGCACAGACAGGTGTGACACGCGGGTGAAATTTGTGTCAAGAGGTTGACTGGGTCGAAGAAGTGCCATAATATAGCGGCTGGAATAGTAAATCTGGACAACACATGATTCTTACCATTTGGAGGAGTGTCTAAGTTGCATTTAATGAGGTTATTATTCCACAGTTAGAGTCGCATTAGTTCCCTTTTCCTTCTGTGTGATTTTTGCAACTTGAGATCTCTGATTTCTAGAATTTGTCAGAAGTCTATATTTGGTATCAACCTGTTGTTGGAGGAGGAGCTACATTGTAGAGGTCTAGGTTACCTAATCCCACTCAATGTGACTACTACCATACCAGGAGAGGAACCCGCTAAGACCCCTGTGCCAGTTCAGATGAAGAAGGGATTGATATTAGGGTCCCAGAAATCCCCTAGAGATAAAACTCCTAAGGCGTAGTCCATTGCGGCCAAGCGTTAAAAGAAGCCCATGGCAAAGTTGCCTGAGACAATAGTGGAGGAAGAGGATGTGATAGAAATTGCTCCTATCTCAAAGTTGCCTACATATGTCGCAACACGCAAAGCTTCAGTGGAGGTCTCGAAGGACCTTGACAAAGTGCGCTCTTATATCATTATGTCGTTGATCCCAGAGAATGTCCCTATCGAAGGTGATATGTTCGCCAAAGTTCCAATGCTGAAAATGGAGGACTGGGACATTGCATATCAGGAAAAATTTCCATATCTTGCACCCCAGAGGTACTTAGACCAGGTTCCTTATGAGGGAGGAATAATGTGTGTTGAGCTGAAGCACTTCTTTTGGACCTACACAAAGTAGGGTTCCTAAACTTGTTACTGAATCCACACTTCAAGCACAACCCAATCAAAAATATTTGTGTGCGGCAGTTTCTCTCACTAATCCATGACGATTTTTTATGGCTCGATG
Source organism: Pinus albicaulis (assembly GCA_034641835.2). NCBI lineage: Eukaryota > Viridiplantae > Streptophyta > Pinopsida > Pinales > Pinaceae > Pinus > Pinus albicaulis. The sequence continues at coordinate 419,781,513 of CM076574.1, read as the reverse complement.
AGCGCATACTAATCGATGCCACGTTGATCCATCAGATCACCAGCTTGCCTGACTAAGGCGTGGACCCTGTGGCAGACTTTGGATGCAAAGGCCAAGAAAAGAAGGTTACTGAGAAAATTAAGAATGATTATCAAGTCACGCACCACAATCGTAGGTTCGTTGTAAGTGAGATTAATGACCCTGATGTCTGATTTGTCACTCTCATCCTAGCCGGGAAAATGATGAGGAAGTGTAGACTGAAGGAAGTCCCAGTGTAAGTTATCGCGCTCGTTGGACAGTGAGAGAAGGGCGTGCAACACAATTGGGCCCAATACCTCTGCAGAGAATTCCTAGAAAATTTTCATGAGGCACTGGAAGAACGGAAGCACTTTTATTATGCCTAGTTTTTGCTCCTGATAGCACTCATCAGCTAAAATACGCCGAAAGAAACGCAGTTTCCTGATATTGAGCCCGACATGTGCGAAGTCGTGCGCTACGCTACACTTTAGAAGTCAATGATTCCAGCGCGTGTCACCGAAAACAAGATCTTTTGGGTCCTTTTCGACTCTACGATGTTCCAAGCTATTCAGTCGAAGCCCAGGTTGTCCCTGACCTTGTATGAAAAAAACAAGTTGATTGCAGATTTGAAGGCAACATTCCATAATGTCCACACCCACGTGAAAGGCATTGTTTAGGGTATATGGTATGAGTTTCCGTACTTGGTTACAAAAGATGACTTAGTACACGTCACGATAGAGTGGTCGTGAGCTTGGTTAGATCCGCGCACCATGGAAGGTGCATCCTCGTCCATTCTGAAGATTGCAACAAAGCCCAAAACAGGTACACAACAAACGGGTAAAGACACTGGAGTAGAGGCCATGCCGACCGCAACCAGTGAAACCATCGACTTAGAGAAAGAGACAGAGCTAGAAAAAAATGGTGCAGGTGCCAAGGATACTGAGGCTCAGACTGCCAAAGAGATGGCAACACCGACTGCCAAGGGGAATAAACGCAACTCTCAGGCCATGGTTTTTCCTCGCAAAAAGTGAAAAGGGTCCAAGGCAGTCGGTGAAGAAGACCTCAATTTGACAGAGGATGACCTTAATGAGATTGAAAATACCATGACGTCTATAGCCAAGGATATATGGATAGATCTGGAGGCACAATACAAATCTTCACTCGACAGTGTGCAGACCAAAGATCAAGAGTTGAAGGTACAAGTGAGTGTGGCCCAGGTGAGCCAGCATCAAGTGAGCGTGCTTGCCACCAACAACACTGTTACCGATGAAATAGGTAACCGCACTGTTACCTACTTTTTTTTGGTAGCATAAAAAGCACCCGATTTTGAAAAGTGGTGATGCAGAATCACCCCCTTTTTTTTTGTGCACACTTTTGACGCTCAAATATTTTTATTTATGAAGTATGAATATTTGTTTTAAAATGTTAGTGATTTTCATGCTAATTTTGAAACGTATTGATGCAGCATCAACTTTTTTTTTAGAGCGGTGATTTTCATGCTAATTTTGAAACGTATTGATGCAGCATCAACCTTTAGAGTGGCATTGCTATAATAAAACACAAAACTTAGATATTAAAAATATATATAAAAACAATAAAAAAAACTAATAAAAATGTAAAAAAACAAAATAAATTAAAAAAACAAAGAAAAAAAAACAAAAATATTCGAAAATTATATCAAAAGGAAATGACAAAATTTGAAAAAAAAAACACATAATTTAAAGAAAAAAACAAAATTTAACCAAAATAATTTAAAAAAAAAACATCAAAAACATTTTTTTCTAAGTTATTAAAAAAAACCATATAAAAAAAAAAAAATAAATAGAAAATTTTAAAATAATTTAAATTACAAAATTAAAATTTAGATAAAAAAAATAAAATACAAAAAAGAAAAAATTAAATTTTAAATTTTAAATTAAAAAAATAATAATAAGAAGAAAAAAAAATACAAATTTTAAAATTAACCAAAGAAAAGAAAAAAAAGAAAAAAAAGAAAAAAAAAAAAAAAAAAACAAAATTTAAAATTGAAAAAGAAAATTAAAATAAAAGAATTAAAATAAAAAAAACTATCGTTAAAAAACAAAAAAATGAAAAAAACCACATGCAAATAATTAAAAAACAAATATCCATAAATTTACTTTTTTTTTTTTTAAATGAAACAATTTATAAAATTTAAAAATGAAAAACTAAATAAACTAAAAGATTAAAAAAAAATTTAAATTAAATCAAAATTTAATAAATTTAATAAATAAATTTTAATTTTTAAAAAATAATTAATCTAAAATATTAAATTTAAAAACAAAATTTAAAAAAAAAAAGAAAAAATTAAAACAAATTAAATTTAAAATAAAAAATTTGAATTAAAAAAAAAAAAAAAATTTGAATTTAAAAAAATCAAATTTAAAAAAAAATATTAAAAAAAAAAAAAAAGAAAAGAATTTTTGATCATGGTGGCGCTGCCAATTGGCCTCCCGCCCAGGTGGCGGCGGAGGCCGACTGCTTGGCGGGTGGGGAGGTTGCATGCAACCCCCCGCCCGCCCAGCAGCTGGCCTCCGCCGCCACCTGGGCGGGAGGCTTGAATCCCGCCCAGCGGCCGGCCTCCGCTGCCACCTAGGCGGGAGGCCGATTCCGGGAATTGCCCTCCCGCGGTGCGAGGCCGATTCTGGGAATCGCCCTCCCGCAGCGGGTGGCCGATTCCAGGAATCTCCCTCCCGCGGTGCGAGGATGATTTCGGGAATCGCTCTCCCGTGGCATAGAGGCCGATTCCCGGAATCGACCTCCCGCGGCGCGAGGCCGATTCCCGGAATTGCCCTCCCGCGACGCGAAGCCGATTCCCGGAATTGCCCTCCCGTGGCGCGAAGCCGATTCCCGGAATCGCCCTCCTCCGGCGGGAGGCCGATTCCCGGAATCGCCCTCCCGCGGCGGGAGGCTGATTCCGGGAATCGCCCTTCCGCGGCGGGAGGCTGATTCCCAGAATCGGCTTCCCGCCGCGAGAGGGCGATTCCCTGAATCGACTTCGCGCAATCGGCCTTGCGCCGCGGGAAGGCGATTCCCGGAATCGGCCTCGCGCCGCGGGAGGACGATTCCCGGAATCGGCCTCCGCCACCACCTGAGCGGGAGGCCGATTGGCGGCGCCACCACCATAAAAAAATTCTCTTTTTTTTTAATTTTTTTTTACTTTTTCATATTTTTTTTTAATTTGATTTTTTTTTAAATTCAAAAAATTTAAAATTATTTTTTTTAATTTAATTTTTATATTTGAAATTTAATTTGTTTTAATTTTTTTGTTTTTTTTTTAATTTTTAATTTTAATTTTAATTTTTTTAATTTTATTATTTTTTGGTTTTTAATTTTTTCTTTTCTAAATTTTGTTAATATTTTTTATTAAATTTTGTATTTTTTTTTTTATTTAATTGATTTTTTTTTTTTTAACTTTTTCATATTTTTTTTTATTATTAAATTTTATGTTTAATTTTTTCATTTAATTTTTTAAAATTTAACAAATTTTGTATTTTTTCTTTTTAATTTATTTGAATTTAATATATTTTTGTAATTTTTAATTTTTTTATTATTATTTTTTTAATTACATAAAATTATTATATTTTTTTTATTTCAATTAAAATTGTGTATTTAAAATTAGATTTTTCTTTTCTTTTAATTAAACTTAATATTTTCAAATTAATTTGTTTTTTATTTTATTTTTTATTTAATTTTTTTTTTTTAATTTTTAATTTTTAATTGATTTTTAAAGTTTTTTTAATTTTTATTTTAACAATGTTTTTTTTTTATTCTTTATATTTAAAATTTATTTTTTATTTCAAAATTTATTTGTTTATTCATTTATTTATTAAAATTTAATATATTTATTTTTTAAATTTAATTTGTTATTTTAATATTAACAATTTTTTTTTTTTAATTTAATAAAATCTAATTTTTATATTTTTAATTTAAGTTTATATATATATATATATATATATATATATATATATATATATATATATATATATATATATATATATATTATTTTTTATAATTTAAATTTAATTTTTTTTAAAAATTTATCTGTTTTTTTAATATATATTTTTTTAAATTTAATATTTTTATTGTATTTTATTTTTCATTTTTTATTTTTAATTAATTTTTCAATTTTTTACTTTTAATTTAAATAATGTATTTTTTATTTAAAGTTTTAAATTTATTAAAATTTAATATATTTCTTTAAATTTAATTTTTTTTTTTTTAATTTAATAAACATTTTCTTTTTCTTTTTTAAATTAAATTTTTATATTTTATTTTTTATACTTTCTTTCTTTTTTTTAACTTGTTTTTTTTCTTTGAAATTTAATATTTTTATTTTTTTATTTCTATATATTTTGAAATTTTAATCTTTAATTTTATTTTTATTTTTTATTTTTTATTTTTTTCTTAAATTTTAGGTTTTTTTAATGTTTGAATTAAAAATTTTATTTTGTTTTTATTTTTATTTTTTTATTCCTATATTTTTTTAATTTTAAGCTTTAAAATGTTTTTATTTTTTAAATTTATTTTATTCTTAAATTTTAGCTTTATTTTAATGTTTGAATTTTAAAAATTAAAAAATGTTATTTCTATTTTTTTAAATGTAAAAAATATGACACAATTTTTTTTTTTGTTATTCCAGCATTAACTGGTTTTGTTTTGAGGGTGTTTTTTCAATCCTTTTTTCAAGAAACAATTTTGTTTTTAGCATAATTTTATAAAATGTTGAAATTTGACCTTAAAAAAAAACCAAGTGCGTTCTGGAATACACTTTTTTTTGTTTTTGGGGTGTTTTTTCATGTTTTTTGAGTCTTTTTGGGCTAGAGTTCCCGTTTTGAGGTCAGGTTACCTATTTCATCGGTAACATTGTTCAACGCGTAGCCGATCAGCACTGTAGTACCATTGACCGGGGATAACTTCTTCATTCAAATCCCCGCACATGCCATCCAAGTTGAGTCACCGACTCTGTGCGCGACTCTTCGAGCCTGTGGAGAGATTAATGTTGATTTGGTTGTGATGCTAGCTGGGAAACTCCATATGATCCATAACATGATTGTGAATGAGCTACAATACATAGAAGATCGAGCTTATCACTCTGCAAATGAGTCACAACAACAAGCAACTGAACTTCAACACAAACAGCAGACAGTAGAGGAATCATGCCACATAGCTAAGGCTTGGTGCGCCGCCTTGGAAGCCAAAATTGATTAAGTATGCAGTAATTTTCGAGCGGTCCCTACCTCAACCGCACTTGCAAAAAAATTGGAAGGTTTGGCCATTGTGTTGAAGGCATTGCGCGAAGAAGTGCAGACTATCTAAGCAGAATTTGAACAACAAATTGCAGACTTGCAGATGAAGTTGTAGCCAGAAACTCCATCGGAGGTCAGAGCACAACGTGTTGTAGATTTCAAGGCAGCGACATATAACATATCTGCTGCAGTCACAGAGTGTGGCCAATTGTTAGATGAGGCCATAGGTGTCTGGACTTCAGTTCAGAATGACCCCATGGTGTAGCAGTTGCGCAATGAATTGCACGTGAAAGAGAAATAGTTTGCAAACATCAGGATGGTGGCACCCACATTGGTGATAGCACGACGCCTTGCCCGCCTACACGAGGGTCGGGCTATTCAAACATAGATGGAATATCTGCATCGCCGCGAGCAGCTTTGGGAAGCAAGGATGCAGCCGTGGGTTGAGGAATCCTTACAGTTGTCCCAAACATTGGATGATGCCCTCAAGAGACTTCAGCAGACCCAACATAGCATCGATATGGCAGTTGAAGGGATGATAACTGCAAAATTGGTGAACGAGGCACAGGGAGCTACTATGCAGAGTATCCAAGTGGTCTTGCCACTAAAGAGGCTTGTTGAAACTCTCAAAGCGAAGATGAAGGAGCCCATGTCACAATGAATCGGGACGAGTCACGAGTTTGTGTTGGGGACTTGTTGGAGCAGGGTCCCTTGGTGTCAATTTTGTTAAATTTTTGTATATATTTTGTTGTGCACGTTGCGTGGAAGAGTCAAAGGGGCTTTGGGGTAGGTCAAAGTCCCTATTCAATGTAAATGGGTTTTAAGGGAAAATAATGAGTCTCAAACCATGGTATCTATGTGCTAATATTAGTATAAATATAGATAGATCGAGTCAACTAAAGATATCATATGTTTGATGAAGTATGTTGGTTAAGGATTTTGGTCTAAGTCTGGGTTTTTGGGTAGAAAGGCTCTTGTTGGCTGTGCACAAAGACCTAAATCCTGGCTGTGTGTGGACTCTATTGGCTGTGTATGCGGAAGGGTAATTGGTATTGAAGAACTGAATGTATTAAACTATTGGATCTCTTAATATAGAAGACTGTTTTGACGAAGTTGAACCTATTATGCGATTGATGTGTTATGTATCTGTTATTTCATCTTTACTTCTGTTTATGATTAAATTCACCTGCGCAATGATTGAAGTATATTATGCATGAAGTACATTGCTGATGAATAGATCTGCTTAAAGTATATCTATTTACTATGTGCAACTACATATATATTTCATGTTGGGATAATCTACGAAGAGTTGACATGTTGATATGTTGATCTATTTATGCGCGCATCTGTTCTATTATCGGTTATAAATGTGTTTAGGGCCACCACATTAAATTCTTCCTCAGGGTGCGAAAACCTGGTTCCATCACCCACCCATACTGTTTCGGGTGAGACTTTGATCTGCACATACAGGTCATTATGAAAAGGGCCAATATTTGGAGGTTTTGTTGGTTTCACAATAAATCCAAACTTGGGTCACGACCCCTCAAGCCAACAAATTTTATTTTTGGCTTATCTCTTTATTGATTTATCCAAATTTCAAGTGTAGACACTCCTTGGATGCGGAATTAAATTCCACATCCAACGAGTACCCATTATGCATACTTTTGAGAAGACCCACATTGATAAAAATTGAAGATACATTAAAAAATCACGTTGAACATGGTTTTTTAATATATCTTCAATTTTTTTCATTGTGGGTCTTCTCAAACGTATTCATAATGGGTACTCGTTGGATGTGGAATTTAATTCCGCATACAACGAGTGTCTACACTTGAAATTTGGGTAAACATATAAGGAGATAAGCTAAAAATAAAAGTAAAAAAAGTAGCTTTTCTTCTTTTCCCTCCAAAATATTTACATGTACCTCTTTTTAAATTTAAATGATTTGATTGGTTTACATATTATGACATGGAAATTACGTGAAAAATTCATGGGTACTTTTAGGCTAAAATTTCCTCTAATGGAAGTCATTTGAAGAGGTAGGCTACCTAGGGTTTTGTAAGAAAGTGTAGGAGGTGGGTTATAACCATGACTTTACAAGTTTATTTGCTATCAATTTTAGAATATATCATGTCACAATTGTATGGGTAAACTTCATGGTGTTAGCAGAGATTATATCTTCAACTACTAAAATCCCTAATGAAGGAGAGATTTGGTTCAAGGGGATGGATTTAGACATTGAGCATTATAAGTCTTTCTTGAAACCATAGTACAAATACTCCCCTTCTCATGTATTTCCTAGCAAGAAATTGTTGGACAAGTACACCCCCTTGATGAGAAATATCATGAAATACTTCACTTGTGAGGGAAGGTTCAGTAGGTTGTATCAGTACCACATCAGGTTGTTGATGCATTTTACTTCTCAAAAGTCCCTCAACTTACCTCAATACATGTTCAGAAGTTTGGTTAAAATGACAAAGAAGGTGTAGTCAAAGGGAAATGATCATTCAACTAGTTATTTCATCATGCCTTGATCAAATAAATAATCATCCACTAGCCGAGATAGATCAACATTCCATGGGAAACCTTCTTGGAGGCAACTGCTCTTCTTCCTACCTCAAATCAGCTAACGACTTAGAGCACTTTATTAACATCATCTAGACCACAGGAACTTGGCTCATCAAACAAGCCATCAATGACAAAGACACAACCTAGAGAAGAAATTTCAAAGACCTATAGCATAGGTAAGAGGTTGATGTTTGCCCCTAAAAGATCATACATGCCTAGACCTAAAACTATATCTCAAGCTAAAAGGCTATCTAAGGAAGTTGTCAATGAAGAAGTGAAGGTTGAAAATATAAGAGAGAAATCACTTAGAGATAGAGATGATACACGTTTGCAACATGAGGAAGAGATACCTCCTAAACTTGAAATGGAATACCTAGAAGAAGAGGAGCATGGAAATAAGCCATCGGAAGACATCATCAAAGAGAAAGAGGCATAGATCAGGGAGCTGAAAGATGATCTTGCCAAGGAAAATTTCATGGTATCTTTCTTTCAACAAGAAAATAGGAAGTTGAAACTAAACCTATTGTTGCAAAGAAAACCACAAGGGAACCATCCATCATCCAACAAGGCAGATGTTGTGGTAGAAACAGATAAGGTAAATGCCATAATTGATGTGGAGAAATTAGAAGAGAATTACATTCATATGCAACATAGGAGGCGCAAATCTAGAGAAATGGCAAGAAAGGAAAAACATGAAAAAGAGCCATCTTCGCCTCAAGCCCACAAAGACATAAATGACATCATAACTGTTGAACTTGAAGAAGAAAGAGAATACTAGATTGGGGTAGTAAATGAACACCTAGAGAAGATACTGAAGAAGGCAAACAAATACACTGCCATACAGAGGCACTGACAAGGCACTACTACACTAGAAACACTATTTGCAAAATTAGGGTTAAGAACATGAAGAAAAAGCTCAAGAAGAACCTAACCAAGCTCAAGAAAAGGGATAATATGGATTTATTGGATGATTCATCCTTAGTTATTTGAGGCATGAAAAAAATATAGAAAAGGAAAGAAATTTGGCAAAATTTTGAAAATTTTTAACTTTTTTGTCACACATGCAAAATTAGTGCACAGAAACGCAGCGAGTGCTCACTGCGCTTTTTCCCAGAGGATTTAAATGAATATTGGAAAACATGTGGGGATGGCTAGTGATGTTAGAATAACATAAAATTACTTTGGGAAGCTTGAAATTTTATATTATTTCATAAAATGACTAAATAGTGCCCATTTTTTACCTTTCTAGCACTATTTCAGACCACTCATTGTGTTTCTAGGACAACTTGACTTCAAGGAAAGTTTTCAGAGGTTCGAAGGAGTGTTTTCTAGTGCTTGATGATTCCATGGTGTAGTAGACATCTGCATATTTACAACCATACCTTTTTCAGCCAAAAAATCATCTGGGAAGGCCTCAAAATCATCCTCCAAAGTTGTGTTGTGCTTGTGCTGCGCTTTTGTTGTGTTTCTGAGAAATTTTGCTGTGTTTCTAGGTTTGAAGATTTTTCTTGACAAATGGAGGTCAAAAGTCAAAATGGTCAATGTAATAGATGGCTCATGCATTTTTTGATGGTTAATAGGCCTATTTATGGTCATATTTGTAAAAAAAAATATTTTTAATGACTTGAGATAAAATCTCGAATAATTAGCTAAAAAAGGGGAAAATTGTTTCTAACTTCCCTAGGATTAGGCTATGAGTCATTAGGCTCATCAATTAGTTGCTATGGATCAGGATTTGACCCCTAGAGGTGGAATCTTGTTTTATTTTCTATATGTACTGAGAAATAATTCATTGAGAGGGTTAGATATTTGAAGTTCATATTCTTTTGGCACTAGTGTACTTGACTATTTGCAGAAGAAATTTACAAGAAATTGCAAATATTTTTATGGGTGTCTTGTGATGTAGTTAGTGACAATGTGTTTATATATTTTTCTTATGCATCTAATGATCAATTCATTCAAGCAGCCATATACTTTCTTCCTATGCTTTGTCTTTTAAGTTTTGAAGCAGAAATCATTCTTTTATGCTATGTTTTTGTTTAAGATAAGCATATAAGTGTTTCATCCTATGAATAAGTGAATTCATTATGCTCACTTAAATTATTATATTCTTTCCTCCTCACCACACTTCAATGACAAACCGATTGTGTCATTGTTATCACCTACCTTGCCTCATGCTATGCCTACAACTAATCTTTTTGGCATATCTTGCCTAGTTTCCAAACATGGTGCTTGTTTGTCTAGCAAACCCTAATCAAACCTAAATAAAAAACCCTACTGAGCTTATAATTGACCTAAAATTCTTATTCTCCAGTAATTTCCATGGACTGTGAGCTTAGTATAGAGAGATCCCTCTCTGATTTGGTAGGGCTAGTTACCAAATTGAAAGTTGGTCTGTGGTTACCTCTTTAGTTTCCTTTCTCATCCTTGGGAGACTAAGGAGCCCTAACAAGACTAAATGCTAAATCCATTATTTCGGAACTTCGAACACGATGGCACTCCACAAAATCCTCTATCTAGGGGCATCATTCCCACCTTTGCATACCGGTTCACACCCCTCCATCACATATTTTTGGGGTAGTATCCGATGCGTGGGGGCATGATGGAACCCCTAGCTACCTTCTCACTTGATTAACATAAGTCTCGGCCTAGACCAACATAGGTATGTTCAATTATCCTCCGATTCCTTGGATAGTTTGTCCTACCGACCTCTGCGAAAAGCCATATATTGTAGATGTTTGATACCATATCTTCAAATATTGTACTTTATATGATACCACACTTACCACTCGGTCCCCATGTTTGACATAATGGGCAAGGATGATTCTATACCTTCTCTAGCAGTTTGTTAGTGTGAATTCTAATCCAAAGCGTACGAAGAAAACTCACTTTAGCTGTGCATAAAAAACAACCCTAACATTAAATATGGCTGTCAATTTCTTTAGATCTGCAGTTATTTGACCAAGACAAATGCTACAGAAATCCAGATCTATGCAGTTAAAGATATTAAACAACAAATAAAAGAAAGAGTTGCTCCATACATCCAATAGACAAGGCAAGAATAGTTTTAAATAATTTTGTATTTATGACACCTGGGAAGGGAACATAGAAAGATGTTACCAGTCCCCCTCAATGGGATGGGTTCTTGTATGTCCTCAGTGCTTCAGATCAAAGATATCTCTCTCTTGATGGTGTAGAAAACCTAGACAAAAAATGGAACTCAAAGGGAGCTCACAAGTAAAAAGATAGAAAAATATGACAATGATGGAGGATCAAAGTCAGACCAAAAGTATAGATTTAGAATGATCTTTAGGTAATAAAAGGTAGTGAATGAATGGAAAATATCTTCTATTTATAACAAAATATTGAGTTAGTCTAGATATTGGTGCATAATTAAAATATTATTAACCAAATCTAGATCCAACTTTTATGGAATATTTTATTATAGTTGTTGGAGGGAAAAAGAATTTGAATTTGGTCAAATCCCTTTATTTGTAAATAATAAATAAATAAATGATTTATTTATTATTTTAAAAATGTGGTTGAGTAATATTAAATAAATAGTGATTTATTCAATTATTTATACATGATTTAGTCAAATTTAACAAGGAATATTATTTAAATAATGTTTTAAATAATTATTCCTAGAAAATAATAAGATAAATAGTGATTTATCTAATTAATTTTCTTGTTTTGGGTTAAATATGACCAGGAATATTAATTAAAATGATGTTTAATTAATTATCCCTTGAGGAAAATCAAACAAATATGGATTTATTCAATATCTCCTCATGGGGTTTCTTGTTTATACCATAAGCAACTTAATAAATTATGGATTACTAAGTTATTTTTCATAGTGAAAGCAATTTTACTTAGGGTAAAATTGGTCTTACATGGTGTACTTTGGTCCATCTAATAGTAACAGGTTATATGACCAAAAATTGGTGTAACATATTTTCCCCCAGCGTGCAAGAGTTAGGAGCTAATCATATAACCGAAGTACGTTGTAAGAACTAAATCACCGGACACCGAAGGGGGAGTCAAAGAGAGAGAAATATAAGGTAGACTAAAGTGCTAGAGGACAAGACCCTGAGGAGGCGAGACTTACAAGTGTGACAAGTCTCTCTTATGAGTGAGTACATATCATTAGGGGAATTTTGAGGTCTAAAATGGGCCTCCTAAGGAAATTATAAAATAATAGTGGAAATAATAAAATAAGATTTGATTACATCATCAAATTTTAGAGGGAAAAAAGGAAAAACTACTTTTTCAACTCATATTTTCAACTTATCTCCCTATGGGTTTACTCAAATTTCGAGCAGAAACACTCGTTGTATTCATAATTCGATTTCCAATCCAAGGATTACCCATGTTGCATACTTTTTTTGGACCTTTCTACATAAAAAATGAGAAATGCATGAAAAACGTGACTGCAAACATGTTTTTTCATGTATTTCTCTTTTTTCATGTAGCAGGGTCCATCGAAAGTATGAAACATGGGTACTTCTTGGATAAGGAATTAAATTTTGCATCCAATGAGTACTCCCACTTGAAATTTGAGTAAAACCTTAAGGAGATAAGTTGAAAATATGAGTTGAAAAAGTAGTTTTATTATTTAATTATTTTTTAATATTTTTACTTTTTTACTCCAAATATGGTGAATCATCCCCCATAGTTGACATCATCATCTTGAATCCTATTGGTTCTTATAAAGTTTATTTTTGTTATACATTTTTGTTAGGAGGCCCATTTTAGACCTCAAAATTCCCCCAATGTCTACAAGAGGCGGGGGAGGCATACCTATGCCCGCCGAGATAACAAAGTGCAAATAATAATGCGTCCAGTAAACAAGGGACCAAACTATATAGTACATGCTGGCATAAACATAGGCGAGATAAAGAAATGATAATGGATCCCACATACATATTGTGCCTAGGACAACAGATAGGACTTATAAAATAATATATGAGTACATGGGATATAAGTACAACCAAAGAGGCCCTGTAAAATAGGAGAGGGATCTAAAAATATGAATGATACATGCAAACTAAAAGGCGTTGCAAGCAGCTGAGGTCGTAACCATCAAATCTATGGAGCTGCATCAAGGCTGTAATACATAATTCATCTGGGTATGTGGGGGGCTACCTGAAGGGGCACCCCCTCATGAGGTCTAAAACATCTCACACACACCCAAGAATTACCGGTACAATCTGCTGCATCACTGAACCATCAAGTATACAGATCTCGATCATGTCATAAGGAGCTAGAGCTCAGAAACAATCAAGTCAAAGGGAAATAAAGAGTCCCTTTTCCTGATCCGAGGCACCGAACAAGAGTGCAAGCTGGAACCAAGGTACAACGCCCTCTAGATCTATCTTCTGGAATGAATGAGTTGATGTCAATAGAAGGAGGTCTGCCATAGGTGAGGCAATAAGGGATCATAAAATAGGGGATAGGGGACAATATGACTGAAGGCCACAATTTGCGACATGAGAGTGGAACCAAGCAATGAAGGATGGAGGACTATAATAGGATACAAAGGGACTCGGAATAGACTCTATGGATGCGATGATGACTCAACTCGAATGCTCTAAAGAAGGGCGACTCGATGATGCTGCAACACAGAAAAGGTCTGGTGGGGACCATAAAAACATGAGTACAAGATGGTTACTCACGATGAAAATCGACACAAGCATGGACAAGTATGGAGGCAAAGTGGTGCCCCAAGTACAAGTGTTGCAAGTGAAGAAATTCGGTTTTAAGGAGTGATGAAGTGGCCGTTCTTGGAAAAATATGTCTAAGTGAAGTATCAAATCACAAAAAACTAAAGGATACCCATTTGAGAGCTCGGTGAGATATTTCCAATGGTGCTGACGGTTTGTCAAACCGAGCTATGGTTTGGATCCAGATGGTGAAAGAGAAATCTAGGGTTTCTCTTTTAATAAGGCATTTTCCCTCCAATTTAATTCATTTGCAAGTGTAGTTGTGGTGAATGTAGAGAGGAGAAAATGCCCTAAATCTTGCGGCGATCATAGCGGACAAACCGAACGTTGGAATCGAGATCCATCAGTTTCAGGTAAGAGGCCTAACCATGCTCTTTCAATTGAGTGGAATAAAGTTTTAGATTAGGCACCCAGAGCTCAGGAACAAGCCAGGTCGCACTTTTTGGGGTCTGTTCTGCGACCTGGGCAGAAGGTACTGGGCAGAAAACTGCGACATGTCCTAGGAAATGACCTAAAAAGTGCGACCTACTAGAGAAAGGGGGTTTCAATGTTGGTTTTGGCTGAGAGATGAGACTTTTAAGGTTGAGGGGCATAGGTTCCCCCAAGCATGTTATGGTCATGCCAAATGTATTTAGAAAAGTGGAATCTAAACACATTTTTTTGATGTCGTGTGCCATTTATTTAAGTTATGGTTATCTTCTGAGGGAAGAATAGATAGATGCAGTTTGAGAAAGGCAATGGGGGATTACCAATATCTTTTGGTACTACATATATGAAGAAAATTGAATATATTTCTGGGTTCGCATACATGGTGTCACTATCCCAAAGAGTCGATTTGGAGATAATGAACTGGTGCTCTCCTAAAAAACATACAGGTTGGTCAACAACAATGTCTAGGGGATTGGGTTGCCAATGTAAGATGAAGGAATGATGAGGGGGATCATCCCTAGAGTGATCTGAAGTGATATGGAACTCTAGAGGTTCTTCTAAATGCGGAAGAATAATGGTACTAGAGTCGACTCTACCAGATTCACTGGGAGAGTTGTGGAGAATTGCTTCTCCTGGAATCTCTAATATGGGTGCCCCCTTACCAAAACATTGTGTGTCAATGTAACGGCCACAAGGTGTATGTAGTTTGAATGTATGGTTTTGATGTAAGGGGGGATAGATAAAGTCAAGGGTGGTGATTTATTCCATAATATCATCATTGTAATAGAAGATGGGGTGACTTGTGGAAGAAAAACCACCTGACATGGTGAAGATACCTGACTCATCATCATGAGAAGAGAGGTTCACATATGCATCGTCACTGAGGGTGACCAAAAAATGAGTAGATGAAGTATCCACCGATGTTGAGCCCAAGGTGATCGCTAAAGGGAGGTCAGGCGAAACAGAAGGGGAAGTCCTAGGGGTGTCTTCCACCATGGATCTCATAGGCAATGACAGGTAGTGGATAGTGGCCGAAGAATCCATCATCTCGACATCAAGAGGGGGAATTTCAATGGGAGAAGATGTGTCCTTTGGTTCTACTGAAGAGAAACGCGCAAATAAGGGAGCGATGGACTCGTTGCACTTGGCCTTGAATTGGCAGACCGCTTCTAAAGAGGCACAATAGTCATCGAGGCAGGGACAAAAGTGAGTATAGCGACCATGGAAATCACACAAAGCACAAGGATGATTTGTGCACAAAGAATTGAGTTTCAAGACTAAATCGAGTATAGTGACATAGACCTCTAGGATATCAGACTCTGGAAATGCTTCGTTGACCATGGGCTTGAGACAAGGCAATTCAGGACGGGTATGGGTGGCATGACTGAAAACATCAAATAAAGCACACTGGGGGGTACACTTTGGAGGCTGAGGAGGAGTAGGGTTCATCGAGGCGGCCTTGTCTTTAGGTGCCTTCTTGCGAGCTTTGCCCCCCTCACTTGAAGCTTTCGCAATAGGAGTAGGTTCCTGTTGAGGTGGCTAAGGCACAAAAGAAAAGGGAGGGGTCATGGGGACCGGTTGAACTGGGGTCAAAGCAGTATAAGGGTTGGGCTGACCAAGTAGGATAGTGGATGGGGGATCAATGTACCAGATCAGGATCCCCAACATCATGTTAGGAAGAGATAAGGTAGCCATAATAGGTACTGAAAATACTCCAGGGGGGGGAGCTAGAAACGGTATCTGACAAGAGGGGTAATGGCCAGGCGGGACAACTTCGAGATGGTTAGGGCCATGAGGAACCATGCCAAGAGGGTATATAGGCTCATGGATACCAGCTGCAGATGAGGGGCCTTGAGGGGGGGGTTCTAAAGGCTGAGTCAAAGTTCTAGGAGTAGGTTGCGGGGGGGGGGCCTACTGACTAGTCGGAGCGGGCTGCTTGAGGGCGAACTGAGACGATTGCATCATGTAAACATTCAATGAGCTGGGATCATATACAGGAGGAGAAAGACTAGGGAAAGAACCAATCAAAGAGGATTCTTTGTAGACTCCGGGTGAGACACTGGTTAAAGGTTCGACTATTTGTTTATTGGCCACCGAAGAGATGATGGAATCAGGGGAGGTTTGAGACTTCGGTTCGTAATATGTCAACTGGTCGATGGTGACAATATTTCTATTGTGAGGAAAGCACATCTTATGGTGAACCGCAGATGGGCTAGCAGACATCGCATAAGTGTAGCTACGACCAAATATAATGTTGTAATCTAAGGGGGCATAAATGACTTCTACGTCAACACAAACAGTCTTTCCCACAAGAGTAATAGGAAAGTTTCGGAATAGGCCTATGGGATGGGAAGAGTGGCCATCCCACGCTCGAAGGGTGATAGTGGAAGGAGCTAACTCAGGAGATCCGAGTTGCTTCCAAATCGAAGCATACACCACACAGGTGGATGCCCCCTCATCAATGATACAACGAGAGACGTTGGCATTTCGGATCTTGACAGGGATTTGGAAGGCGATGGAAGTAGGAAGGGGGGGGATGTTCTGACTGATCAAAATCGAAGATAATCAAATGATCATATAAAGAATCCACAATGCCCATGGAAGTTATTAGAGCTTTTTGTTGTGAAGGGCATGACTGGAGGAGTTCCAACATTGAGATGGTAGCAGGGGATTGCACCAAATCATCTACTATACTATAAGAATGGGTAGCTTTACCAAAACCAGCATTTCAGCATAATGGTCCCTTAGGGATCTTGGTATGAACCTCTGCCTTAGGCTGAGGGATCTGTAAAGGACCATTGGTTTTCGAAAGAGGCTATATGGAACCTGAAGAAGGGGGCTCAAGGGAAGACGTAGAGGGAGGCTTGTTGTATTGACGAGACCGAGTCTGAAGGTTGAGGTTAATGGTAATGGGTTGGTCAGAGTTCATCATGAGAATATGGTAATCATGGGTACCAAATGGAGGAGGTTGAGTGGCTGCCTGACCTTCAGAGGGTTGGGTAGCCACGAATATTTGCTGAGGGAAAGGATTGGCAAACACAGCCGGCTAGATAGGTGCAGCTTAGGGAGGAACCAAAGGGGAGGCTTGCTGTCCTCGGGATGCTACTTGAGCTTCCCACATCTGGCGTATCTGAGGTAAAAGAGGACAATAATGGGTATAGTGACCGTATACACCACAACAAGAAAAAATTTTGTTTGTGCGAACATGCCTGTCCTGCTTGGGCTGAGTGCCCTGTTGCTGGTTAGCAGTGTTATGTGTATTCCCTTGGGGATTGGGTCATGGATTACCTGGGGCAAATTGGTTTTGGTTTCCTTTCCTCTTCTTTTTGGAAGTAGGAGGAATATTCACGCCCTTCTGTGCATACACCTTCCCTTGGGGGTGGTGGTTGTTGATGCGGCGGTTGAGAAGGCAAGGGAGGTTGCGGTGCTAATTCTGGAGGAGCTGGAGCACTAGGGTGCGGATACGGATAATAAGGAGGTTGGGAAAAATTTTGGTAAACAGTTTGGGAAAAATGAGGAGGCATTCTATATCCTGGATACATGCTACCGGGAGGGGGAAAAGTGCTGGAGGAGCTGGCCCCTCCCTAAGGGAAACCGTAACTCATGGGAGGATGAGTGTATGGATGAGAAAGGGCTCCAATGATATCATCGATGGCATGGGACGCCCCTAGTGCGTTGGCACCACCGGGTTTAGGGAGATCAGGTAATATGGTATAAACATAACCAGATTGTGTGTTGATCGGGTCATATTTCAACGCAATCTAGAGGGTAGATTCTTTGGTTTGATGGAAATGAGATGCGACATCTTTCCCAATAACAAGAAAAATGGATCTGAGAAACCAGTCCATGTAGACATGGTCTTCGAAGGTAGGGGCTTGACATAGGCTATTTTTTCTCCGTCATTCCTGAACATGATCGGATATGTGGGTCACAGACGATTGACGAAAAGAGGTCAAAAGTCCGGTACCAGTGTCATAACGAAGGGGAAGCTGGAAATAAAATAGAAAAGCCATTGCAAGAGTCACAAAGGTAGTATGAGAGGAGGAGGTCTGTTCAACATACCACTTAGAAGCTTCTCTAGTAAGCGTACGCTGGAACAATCGAATATGGATAGCATCATCAGTGATGGAGTTAAACGAACGCCACATGTGGAAAGATCTAACATGGTTTGTAGGATCTTATCTAGCGAGACCTTCAAACTTGGGGATGTCGGAAAGGAGCTTAGTTGGCATAGCAGGCCAACCAGGATCATGGTATAGGGGTCATTGATCAACTAGTCAAAATTGGGAAGACTGAGACCTGCCATATAAGGGAGCAAGGGAGGAGCCGAAATAGTTCCTATTGCAGTCCCACTAGTAGTATTCCCAGCATTAGGGTCAGGGCTACCACCAACGTTAGGTCCTGAAAAAGATATGGTGAAGGTGACATGGGGAGAAACGGGGATAGAATTAGAAGGGGAACTCGATGAACCAGAAGCAGAGTGAGAATGGGGACTCGGTGGAGGACTAACTCAAATCCTACGCGGAGGAGTAAGTCTTCCTACCGGAAACTAAGGATGAAGGACAAGAAGTCTCCAAGATAAACGCCTTGGGGGCGCAATGATGGAAGAAAAAATACAAATCACAGAAGGAAGAGAGACTAACAAGGGCAAGGAGGTGCAGGATAAAATGATTACAATGTCGAAATAAGGGAGAGAGGTGTGGGATCAAATGATTACAATGTTATAGTCTTGGCCTGACGGTGTGAACCAGGCACTCTTCACTTAGGGTGTGCATGTATAAGTGTGTTAATTTTAATTTTTCAAATTGGACGTGTGTAGAGAAAAAATAAAAAGTGTGTTGTATAACTGTAAATAAATCTACAAATAACAATAAAGTAAACTGAATATAACAGAAAATAAACAGCTAAAGATGCATCAATCTAAACCCAAGAAGGAGGGCCTCCCACAACTAGTCTATGGGTGGGAAAAATCTAGTCAAAACACACAAAAATAGCCAATGGATCTAAAGTCGAGAGGGACAATAATCTAAAGGTTAGATTTGCTGGAAATAGGTGCAGAAAACAACAAAAAACCAGAGGAAAAAGTGTTGCAAATGAGGTGGCAAAAGACTACAACCTTAAGGGAAATGAAGGGGACCCTAGAGGAGGACCAAAAAAAATTTAAAAGATGTGTTTTGGATGGATGAATAACCAATATGAAATGGTTCTAAAGGTACAAGATCAGATCTGAAATATGACTAAACACACTGAAATCTCAGACAACTTGCTTCAACTAAACTCCTCCTAGAAAGGTGGAAGTGTACTGAAGCCCTAGGGGGCTTGGTTCATACTTCGACGAGTAAAACAGAGAAAGTACAAGTCCAAAATGGGTGGAGATAGAGGTTAGAAAACCCTGAACAGTATCCTAGACAAACCTAGAAAAATCATAGAAAAATTCCCGCAAAAAGTACAAGTTGTAGTTTCTGACCTGTTTTCAGTACAG
This sequence comes from Pinus albicaulis, assembly GCA_034641835.2. Taxonomy (NCBI): domain Eukaryota; kingdom Viridiplantae; phylum Streptophyta; class Pinopsida; order Pinales; family Pinaceae; genus Pinus; species Pinus albicaulis. The sequence continues at coordinate 419,762,047 of CM076574.1, read as the reverse complement.
GTCACAGGTTTTAGGCAGTTTTATGCATCGTGAAGGTTGAGGTCACAGGTTTTGGCCCAAAAAGTTTGACCCGCACTTCCAACACTCTCGGGAGTAGGTTTCAGAAAAAAATGTTGTCTTAGCTGCGGCTGATACTTGTCACCTACACAATAGGCCCAGAAACACACGGAAGTTAGAATTTTTGCTATTTTAGGGTTTTAAAGGTTAGAAAAAACATCAAGAAAAGAAAAAAAATAAGTTGAAGAAAAACCCTAGGGGTTTGAAGTAGTTGGTCATGCAGGGATATGAAAAATGATAGCGGTCATAATTATAAACCCTTATGGAATCGCCATTTGTTAGTGTGAATTCTAATCGCAACCGTATGACAAAAAACTCACTTTCGCTGTGCATAACAAACAACCCTAATACCAAACATGGTTGTCAATTTATTTAGATTTGTAGTTAGTTGACCAAGAAAAATTCTACAGAAATCCATATCTATGCAGTTAAATAAATTAAACAACAAATAAAAGCAAGAGTTGCTCCATGCATCCAATAGAGAAGACAAGAATATTTTTAAAGAATTTTGTATTTATGACACCTGGGAAGGGAACATAGAAATATGTTACCAGTCCCCCTCAATGGGATGGGTTCTTGTATGACCTCAGCACTTCAGATCTAAGATCTCTCTCTCTCTCTTGATGGTGTAGAAAACCTAGACAAAAATGGAACTCAAAGGGAGCTCACAAGCAAAAAGATAGAAAAACATGACAATGATGGAAGATCAAAGTCAGACCAAAAGTATAGATCCAGAGTGATCTTTAGGCAACAAAAAGTAGTGAATGAATGGAAAAACCCTTCTATTTATAAAAAAATATTGAGTTAGTCTAGATATTGGTGCATAATTAAAATATTATTAACCAAATCTAGATCCAAATTTTATGGAATATTTTATTATATTTGTTGGAGGGAAAAAGAATTTGAATTTGGTCAAATCTCTTTATTTGTAAATAATAAATAAATAAATTATTTTTTTATTATTTTAAGAATGTGGTTGAGTAATAATTAAATAAATAGTGATTTATTCAATTATTTATACATGATTTAGTCAAATTTAACAAGGAATATTATTTAAATAATTATTCCTAGAAAATAATAAGATAAATAGTGATTTATCTAATCAATTTTCCCGTTTTGGGTTAAATATGATTAGGAATATTAATTAAACTATTGTTTAATTAATTATCCCTTGAGGAAAATCAAACAAATATGGATTTATTCAATATTTCCTCATGGGGTTTCCTATTTAGACCATAAACAACTTAATAAATTATGGATTACTAAGTTATTTTTCATAGTGAAAGCAATTTTACTTCGGGTAAAATTAGTCTTGCATGGTGTACTTTGGTCCATCTAATAGTAACAGGTTAGATGACAAAAAATTGGTGTAACATAATTCATTCCTATATTCCTTTCTTACCTTGATTCTTCACCACGAACCATTCTTCCAAGAAGCATTAAGGCCATCCTTAGACAAGGAAGGTCACCTTCCTGAAAGCCGTAGATCCTGATTCCAACGGTCGGTTTGTCTGCTATAGTCGCTACAATATTTAGGGCTTCTCCTCCTCTCCAACATTAGGGGAATTTTGAGGTCTAAAATGGGCCTCCTAAAGAAAATGTACAATCAAAATTCACTTTATGAGAACCAATCACATTTTAGGAGATGACATCATCCTGAATGGTTGAGGTGGCATTGCTTGAGTTAAATGTACTTACTTGTCGCATTCTCAATGGTGGATAAAAACTCATGGTTAATAATGGTAGTGCTCTAAGTACTTTTAAAGTCATAAAGTAAAGTACTCATAATAAATGTCATTTTACACTTTTTGAATAAAATATTATTATTGTCATTTCATATTTTTTGAAAGAAACAATGCATATCCCTACACAATCTTAATGTATTTACAAATATATAATAAATAATAAATTATATTATTTTTATATAGTATATTAATTACATTTTATTATATAATTTAAATAATATAAATTTTAATTAATAGTATATTATATATTTAAGAATTTATATTTATATTTTATTTTAAGTTATTTAAGTTCAAAGGACAAATGCATTAGTTGTGTAATGATAATGATTTTTTCTTGAAAAAATCATTCTTATTTATAGTCACATCAATACAATTTTTTTATTAATTTTATTTTGGTACAATTTTTGAATTGAATTTAACCATGGTTACATGGATTTTGGTGCAAAAAGTGAATTAAAAATTCATAAATATTATTTTATTGGTTTAGCTATTATTTTATTATTTCCTTAGGAGGCCCATTTTAGACCTCAAAATTCCCTTAATGATTCACCACTGCTAACTTAGCAAATGAATTAAATTGGAGGGAAATCTCCCTTTTTAAAGGAAAAACACCAATTTTTCCTTCGCCAATTGCGACCGCACCATAGTTTGGTTTGATGAACCGTTAACACCGTTGTAAAGATATCACTGAGCACTATAATGGGTTTTCTTTTGTTTTTGGTAATTTGACACTTCACGAAGAAGCCATTTTTCCAAGAAGGGTCACCTTGCCACCTCTTAAAATCGAATTTCTTCACATGCATTGCTTGTACTTGGGGAGCCACTTTTCCTTCATACTTGTCAACTCCTTTATTGATTTTCGTCATGAGTAACTATCTTTTGTTCATGTTTTTCATGGCACCCCTTTGGCCTATCCTGTGTGGGAGCGTCATCGCGTCACCCTTATTCAGAGCATCTGAGTTGAGTCATCATCTCATTCACAGAGTGTGTATCAAGTCCCTTTATCTCTTGTTACAGTCATATTCATCTTTTGTTTTCCACTTTGGCCTCGAGTCATATTGTCCCTCATCCTGTCTGGAGTCGAGTCAGTCGCTACCAGGTTATCCATGATTTTTATGCTCTGACAAGGGAAGTCATCCATTCGCTACTCAGTATCCTATATTCCATCATCATCCCTGGTGTCATTCCATCAGTCACTTTACTATGATCTGTCGTGCCTTAGTTGAGGATTCATCATTGCCTTACCTATGGGGGACCTCCTTCTGTCGACATCAACACATTCATTCCAGAAGATAGGTCTAGAGGGCGGTGTAACTTGGTTCCAACTTCCATTCTTTTTTGGTGCCTTAGATCACTCAAAAAGAATCATCATTGCCCTTTGATGTGGTTGTTTCTCATCCACTCGGTCTCATCTCCTTATTCCAACAGATTGTACCAGTGATTCTCGGGTGTGTGTGGGATGTTTCAGACCTCATGAGGGGGAAGCTCTTCAGGTAGCCCCCCACATGCCCAAATGACATCAGATTATTCTACAGCCTCAGATGTAGCTCCACAGATTTGATGGGTTAGGTTTTAGCCGCTTGTAGTGCCCATAGCCTGCATGTATCATTTATATGATCCATTCATATTTTTAGAGCCCTTTCCTGTTCAACATGGCTTCTTTGGTTGTTATTATGTCTCATGTACTCATATATTATTGTGCTTAGTCCCAGCTCATGTTTTTCCAAGTGCATTATGTATGTGGGATCCATTATATTTTTTGTCTGGCCCATTTATGCCAGCATGTCATGTACCAATTATCATGTACTTTATTTTTCAGTCTCATATTGTTGAGCCCATTATCATTCTTTATACTTTGTCATCTCAGTGGGCATAGGTATGCCTCCCCCGCCTCATTGAGAACAAGTACCCCAATATCAAATGATACTTATATCACTTTGTAAGTCTTACCCCCTCAGTTATTGTCCTCTCTCGCTTCGCTTCGTCACTGGCTCTCTCTCTCTCTCTCTGACTCCCATTCAATGTCTAGTGATTGTGTTCTTACAACGTACTTTAGTTATATGATTAGCTCTTAACGCTCGCACGTTAGGGGGCAATCTGTTATCACCAAAAATTGGCCATCTAACCATTTATAATTAGATGAATCTAAGTACACCATGTAAGACCAATTTTACCATAGTAAAATTACTTTCACTATAAGAAATAATTTAATAAACCATATTTTATTATGTCATTTATGGTTTAAACAAGAAACCCCATGAGGAATAATTAAATAAATCCTTATTTATTTGATTTTCCTCTAGGAATAATTAATTAAACCATTGTTTAACTAATATCCCTGGTCATGTTTAACCCAATTATGAGAAATAATTAGATAAATCATTAATTTTCTTATTTTTCTCTAGGAATAATTAATTAAATCATTATTTAGTTATTATTTCTTATTAAATTTGATTAAATCGCCTAGGAATAATTAAACAAATAATTATTTGTTTATTATTCTTTAACCACTTTCTTGAAATGATAAATAAATCATTTATTTGTTTATTATTTCTATATAAATATATTTAACCAATTCAAATATATTTTCCCTCCAACAAAATAAAATAAAATATTCCAAGTGGTTAGATCAAGATCTTGGTTAACAATATTTTATTATTTTCCATTATCAAGGATAACCAATATTTTGTTATAAATAGGAGGTTTTCCCCATTCATTCTTCACTTTGATCGTTTTCATTGTCAGACTTTGATCATTCTTATTGTCGCTACTATTTTATTTTTTCTCTTGAGCTCCCACTATAGTTTAACATACGTTTTGGGTTTTCTACACCATTGAAAAAGTGAAACTTCTGAATCTGAAGCATTGAGGACAACCAAGAACCCATCCCATTGAGGGAGACTTGTAACATCTACTTGTTTCCTTTGCCGGGTGTTAAAATACATGAAATTATCCATTAAATCTTGTCTTATCTGTTGGATGCATGGAGTAATTACTATTTCTTGTCACTGTTTAGCTACTTTTACTACATATATCTAGGTTTTTGCAGCATTTGTTCTAACTGTCTATTGTAGATCTATAGAGTTAAGCAGCCATTTTTGTTGTTAGGGTTGTTTGTAAGACACAACTAAAGTAGGATCTTTTCGTACAGTTGCGTTAATAATTTACACTAACAACCTGAGAAGTACCTACTCACATGACTCTGCAGATAAACATCTATTAGAAGTCTCCACAACCAATGAGCCTCACCCAACAACCATTGGATTACCCAACTACCATTGGATTGAGATTCTCCTCCTCTAATCATTGTTTTCTAGTCTCAACAAGCACGAAGTATTTGCGCCTTCAACACCTCCATATGAACCATGTTTCATGCATTTTCAAACTGGGTTCTCAAACATGCTCAACATGAGCAACCCAACAAAAACTTTAATCTGAATATGAAAAATAAGTCCTAATAAGCACACTACTCAACACCTCTATAGGTAAACAATATGCACGACAAAATATTGTAGCACACACTCACTCTCACACCCACAAGAAATCCACTCACCGAATGAATCCACACTCTCACTAAAAAAAAATCACAAGAATATATGTCAAAATATCCTCAATAATCTCCAAGACCATGGAAACTCGTACCAAAGTAAACTCTTGGTCAATACCACGGATACATACCATATTTAAGCCAATACCACATATGCTTCTACCATGGTAATAAACTCAATACCACGGTTACATACCATGGTAAATCTAGTACGACGGGCCCTTGTACCATGGTAATATGCAAGTCAACACAATAGGCAGATACCATGGTCAAGACGATACCAAGGATACTTGTACCATGGTAATACTTGCACCCAAACCAAGAAACATAAGAGAACATATGTCAAAGTGTACATCCGTAAGCCCATCCATCAAAGAGTACATCTACGTGCAACACAATCATCTGCACACTCAAGCCAATTGCAACACATGCCCAGGTTGACATCAATTCCAACCATCCAACACTACAACAAAACACCTACATCATTAATGCCTCTGCAACACATCATCAATGCTAACAATCTCCCCCTTTGGTATTGATGACAACCCATATTGAACCAGCCAACTGATATTGTCCTCTAAAAACTGATCTCCTCAAGCACTCCCCCTTTGACATCAATGGCAAGGGGCTAAAACTCATCAATAACATCATCACTCCACTGATCCATAACAACTCCCCCTAGACACCCACCAACTTAGGCCAGGCCATCTCAAACAACAACACTGTGAGGCCATCTCAAGCAACAAACCATACCTATCAGCATAGCGTGGGAAGTAGCAACGTCCTCTCACGACCATCAACAATAAAATCCACCAGCATAGACATGGAAACAATCATATCTATCAACCATCTCTCCTCATGTAGCAACATAGTATCGAGTTGATCATGCTAGACATGATCCCCTTGAGCATCATCATCATCAACATCCTACAATGCAATCCTCTCTTATAGAAAATTGCACCTTATAGACTAGAACACTAACTTTTGACCATAATTTACATGGCTTCATTAGTGATTTGCAAAGCTTAAAAGTGAGATACATGGCTATAACAAATTTTCATCAAGGACTCTATGGACCAAATTTTTACATCATGACATTGAGTAACAAAATTCACACACACCTTAACATGACTTCATCATGACTCAATGACTATGGAGCTTATTTTTACATCATGATAGTATTTTTCCCAACTAATAGCTTATTAGCACAAAATCTTTTTTACATGGTTAAATATCCTTTTCCTTGACCATGATAAACTCAACATTACATGGATTTATATGTGCAATACATAGATGTAACAAAAAATTTAACTGTGAAAATGATATTTGAGCCCCTCATCAACACATTCTTGCTCAACAATACACCAGACTGGACATAATACATTTCTTGACAAACATGACTTCTAATCATGACCAAAACAACATGGACAACTTCAGCAACAAGAAGAAAACTCAACAATAATACAATTTATTGAGCATTACAACTATCAATGTGAATCATTTACACATAACTACCAAGGCCACTAAATTAGAATCATGTTTGAGGTGTTCATCTCTAGAACCTGAACACATAACACATAAGCATTTTCTTGTGTTTAATTTGGGCATTTACATTCACAAATCCTACTATACCACCTTTAAAATGGTCGAGAGAAGTTGTAGCAGTTCGAGACAAAACACCAACAACTAAACCATCGGTCAGCTCCTTTGATACAAATAATTTGTTCTATTTATGTCACCATTGCAGGGATAAAGCCATTCTATAGTACATGCGCACTAATGTGTACAGTGGAAATAATTTATGGCCACCGAACGCTGAATTTACAGTGCCGGAAAAATATTTCACATGTAAGTTCATCACAACAACCTATCCACAAATTTGTTTCCAAATGAAGCTCTAAAAGTGTGAACCTGAATCATCTCGGTAATTTCATCTGCAATCTCGGTTTAGTCATGAAAGTTGTTGCAATAGAGAGAGAATACTAGACCAAAATTTCCACCAAGCACCTCCTTTAGTTTTATCCTTCTTGATGAGATCATATACTCATGTGACGTGGCTTTACGTGAGATTTCAGAAGATTTAATTTTTCCAACTGCATGGAACTCATCCTCCATTAACCAATATAGGTATCTACGCACTTCCATTCTGTTGCACAGGCATTAGTGGTGTCACAACATAATACCCATTCTTTGTAACCACTGAAATAAACCATAGCTATTGCCAAAGAATTAAACATGTTGCTGAAAGGAAAGGACTTAAGACAAGTCACTTTGAAGGTCTTGCCACCAACTGCTCCCTTCGTCCCTATGTTTGCATCTTTATGATTTTGTTGTGACGTTCTATAAATATGATACCATATCCTCTCTAACCACCTCATTTGTTCTCCCAGGCTGAGACTGTCCATGATGGTGGTCCTCATAAGCATCACAACTCCTCGATCTCTTCCATCGGTTTCCATTGCCACAGGGCCCCTCGGAACCATGTAACCTCGCCCTTCAGATGAAACTCTTACCCACAAACTTAAGGGACTCAAAATTCTCCCTCTTGGAACCGATTCCCACTGAAAAGCTGCTTGATTCCATTTGGGAGTTGTTTAGTTATTTTTAATGGAAAAGAAAACATAGTTGTTTCTAGTCGAAAACTCTGAAAAATAAAAAAACCACCAATTGTTGTTGTCGCTCAAAATTCTATTATGCTGAAAAAATTTCTTACCTAGAGTAGCTAGCACCCACTAGTTGGAAGACTGATTCCTACCATAGTATGCAGACATCCATCAGCTACTCCCACTAGTTGGAAGACTGATTCCTATCATAGTATGCAGACATCCATCAGTTAAGAAGTACCTACTCACACGATGCCGCAGATAAAAATCTAGTGGAAGCCTCCACAACCAACAAGCCTTGCCCAATCACCATTAAAATGTCCAACTACTATTAGATTGAGATTCTCCTCATTTAATAATTTTTTGCTAGTCTCTGCAAGCATGAAATCTGAAAGCCTTCAACACCTCCATGCTAACCAGTTTCATAAATTTTCAAACAGGGTTCTCAAACTTGCTCAACATGAAAAACCCAACAACAACTCTAATCTGAATCCGTGGTATTGAATGAATCCCACCGAAAAGCTGCTTGATTCCATTTGGGTGTTGTTTAAACTTGAGCATATATGGATTCCATTTTCATGTGTAGAGATTGTTCGCTCCAAAAATAGCCATTTGAACGCTTAGTTACTGCAATTTGAACTTGTTTCATCATTTCGATGGCATGGTCATATCATTGCCTTAGGCTATTCTGAGCCTTATATCTCTCCTTAGACCTAGATGATAGAATCTTGTACATGCTCAACTTTGAATTGCAGAACAACATCCTTAGTATTGAATTATGTGCACCGATAATGGCTTCGAAGGCTTGAGGAATTCCCTTGAATTTGTTGGAGAATTTAATTCCAATCAATTGCTAGGTGTTGAAATCATCCAAATGTCTTAATTCAATTTCAATTGCTAGGTGTCGAAATCATCCATCCAAGTGTTTTAATTCAGTTTCTTATTGATGTTTTCTATGTAATAAGTGTTTTAATTCAGTTTATTACTGATGTTTTCAATGTAATTCTATTTAACTAATTCGTAATACTCAGAAGAGAAATTCTTTGCTCCACTTTTTTCCAGTTTTCAATTATTGTTATGATATCAGAGCTAGTTTGCGTAAGACTCCCGAAGAGTAGCAAAAAGAACCAAGTTAGAGCATAAGACCCCTAAGGAGAGGTGAGCCTGCATAAGACTCTTTGACAGAGCAGATGTTTGAAACATAGTTACCAAGTTTGAATTCGAATTCGATAAAAATTCCAATAAAAAAATTTTAATTCTAAAAAAATAAAAAAATCTATAGTATACATCTTAAATATTTAAATATTTATACTTTCTGTCCTCTAACTATGAATTATTTTAATGATTTTCTTTCTAGTTTATAAATTTTGAATAATTTTGAATAAATTTAAATAATATAATAACTCTAAAAGTACAATTCAATAAAAAAGAAAAAAATCCACATTTTCTTTTCCTTCCAAAATTTTTAAATATTTTATAATATAACAATATAAGATAAGATAACAACTGGATGATATAACAACTTTCGAACTACAATTCAACAAAAAAGAAATCCACATTTTCTTTTTCCCTGAAAATTGAAATTTAATATGATTTTTAGATGCAAAAAATATTTTTCTAATTTGTTAAAATAAAAAAGAAAGTCAAAATAAAAAATAAATATTTTTTCTGACTTAAAATTATTATTATTTTTTTTTTTTTTTTATCTTTTAAATTCACATAGTTATCTAGATTCTATATATGTTCAGCCCTTAATATTCTATGCCATCCAATTCTAAATAACGCCATCCATTCACACAACCAAATTATATCTATCGGCCTCAGATCTAACCAGAAAAGACAAACAGACTTAGAGTTACACCGTTGGGTTGGTCCGGTTGATCCCAAAAACATCTTTAAACTCACTTTTTATAAAGAACGAATTCGTTGATCTGGGTTTGGAAACTGATCCCATCTCAGTTTAAGAACTCAAATTTTGGGGTGTTGTGCAGACAGGGCTTGGCGGAATCTCTCGGCTAAAGCAGACGGTAGGATCAAAGAGAGAAGGCCGCAGGTAGAGGGTAGTCAGAGAGAGATAAGATCGAAGCAAGCCATCAATTTCCTTGGCATAGCCTTACCTGTTACATAGTTAGGGAAAGGAGATCGTTTTAAGGTAGTTAGGGTGAGGAAATATTCTTTCTTACTGCCCTGCCAGGATAGAAGGGTGCATGATACTTATCCAACGCTCAATCCTACGTTACGAGTAATACATTAGACAACACTGTGGATGGGTTTGAATGGAAAACACTGTGGAAGAATCGAATTTAATCGAATAATTCGCCATTCGAATCGTATTGACGAATTTCCGAAATTTTTCTTCAGATTCGTCTGAATTTCGTAGCTATGGTTTGAAGAAGCCCTCGTTCAAAGAAGAAGAAGAAGAATGAAAAAGCCAGTTACGGTGAAGACTGAAGTCACGGGCCAAACAAATTGTAAAAACAGGCCAAACGAATTGCAAAAAGGCAGTTTGAGAAGTAGAAAGGTTGTTCCAGAAGAAAGCCGAGATTTAAAAAAATAAATTAGCTGTACTAACACACTAACTCATTGTGTTCTTGTAGGCTCCGCATTACTAACGCACAACTCAAAACCAATAGACGCGCTAGTCTGGGTGACTTGCACCTGAAGCTGCTTTTTTGCATTAAAGTGAAGTATGAAAGTTAATGCATGAAAATATTGTCTATTTCATTCAAACATATTCAAAGGATTTAAAAAAAAAAGGCTCACACATTACTTGAAAAAAAGGCATTCTAAGCATTCAACCTTATTTTGAAAAGCTTTATGTTAAGGTTTTTAAAAAGGTTAAAAAGTTCATAAAAAGGTGTTTTTTTATTAGAGTCTTTTTTCAAAACAAAAAAACCATTAAATTTGCAAAAAATTTTAAAAGGAGAAGGGTTTTATTTTGGCATGAATTTTTTTAAAAATGTGAATGTATGAAAATATATTTTTTTTTCAAAAAAATGAGATTTAAAAAGGGGCATTGAGAAAGCCTTGTGAAAGTATTGCCTTTGTATAGATTTTTTGGAATCTTTTGGAAGCAAGGTATTTGATCAGTGTTTGTGAAATCCAAGCAGCAACGCCATTTTTATTGTATTTAGTTATGATTTCTACAATTTCTATTACTTGATGAGTCGTAGTGAGCCAAACACTCAACAAATGGGAAAAGCCAAGAGGCTAAAGAAGAAACAAAAGATGTTTGATATATTTTTAGATCTAGAAGTGAAGAGGCAAAAGGATGTCTTTGCATTAAAATGCATAAGAGAATCTGTGGATGACAACATTCTCCCTCTGATTTCAAATGCCAAGACAACCAAGGAGGGCTTGAGATACCATAGAGAGGTGTTTTGGTACAAGGAGGAGCATTGAAGTTGAAGATAAAGGTGGATATGTAGCAGCAGATCTACAGCGAGATGAAGAGTTTGTTGAATCCCACTGTGTTCAACCACAAGTGGTTGATGTCTGTGAAGAAATTGCAAAAGTAGCAGAGAAGAAGCACGAAGATGCTCGTGAACCTCGCTGTACACAGCTACAAGTGGACGATGATTTGGTGATTCCAGCAACAAAGCTTATTGATGATGATTTGGTGAATCCAACGACACATCTTGCTGATAAAAATTTGATAGTTCCAACAACAGAGCTTGTTGATGATGATATGATGAATACAACAATTGAGCTTGCTGATAAGAGTAAAAATACTATAGTAAATCCAATGACTAATATTGTTGATGTAAATTTTGATATATAATTTTTGGCTAATGATGGTTGGTTGTAGATGATGCAACAGAAACATCATATAGACATGATGTTATTCAGTGATGAAAGCCCACTTGATTCAGTGGAAGACAACCTGTTTGCAGCATCACATGTTAGTGAAGAAGAGACAAAGGAAGAGACAGAGATAAAGACATAGACAAAAACCGAGATAAATAGAGATGAAAAGAAATAATTTTACAATGGGAAAGTAGAAACAGAGATAGAGGCAGAAGCAAAGAAGGAAACACAATAGGATAAAGCTCTCATTGCAGAGCAGAAGAAGCAGAACCAATGTCATTCTACAAATATTTTTAATTCTAACATTGATTTTCAGTGTGCAGGTACACAAACTCATTATGAAGAAGAATTAAAGTTTCTTGAAACATGGATTGCAACACCATGTCTAGATGAGGTCTACACAGAAGTTGTAGATATGAATGTTGAAGACAGCATGAATGACGAATGCTTCAATGAAATTTTCAGGTATTGGAGTTTTGAAGAGATAAAATATTATTCTCATCTTATGTTGCAATAGATTGATGATGAAAAGTGCAATACATAAGAGAATATGTGGCAGCAGATCACATACAAGTCATTTTTTGAAGAAGTCCATGACATGCTTAGATAGCGTGGAACAATAGAAGACCTGCACCAGCAAATGAAGAATCTGAGGTTTGAAAAATACAACAAGAAGAAAATGATGAAACAATTTAGAGGTTATAGAATCTGGAACAAGAGAAAAAGAAAACTAAATCTAGTTGAACTCAATTTTTTTTAAATTGTAAGCCTCGCTAAGACATGGAATAGTAGGTATCTTAATTAAATTTTTATGTGGTTGTAATTAGGGGGGAGCATTGGAGAATCTAATTCCAACCACTATTAGGTGTCGAAACCATCCATCCAAGTATCCCAGTTTAGTTTCAGTTAGTACAATTTAAGTCGAGTTTCACTCCAGTTATTTATTACCGATGTTTCCAATGTAATCCTATTTAACTAATTCATAATACTCAGAAGAGAAATCCTATGCTGTTGGGTGGATTAATCAATCTTGCAGACAAGATCGATCTCCCTAGTACCAAAAAGTAATCTAGCAACAAACAACCAAATAAACCTATCTTTCTCTAAACATATATGATTTACAAAAGCACTATAGAGGTGTCAAAGACTTACCATAGGTCCAATGCTTGTTCGAAGAAGTTGTTGTCCCTCGTGCACTTGAAGGATTTATCTTCGTAAACCTGCAGTCACAAACAAGAAAACATTAAATAGCACCTATATAGTAAACATCATAAATCATGTTTATCATGGTGATCAAGGAATCCATGAAATAAACAGTTAACTAACAGCTTATTGAGAAAAATGTATTAATTTGTATTAACTTTAAAAGAAGGAAAACCTTACAACCTTAGCCTTGATGTTGAACAAGCCTTACCGGGGTCCGAAGCAGGAATCTCCTCTACTCTGATAAGCTCTGCACTCCTCCAATCGAGATAGATAGAGGTATGTGATCTCTCCTCACAAAAATCTCAGTTAAATGAGTCTGAATCCCAACAGCACTTAACCTCAAATAATTCTAAAGCTTGAACTCCCTTTGAGGCTACCCAATGCCTCTTTTTATAGTGGAAAAGAGGAGGTTTCAGTTCCAACTATGGAGGGATAGAATCCTCCATCAAAGGGATACGCTCCTCACATCAAGGGGTTAGCTCCATAAGGTAAGGGATACATGAACCTCAAAAGAGCGGTTCTGCCACCGTAAGATTCTTTCTAGAGGCTTCTAGAATTTAATTAAATTGAGCTTTTTTTAGTTTACTTGCGCCTTTTTAATATTTACAAGGGTCTTCACCCATAACATAGAGAAAGTGCGTTCAGGTACGCAGGAGACATGAACATTAGGTGCGGGACCGCAGGCAAGATATAGAGAAAGTGCGATACCAGAGTTAAGGAGATTTTTAGGAACTTTTCTCTTATTTTCAAGGCTTGACATAAGGAACTGGTGTGTTAGACTTGCAAAGGAGGAATTATGAGTGATAATGAGCTCATACACATAGCAGAATGTCAGGATGACAATTTTCAGTGTAACAGATTGCCCCCTAAAGTGCAAAGTCTGGAATAGATGAAGCTGAAGTCTGTCATATATGAAGAGTGCAATACTTTATCATTTCAAGGATCATCCTGTGGACACCCCAGTCGAAACCTATAAAAACAGTCAATGCAAAATATATATATATACATATCATCGTTGAGGTAGGCATTCCCATACTTAGATCAAAACTAACTAGAAACTGATTCAAACTGTTCTGATACGGGAATTATTTTGAATACATCATAGTATAGACATATGTAGACACAGTATGGAAGCAACCATCTATTTATGAATAGTCCACTGTATAAATGATAAAAAAATTCCTCGCAGCCTGGATGGTAGAAACTAGATCCAGGGTCTTGATTTCCACATCTCGAACTAGTACAATTCTATCCATGTGAATGAATGTATCGAAGTCGAACATGGTAGAAACCACTTGATTACCAGTCAATGATGTAAACTATTAACAAGTGTGAGAGTAACCACTAGTAATGTCAATGGCTCTCAAAGTACTCAGTACAATCCATGAAATGTGAATGAATGAGATGAAGTCGAACACGTCACGGAATCATTTGATCGAAGGTCAATGATGCAACCTGTCGTCGAAGGCGAGAAACCTGCCATTGAGGCATACAGATTTCAAGGTACTGACAATTTCTGGATCAACTTCCTAGATAATGAGTTGTCTTCGATAGAAAGTGATCTGTCGTAGGCAAGCCCACAACACGAAATCATAGATCAAGTTTTGAAAATATATTGGCAAGGACTGACTCAGGGATGGTAAAAATGGATGACATATATTTTGTAGATGAATGGTTTATTTGAACTTTCCCTTGAACACATAACGACACTGCAGATGACTTGGTGACAATTGACCCAAATTTAATACCCAGAAACTGGTTGAAAACTTTCAATATGGTTTGATTAACTGTTAGGAAAAGGATTTCCCAACCCAGGTGAACAAAAAGTGTTGTGTTCAAGAGTGGTTAACTGGATTTTAGAAAAATCAACATACAACAAACAAATCCATTTTTCTCTCTTTTCCCCCACCATTTCTGGCAAGTACCTCTTTATTTTTGACAAGCTTGAGGAGGATAACATTTGCTTGTTTATAAGCTCATCCTTCAGATGAGTCCAACTTAGTTTAAGATTCGAACCCTAAGAAGGAGTGGTTCGTTCCTGTTTAAAATTGAACAGGTCCTTTACTGTTAAGTTTTAACGAGTCTAGTATAGGAGAAACTCGGTGTTTTTTCAATTTTAGAGAGTCAGAAGAAAAAACTTAAGAAGACTCCATGGGGGTAATTTTTCGTAAATTTAGTCTCTCGAGCCCGAAAAAGGATAAAATAATGCGGGAGAGAACTCTATTGACCGTAATTAGTCAACGTATACATTTTTCGTAAATAGTCCATTTCAGTCTATAAAAGGGGTAAACTTATACTGAAAGGATGATCATTCATTTACTTTAACGAGTTCGAATAATCAAGTGCTCGGCAATCTTTTCATGTTTAGAGAGTCTGAAAAGGGCTTAAAAGAGGACTCCAATGTTTCGTTTTTTTCGTAAATTTTTTTAAAGAGTCCGAAAAAGTGATAAAAGTATGCTCTTTGTTGAAAACGATCAATTTTTCCTGAAAAATCCAATTCCTGCACAAAAACTCGAAACATTACACATACCTGTTTGAGATAAATAAAATGTTTTCAAAAATAACCTTTTTAAAGTAAAAAATAAACAAATTAAAAATTCATTTATTCAAAAAAACTTATAAAAAAGGCTTTTCTAACTTCATTTTTACCATTTGAGTTCAGAGTGAAAAGTAAAAGCTTTTGGGTAAAAAAGTTCCTGTGAAGATTCTGGAAAATCCGTCCAACGAAATCGAGAACCAACTGCTCCAGGTAATCCACGACCTCCTAATATTGCATTTCATCCATTTACATTTCATTTTTAGGCTTTAGATTTCATTTTTAAGAGAAAAATATATTTAAAAAATCGTCCGCGGGGGTCCGTAGGTGCAACACGCGGGCCCTGCGGACCCTGACTTTTTTCTACATGGAAAAAGGTTGTGGGTCCGCACTTGTCTCACAGCGCCAGTGCGTTCCTACGCACTATATATGAAAACAAAGTGCGGACCCCATGCAATTAAATTTCAAATTTGAATTTCTCAATTTCCGCCCAAAAATTTTCAAATTAGGTTGTTCTAATATATCTTTTTATGCAATGTAGGATATACAAGATGCTAATTTGGATAGAACGTGAGCATGAAGACGTAGATGACGCTGCAATGCTCCATTTTCCTACAATGCAGGTATTAAGAGCATGCAGTTTATATAAATTTTGGGCCATTCAGGGCATGAGGGCACTGGTAGACCTCCTAACATGGCTGGTGAACAGGTGGAACGTACAGGACCAGTGTTTCATTATTGGCGGCCACCGGCTCGAAATTGAGCTGGAGGATATTTATTTTCTGACTGGTTTGTCCAAAAGGGGCAAAAAAATTTCTCTGTTTGGGACTAGGCCAGGTGGCCAGACTGTTGCTAGTCTTCGATAAGAGTTCTGTAATGATCAGGTAGACCCCAGGGACAAACGGATTGACATAAAAAATATCATCCGTCCTGAGCTCAAAGTTATTGCATTTACTGTCACCGGACTATGTGGGAGTGCAGCGTTGCATGTGCCTACCGGTTCCCAAATGCGCATTGCTGTAGACTATTTTCGAGGCACCATTTTCAACTGGTGTGAAGTTTTGTTGGCCAATGTAAAAGGCCAACTAACCAGAGCTAAGAACAGAAAGCTAAATAAATTTGGATATGGATCCATTGTAGTCACCTTTGCTCTAGAGAGGATCCCCATGTTAGCTCCGCAGAACATTCATGTTGATGTTGGATGACCTCGAGAACCTAGGATGGTTCATTGGGTTGCATTGATGGCCCGTCATGCTGCTGAGGGCGTCGAGATTGTTCGATTTCCTTCTTCATATTTCCGTTGGCTGGAATGCCAAATTTTTTTTATAGAGGATTTTCCATACGTCGGGATAGATTTCCGCAGCAACTGATAGATGGCTCTCCCAGCAGGGGAATAATGGGATGAATTAGGTAAAATCATTTTCAACAATTTCTAAGTTCTAATTTTTCTTGTATTTTAATCGTCTTGAAACTAATAACCACAATTTTTAAATGCAGATGTGGGTCCAAGGCGACCAGCCCATCTCCAACCTTATGAGAGAAGGCATCCAGCTGCCGCAGCACCAGCCCCAAAGGGCCAATCAGCAGATATTCTATCTGATTTAGAGCATCACCTAGAGCGCCTGACTCTAGACATTCCAGAGACTGGCATAGATGATATCCCACTCAGATTACAGAGATATGTGATTGGTGTCCCAGGACCTTTTAGGAGGTTCCTATGTAGGGTGGCTTGGGCAGTGGTCTCTTATCATGATCACCATCAGTGATAGGATGATCCTGTCGTAGACTCATATTTTTGACCTTTTGTATTACCATTTTTGCTGATCATAAGGTGTTTCCAACCTATGATCGAAGGCGATGTATATTTTTTTAAAACACTTCTATAATATGATATATCATTATTACCGGCTATCTGTGTACATGTTATGAATGTTGTTTAATTTACTGTTTTGATTATTGCAAATGTCGATTTATCATACTAGAAGCAACTGCATCTGCTAATGTATTTAAATGTCTTGGAATATGCTGATATTCAATGTAATAAAATTCACGTTCCAAGAGACGAACTCTTAAAAATAACCGTAACAACACTGAATTTTTAATGGCATAAACCCTGTTAAGCTGTAATACAACAAGTTCAGAATCCAACCTAACAATCAAACTCCGAATTCCAAATGATATGGATTCAGATAATAACTCAATCACTGCACTATACTCTGCAATGTTATTCATTGTTTAACCAAGGCTTACCCCATGCATGGATACTAACTCGTCAGAGGGTGAATAAATAACCCAAGCTACAGAAGAAATGTTCCGTGTACTATGACAAGCACCATTATCAAAACCAATGTAGGTTTGAAGAGACGTCGACATCTACAATATCAAGAGTAAAACTCAAATAAGCAGGAATAGTGATAAAAACACACTCTAAACTAGGCACGCTTTTCTAATCTAAGACACACCAGCAGTAAAGAAATCTAATCTAATAAATCTCCACACCAAATTTAAGCATTATATCTCTTTAAATAAAGCCCATTTCTAGGTTTATCTAAAGAGACACCGTCGAAATCTATCAGCTCATAGGCCCCTTTTGCCAGCTTTCGCTTAACAATGAAAGGACCATGCCACATAGGCACAAATTTTCCAGCTCATAGCTTATCGTTGGCTTGATCATAAACTAAGACTAGGTCTCCTTCTGAAAAATTTCGAGGGGCAACACTTCTATCATACTGATCTTTTATTCGTTTGACATGAGCCTCGTTTTCTATTGCAGCATTTCGTCGATTCTCATCTAGCTGAGCCAAGTAAAAAAATGTTTCTCCTCTTCAGACGTAGCTGGGAGTAATTCTATGGCTAATTTCAATGACGGAATTTCACATTCAATCGGTAACACAGCTTCCAAACTGTAAACCAGTTGAAATGGAGTGAAACCAGTTGATGTTTTTACCGAGGTTTGAGATGCCCAAAGTGCTGAAAATAACATGGAATGCCAATTTGACTTATGAATACCAATAATTTGTCTGATCATAGTGACTAGAACTTTATTGATAGCTTCAACCAGACCATTAGCCTGCGGATAATATGGAGTAGAACTATCGTGGCGCAGGCCAAGTTGATCTGTCAGTTTATTCATCATGATATTTCGAAAATGACTTCCATGATCTATAATAATGGCTTGAGGAACACTGAATCTAGAAATTATGTGATTGAATGCGAAAGTTGTAGCAGTCTTACTGTCTGCTGAAAATGTAGGCATCGCCTCAGCCCACTTAGTAAAATAATCTACTGCTATGATAATATACGCATGCCCCCCGACCGAGTGAGGGTTACATGTAATAAAGTCAATAGCCCATTTTGCGAAAGGACCGACAGCGATTATAGGGTGAAGAGGAGTGGGTGGCGCACGCATTTTACGATCAAAGAGTTGACAATTGTGGCATTTCCGGACTGCATAGATACAATCTTTGAATAACGATGGCCAGAAATAACCAGCGCGCAATATCTTTTGGGTTGTGGCATACCCAGACATATGACCGCCACATGCTCCAGAATGGCAGTCATTTAAAACCTTCTCAGCTTCTTCATGAGTAAGACAACGTCAGAAAACAAAATCCGCTCCACAACGATAGAGCGTATCGCCAATAATATTGTATTGTTGGGATTGGAAACATATTTTTCGTCACTGAGACCATGAAGTTTTAGGCCGAAAAGATTGGGTTTGGAGATAAACGATAAATATCTCGTTGTAGCCCCTACAACACCCTCCAAAAGACCACCATTTCAAATTTTTGGAGCTCCTTAAAACCAAAAGAGAAACTTTTAAGTCACAGGTGCATAGAGTCAAACAAGGTCGCAAAGGTCAAGCTGGCTTTTCATCACTAATTTAACTTTGCGACTTGCGACTTGGCGACTTAAAAGTTTCTCTTTGGTTTTAAGGGGCTCCAAAGAATTTGAAATGGTGGTCTTTTTTGGAGGGTGTTGGTAGGGGCTACAACAAATGGCGATTCACTGGACGAACTCAGAGTCTCTGCTGATGGTTAGTCTTGGTGGGGGGAGGGAGGGGCCTATGCTGACTGTTTTCTTTTACCTTGTGGTTGACATCTCCTAACTTTGGGCACCTAGCTGGGTTGCTCGATCTGCTAGCCTGTTTGGGCGCCATTCAACCAAATTCATTTCATCAGGTCTCCGGACTGGAAGGGTTGGAGAACTTCAGGCGGCTATAGGGTCTGGTACGATTATTTTGTCCTCATCGTGTTGCTCCGCTGCCAGCGAACCTCTCGGCCGCGGCGGAGTCACTGCCTAGGAATCGTGAACGTTGCTCCGCTGCCAGCGAGCCTGGTCAGTACCCCGGCGGAGTCGTTACATCACCTCTCTGCGCAGGAAGCCTTTCTCAATCCTTTACCCTTTATTAGTGTGCTATTGCACTTATTTTGAATGTGCCGGAGGCACTTATTTGAGATGTGCTCGTGGCACTTATTTGAGATGGAAATTTAGCCTGGGCAAATGAGGGATCCCGACTTATTTTGCTTGCAGAGAGGTTGTTCCTGGTCTGGCATGAGGACTTTGGTTTTTCCCAGATACCCTGTCGTAGCCTAGAGTACCTCTTTTCCCTTCTGGCCTGGTTACCACTTACACTGCATTCTCTTTTGTGGACACCCTCTCAGACTGGAAAGATAAGCTTTCCCGCTTGATGACTCGAGCTCGGTGATATGCTACCTTTAGGTGCGGAGAACAAGCAAGCTTTTGCCGCCTTTGAGTTTATCAGAAAAGGCTTTCCATCAACGTAGAACCTGTTGCAGTATGCCAATTGCGTGGCTCTAACAAATCCTTCCTTAAATTATATATATATATATATATATATTTTTTTTTTTTTTGAAACAAAGGTGAAACAAGAAGCTATGGTACAAAATAAGATAGCCCTCTAAGGGCTGCTAAGTGAAATAGTATTTGAGGTCATGCCCGTTTACCGGGAGGACCTCGACTCGTCCATCAAGGGTTTGCAATCTGAATGTGTGTGATCCTATCTTCTCATTAATTTGGAAAGGGCCTGTCCAAAGTGCTTGGAACTTGGCATGCTTCCCCTTTTCCTCATGGGCTTTATCCCACTTAAGGACCAGGTCTCCTACTTCAAAATTTTTGTTCCCTGCGGACTTTTTATCAAACCATCTTTTGATTCGGCTCTGATGGATGGCAAACTTTTCCCGGGTCTTTTGCCTTTCTTCCTCCAATTTCAGCAAGGTGTCGATTCGGTTCTGCAAGGTGGGACATGGGGTACCATGACATTCTTGGGACAGTTGGAGGGCCGGGAGAGATAGATGAGAAGGGAGGACAGCTTCTTTTCCATACACGAGGAAAAATGGGGAGGTGCCTAAAGAGGACTTGGGAGTAATACGGTCAGCCCACAGTGCATTGTGAAGGGCATTGTGCCAGTTGCGCTGGTGGGATAGCAGAGTCTTCTTAATAATACGGATAAGGTTCTTGTTAGTGGACTCAGCTAATCCATTTCCCTGGGGATAGTAATTTGCAGAATGTTTCAAAATAATACCATTTTCCAGCGCAAAATCATATAATTTAAAAGATGAGAAATAAGTAGCATTATCGAAAACTAAAGAAGTTGGAACGCCAAACCTGGTAATGATGGAATGCGTGAGGAATTCTATTACCTCCTGATCGTTGATTCGGCGTAAAGGCGTTGCTTCGACCCACCTGGTGAAGTAATCAGTAGCTGTAAGTATATACCGATGTTGTTTAGAAGAGTGAGGTGTGATTTCACCAATTACATCCAAACCCCACTGTTGGAAAGGTTCTTCTACTGCTACTGAGAGTAAGGGAGCAGCTGGCCGTGCTTCTCGGTTGGCAAACTTCAGGCACTGAACACATTTCCGAACATATGCATGCGCATCTCTAAAAAGAGTAGGCCAATAGTATCCTGCGCGCATTATCTTATGGGCAGTAGTATCTCCGGCAAAATGACCTCCAGCTGGTCCGTCATGCAGCTCAGTTAAGATTTTCTGCGCTTCGTCGGTTTCCAAGCAGCGTAACAGGACCCCATCGTGGTGTTTCTTGAACAACTTACCTTGGATCAGTTGGTGAGATGCGGCTTTGAGTCTTATTGCGCGTTTCTGTCAGGCAGTAAGAGCAGGGTCCATGGTGCCTTGGGCCAAATATCTTGAAATGTCAGAATACCAAGAAGGGTTGTTTTGTTGAGGCACATGGTCGCTCTGATACATGTCGATCTCTTGTTCCCAACATTCCTCTTCAATTTCATGAGCACTTGTAGCCTCTGCGGCCATTTGGCATAAGCCCTGTCCTTTAACGGTATGTGCCGGCTTAAACTCTAAATCGTACTCTTGCAAACAAGCCACCTAGTTGCCCCGCCTTTCACCTAGCTCTTGCTGCACGAAAAGTGAGTGGACCGCTGGGTGTGGCACAAAAACCGTGACGTGATTTTTTAAGATGTAGGGCCTAAAATGTTTTACCGCCTTGTAGACCGCATAGGCTTGCTTGTCAATTTCTGGATATTTTAACTCGGTTCCCTGTAGACCGGTGCTCATGAAAGAAATGGGCCGTTCATCATTGTTGCCATCTTTCTGCGTAAGGACGGCCGCGAGTGAGGAATCTGAAGCAAAAGTATATAGGATAAAGCCTTTGCCAAAATCTGGACTTTGGAGGGACGGTGCTTCAGCTATAGCTTGTTTGATTTTGTCAAAGGACTCCTTTTCCAGAAGGTTCCATTGAAACATCGCATCCTTTTTTATCATTCCCTGCAGTGGCCTAACTATCTGTGCAAAATCAGAGATGAATTTACGGACGAAATTTATTTTCCCCAGGAAAGATTGCATCGCTTTCTTGATGTTTGGGGGAGGAATCTGAGCGATGGCTTTTGCCTGTTCTGGATCAACTACAATGCCTTGCTTGGTTATAATGTGGCCTAGCAATTTACCCTCTGCCACAGCAAAAACACTCTTTTTAGGGTTGAGTGAAATTCCGTACCTTCTGCACCTTTTGACTATTTGTTTAAGGTGGCGTAAATGATCGCCCCTGCGTTTTGAAAATACAGTGACGTCGTCTAAATAGACCACCATGCTCTGCCCTATCAAACCACGGAATGCTATATCCATGGCTCGTTGGAAGGTTGCCCCCGCATTGATCAATCCAAAGGGCATGCGTCTGAAAGCGAAGGTTCCCCATTTGGTTTGGAAGGTAGTTTTCAATCTGTTCGGCTCAGCTACCAGTACTTGGTTATAACCAGAAAAGCCATCCAATAGGGAGAACATTTCAGATCCAGACACCGCTTGCAATATCTGTTCCATGGGTGGCACCGGGTAGTTGTCTTTGTTCGAGGCCCGGTTCAGATTACGGAAATCTACGCACAAGCGGATCTCGCCAGACTTCTTCCGTACCGGTACCAAATTGGACACCCACGTGGAGTGACGAACTTTGAAAATAATGCGTGCATCCAAGAGTTTCTTGAGTTCTTTCAGAATCATTGGTTCCAAAGCTGGATGCACTTTTCTAAGTTTTTGTTGGAAGGGCTTAACGCCTTCCTTTACGGGGATTACGTGCTGAATGATCCGGGTATCGTATGTATGTAGATCTTCATATGTCCAAGCAAATACATCTCGATACTTCCGGAATAATTGGGTGAATGCTCGTGTCTCCTCATCACTACAATCTTTGCCGAGGTTAACGAACTTTGGGTTTCCTTCTGACCCCAAGTTTACTTGCCGATGTGCCAATATGGAACTTTGTACTTTGGTGTTAGGGGTGCCGCGGAATCGGTTTTGTAGATCGAAGAGCTTTTCTAAAGACACCACCTTCTTGGGCATGGAGTTCTCTTTTCGTTCCTCGTGTTCTTTCTGCAAAGCATGATCATGCTCTGCCTAATCTATCGCCGCGTCTTTGAATATCTCAGTATTGAGCATAAAGTCCAAAATCTGCTGATCATCGTCAAAAACGCGTAAGTTAGTAATGTTATCTGGCACAGAGGGTCTATATAAAACTTCAATAGAAAAACCGTCCCTCAACGGGGTAAACCTAGCAGCAGCATTAGCCAGAGTATCAGCTGCTGCATTGTGCATTCTAAGAACAGATCTAATTCCAAATGCATCAAAACCAGAAATCAATTGCCATACCTCTTATTGATACGTCTTTAAATGTGGAGATAAACAGTGAATAGTGTTGCATACCTGGCGAGTGATAATCTCAGAATCTCCAATTACCTGTAAGAATTTTACCTGCAAATCCAGCGCTTTCTTAAGTCCAAGGATTAACGCTTCGTACTCAGCAGTGTTGTTAGTGCACTGGAATTCTAGCCGGCATGAGATTAAGTATTTATTCTTGTGAGGGTCAAGCAATATGCAACCAGCACCAGCTCCGTCATGGGTCTTGGAACCGTCATAATACAAGGTCCACAGGTCACTTTCCGGCTCCTTCGGGGTAATAGGTAGGGGAGGGGTTTCGGTTGAGTGTGAGACAGAAGTGACTTGCTCCTCCGTGACAAGTGCCAATTCAGATTGGACCTCGGGGCCTACAGAAGACTGAGGGGGTTGGTAGCATCCGAATAAGGCTTCCAGAAAACACATACCAAGTTCTTCTTGTGCGAAGCTGATGGGTTCATTAACGGCATCCAAATCAGTGACGGTGTGTTTCATATAAGGTTCACTTTCTACCCTGATTTGATTATTCCGCCCCTTGTAAGGAAGCCACAAGTGGGACCAGTCGGTGGCGAAATAACCTTGTAACTTGTTGGACCAGTCCCTACTAAGCAATAGGCCGTATGCTTCCGGGATGTCGACGACCACAATGTCAATGCATTGATGGACCCTAGAGTCTGACGACAAGTGGATGATGACATTGTTCAACTCTCCTACGGTTGGTACTTGTGATCTGTCAAGTTGTATAATCTTTGCGTCAGTTTTCTCCAGGCGAATGTTCAGCTTTTTACAGACGGATAGGGGCATGACGTTTGTTGAGGCACCGGAGTCAACTAGACAGTTGTGGACGTTGAAGTTAAAAATATCGAAGGACAAAAGGAAAGGAGGTGTGGATCCTCTTGAGTTGGTATTGATGGCGTTTACTATGGACTGTACATCTGGTCCAGCTTGCGCAGACGTGTTGCTCACAGTCTTCGTAGCTGAAGTATTTGCGAAAGCCTTAAGAATGAGCTCCTTTTGATTAGTAATGCGGGCCAGCTCATAGAGAGAAATGTTTGCTCTTGTTTTCTTCATATCTTCAACAATGTTATAGCTGGACTCTGGTTGAGGGCTAGGCTCGGCGGAGGTCTTAGAGGATTCTGTCGGAAGTTTGCTCTTTTGACTCGCTCGGGTAGTGTTGTTGGGGTGCTTCTCCGGGACAGATTGTTTCCCGTTTCCTGGGGGCAGGATTTTCCTTAGGAAAGCCCTTTTCTTGTCTTCATAGGATTGCTCGGGAACAGGTCCTTTGCTCCTGAGGCTATAATTCCGCACGGGCTGATCTTTGGGAGCATCTGCCATGTTGATATCAATGGAGGTAAGGTTGTCCCCACCTCGGATTATGTCAAAAGCAAGGATAGAGGATCCTGGTTCTTCGTTTGAGGGCGGATCCTCATCGTGATCTGAAACATCATCCTCCGTCACATCCCCTGGAGTTTGGTCATCTAAAAGCTGATTAACTACTGCTGTCATGCTGCCAATCCATTGAGGGCACGTTTTTTCAGAGTGGGCAGCTTGGTGGAAAGAACATAAGTTATCTTTCCCTATCTCTTCCACATTGAGAGCAGTATTTGTGTTAGACGGAGGTCTGTTAGTGTTGGGATTACTTTTTCTGAAGAAAGGTTTGGGTGGTTTAGTGCTAGTTGTGGCTTCTGTGCCCTTTCTCCTTAGGTCAGTGACTTCATTCGTTAAATGCTTGAGCGTTTTTGCCATGCTTTCAAAATCAAATGCATCCCTATCCCTATCGGTGGTCTTAGGAGTGGAGGACTGACCTCTTTTTGTGTTAGGCTTGTGATCATCTCTCCCTTCATGATCGATGGCTCCTATCGAAAGCATGTCTTTCTCTACAGCGAGAGCAGCCTCATAATTAGCCGTAAGGGTAGCGCGGGCTTCACGTTTGACGAAAACGGCAATGTCCCTAGGCAGGGCCTTGGTATAGTAATCAATGGTGATTGAGTCATCCAATGCTAGGTTTGGGGGAAATTTCTGCAGTATGGTAGCGAAGCGTTGGTTGAAGTCCTTAACCTTTTCCTTTTTATGACACTTGATGGTGCTCAGTTCAGTTAGAAGCATGGAAGGAGTTTTATCTTCTGAAAACTTATGCAGGAAAGTGCGACGGAATTGGTCCCATGAAGTGATAGAGGCACTGGGGAGAGATCGGTACCAAGTGGCTGCCTTGTTTTCGAGGGTATGGGGAAACAGACGACATGCGACATCATCGGACTGGACTTTCATGATTTGCAGAGACAAATAGAAGCTGCTGATATGATCTTCAGCTAAGGTGCCCTTCTCAGGGTCGAACTTAGGGAGATGTTTCTCTGGATGTCTAGGCAGATCTTGGAGCGGGTCTAAAAGGTTTAATGGGGATTGAGCCATCCAGGCCAGGGGTTGCACTCTTCTCGCCCGCTGGTGTTGCCTAAACTGATGTTCAGATTCACCTTCCGAACCTGAGACCGATGCTTCTGACTCGTGACGGGAGTGTTCGTCTTGGTGTCTCCCACGGTGCAGAAAATCTCTAAGATATCCCAAGTTGTGTACAGGAGGCCTCATTGGGTTTGGGTGACGATTGCGAGCTTGGTTTCCTTGACCTCGGCCCCTATCTCCTCTACCTCCGGCCCCTCGGCCTCTATTTCCTTCTTCTTCATTTCTGCGAGCTCTATTCCTTTCTCCTTCATTTCTACGAGCCCTATTCCCCCCGTCTACATTTCCTCGGCCTCTGTCTCCCTCACCATCCCCGGGTGGGGGGTGTGCCTGGTTGTTGTTTTGTCGAGTCTGGTTAGGCTGGGAGTCGGGGAAAGGTTCGGTGTCAGCAAATTCTTCGCCCTCTTGGAGAATCGGGTCATTTTCCTCAACAACATTTGCGAGGTCTTCCAACATGAGATTTACGAGCTCGGGTATGGTACTCGCAAGGGCACCATTCCGAGTGATGTTCTCAGGAGGAGTTCTAGTATGGGCAAGGTATTCCATGATTGGAGTAAACCGTAAGTTGTTGATAAGGTCGCGGGCAGCTGGGCGCAAGGCTCTCAACTGCGCCCTGGTGATTTCAAAATATCAAGTCTCCCTCTCTGGAATATCCTCGAGAGGGGGAGGGATAGTTTCATTGTTTATGACCTCCCCTTGGGGAGTTTGTGATGGAAAGTTTGTTGTATGCTGGGAGGTTGCCATTCGGCCCTCCTTCTAGCGCCAAATCTGTTGACGGGAAAATTTGTCCAGCCAACAGTAGGGGATCTCCCCGGTAGAAAGTCCCAATTAGACCTTAAACCATTTGGAGTAGGGATCCCGTCTGGGGTGTGGGTCCGGCTACCGCTTAAGACGCCTTCCCTTCTGCCTCAAAAGAACCTGATTGAACCTGCGGACACACACTCATTCACATGATACAGAATACATGACTGACGCATTAAACACGAATAAAACACTAGTGTAGCTAGGTAATAAATAAAGCATGTACGCCTAAGGAGATGTTGTTAGCAACACGTCTTTGGGGTACTGCTTGTAAGGTAGTCTGACCACAACAGAAATAGTTCTTTATGGCGAGATGTTCCTTTACTTCTAAAAGATAAAATGAAATGCTAACAAAATAGTTCATTAACATTCATTAATAGAGCAAATGGTAAACTGTACATCATCAATACAAACACAGATAGCTATGATGCATAAATGATGCTTTAAAATAAGCAGCTTCATTAATCAAAAGATGTTCTGAAACTGTATGAGGAAATACACTTAGTGTTCACGCAGTAAAACACATCATCCAAACAAAGGGGTTGTGACAAGTATCCGTATACACATGTATAAGAGTATAATCTTTTAATACAATGCAATGTAGCTCTTGAGTCTCCAAAAAGAAAAAGCCCCTGTATCTTTCCCCGTAGGGAGTTTTATAGCACCAAACTTGCCCTTTGGGCTTCCCAACTTTTCGCCTGCCTTCCTGTTGAGTTGCCTCGCGACCTCGGAGAGGTTGCGACCTGCGACCTGTCTGGTATGCACGACTTGCGACCTGGGTAGGTGGTGCGACCTGCGACCTATCCTGTTGGTGCGACTTGCGACCTAGCTCTAACTGCTGCTCATGACTTGCTGCTACCGGGCTGTGGAGATGGACGTGTAATGTTAATGTTAGGGACTTCAATCTGTTGCTCCTTGAGAAAATCCTGCCATGTCTGGTACTCTGCCGCTATGGGGGAAACCAGAGGGACCTCTTCCTTCAATAGATGCATACATTCCAATGCATTTGGTACTAAGGTTTCCCTTTTCTGTGCGATCTGATTTGAAAGCGAGGCAAGATTGGTATAAATCCGTGCTGGAGTGGCAATAAACTGACTCACATGCTCTTGAGATGCTGAGGGCTCTGGGTCAACAGCGGCGTGCTTGATAGGCTGCAAAAATGATTGGATGTCCTGGTCCACTTGTTCCCAGGTTTTCTCTTCGTCCAATGCCCCAAGCGATGGAATGTGGTGCAAAGTGTGCATTGAGTCGATACCGCTGATCAGGTGGTTGTACGAGGACATTACTTTGTCTAGGTCCTTAGACAGTTTGTCTTTAGATTGTATCGCCATGCGGAGCTGAACCTTTGCATCCTGCGTGTGAATCCAGTCCCTCTTAGGCAAATTTTTAGGTGCCTGAGGGTACTGTATTGTCCAGCCCATCATCCTGTCTAAGGCCTGTGAAGCCTCCCTGAGCTGCTCGTGCCTTTGCCTGGTTTCTGCTCGTGCTCTTGCCAGTGGGGCGACTGTTTGTTTGATGGTGAACATTTCACCATACACCTGCCTCATGGTTACTTCCAACACTTCACACTCCTTGAAAATGGCCAGTGGGACTTCATTTACTGGTGGAGTCTGGTTTCGAAGTTGTTGAACTTTTGCCTGCAATTCTGCTTTCTCTTGCTCTGCTCTCTTCTCGCGTTGCTCAGCTGCGTGCAGTCTATTTTGTAGAGAGAATATTTCTCTACTCATTCTGGTTACATTCTCTTCCGTAGCTGTGGCAAAAGCAGTACCCGCTGATGCTATCATTACAGGATTAGTCTTGGTATCAAGGACTATGTCTTTGCCTGTTTCCACTGTGGATGTGGCAGAGGGACTTTGCGCCAGTGACCTCCTCTTCT